>OX638202.1:14165460-14799637 GCA_951805265.1 Schizotus pectinicornis | reverse complement strand
AAAAAATTTATATCACATACAGGGTCTTTCAAAGAGTACCCTCGCGAGTAATATTGTTTCTTCCCAGTGTAAAGCAGTCCTATTTGGTAAGATGGAAAGGGCATTGCGACCCCACCTACTTTCAGATGATTTGCTGCCGGTCAATGGAGGTAGATAACCGTTGGGGGAGCAAAGGAAATAAATATTTATTATCTATAGCACCATTGGGCGATAAGGATTTGCTGGAGTCCAATAGAGCATATTGTCAGGTCTGTTGTCAGAACCACTTCTACAACTCGATTTACACAACTTCAAAATCGCTGATTTCGCTTCACGAGTCGTGCCTTAAATATTGCTCGAGAGTGTACCGTCGGCGCCTATAAGAGCCGTATGACACGACACTTATTTTAGTAGGTACTGAAACTGCGCGCGCAGTTTCTCGGCAGTTTCAGTTCCGAATTTAGGACAAGTTTGGGAATTTTATCAAAAACAAAATCCATCAATAAGCGTCGATTTAGAGCCGTATGACACGATACTGATTTTAGTACTAATTTCAGTACTGAAACTGCGCGCGCACTTTTAGCAATATTAAATACGAGAAATTTGAACTTGTTCTATTTTCTTCTATACAAGTTGACTAAATCGACGCTTATTAATGGATTTTGTTTTTGTTAAAATTCCCATACTTGTCCTAAATTCGGAACTAAAACTGCCGAGAAACTGCGCGCTCAGTTTCAGTACTGAAATTAGTACTAAAATAAGTGTCGTGTCATACGGCTCTAAGCCTATTTTTAATAGAGTTATAAATTTGAAAGTCGGGAGAAATAAAATATAATTAATACACTACAAGATGGGAATATTGGTTTTTCCGAATTTATTTCCGTGCGAATTTTTACTTTTGATTGTGATTTTTTATCGAAGTATTTACTTCATTTTTTTGATTTTTCTTTAAGCTCATGATCACGAATTAAATTACATAGGTATACGGATTTTTAAATTTCAGCGCTCGAGGCGTTTCCGGAATGGTAGTTTTATGGGTCGATTACTGAGGGCTTTTGTGACTACCCACCATTTATGTTTATTTTAGTCCGTTGCTTATACATACTTACTTGAAAGCATCGCTATTAATTAATCCTTAAATAACCAAAGCGTTAATCGTCATTGTCATAAAATTTGACTGCTTCAATAAAACCGTCAAATTTTAACCCTACAAGCTTTTCGTTTAATTTTAAATGCTGCCATAGCCTCAGCGCTGTATTCGAACTACATTTAAAAGCCATCCAGGTCTTCGGAAAGGAAACGGGAATCGATACTTGATTAACGAAACGCTTGCCTAAAATTGATTGCAGTCATAATTATCTCATTAGTTTTCACGTAAATATTCACGAAAATCGTGATAAAAGTTGGAAAAAAATTATTAAAATTAACGAGGAATGACCACCTCCACCTTTTATTAGTTCTGTTTTGCTATAGTCCATTTCAGTAATTAGTTTCATTATAGCCTTTTGCTAAAATAGTTCACATTCACTCTCTCTCACATTCCTTCTAGTCCTATCTATAAATGTATTTTGCTACAGAGGTAACTCTGACATTGCATGCTTCAATTAAGGTGAATTAAATTCCTCCAAATTTTAAGGGACTCCCTAAAATTACAATTAATAATATTTCAACTGAAAATTTCCAATTTTGACACCAGGAACGTGTATCTGGCGGTATTAAGAACTAGAAACGTGATAATTATAGAAGAAAAATGTTAAATTTGTAGACAAGACACGACGGCGTATGGAACTAATTACAAGCCAGACAATGACGCCATATTGTAGCGCATTGATTAAAGTTTATTTTTGCTTAATTTCCAAATTTGTAACTCTGTTAGGAACACTCTTTTAGGCGCCAGCGGTTTCCTTTGAAAGATCGGGTATACAACAAATAATTCTTTTGTGCTAAACAAAAATAGGTTCATGAAGGCTTCGAAAACAGAGACCTAGCGACATAAGTTTGACGGTCATGAAGCTGCATGAATCGAAATTATTTTTTAGAATCGATAATCGCCGGTGTACGGTCGTCGATTTCAAGATTGTGAGTCAGTGGACGTAGTGTAGCCTGCGAATGACGCGGTTTTGAAACCAAGTTAGTGTTAAGGTTCAATTTTTTTCCAGATTGACTTCGATCAGTGGTTCACAAACACGCTAACCCAGGAACTGAAAGTGACCCATAACAACTACAGAATAATAAGGCGGCGAATATGTTCCCTGATAGGTCGATGGACGGGCATTAAATTATCTCCAGAGCTTCGGCCTACGCTCTACGCGTGCGTTATTAGTTTACTGGGACCTGAAGAGGATATGGCTGTGAGATTGACTGCATCATCAACTCTTCGATACGCAATAGACGATTTTGAATTCAACTCGGAACAGTTCAGGGATTACTTGGACCCAGCTTTTAATCTGCTCTTCAGCTTATTAAAAGAATCAAATGAGTGCGAAACTAAAGTAAGCTTGTAATCATTAGCGTCTAGTCTCTGGAATGTCTTAACGATACCAAGTGGTGGACAGGGCATGCGCACTGGTGCTAGAAAGCGCCGAGAAATTTTTGGTGGAAATGAGGCTTATTTTAACATTCTGTAAAAATCAAGATGCGGAAATACTTTTGCTTACAATTGTCTTGTGAGTTGCATAGGAAAAAGTGGGGAGGAGAGGATAGGCACTCATCTTTCGCTATCCTTTTCTTGCTCTAAGACATTGTTGTAAAAGAAGTATTTCCGCATCTTGATTTTTACAGAATATTCTAAAATAAGTTTTTTCCTACCATTTCCACCAAAAATGTCTGGGCGTTTTCCAGCACCAGTGCGCATGTCCACCACTTTGTATCCTTAAGACATTCCAGGGGCTAGAGGCTAGTCTTGTACTAGCGGTGGTAGTAACAATTGTTTCAATAATTGTTTACAGATGCAAGTGTTAAATGTCATGACACTGATGGTGGAGCGGGTCGGGCAAACTATCAAACCTCATTCCGACGCGCTAATACATTATTTGCCGTTATTGTGGACTGAATCTGAAGATCATAATATGCTAAGATGCGCAATTGTGTCAACTTTAGTTCAACTGGTGAAGGCTCTAGGCTCAGTTAGTGCCGAGCTGAATCCATTTCTGTTACCGATTATTCAATTAGGCACTGACACCAACCAAAGCGCTATTGTCTATTTACTAGAGGATAGTCTGGAGTTGTGGTTGACTGTGTTGGAAAATTCAACATCAATGTCCAACGAACTGCTGCAGCTCTTTAACAACATGCCAGCTTTGTTAGGTATATTGACAAGTCCAATGCTGATTTTTTTAACTAATTGATCTGCCATTGTAGAATATTCTACTGAGAATTTGAGACTTTGCCTGCTGATAACCCTAGTTCACACATTATTAGCTCCCGATTTAGTTATGAGAACTCACGGCCTTCAGGTAATTACGGTGTGCGATGGATTGATGTCCGACATGAAGAATGAAGGCATAGTTATGCTCATTCGGATGTTGGAAATTTTTATTCGGTCTTCGCCGAGTCTGGGTTGCGAAACGGTATTTCCAATTTTACCGAGGATATTTCAGTAAGTTTTAATTTCTCTAAACAAATTATTAACTGCGCACGAACACATACAGAATAAGGTTTATCTTATTGCATTGTTGAAGCTCTAAATTACAAGAAAGTTACCACCCCAACTAGGGCTGGTTTCAACACAACAAAAACATTTGGTATATTTGCCATAGTTTACTTGATAATTAAATAAAAACCGAACTTTTCGATTTCGGTTTTTATCTAAAGCCTCCACTGGCGAGAAAATATTGTCATGAAAGTTGCATATCATTAGAGTACTTTTTCAAGCCCAACTCAAACATCGGCTTCAAGTTTTTGTAAAAGATTAATTGTTGGCGAAAATAACACAAATTTTGTTTTTCTTCCGCAACATGACTTTCGTTTGTTAAATTGTTCCATCTCGCAATAGCTAAGAATGTGTAATGAGACGAGTTTCAGGACTTTGTAAAGTTTCCGATTTTCAGGAAAATTTACGAAGGAGAGGACTACCCTCTGCTCATGTCAATGTATTTATCGATACTGGCAAGGGTATTACTGTCATCGCACTCGGTTTTTACAAGAGTTTTAACAACATTGGCACAAGTTAACAACGAAACGGACGAAGTGGTGCTCGGTAAAATTTTGGAGATATGGCTGATCAAAATGCCAATGGTGACACAGTTCGAACATCGCAAGTTACTAGGTATAGATAGCGCATTGCATGTAAAAATCGGTACCGTTGGGTGTTTTTAGGATTAGGTTTGACCAATTTACTGACCACTCAGAGCAGGTTAGTCCTGCAACAGTTTGGGCGTATCATGGTTAACGTTCTGGAATCTCTAAATGACGTTGAAGATTCTTTGTTGTTAACTGAAGGCCGTACTTACTTCGATCCAGATTCCGACGGATATGAAACCGATCATGACCAAAGAAAGAAACAATTGGCATTGTCAGACCCTGTACACACAATCGTTCTAAAAGATTATTTACAATCTCAGGTAATAATTAATTTTTATAAACAATTTCTGTTGCTCTATCTCTGGATTGATTTTAGATGTTTGAGTTAAAAAACCAGATGGGTTTCCAACAATATGAGCAGCTTCTCCAAACTCTCGACGCCAACACAATATCTCAGTTAAAAGGATACATAACGCTGTGAAGCTATAGTAAATTTAGTTATTAAATTTGACCTGTATCAAATCTTGTAGCATTGTTTTGTTATATTTTTATAAGATGTAACCCTAACGCCACGTAGATGGTTCATTGTTATTTTATTAACGTATCGTTCAACTACAGCTAATTTCGATATGATATTTTTTCAAATGATTGTTTATATTTTATTTCCATAATTATTGACTAAATCTATGTATATTATGAATTAATTGTATCAGTAAAACATAAAAACTGTTACAATATTGGCCTTTTATGACTAGCGATTAGAAATAGTCTTCGTCCGTCATTTCCCCTGATCCGTCATAGTATTCGAGTTCTTCCGGCAAATTAATGTCTTGAAATTCTTCAATGGAGGCTGAAGGTGAAACGGTTGTCTCCGTTGGTCGCGCTGTGGTAGGGCTGGTAGTTCGGTGGTTTGCGGTTTTAACCATTGCCTGTTCCATGTAGGCTTCCAGTAATCTTTGTTGTTTAAGAATGCGCTGTTTAACTTTTGTCCGTTTCCTTTGTAAAGCTGCATCAATGTCGAACTTCGGGGGTCTGCAAAGTTCACAGGTCACTATCGTATAATTAGATGTAAAATCAACTGACGCAATCGCAAGGTGCTGAACTCTCCAAAATAAGTTCGGAAGTTTGGCAATTTTGAGATCTGGATGACATATTAAGATTAATTTTGCCCAACAGCTTTAGCGTCAATAAAGATATTAAAATAACGTTTATTTTGATGACAAAATAATTGCTTTAAGTTTTGTGATTGGTTTGCTAGGCTTCTATGTATGTGTGGCTGTGCACTAGTATGGGCGCGTGGCGAGGCTGATTGTGTTCCCTCGATAGCTTAGCGGTCAGAGCAACCAACCGGCAATTGGGAGACCCGGGTTCGAATCCCGGTTGGGGAATAACACTTTTATCCTCGGTACGCCACATGCCATACCTGCACTTGATCTCTTCACATGCATCTAACTTGCAAACGTTCTACTTCACATCACATCAAATGGGCTTCGATACATTATTCCCGAATCTATTTTATCAGTGTTAACAAGACTATACTCCATAATAGCACCTGCATAATTGCAGCAAGTTGGTTATGTGTAATTTTGAAGGGCTCTTTCACCCTAATCTATTCTATTATTGTTCGAGATCTATTGTTAAAGCTTGACCGTTTTTGTTGAATGTTGATATATTAGCTGCATGATGTATTCGAAATACTGGTTAGTTATATCATCAATGCACAAACACCATGAGCTAATTGTACAACAAGGAATCAATTTTAACAATCACTAATTAACTGGTACAATACATGCAAACTGCATTGAAACAATTATTGTAGTGCAGCGGGATGGATATACACTGAAAACCCCACGAGCTAAATAAATTCTCTTCCAGTCTACCATTATTATTGATTTCCATTTTATGGATTGTAGCAAGGCACCGAAAGATGAGTGCTGTAAAAAGAATAGTGAAGGGATGGAAAAGCATCATGAGTCATGAGACTAGATTAGAAAGGGAAAAAGTGTACGTACTTACCTATCATTGAAAAAAAAGTGGATAGAAAATTAACATTAGAAATTTGAAAACAAACTTTAATCAAACTCTTTGCGATAATCGTAATTGTGCATTGAGCGTACACTTAAACTAGTAACTCAAGTGAAAGTGTAAAGTAATTTTCCGTGCGCCTCCACCATTTTTAACGTTATATTGACCAAGTTGAGTTGGAGTATTCTACATTTTAAAAACCGTCTGCTTGATTGTTTCCAAAGTTCGAAGATATTCTCGTTCGTTGGAGATATTTTTCAAAGACAAGTAATAAATTCGTGTCTGCCATGTTCCGTAATTTTTAAAAATCGTTCGCAGTAAAGTAAATAATTTTTAAGAGAATAATTACAAAATCGATCAGAGTTGTTTACAACACTTTGATCTTGACCTATCGATTATCGGGCATCGTCAGCTTCGTGCTTCGTAGCAATTAATTTTTGAAAGCATCAACTCACTTTTCGCCTTTGACGAAGACGCGATCTTGCAAATGAACGATATCGTGTCGAACATCGGCGAGTAACAACAGCAGGAAGTCGAATGAGCCTCTTTCACCTTTTGGCCCTCGAGGTCCTCTCTCCCCTTGTTCACCTTTGGGCCCTTGTGGCCCTCCGGCACCCGGTTCACCCTGTGTGATAACAGTGTGCAGACATGGAAATTGAATTTCTGCAATAAATAACTTACTTGAGCGCCTCGTTTACATCGACAGTGGGCATTTTCGTCTCCGGGCAACGGGATAAATGCGTCCAACATGGAGTATGTGTAGTCCTGCTCATTGCCGTCCGATGACACCGAGGTGGAGGGGCCCTCGGGACCTACATAAAATTTAATTAGTCGGCTTGTTTGTTATTTTGGCAATTGTTGGCCGGATCCGCTTTTAGTTCGAATTCCCGTTAGTTGTTTGGTGGGTATTGTTTTCAGTTATAAAGTAGGGTCTTTCTAGTAAGCAGGTATTCCGGCACATGGGGAGTTTACGTGTGATTTTGGAAACTTGTAATTTTTTGTTCCTTGGAGAAATTTTGGAGAAACTGATACAATGTACCTAAATCTTTCCATTAGCGTAGGTCGTAGGTAATACGAGAGGGTCAGTCGTCGTTATAATATCATAAGCAACTGATGTAACTTAATCTTCAGAAATTTTCCGGTTTAATTTTAGGATATCTGGCTGCCCTGTACACTTCATAGGATCGGATGCCTTATGCTACAGGCGTAGTAATATTATTATATTATTATCTAATTTATACAATAGGTACCTCTATTAGATAAAAAAATTATATAACTTTAGTAACGAGCAATAATATGCCAAGAGGTATGAATTTTATATTTCGCCTACCTTCCCTTATTTAACTGTGAGATAAGTTAAGAGGAGTTATACCTTGTATATAATTCTTGGATTTTAATATCAAATTACAGATAGAAATTAACTTAAAAAGGTAAATCTCACCTGGAAATCCTCTAGGACCGGGAGGGCCAGGAAGTCCTGGTGGTCCTGAGGGACCCGGCGGGCCGGAAGCGAAACTCGACAATCTGATTGCTGTACTCAAAGCGGAAACCTGGGAATAACCGTTAACTTCTAAGTAGCGTTTTTGCTGTGAAAGCTCCAAGTAATAATTAAATAATAAATTCCTTACAATAATCGTAACGTAGCTATCTAGATGTCTCTGTTTTGGTAAAACAGTTGTTATGAATTTTCTTTACGGACTCATGTCGGCTGGATTATTCCCTTGTTTGTATCGAAATAATTAGGGCGTTAATCATTCCGTATTGCTTTCAACCAGATTGCTCAATAGGTCGGTTTAACAGTACCACTCTGTTGTAACTATGAGACTACTTATCGTGTAACGGCCCAACACTTAATGAATAAATTGGCTACAAAGCCTGCCGAGTTTAAAGCAAATACGAAATAATTGTTGCGTATAATTAATATCAAACAATGTGAAGCTCTTGCTAATGAAATACTGAAATTTTTGGGATGTTGAAATTTACAGTCTATCGGTTCAACACTCCAAGGGCTTACAACCAAAAATATTGATCGTCTTTCTTAGTATAAGTAACTGTAACACTACAAAAATGTCCCCGAAACCTCAGAGCCCGGAATTTATGCTGAAATTTGTTCTATCCCTTCTGCTAAATTCAGCCCTATGTCACAAGCTCTTAGACTGAATGCGTGAGTTCAGGCCTGCCTCTTGTCGAACCGAATATTTGCA
Source organism: Schizotus pectinicornis (assembly GCA_951805265.1). NCBI lineage: Eukaryota > Metazoa > Arthropoda > Insecta > Coleoptera > Pyrochroidae > Schizotus > Schizotus pectinicornis. The sequence continues at coordinate 14,791,187 of OX638202.1, read as the reverse complement.
CCAGAATTTTGCCTTAATCCCTTCTTGTATATCGCCTTACTTCTTCAGTTTGGTTTTATTTCCATTTTGGAAACAAGACAACTCCAGTTTGTAAGTAGTATAAAAGTATGTACACTCGCGAGCAATATTTAAGGCACGACTCGTGAAGCGAAATCGGCGATTTTGAAGTTGTGTAAATCGAGCTGTAGAAGTGGTTGCGGCAGCAGATCTAACAGTCTGTCTTATTGGACTCCAGCAAATCCTTATCGCCCAATGGTGCTATGGATAATAAATATTTATTTCCTTTGCTACCCCAACGGTTATCTGCCTTCATTGACCGGCAGTAAATCACCTAAAGTGGGTGGGTCACAATGCCCTTTCCATTTTACCGAATAGAGCTGGTTTACACTGGGAAGAAACAACGTGTCTTAAATATTGCTCGCAAGGGTACCTACAATTTTATTATTATTATTTTATTATTTAATACGTCATTAAAAAAGGATTTTATGAGGCAATTTAAATATTTCTTTCTCCATGAATGCTGTGAACGTGTAAGTTGCTTACATGTTCCTAATTTCAATACCAGGAAGAATATTACGGATAAGCTAAAAACCAGTGAACGCGTTCATAATTCATCTAATATAATCCATTAATCCGTAGGTATAATGCATTTGCATATTCTCTTACACGTAATAATCTCGATGATGAATGGACCAAAGCGTTCAGTTCTAAAGCATCGAATTATAATATGCAGACGTATTTATCTACTAATTTATAATCCATAGGTTATTGAAGTTAAGAAGTTTATCCCAATTTAATAAGTTCATTCCTTATAAATTATTTGGAGAAGTTATAAGAAGTGAAACTAGACTTTTCCATTCAAACGTTAAATGGAGATTTACAAGTTTTTACTGCGAAGTGCAACAAAAATGAACCCAGCCTCAAATATGATCTTTGAAATTTTGATTCGTTACTGCTTTTCGTTAGCGTTGCTGGATATAATTTGTCTCTTCAAAAATTACAAGAAATCAAGAAATCAGGTCTCGAGGTAGCATTATTAATAAATTTCATAAAAAAGCGAAAGCAAGTCAACTTCTTGGTAAGTAAGTTGGAAAGGAATTTTTTCCTTGCCAGCTTACTAACGATGAGGGGAGGATATTCCCTACGATTAAACCTAATGAAGGTTTCAAATAGATGAAGATTTTAGAAAGTTATTTGTCAACTAGGGCTTCGCTCTAGTGAGTGAAGCCCTCCACAGTAGAGACGTTTCCATTTTTGTTGAATGTAGTTTTTTAGACAATTGTTTTTCTTTTTGCAAAATCACAATAAAATTTAGATGACACCGTTTTGGTTTTAGAATGCGCCCTAGTATCCGTAGAGACGTTTCCATTTTTTTTGAATGTAGTTTTTTAGACGACGATTGTTTTTCTTTTTGCAAAATCACAATTACATTTTACCTGATAAAATACGTTTCTAGCTTACTTTAATTATTGTCTGCCTTGAGCCCTTTCTGTTCTTCAATTTTTTCTTTGCTTTTTTCTCTCCCCTTCTTAAATCTATCCCTCTTATCTATCTCTCTTTCTCTCTCTCCTCCTGATTGTCTGCCTTTCTCTACTTTTCTTTCATCCCGTTTCTTTGTCTTTTTCCCTTTTTTTCTCTACGTCTGTGCTTTGCCTCTCTCTCCTGGTCTGTCTGTCTCCCTTTTTTCTCCCCCTCCTCTCTCCTTTTTTTCTCCCCTCTTTCTTGTTTTTCTCCCCCTCCTTTTTTTTGTCCCCTTTCTCTCTCCCCCTCCCCCCCCTACTCTCTTATTTTTTCTCTCCCTCTGCTATATTTTTTTCCTCCCCCTCCACTTTTCCTTTTTTCCCCCTCCTCTCTCCTTTTTTCTCCTACTTCCCTCTCCTTTTTCCCCCTCTTACTTGCTCTTTTTTTTTCTCCCACTGCTATATTCTTTTTTCTCCCTCATCTCTCCTTTTTTTTTCGATTTTCCCATCTTTTTTTGTTTTCTCCATCGCTTTCTCTATATCTTGCTCTCGCTCTTTTTTTCGCTTTTTCTCATTCTCCTTTTCTCATTCTCCTTCTCCCAGTTCCTTTTCTTTTCTCCCTCTATCTCCTCCTCCCTTTTTAAGATTGTTATGAAAAACATTAATGCTCCTACATTTCTTTTCTCCCTCTTTATTGTTTTTGTTCCTCGCTTTCTTTATATCTTTTCGCCTCCCTTTCCAAAATTTTATGAAAAACATTAATGCCCGGTTATTAACATTTATCATAATTAAAAAAAATTGTTGTTTAAGTGGTCCTTCTAAAGTTAAATAAGTTTGTTTTTAACTTTTAGTTTTAGATAGCAACGGTGTCCTCTACCCCCCCCGTTCCACCGTAGAGACGTTTCCATTTTTGTTGAATGTAGTTTTTTAGACAACGATTGTTTTTCTTTTTCCAAAATCACAATAAGAATTTCAAGTTTTTATCTTACTTTCATTTGAATGTCTGCCTTGACCCATCTTTCTTCTTAAATTTTTTTCCTTGTTCCCTCTACCCTTCTTAATGTATCCCTCTTCTCTACCTGTCTTTCTCTCCTCCCGATTGTCTGTCTTTCTCTCTCCTCTCCCGATTGTCTGTCTTTTTCTCCTTTGCCTTCTTCCTTTCTTTCTTTGCCTTCTTCCCTTTCTTTACATTTCTTTCTTTCTCTCTTTCTCCTGGTCTGTCTGTCTCCCTCTTTTTCTCTCCTTTCCCTCTCCCTATTCTTTTTTTTTCCTCGCTTTTTCTATATCTTTCCGCCTTTCTTTCTCTTGCTCTTTCTTTTTCGCTTTTTGTCATTCTCCTACTCTCAGTTCTTTTTTTTCTCTTTCTCTCTTCCTATATCTTTCTCTCTCTCTCTTTTCCTCATTCTCATTCTCTCACTCCCTTACCTCTAATGCCCAGTTGTACAATACTTAACGATGGTTTAATCGTTAGTTGAAAAATCGTTACAATTTTCCGTTTATTTGCAAGCATTTGACGGGTTGCAGTGTTAAAGTCTATCAAACATCTAGGAACTGCAACAATAGATTAATAGACAATCAAAGTAGTAAAGAACTGACTTGGAGAAAAGATAACGAAGGATTTATCTTTCGTTTTAAATAGGAGAATGTTTGCCTTGGGAGGGGCCTATATCAGGTAGATAATGGAATGTGTTTTTTTTTGTTTTGTCACACTATGATATACCGAGTGTTCACTTTGAGAAAAAACGGGCATTTTCTGTTAAAGTATACATTCCACGTAAAAGTTTTGAATGGAAGCTATTGCATAAAATACGGTCTTCTCAAATATGCTTTTCAACATTTTTATTCACTTGTCATTTAATCAGAAATTATATTAACTTTATTATTTCAAAAGGCAACACATTATTTTTTTACCAATATCTTGTAGATAATTTAATTTTGAATCCAACGATGTATTACAAAGGGGTTGCTGTATAAGAAAAATTCTGAGAAAAATGACTCAATGTCACATCATACTACCCATTTTTTTTTTGTGTCGTTAAATGTTAAATATAACGACACGTGAAATATCATTAATACGGACGTGTCTACTATCGTTGTTAAAGTTTTATAAACTCTGAACCGGCAAATATTATTTTACCACTAATTTGCTCGTTTTAAATTAATATTTCCGGAAAAACTCGGTCAACATTGACATGGCTCGAAACAAATGTCATCGTCCCTTGACAGTTTTCTAAAATAAAAAGGTCTATACTCAGAAAAATGGTGCAATATTGATCGCTTAAAAACCATTTGTTACCTTTATTAGGTGTAGTGGCCATGCTGCCATGTTTTTCCCATTGTTACATTAAAGATCTTATTTTATGATTTTAAACCTTGGACTTCTCCGGTTTTTCAAACTTCAAATTCTTCAAAGGAATAAACTTATACTTCAAAATATTTGTTTTGTTTTGAAATAACCCTGTGTACCTTTGACGGGTTGCAGTGTTAAAGGCTCTCAAACATCTACGAATTGCAACAATAGATTAATAGGCAATCAAAGTAGTAAAGAACTTAGAGAAAAAATAACAAAAGATTAAACAACCATTAAGTTTTGTGAATAGTCATGTGTACTCCTTAAACTTTAATTGTGCCTTCTTTAAAAGTCCATAACTTGAAAACTAAGTGTCAAGAGTTTTTTTAAACAATTTTTCAATATTCTAATACAATTTTCAATATTCTAGTACAATTCTAAGTAACACACTCTCAAGGTGTTTAGAGACCCTAGATCTACTCAATTTGTGTCAAAATTTTCAATTTGCTTAACCTAGGTTTTATTCGGAACGAAGTCGTAACGTTTCTCGTGTATTTTGGGTTGCGGGGTGGTTTCTTTCGATCCGGGCGGGTGTGGAGCGAGAGTGGATCATGCGCAAACGGTTCTTCGCATTTCGGGAGCGTGTGCTCCACGTAAAAGTAACGATATCGGCATTTCACTCTTTCGAAGCCCCGTCGAACTTTACAGGGTAAAGGGGGCCTCGGACGGAAGCCCCGAAACCACGCGGGGTAGATTTCGAGTCGGTGAACCGATCGAGCCGCTTTTCGGCTCACGACGCTTTCGACGTCGACGTGAAAATGAATCGCAGTGATCGTGCGAAGGGTTCAGCCAACTGTCTTTTATAATATGTAATATAAATGGGTAAAATGTGGTCAGGTACTGCAAAAGACTAATCAAGAAGAGACTTTAGCCAAAACCTCGAAATGGCTCCAGAAATGAGATAATCCTGCATAAACCTTAAAGGCTCTTCTAAAGCTGATCAGAAGAACCTCAACTCGTAATGGTGCAGGGTGAAGTGGATAAGGCTCCTCACCAAATCTTTATATGGATGCCCAGCTTGACTAGTTAAGTGTTTACTGTTGTTTCCGTAACTATTTGAGGCGTTGGGATTTGCCTGCTTCAAGTTAGAGTGCATGCGAAGCACGAGTCCGGTAATTACATGGACACCAGACAACAGTTTGTATTGTTATTAATTAAGCTAGGTAGTTAATTGACAGCCAAGCAGACCTCCAGGTCAGGTTCAGCTATAGTCATAGGACCGTAGTGACGGTCAGTTTGAGAGACATGTGGAATTCTACTGTGCGCGTTAATTAACGAGGCAAGATGGTTTGGTGCATGCTGTTGACGGGTGACTGGCAGCAAGCACGATGACCAACTTTAACCAGACTTATTCGGACCGTTCCATAAGCTGCTCGCTTTCGGTGCAACCACACCAAAATTTCCGCTGCGCTTCATTAGGTTGGTATATTTTTGGGGATCTCTTCGAGTTGGCGTTTATGCTTGAGAAAAATTTAAAAATTTTAAGTGGATTAGACTTACCTTCTCCTGCAGAGCTTTCAGTTTGTCATGAAGTCTGAGCACCGTGTCGCAGTTGGCGAAGCAGCGATTACTTTGTCCTGCTTGTTCCGGTCCTTCTGAAATATTCACCGGTTCGCAGGTCCTGTTGTCGCTTCGCAACGCAAATCCTGGCTGGCAAGCGCATCGGTAAGTGCCGGGCTCATTGATGCAGTCGTGTTCGCAGTCGCCGTTGTTGTCCAGACACTCGTCCACGTCTGGAACAACATTTGCTACTATTCAAACCGTCACAAATTTGGAACGTGTGTAAACAATATCCGAGGATCAATGTGGCATGTGACGGAATCTACGTTCGAGCCGGGGGCCCTTATAATTTGAATTTTCTTTTTGTCTCGATTTCCACCCGGCAGCTTCCTGGATGGTAAACCTTTGAAACGGTTGGCGATTACCTTTAAATATTTATCTAGAAGAATGAATGAGGCACGTTTTATACAACGGTGCGACGTTCTGCTCATTGCTTTCTGTAAACAGAGTTGCGCTAGAATTTTCTTTGGCCATTACAACCGAATTTAATTACTTTCCATTACTGCCACACCATTCACACTCGAATTCCGGCAGGAAGCCGTTTCTCGTTATTGGCACGAATACGCGACTAAAGGGTTGAAAAAATGCTTTGACCGACAACTGAAGCCTTCATAATTATTTATCCTCAATAACAACGAATGTTTTCAATAATTGATTGCAACCTGTATAGGTATACCAGTATTTAACAGAAATGCACAAATTCAATACAATTTTAATAACTAGCAAAACTTCGTAGGCATTCTGCATTCTTTCAACCGCTCAACTTCATTGCTCAGTAAATACTTACAATGTTACATGTGCCTTAATGGTTTTCTTGAAAGTAAGTTATCGGCAATTTCTTATATTGGTAGTTAGTAATTTTACTTTAGTGTCAGAAGACAGAGCTCATCATCAGGTCTGTAGAAGACAGAATTTGGAAAAGACCTCTAAGAAGAGAAATCTAAGGATGTAAAAGTATCGAAATGGCCGAAGTAGTAGATATACTTTTATATTACACATACACATGGTGGTTGAAAACGTAAAATATAAAATTTGATAAAAGAATATTATAGTTAATTGAACCAGAAGGTTGTAGTGGTAGAGCCTTCTTCTTGGTTTAGTTTAAAGGAATGGGCGTTGTAAAATTAATAAGTCAAAAATATTAGTTTCTTGTAATATGTAAGTATTACGGTAATAACTCATAATGTAGAAATATTTTGTATTGAAGTTATTAGTAACAAATTAGTAAAACATACAATTTATTTTCAACCAAAAATTTATACAGGGTGTCCCAAAAAAATGTGCAATATTTTACCGACGGCTTCTACAATAAAAAACATAAAAAAAGTTGTCTATAAACATAGGGCTAAAAATTCTTCCTAAGAGAACTAGAGCCCTCTAAAGGTAAACCTCCGTTAGTGGTTTGCAGTGAATATCTTCAAAGCCAATGAAGGTAAAATAATGATAATGATAGGTAATAATGATGAATAATAAATAATAAAAATAATGAAATTTTGCCCAACCATTACTATTTTTGTGTGTAACAATAATAAATATCATTTCATTCTCAATACATGCCGTGTAACAAAATCTTTAAATCGATTTGGCTAAGAAACGGTGTACCCTATCGGTATTCAACAATGTGTACTTTTCTTATGTAGAAAACTCTAGCTATTTAAAATCTCAGTGTTATAAATTGAAAATGGTACATACAAAAAAGTTAGGGCTATTTTCACTTAGCAGGCTCTGCGCTTGAAACACCCCTGTATACATTTTTTGAATTATTTTTATTTCTACTGGTTACATACAAAAATAGTAATAGTTGTGCAAAATTTTATTATTTTAACTTGACTGGTTTTGAAGATATTTACTGTAAACCACTAACACTAACAGAGCTCTAGTTTCCTTAGGAAGATCTGCACACTTGTTTCGGGACAGCCTGTATAAGGCAATAAAATTTTCCCTTTTACATCGAAAATGTTTACTATAAAGAAAGCTGAGCTTAAATGAATGTCGTGTTTTAGTTTCAGTAGAGTCCACCGACCTTAATTTTTTTTTTCTATGGCGATAACGAACTTTTCCCTATAATTTCTTTCTCAAACTTGGCAGGACTATTGCAATCCATTCTTTATAACTTTGCTATAAAGTAAAACTTTTCTAAGCCCACTTATTCAATCAATTTTATTTCTTAATCTGAAATGTAGGATTAAAACACCAACACCCATTGATTACAAAAAACGTTATGCTCAGATATGTGTTAAAAAGCTTCCATTAAATCTGTTGTTGAACTTTGGCTTTTTTGCAAACATAAACAAATGTAATGGTGAAAACTCTAAAGTGGTAGGTGTAGTTCCGCTCTAATTTCTGCAACGTGCAGAATTTATTGCGGGGTACATAAGTTCTCGGTTTGGAGTATCGTACCTACCTTGGATTCTTGAACAAATCTCAATTAATTTATTGTTGGAATCTTAATCACAGCCGTTAGCTGCGTTCGTTGTAGTGGAACAAATTAAGCCGCAGAATAATATGCCGTTTAGTTACGTTTCAGTTCAATTTTTTTACGCAAAGGACGCGGAAGTGGTTGGAAATAGCTGCAAGGCATAAAACTAAACGTAAAAGCGAACTCACCAATGCAAACTGGCTTTATCCGTCTCCTTTGATTTTCTGGATTGAACTTGTAGCCGTCGTAACACGTGCAAATGACACGCTGTAAATACACGGTGCAGAGTTGTTCACAAAGCCTCATCGAACACGGATCTTCCGTTTTAGGAAGACACCTACAACATCAACAGATTATAGTTTATAAGTTTATACGGTAATGCGGCGATGAGAGATTTGGTTCAAGGTATCTTCTATTAGCGTTTTTTTTTCTGGTTACAATAAGACAACTGACAATTTTATACATTGGGTGCCATGCCACTTAGCTTCGCACTCAAAATAAACTTTATACGGGGTGTACCAAAAGTACTACGTCACGTTGAAGGTGCGTTAACTAGAATTCTAGTAAAATGCTGGAAAATTGTTTAAAAAATTTTATATCATTCAGATCTCAAGTTAAGGTTCTTTAAGAAAGGCACAATTAAAGTTTTAATTTAGGGGTACTCACGGCTATTCCAAAATAAAAGAAATATTATAGTTTTTAAATTGAGAGAGAGGATTTTTTTTCAGCAACTTTTCATTATTCTACACTAATCTTGGATAACGACCTTCAAGGTGGTGCTGTACTTTTGAGCCATCTTGTAAAATTTGACATTTTGTTGTCTTCTAAAATTATACGTTTGCTTTTTTGGGTTATGGCAACATGCGGTGTTAACAAAGGATTAAACAACCATTAAGTTTCCTGCAACCGGGCATTATTATGATGACCTGAAGTGAAGCAAGTTGTAGTTGTCTAATTAAATTGTAATTTGATAATTATATGCATATTTCTGATCAAACATTACTTATTTTTGAGCTTAACCTAGTGTTGTGACATCTGTACCTACAAATTACGGTCTGTGCGCAAAGTTGATGGCGTATCGCAAAGCGCGCGTTTCAGTAATTTATGGAAAAAGTTTAACGTATAGCACAGAACACTGCAAACCAATTTAAATTTCTTTGGCACATTCTTCCAGGAAACTTATTTGGCCGCGCTGAAAATCATCGACTATACGAATAATTATTCTTATACTTAAAGTATCTTGAGAAGTTGCTTGAAGGCTCTAACTTATCAATCAACTCAGCATAATTTTCTTGCGATTTTAGAAACATTGTTTTACAGTGTTCGAGACAGGGAAGTAAGAAGTTAATTTGTTTTTACACTATAAATTTGAGGTACCTACCTACTTTGCTTATATTAAAAATAAAAATTTAAATTACTCTAACTACTACTGTTCTAATATTATGATAATGCTAGACTGAATGGAATCATTGCTGAAAATAAGTTAACAATATTATTTTGCCTCTCTGTTTGAAATAAATGGTTTAATACACTGTAATAGAGCGGCAAGTGCAGTAAAAATATTAATTGTATTGCGTGTTCAATTAGCTTTAATAGATGCATCATACAGTTGTAATTATGGTCTTATTACATGCTGTAAACAATTTAAATTAGGAAAGGGCTATCAACGGCATAGCTGCCTGTGTAACATAATTAAAACCCACATCCTTCCTTGTTTCCCAATTTAAGTAATTAGTCAAGTGAAATACCAGTTGCGGATATTTCTGGTGCACATAATTGATTGAGTTGCTATAATATAAAGTGTTGTCTTACTTAAATGACAATTTATTGTCAGAGCACTGAGTAGATATACATACTATTTACTGTTATTAAAACTTTGTTAATACTCTTCTACATCCAGAGAATAATTCATGTAAATTCCATTGATTCGTATCCTTGGATTCGAAGAGTATTTAAGGTAAATAAGTCCTTTTTCATTAATTATTCAATTCAAGAATTTCGATCTCTGACTGAAGACTCTTTTTGTTCCGGTCTCAACTGGGTTTAAAAAGACAAGTAAGTGTTTATATCCTACAAGGGGAATCTATAGGTATTGATATGTTGTCAAATTTCAAACTCGCAATATTTGAATTTGGAAAATGCTTTTGCCTGTATATGTTGATAAAGGTAATATTGCAACCTGTTTGCTATTGGTATTGTTAACTTAACCTTTTACGTGAAATATGTACCAGAATACTTTTTATCAATTTTACATTCTAGATTTAAGATTTATCCTTTGAGATGTGTTACCGATATAGATAAATTTATAAAAGAAATGTTTAAATAAAGCAGAATGCAGAATGTAGTACGTAGAGAAATAATTAGTCTATTATAATAATATTTTTGAAATGTGTTACGTTTTTAATAATAGAAGCGTCATATTTAGCTTACTCGCGTTATTGAGCAGTTCACTATTGGAGTAACAGAAATTTATCATTTACGAGGGTTAGCATAATTCTAAATATATATGTATATTGATAATGCGAGTAAACGAGCATTGATGCGTAGGAATTAAATTTAATAAATCTGCATTTTCAAATTTTGCAATATTTAATAATAATAACGGGATGCACTTTTACAACACATACCTACAAATGCAATAGATTTATTAAATTCCCTCTCGTCCCAATGGCGATGTGCATTTTTGCATCATTTTCGTAAAATTTGTATTTCATATATAAAAAACTATTACTTTTATAAAAGCTAGTGAAGTATACATAAATATGTTCTAAAAATAGTAATTTTTTTAAGCTATCTAGTCTTAATCTAGTGTTAAGAATAATGAAAAAGCACTTTTTGGTCCAAATTAAAGTTCTTCAATCTCGTTTGGTACAATATCTTTTCGCTTATAATTAAAGTTATATAACTTAAAAAAAAGTTTTATCAAAACATTAATTAAATTTTAATTGTTGTTCTATAATTAACTACTTTTAAATATTAACAAATAAATTCAAACGAATATCACTAAAATAACAATGTTGTTACTTAAAATTGAATGCTTACATAAGCAACGTTTAATTGCTGGGGTTTCAGGCAATTTAGATGTTATGACTTTTTAATAATTGCCCGCATTTTGTACGTCAATTTGACGTCTAAAACGCCAGGTTCCAAAACTGAGTTTAATTGGAAAGCAATTTCGGAAACCTTGAAGATCTAATGAACTTCGATATAGATATTGATATCCAAGCCTATTTGATAGCTAAACAACCACTACAACGTACATTAAATTGAATTTTATTTTGACTGCTACCATAAACTAGTAGATTTAACGTCACGTTAACAGCTACTCGAATCTCGCTCAATAATTTTCAACATGTGGTTACTTTAGAAATATACGTTTTCAGTAAGTGATTCTGAAGTTTGAATAGCAAGTAAGACAGCTTTTTAGGGATTGTTAGATTAAAAAAATAAGTGTTCTAACAGATTGCTCTTTTTGGAGCTAATTATCCAGAATACGCTAACTTTGTATTGTAGTTCACTCAGATTTTACAATAAAATTCAAAGAATTCAGAATTCTTATAAAATGAAAGAAAAGAAACGTAGCTGTTTTCCTTTTATCTAAATACATACATAGAAGCAAGCTTCTACTCAAAGAAAGTCTTTCTGTAAGTAGGGTGAGCGGCCAAATGTCATAATAACCCCTTTAGAATTATAGCAATATTGGAAATAGAGGAGCAATTTCGTGCTGTTACAAACTATGAGAACGAAGTTAAATGAAATGATTTAAGCTCTCGGTAGGGGTCGTGCGGTCTGCCATAAATTCACCAACTTCTTCACAGCCTCAACACGAACTGATGGTTTTGTTCGGTTAAATTCAATGTTCAACAACTAGCCCTGCCACGAAAGTAGCGTGTAAGCCCTAATTAATACTACCTGATGTCGTTCGACGTTCACGTTTTGATTGATCGATATCACGTTATTAATTAACAGCAACAGGTCTTTGGTAAAATATTGTAACCTGTCATCGCCAAAGTGATGACTTTTATTATCAATAGGTGTCATATACGTATTTAAATTTTATATTGAACAGAGATCTGCTAATCCCACAGAACAAAAATTAAAACTGTAGGTATTATTAAACCAAATTTTTTTGATAAACCCGATCTAATGGACAAAGAATAATATTACTGCAAATTACATTTGGTTGTCGCATAACTATTTTGAATGTGGAGTAAGGAACATTACGGAAAATCTATTGCTAGACTTAGGAAAATGAACCTAAAGTTATGCCTTCCATCCTCATTAAAAATTACTCTGCCAACTTATTACAAGACCCCTGACTAAGCCAGATTTTGAGTTATTAGATAACCCAATTGATTCTTATATTTAGGAGCTTTAATAACCATGAGTAGCAATAATGATGTGGGACTTGAGGCTGCCGCTGCATTATCCATTTATTAGTTGCATATTTTACAAGAGGTCAACTATATTTTCTTGTGAACACATACACAATAAGTTAATAAACATCTATTTACTTGCTGCTTCTCTGCGTCCCCTGTATTTTTAAATGGGGCTCAATATCATCAAGTATCGGCTAATAATGCCCCAATCGGATAAATGTGCTTCATTGAGCACTAATTACGCCTGTTGGTGTAAGAGAAAAATGTTATAAGATCAGAAAGATATAGCTACTAATTTTGTTTGTCAACTAGCTTATCAAGTCAATGTAATAAATGCTTCTGCTCCGAATAAAATAGGCAACGATATGAAATACCGTCGGCAACTACTGACTGCCAAGCAGTCGTCGATTAAATTTAACCAAATTTATATACAAAAACCTTCATGAAAGTTTATGATCATTACTGGAGTTTCCAACTCAACTAAATTAAATCCAACCTTATTCACTTCTTAAGCAAAGGTTATTAAATTATTTTTGGTATCGGTCCTCATTATATGTATGAAACTTGGAACCTTGCTTCCAAACGCAGTTTGTAATGACTTTATTCGAAGTTGTGTAGTACCTGCTCGCGCCACTAGTTAACATTTGAAAAGTTATCCAAGTAATTATTACAGTTGTCCAGGTCACCTATAGGTATTTTCTTTTACTTAGAACTTAGAACAACTGACTTAAGAGGAACGTCTTTGTCTATCACATGTGGTTTTTTCTCACTGTATGCATTTTGACGTGCCGAGATTAGTTCTCTCATTTTAGATCACTGCATAAAAGGAAATGGAATGAATCAAGTGCAAGTAAATAACCCAGTTAATTTAATGGAGTGACGTCGCGGGCATGCATTGAGTACGCAGCTGGTCCACAGTGATACGCTCCGCCTTAATCCAGGGTTGGCTTGACACCAGGTTGCTATTTTACACGTCGTTACTTCATACTGAATAAACGTATTAATACAGGCCTGGTTTTCGCGCGCCAGTATGATGACTCAAGACAATATTCATAATGTTTGACGCAAGATCATTTTCAATATTTTGCAGAGCACTACATTATTTCGCGCAGCCGTAAAGTGAGGCAGATGGGTATAACCCATTTTATGAGTGTCGAACAGAGAACGACAATAAGCACCAAATTCGTATTTTCAAATTTGCAAAAGCAAGACGCATATTTTGAGTAATATAATTAGCCTTCAGTTTAGAATATTTAATAACGAATGGGGGATGGTGAGGTTTACAGCAAACTGACATCAAATTGGAGTATTTATTTAATGTTAAAGTAAACATTTGTATTTTGTTCATATTAACGTGCATGTTAACTTTCTTCAAAGCATCATCCCCCGGAGTCTCTATCGTGACGTATCAGATCTTAAAAACAAAAGTTAGATATTTTTTACCTGTACGGAGCGATTTTGAAAATACGAAATGCATTTTCTCTCTTTTCAATACGTGCCTCTGCTAATACAAAAACTCACGTCAATGCATTTTGCTGACGTTCTACAATTACAGATAAAGCGGTGACGTTCCTCTTAAGTAAAATATATGCTAGAACGCAAAAATGGAAGAAAATATATATGTCGCACCCATTTAGTGTACTTAATTGTACTTTTCATGAAATGGACATCCAGTTCATGAACTAGGTCCAGATTGTGTAATTTTAAGGTTACAGGTTATCAACAGTTTTTTTCAGGAACTGGATAGATTGAATAAAGCGCCAAGCTCTGTCCTGTTTTTAAGTCGTTGACGGTGTAACAGAAAGTGGACAAGTCAGTTGTACATTTCATGAAATGTACAATTAAGTACACTAAATGGGTGCGACATATATATTTTCTTGTATGTCCGGATGCCGTAATTTTACGGAGTTTCAGAAAATGGATAAATGTGTTGTCCTATTCATGAACTGGACAGAAGTAGCGTCAGATCGTGAAAAAAATTAAGATTACACGATATGGAGTCTGGACCCAGTTCATGAACTGGATGTCCATTTCATGAAAAGGACAATTACACTAGGTAAATGGGTGCGACATATACATATTTATATCAGGATAAAGATTATTACGTTTATGGATTTAACTCAAATATGAACTGAAGCGGTTAGTTAATTTTCATGCAGTGGCGTCTTCTGAAAATTACAATCAGTTTAAAACTCATCACCTTAATTTTTCGTTAACTGATCGTTCAAATTCAAAATATTCAAAATTGCGGTGGTATAATACACACAGATGGTATGTTATTTCAACTAACAAAGCATGCACGATTTAATTAGAATCGAGTTTTCAACTAACTACAACTTTATATTGGAAAAATTCTTACTTTCCTGCTATAAAAGTATAGTCCTTGCAGCAGTGTTTTCTTGTGCAATCCACCCATTCATTGTTCACGTTACATTTGTACGTAGTCGATATAACGTTGCTGGATGGGCACACGAGAGGTTCGGCGCTGCAAAGAAATAGATAAGTAAAAGAAAAATAAGATGGTATTATTATGGTCATCGAGTAAGCGAGGCTTTCTTCCGCAAAACGTGTACACACATAATAAATTCTCCACAGTTATGCTGTGTAGGTACACCTAATGAAACAAAGTCGCAAGTGTTCTGTCTTTTTTGTTACTGATATTGATTCAGTATAAAGTAGAAACTTTATGTTATCAAAAAGGATAAATAAAATGCATACAGGGTTCTTTAGGAGACTTAACCTCCAAGGGATGACGAGCTTAGAAGTTGAATTGAAAAAGTAAAATTATTCTCACTTGTTTCTCAAAACCTAAACATTCTCAGTTAAAAAACTGATACAAATATTGAAGTAGAGAAAAAAGTTGAAAATGTTGAACTTTTTGACATCGATTTTATGACTTTATCAGGTAGATACATTTTAAACCGTTTAGCACAAATCTGATAGTAGTTTATATACAAGTTCTAATTTCTAAACGATGTGACAAATTCGACAAATTTAAATAAAATTGTGTTGGTATTAATTTAATTTCCTTGTTTCGAATTCAATCGCAATTCAGGTTAATTAACTTTGCTTTAACTGACTGGTTCTTGTTTAGTAAAAAATCAAATTAATCCAAACAAATGCCCTCGCAAGAGTAAATTTGACTCGAAATACAGCGGTTTAACAATTATTCATCAAAACAGCGCAAATCGGTTGTAATTGCAAATTCTGCCGAGTCGGTATGTACATATAAACATGTGTGGATAGGAATCACAAATCGTTGCATGTTTTATGTATTGCCTGTGCAGTTCAGCTCCAGAGCTTTCAAACGAAATCAACTATAGTAAGATACGTACCCTGTTGCAAAAGCTTCGTTAAGACCATCTAGATAATAACCGTCTTTGGACGGTAAGAGCTGTTCAGAGAGCTTTCCTTCCGCGTTCCTATCTTCTGCGGAAAAGCTCGCCGCAATCATCAGGACTAGAACCATCAACGAACCGCGAACTGTCATAATTGTCGCACTATTACACCATTTTTTTAAATCACTTCAGATATTTACGCACGTCTTAACTCAAATTGGTTGTACTTCAGAATTTTCCCACAAACCTCAATTTACAATTATTGCAATAACTTTATTAATTTTTGGAGCAAACGATTATTCTCAACATCGAGTTACTATGTTAAAACTCTCCTTTTTTTTAATAAAATTAGCTTTTAGTTTTAAATTTCACTTCACCCTTCAGCGGCGTTTTTGTTGGAGCTGTTCGAACGCGTTTAAAATATTATCCACGAAACGTCGGACGATAACTGAACGCAGCTTAGAGATCAAATTGAACAACTTGCTCTACATAATTTACTCGAATTTAATGCTTGCGGCCTTAAGATGACTTAGGAAGAAATGTGGTTGAAGCGAAAGCCGGATTTACATGCAATTAAGCAAATAGCTGTCGTTCGTCCCAGTGAAAAAACAATCTGAATCAAATCAAATAATATTCAGAACCATTGTGCATAGTCAGTTAATTCGGTTAATTTGCTGTAAAAGTTAATTCAAATTCAGGTCAGCCACGGAATTATGCAGAGGTACTGCGGTAATGCCGCAGAATTTTGCACGTGTGATAACGGATAAATTTTTAATGCTTAGGGAAGATAAGGTAAAATAGGAACGGTAAAAGCATCACATTGTGAGCTGCCTTCTTAACAGCTTTCCTACTCTCTACTGATGTTTTTAAGTCAACATGATTTACTTGCCGACAACAACGATTAAACCACAACAATTTAACGCCACCTCTTTTTAGTTAATTTTGTGCATAGAAGTCCGGTCACTGCTATTAATCATGATTCATAAGTTCTGGCGCCATTAACGCACATCAATTAGGGCAAACACGCTACTTACTACTGAAGGCTATGGCAAGAGTTTCCGCTACTTGTAATTTACTTTTCTTTTCGTTAAGTGGTATTCGAAGGATTAATGCAGTCGTCAAATGATCCTTTAGAGGATCACCAACAGGTTAAGTAGAAGGGGTCTTGAAATTCCCAACTTTTTCAGATAGACACTCACGAATTTGTTCGGTTAACTTGAAGATTCTTTACGTGACAGATTAAATTTGAAATTGGTTCATGCTGCCGCGGGGAGGATCAGAATTTACCTTTTCATGTGTTTCAAGACGAGCGTTATTTGGGAACAACGAAAGAGCAACGGAAATCAATACTCTCATTTATTTTTGTCTCAAATTATGGGATTTTTAAGATTATGCGAAATTAGGTCATCACGGAAATAGGAGAATTTTATCGATAGGTACGTTACTGCATATTCAGGTTTATGTACCGCCAATATTTATTGAATAATCAATGAAGTTAATAAAACATTAAAATATTAATTAAGGTCGTTTTTTGATACACGTCAAGATGTTGGCACCGTAAGTTAACTAATGTACTACAGATATAAATATTAAATATAAAGTTATGTAAATAGATATCTCGATTGAAATAATTATAACAAAAACATACACATACAGAGATAATAATAATCTTGATTCTGTGATAATTTTTTTTTATCGAAAGCGAGAAGAGAGGTAAACTAGATTTTTCGTTATCTTGCCAATGTAGTCCTACAAGACATATTACAAGATAAATCTTATTGAAACATCAGCTTAACAGAAGCAAGTTTTGCAGACAATAGCCCCTTTTATTTATAACCTCTGCCATGCCTGAGAAATTATAATCCAAGGCCCAAGAAAAGGTTACTGAATTTCAAATTTCCGCTTCTTGTTCTGCACCCTTCTACGTTCTATCTATTAATCTACATAGACATGTTTTAATTATTTAATTATGCTGCAACTGCAATAATAACAGCAACAGAGCAGTAACTATAAATTTTTTTTTTAATATTGAATTGATGAATTCATCACTTGGGGTAAAAACGTTTATCTATTCTAATCTTGGAAAACAATAAAAATATTATTGGAATCGATAATACGCGAGACACGCAGAAAGCTGCTGCTATACTTTAGAATTATTATATTGTTTAGTGCTCTCACAATAGCGTTTATTCTTTTATGTTATAGCAGTAGTAGTAGATTGTCTTACTCAATAAAAGTAAACAAGAAACTGCAAAAATTTAAACAAATTTCTTTTCAAATTTTCTAATAACGACAAATAGTTTTATATTATATTTGGTGTATAATTATTGTCTCGCCAAGAAAACATAAGTGTAGCTTGTCCATGATAAACGTCTTGTAGATTGCTCTTTTACATACAAGACATCCATATAATTCAAACTCTTGAAGCGTGAGTTATGC
This sequence comes from Schizotus pectinicornis, assembly GCA_951805265.1. Classification (NCBI taxonomy): domain Eukaryota; kingdom Metazoa; phylum Arthropoda; class Insecta; order Coleoptera; family Pyrochroidae; genus Schizotus; species Schizotus pectinicornis. The sequence continues at coordinate 14,773,242 of OX638202.1, read as the reverse complement.
CTAGTTGTAATAACACATTTTGACATATTTTTTTATGCATCGATTTCGTTCGCATATTAGTTCACAGACGGCCTGTCACTCATACTTCAGATCTCAAATCGTATTTCACTTCGCAGTGATAAATCCATTTCAGATTCATACTTTATGACATCGCTAAGGCATAGAATACATTCCAATTGAATACATTCGAATATTAATGGTTGTAACAAAATTGCCAACAGCAAAAGCCAACTACGTATAGTTGCAATAGTAGATTTTATTTGACTATAAAAAACATTTTTTTTAACTATCACAATAATAATACATATAAATAATAATTGTTCATCAATCTCATTTCTACTGCGTACAGAATGCAGATGATAACATGCTTTTGGTTAGCTTTTAGGTTAATTGTGCCATTTCAAGTAACAGAGGAATATGGCAAACGACTGTTTTCGCGAAAGCTGCGAAACGAGACAAGGATCCGCACACTGCTGCAGCTAAACATTTCCAAAGGTGCAATAAATTGGAAGTTAAATCGTCCATTCCGTTTCAAGAAACTTTAATAGCTACTTTAGATAATATCATACATCCAGAATATTGCCATAATTCAGTGGCGGTTTGTATGTAAGAGCTGCGGAGCTGCAGAACACATACCGAAATGATCAAAAAAATAAAAATTGAGATTTGAACCATAAAGGGTTTAGCATCTTTGTGCATAATTAGAACGGTAGAGGAGAACGGAATTGTAAATTAATACACTGCAACTTATATTGGCCCCGTTACTATACTACCGTCAATAGCTCTCGATTACTGCAAACTTTAGTTGCCTCGAATGTGTTCACAGCGAGCAATTTCGGCTAAGAAGTGATTTCATTGGTTGGCCGCTCACGTGGTGCTTATGGCACTATAACACAAATTTGTGGCTGCAACAGAAGCAGCGCAATCATTACAAAGCTTGGGTACTTTATTACCAAAACAAATCGGACCTAAACAACCATGACTCTTGAAGAACTAATGCGTTCCATCCAACTTCCAATTTCATCTCACGTGTCGTGTGGCTATAACAATATATAGTTTTTGCTAGAAAATAAATTTTTGCGTTTGTACGCGAAGACAAAATAAATGTTAAAGCATTTGGAAAACCCACTCCTGATTTACAAATAAAAGTGGCAGCTTCTAGTCGACGGAAGGGTTATAATCGACAATTTAATAACTTCCACCGTGAGTCAAATTATACCAGAAATATATAGTAAGTTTTAATTATAAATTCTCAAGTCCTTCCATGAACTAAAATGCAGAACACACTAAACTGCAGCTTACGCGCCGCCACTGCCATAATTCCAATACCTATTTGCAAGGAGAGCATGGTGCTTTATGTATCTTGTAATTTCATTACAGATATTCTTCATGTTTTCATATTCGTGTCACGTTTACAGATCGAAATCTCATTTTAGTTGCTATTACGCTGTGATTGTATTTCATTTTTTATATTCACGATTTTCTGCTATCAAAATAACACGTACAATACATACGCACTCGTATTTTAGGAATATGGGACCGCACCCAAATAAATTCCAAGTCGGAATAAAGCAAATTACGGAAAGGCCTTTCTGTGTCACATACTCAAATTATGGGCAGTTTTATTAAATTGGTTAATAACAGTGAATTACGAGAGAGAAAGTAAAATGCAATACCAATAATGTTGTATTATTTCGAAAAGACCATCACAGATTTGTAATTTGACAAAACAATGTAATGTTTTTCAAAGACACGCGGTTGTGTGCCATAGAGTAGTAAAAAGGAAACTTAATTTAAGATTATTAAAAACTTTGAACTATTCTTAATAGATTAATTAATTTTATCTATTGTAAAATTAAATGTTTGCCTTTGGTGTCAAGCTGTTTGTCTAGAGTCTTTAAATTGTTGCTATACTAAACAGATCGAGCAGGAAACATTTGTGCTACTACCATCTTGTTGCAACAAAAGGTCTGTAGATAGTATAATATTACATGTAATTAGTTGATGGACAAAATAATTAGCTTTAATTTTTTTTATTTTCCAGAACTCTATTTTACAAGTAAACACTGATACCCTTATCACCAATTCTTGCCTAATGGGTGACGCTATAAGCCACACTACTACTGTTAGTGACGAATTGGTTATTTGGTTGATGTATTTGACACAGTTTGAATTATGTTGCCACACTTATTATAAGCTCTCTTTATGTAATTATTGTATAATGTATAAAGTAGGTAACTTTTAAAAGTAATTAAATATAAAGTTTGCAAACACATTCACATAAATTGGAATAAGTTGTCATTAAAAGTGCTCCTAACGGACTCATAAGAGTAAATCGCTCGAGTAAACCTTGGAGATTTATTGTGTTAATCTTTTTATTAATTCTTGGTTCACTACATCGAAAGGCTCTTCAATACTGCGAAAAAGTTGCCGGGAGTTACTGAACGATATAATAAAGTTCTCCGATCAAACTTTTGATGCAAGAAATAATCTTAAAATAGATGTTGTCGTTGAAAGAACGCTTTTTTCAGATTGAAATAGTAATTTGAGCAAAAGGACACGGATCCGGGTCTCTAAATTTCTTAAAGTTTATCAGCGACTAATAAATTTCTGTAATTTGATATTACCGTCAAAATTTTACAATTAGCATAGTAAAAAAATCATCATTAATTAACTCCATATTTAGCTGATTTATTTTTTTACTACAAATTTACTTACGTTACATTTAAGAACGCCATTAAAACATTTAATTTAGATATTTCTTTAAGCCGCCGCAGATTCATTGCGTGCCTTGCTGGGCTTGAGTCAAGCGTAAAATTTGGGAAGGGTGGCAAGGACATAAATAAAATAGTAAACGACCGATCCTTTCTTTAATGGACTCTTAATTACAAATCAGAACTAAACAGAATCGTTTAGGTTTAAGAACAATAATTATTTGTTGAGAGATTGCCAGTTTAATGGATGATAGATAAAGAGGCCTCGAACTGTACATTTCCTTCAAATCCATCCCGCTTGATTTCGTAAGAAATAGCTTTGTTCAGGGTAACTTCATTCCATCCTAAACACTTGGAAGTTCTAGTTTGACAACCTGTGAACTTATCTGATAAAACAGTCACTTGATACTTGTAATTACTGGCGTCGTCATTACTGCCTACGTACTTAACGACATATTCAATAAATTCTCCATAATAGAAATATTTACATACAAACAACTTATCGTAGCAGAAAAAATATAATTCTTTATCATTTTCTGAAAAATTTTCGGTAATTTTGGTGCATGTGATAACTTGTTCTTGGTGAGTGTAGTTGAAGTGCGCTATTACCCCTGGTAAACTATCCGTAAAGCCGCATTGTCTCGGGCATTTGAAATCGTTGAATTCACAGTCGATCTCATGCTTCTTTGCATCATCAGATAAAAAAAGAGTCGTGCAACCCTTGGTATAATTTTTACAATGTGAACGTGCCTCTCCGGTTATGCTCGTGGTGCAAATTGCGCAAACATTTCCCTTGCAGCTCTTGCAAGCATGATGGCCGAATAAGCAGTGGAATATTTCATCGTATAAAGGGGCTTTACAGTTATTGCACTTGTAATAACGCGAAGGTGTGTCGTACTCATTTTCTTTTATCTGATTTACAACGTTAACGCAACAGTAGGTTATTTCAGGTGGATTATTTAGGTACACCATACTTTCGATGTTGACGCTGGCACCGTTGTGTTGTTTGCGAGACAAATCGCAAACACTCAGCACGTTACTGTTGTTCCCTTTTACGTTGATATCAAATTTTAATTTTCTACCCCCGTTTCTGTAGAGATCTTCTAAATTTTCACATTTTACTATCACTTTTACTTGTTCACATTCACACTCGTAATAGCACTTTTCCTGTTCCGTTTCGTAATTATTGCTGAACAGCGCCTTTTCTTCCATTGGTAAAGTGTTGTATCGGTATTGGCAGCTAGTTTCATGTCCATCTTCGCAATTCCAGATGAAAGTGTGAGGACATCCTTGTTCTTTGTATCTGCATGGAAAAATCAACACTTCGGCGACGGCCTCGAAACCAATCTGACGCTTGCATTCCGATTTCTTGTCGTCCGGTAGTATTGTAAAGCACTTTCCGCAAATTTGGTTTTTCGTCTTGTGTAACGCTACCGGTGCACTGCTTAAATATCCGCCACATTGTGAACATCGCAATTTGGCTAAAACCGAATCGGGCAACTTCAACATTTTGGCTTCTGCCGGCAACAGAAATACGAATGAGTAATGGGGAATTGTTACGATAATTTTATCACGTGTGGCTGTTATCGCGATAAAGCAAACATTACTGAAGTGCAAGGGATTTCTATAAAATGCCATCATTAAATTTGTTACACGCTTATTTTAAGGATATTATCTCTTTGTGGTATTTGCTTACCATAAACATTATTCTGAAATGAATCACAATAATTTGTATATTTGTCATTTAGGGAATTAAAAATTATAAAATCACAGGAAGTACCTGATACCACGGTTCAGAACTGACAAGCAACACAACCGCAAAATTTTAAACATTAAATAATGACATGTCGCTTCTCCAAGAATTGTTGCCTTAGTAAGACAAACAATGAATTATTAAAAAAGCGAGAAGTCATTATCAGGCGGGCTCCCGTGGATAAAACGATAAAGCATTCTGTTGGTAGAATAATTCTTCAACACCTTTATGAACACTTGTCTACACATTGAATAAAAACCAGTTTTGTGACACTTTAAAAACCTGGTCAATGGTTTGGAAGAGGCACGTAGTACATGCGATGAACATGGAACGAAATGCGAAATGGCGAAGTAGAATGAAAAGACGTCATTAGCGTTGGTCTTAGTGAAGAGTTGATCTTATGGAAGCCTCGTTAGCGGATTGCATCACTTCAAGCATCTCTTGAGGGAGCAACAAAGCGAGATTTCTGCTGCGGAGATGTGCACGTCCTGAAAATCCCTGCAATTTGCCACGGTTAGTGAATTAATACCCTGCAGAAAATGCTGAAACACAAACGATGAAGTGTTTCCCGAAGTATAAAAGCTTGTTGACATATTTGTATCAAATAGCGGGTACACAAGAGCATCGCGTCGAAATTTGACTTCATTACACTGACGCCTGGCCTCCAGCATCCAATTAAAATTTCAGAGGAAACACTAAATTTAAATCAGCAAAACACATAAGACTGGCTAATAATTCTTCATGAATCTAAATGTGAACAGGTAGAAATTTTAATTGCTCCAAAAGACGCATCCAGCATCACGGTAATGACATTTGCATAAGTTGAGTTAATTTTATTGCTTGTTCATTATTGTGTGCCAAAATTTAAAACATCCAAAAACTTTAATTAAGCATGGTTCCAAAATGTATCAATTTTGCTAAATTAAGTTTTTATTAGAAATTTAATAACAATTATTGTGGAAAATGAGTTCTTAGTTTTGCATTCATGTACCATTTGCATATTTTTATATAGAACACAATTAATATTTTTTAATTGTTGTAATAATGAATGAAATTCTTTTGCCACAAATATTATCATTTTAGTAGTTTTATGTATAAAAGTTATTTTAGGTATGTTTTATTTTTAGGTAGTTGATATCTCATACATTTTTATCACCAATGGAATTTATGAATTGAGTATATTTTTATACCCGTTGCCGGTTGCTTCGCAAATTGTTTAGTTATAATGAATAATTGGAGCTTTTCAAATAAACTTTAAATAAATGGTCTAAATACACCCGCTTCAGCAAACTAGCTGAAAAAAATGTCTATAATTTCTTTATCTCTATAAAAATAAGTTAAGCAACCAATCAATGGATGACACTGATAAAACTTTACCTACTTAAATTATTTAAAACTGAATGAAATATTTGCACAACTTGTCTAAGGAGAACTTATCCGAGTTCTCCTTGTTTTCCTTTAGGAGCACACGTTATAGAATATTCAGGCAATATGAGTAGAAACCAGTAAAAACAAGATGTTTCTTTATCTAAAAAATCACATTTTATTGTTTAATTTTCATAGCAATTTATGATCAATATTGCATTTTTCTCTTTCGCCTTCATTTTCTTCAATTCCATTTTGGTTTTGCTAGTTTCGTATAAATTGTCTCTTTTCCTCATAAACACGGGATCCTTGCCCTTCCACCCCTTAAAATTAAGTTCACAGAAGAATCGCCGCTCCTTGGGCCCACAAAATGTTACCGTCCAACTAACTACATCCTCCTTCATTTCGGACTTGCAATAAAATATCCCCTTGTCTTTGTTGGCGATAAAAAATTCACTGTCTTTGGGAAAGTCGTTACTTAAATTGCGGGTGATCCTCACACTACTATGTTGAATCTTCAGGTGATTGCCGAACAACGAAAATTTTCCTTCAAAACTGCAGTCCAACGGGCAACTGTACTGACAGAATTTACATTTAGTTTCGTGCGCCCTCACTTCATTGTAAAACAGTTTTTCCATACAACCATTAACTATGTATCTACATGGGTGTTTGTGAGTTCTGCTGATGTTTTCCAGTTCTGTATTTCTCAAGTCAGTTATTTTCGTGCCACATAGGCAAAGAATCTTCCTGCACGATACGCAAACACTGTGGCCGTTGGGGCATAAGTAAATGGGAGGCAGCATGTCGTTTTGACAACGGTAGCACAAGTGAAGTTCTTCGAAAATATCTGGAAGGTCCTCGTGGAATTCGGCACTTTCCTTTTTTATTTCGTCCACGCTAGCTTTTCGGTTTTTTGAAAACGGCTCTTCAAGGATGGACAAGTTTAACAAGCTGATTCTGTCCATAAAGTCGTCATTTTCGTTTTCCTTTTTCAGCTTATCTAGTTTTTGATCAACGAAGCTCAAGGCATCTAAGTAGTTTTGTTCAAAGTCATCCAAAAAATTTTTTTCCACCATGTAATTGTTGATTCTTAATGACTCGTTCCGACGTAACTCCATTTCTCGCGACTCTGCTAAATTGGTTCTAACAGAAATTATACACGTCAGTATTTCGAAGTTTTCATGGATTTCTGTAAGTTTCTCTAGATCGATTTGCCATCCTTCATTAGTGGGTATAATAATTTGGCTTGATTTCATTCGATTATATCTGTAAGAGGTATCTTCAACAGTGATGAAAACGTCATAAATTTTTGTTGACGCTTGTTCAACAGGACCAAGAAATCGTAATTTGATGAACAATTTGGTCCCAATGATTTCGTATTGTATTAGGTATATTTCTCCATTTAAGCTTACGATTACGTTTTCATTCGAAATATTTATATCAATTTCTATTGAGTTGGTATAGAATAATAATCCCTGGTGTTCCTTTTCGAAGTGTTGTTTTATATCGCTTGCATAACCCTCCCACGAACACAATAATCGTTTATCTGCAGGGCACAAATACATCACAGCCATTGTAACGGGTTCTGAAAATTGCGGCAATGCATATACATTTATTACATATTTAGAAGCTACTTACAATTTTGCATTTTTTTGTTAATGTGCAGATAATATGTACAACTGCGGCAACATGTGTTGCTAAAATTGAAATAGCCAACTGTTATCGGGTAATAGAGTGAACGTTCAGATAAACTTTATCAGGTAGATACTGTCGCACACGTAACAAAGTATGGAGGTTGTGTACTTTTAGACGCACTTCATTACGCGATATAATGATAAAAATAAAAGCCCAATTAAGTTTCGTATAATGTTAACAGTATATAAACTGTATTTTCTAGTGTAAAAGCATTCACATGTACCTACCTTATAGGTATTGTTAGTGGAAATGAATTACACATTTAAAATTGATAAGATTGTACTTACTTATGCAATACACTATACAAGCACTTGAACTGTAGCGTTTAGACTCTAAACGCTACAGTTCAAGTGCTTGTATAGGTTTAGACAATGAGCCAGGCCAATTCATAGGTCATTTACGGGTTAGTCAAAAGTATGGAACCAAGCTTCACCTGCCTAAACTTAAACTTAGACTTAGGCTGGGTTTATTCACCCCTCTGTAACTTCACAGGTTTAATAATTACCTAGGAGACAATTGTCTCAACTTAGAACTTACGTGGACTTTAAAGTTACAGAGAGGTGAATACACCCATCTTACACTTAGAGAAAAAATGGTAACTGTTTGTCAAATAACTAATTTAAGACTACATTAATGTACCTATATTTTTTCACAAAATAACGCCGACCATTTTGTTGGGGGTGACTTTTTTTTTAAATGGCAACATACCAATATTTCTGCTTAGCCTGACGTAGAAAGTTATTCTCCATACCAGCTTGGAATTATTTTGTTTCTACACCAACATGTTTATTTATAAATATTAATAAAAGTGTATCCTAACACAATCGACAGTCGATAACAGCATTAGGATGTGACCAGTGGGTCCTGCTCAAAGCGTTTTGTAGATAAAACACTTTGTTTGTAACAGCGAAGTTCATTAAAAAAGCACATAACCAACGTAATGAAAGAACTAATTAAAAATTTATCTAAAAGGTTCTCGGATCACTTCGGCTGTGAATCCATTAAATCAGTTGTATTCTAGCCATTTCTTAATAACCCTCGCTTGTAGTGGCCTGAAATAACTCGTGATTATGCGCCGGAAAAGAGAGACAAATAAAAATCAAGATAAATAATTAAAGCGCTAATACTACTAAAGCAGCCACGCGCCCCTAAAAACTCCAATAATGTTTCTAGAACCATTTAAAGCTCGGGTGTAGAAAGCGGAAAGAGAGACATTGTATGTACCAGGTCCAAAGTTTCACAGCGCACCAATTAATGGAAGAGTCCCACAAAACTCGATGTTGCATTAATTTCCTAATTGGATTACTTTTACTTGCTAAACGTCTTCCTCTGCACCTTTGCTATGTGAACATTACCAGTATTATTTATACAAAACTCACAATTAATATTGCCTAGAGTCCTATTCTGCATTTGGATGAGTTTCGAATTCATGCAAATTGCCCGTTCATAGAGCACGCAATAAGGTGAGAAAGCGGGGTCGGTTCGTAGCTAAATAACTTGGAAATGTTAATTGAGCATATCATTTTGTGTTTAAGAGTAAAGGTATAAAGTTGCCTTTGACTATTCCTTTGTATAATGTATAATGTTTCACCACACAGAACTAGCAATGGTATCAAAAACTAATACATATAGGTATGTATGTACATAAATACATTTAAAGTATGACATTAGCCACATTTCTTAGCGGTGTATTCAAATTACACATTCTAATTACTAAATTTTGCTTATTATCTATTTATTAATGGTACTAACGTATACAGGTGTCTTAAAAGGTCTGTACCATCTTGAAGGTGCAATATCTGAAATTGAGGAAACAGCAATAAGGCCGAAGAAAGACTGCAAAAAAAAATAAGCGCCAGGAAAGAACAATTTGATTTGAACCAAACGTGAATGTTGTTCAAAGATCGATAGAGTTAGCAGCTTAGATTCATTAAAAAGCATTCTATTAGTCCTTCATGGAGAATGCATGTATTACCTCCTCTTATTAGTTTTGGTGCTTAAAATAATATTGAGAAAGGCTTTAATTTTTTTAAAGATAAATGTATTTATCTTTTTGCTTTTTTTGCAGGATGTTGTCAATATTAATTTAAGGTACCTACAGCTAAACATTGAAAACAACGTGAAAGGGTGTTTTAATTTTTGTTTTTCAATTTGAACCGTGCCTGTGCTAGCATCTCGTTACATGTCCGAATTTAATTGAAACTCGTAGGGTGAGTAGGTAGATGGGGCAGATTATGGTGGAAGTTTGTGCTCTTGTGGTACGTGCTTATCAAGTAAAATTTTCTTTCACGTGTTTATCAATTTTCAAGGGCTCGAAAAATGAATGTAACGGTAAGAAAATACAATAAATTCTTGCTCACTTAAAAGGAGCCGTCGTAACGCGATTAAAATTCAACGTTGGTTTTAGACGAGAAAACTTTGAAAAATACATTTGGAAGTAGAACTTTCCCATTATATCCTATTTACAATTACCGAGTCGAAACCCTAATTTCCGCCGTGGGTATGATTTGAATTTTAAATATCTTAATCGAACCATTTGAACTGTTGTTAGTTTAGATTTTTGATAACAACTGAAATTGAAGCTCAACCCAATTTACTTTGTACACCGCCGAATAAAATCCAGTAGTTGCACGGACCTGTAATAATATCACATAATTATTGGTAGGTGCTAATAAATAAGAATACAAGTTTACAAAATTAGTATAGAAAAGAGGGTCTTTAATAATTAAAGTTTTGAATAAAATTTTGCTTCGGCTATAGCAACTTCTCTTGATAAGATCATGAGGGGAAAAGGGAGCACTTTTTACAGTTTAATTTACAAGAAATTGTTGTAAAAGTTAAGAAATGAAGAAACGAGCAAATTATAAGAAAATAGTAAAAACTTTCCTGTACTTGAACAACAAGTCTTCTAAAAGTTAACAAATTTTTTGGTCAAAGAAGACATTAAACGTTGCTGTAGCCACAAGATGAAAACTTTAAAGCAGAGAATGAAGATCACTTAGACTTTTTACATTATGAAGAGAGATAGTTGATGGACTTGCTGCAAAGAATGTCATTGAGAAGCAGGTATACATAAGAAAATAAAACACAATTAAAGAATAATATGTTATACTACTAGAAATATTAAAAATTCAGCTGGTGGTAGTTTATTTATTACTCAATTACCTACTCATAAGAAATTGTTGTGTATAAGTTACTTTGTTACCTTTATTCAAAAAAAACATAGTTTTGCCATTTTCAAAAATAAGAGTGATTTTATAGCTTTGCGTTTATTGTTAGTAGGTTGAATTAAAAATTTCTGCCACTGTTTGGCATTCCATGCTTTATTTAATATTTTCAGAAGTTAATGCAATGAACAACTTAAAATAAATCAGAGAAAAATATGACAATAATTCTTCAAAATAACGGTTGAAGATGAAAGTCAGGCTTAAGGCAGTCAGAAAAAACTGACAAGCTACAGAATATTTTTGGAATAAAGTACTTATATAAGTAGTAAATTCTCCATATTATGTCAGAAGTTGAAATGGAATTTGCATAACTTACACCAGCAGTAAGATATTGCGTGAGGTACTTTATCTTATTGACAATTATGTAAAGTGACAATAGTTGACAAGAGCGGCGGGAATCTCCAAGTTATTAGTAATTTTGTCGCAATTGCTTTAGTTAGACTGATATATTTTTCTGCGGAATTCGTATCGGAGGAAATTTGATCAAGGGCAGAAATGGGGTTATATTTGGATTCTCAAATGCGGCACGTTCCGACCGAAGTGCTTTTGTAGGCGTCATTAGAACCTTGGAATCCAACTTATAAAAAAGATTGAGTAGGCTACATAACGATATTTATGGCGGAATGGTGCGGACATTATTTCTTATTAAATCAATCCCGGAACAAATAGGAACAGAGGGCCGCGAAATGAGCATCGATATAGAGGGGAATTGCGTGACTTGTTTTGATCTGTTGCTGTCGTCCAGTTTGTATCTTGTTAGCATCAGCAAGGAGAAGAGCGTGATGGCGAAATGTAATCGCATCCCCGCAGATCAGAGCGCGTCTGGTCAGCATCCCGGGATCGATTCTCGCCAGAATTCAAGTGCTCCTGAGGGAACCGGAGAACCTGCTGCCGGCTATTTCGTTTTCAGGCCTCTCCTATATACGTGTCGGGATGCACAAGTGGTTTTATTTAATTTTCAACTTTTCACGAGAATGTTTTAGACCGCAAGAACTTTTGATCCGTCCTTCCTGGTCTTCTACCTGCACCCGAATAATCCAGCGAAATTACGTTAAGCGAACCATTTCGCTTTCGCAGCCGGAACAATTCTTAACTGAGTTTAGATGCTGTAGAAGCAACCAATTACTCTATTTGTCTTCTACTCATGTCCGATGTTTACCTTGTGAAAATGATTATTACGATTTTTAATTTGTAGTAAATATTTGGATTTAAAATGCCTTAATTTTGTATGGTTTTCCTTGCTACAATAAAAATCTGCGGTTACTCTTTAGCCTGTATTGGGAAGATGTTTTATGATATAAAAGCTAAAGATGAAATGGTAACTTTGAAAATTTACTTTGAGTTATTCTACAGAACAAATCTTTCAGTTTATAATTTCTCATAAAGACATTATCTATCGTAATCATCTGTTACTATTTTAGGATGCTCCCTACCGATTTGCTTTGGTTGACCAGAGGGTACTTCAGTGGAAAAATATTTCGTGCCATTTTACAGCTGTGCTCTCCCTTTTAACTAACTTATTTGTTCCATGCAAAATTACTTCAAAGCAAATTAGTTTAAAAGGTCTTTTTCGTAAAGCCAACTCATTTGAGTATTTTCGATTATTCGCTTAGCTGAATTCACGAGAGGTGGCGGTACAGTCTTCTTAATAATTTTGTAAGTGCATACGTTATAGTGGGAATAGTCCTCATTATTGCCACTTTTAATAAGTTTTTAACTCAAATAGAAGTAACTAAAATATGGGACAGAATGAAGTAAAGTAACGTTCATACTTATTATACGTTGCCCTATGAAACTCTATTTTTCAAAAACCTTTCTATTTGATTTTTTAATATGTGGCTTTTCTGACGTCCCTTCAATTTAAAATAAAATCTAAATATAGACGTTCTATTAATGCAGTATATAATATATTTCATAAAACCCCTGACATGCAGTAAGGGTTCGTTGTAAATCTCCGAAAGACCTGATATTAAAAGTTTTAAAGCATCGTAACGAATATAATAAAGCGTTAAATTCAATATCTTTCCGAACCTTATTCGACCATAATCAGTTTTATTGCAAACTGTTAGCTCAATAATAAATTCGATTTTACGTCAGAACCTTCACAATTTCAAGTTTATGGCCCAAATCTTGGCCGTTAATAATTTGTCCCCAATTATTATGTTTCTAAAGTTGTTATTGCCACTTATTCTCATAAAGCTAAAGTTTACTAAGCTTAATTCACTCACGATTTACAAACAGAGCAATGCCGAAGTAGTAGCATTGGCAGTAGTTACCAATGCTACTACTTAACTTCAATGCTTTAAAAATGAGCATAGCCACTTTCCTATAATTAATAACAAAATTTAATCAAAATTGAGCTTTTGTATGGAGTTATTGAGCTTTGAGTAATTTTAAATTTTTAAATTGACAAGCAAATTATTTGCAGGAAATTAATTCTAGACGGGATTGCGTTTGGCAGGTAACAATGCACGGTATAATGTATTTCTTCGTATGGAGAGCTTTGAATGTGACGTAAGAAGAACTAATGATCTCGGATCCTGCGTACCTACCTGATGAAAGGCTCCCTTCATTGCGGTAGGATTTCGCAGGAATTTATTGGCGCCGCTACATTAGTTAAGTGAATTAGTTAAGTTGCGTGGGCGCGACAAATTAAAGGCACTTTGTATGCCAGACCGCTCCCAACCTTCACAACTAAAGTGAAGTTTCTCAAATTAATGAAATTTGTAAACAGTAGAAATTTAAAATAGACTACAACTGTCCAACCCTTGCTACGATATTAATCACGGCATGTCTATATCCGCCTTGTGTGCGGCGAATTTTAATCCAACTCGACTGTGATAGAGGCAACGGAAATTGAATAGAACCTGCCTAAGCAAAGACGTAAACAACGAATTCGTATTTTTCCAGTAGGGGATTTTGTGAAAAAAGCACCAAAGAAAATTGGTGGCAAGAGCTATAAAAATATCTAATATACGAAAGTTTCAAAGAGGCGAAACAATGGGAATTCTTATAGTGTCAACACATTAGAGACATCACAACTCGTTGGTTATAGTTGTTCGGCGATGAAAACGTGTTTCTGGAGCGGAAATGCGCTCTTGGAAAAATCGAAAGAAAGTAATCATTTCATCGCCAACTAGTTGAGTATGCTAACTGATAAACCAGTTAGTTTTGTGATTAAATTGCTGTTAGTGACAGGAACGTACAAACTCTTTGAAAATAATAATTATACACATAAGCGGAGGCCGCGTAAGCACTTAAAATATTCAATCGCCCTAAGCTTATTATCCCAAAAACACACAGTAATTTAGAACGTAATCTTGAAATTATGCCTCTGAAAATTGAGTTGGTCTCAATTGTGGTGAGGGCAGGCGAGTCCTGGATTTATTAGCTTATTACTAAACTGAACCTACCCACAAGTCCCATATCAGCATGGGAATGGATTGCAGCTCTAAGATACATAAAATTTGTACACAAATTTAAATTTTATTGCACGTTTCAGCTATCCTATTTTATGCGCTTTCAGATTACAATCCACACAAAGTTACCAAAAGGCCACTTCTACATTTGTATTAACGTATGAGCTTATTTAAACTGTTGCATCTTTGAGTAGTAATTGACGTTACCTTTCGTCATTAAGAAAATCAATGTACAAAATTGTAAATTGTTAATGAGGTTTTGTAACGTATACATGGTACGCATTTAAGAACTCTTCGAGACTTTTAATACATGATAAAGCTTTCTTGTATCTAAAAGTTTTCTAATATTATGGTAGTAAAATCTTGCGAGCTAAAACCCTATCAAAGCATCATCGAAGTGGCTGGGACTTCTGAGCTTTTCACTATTCTCATGAGATATACCGACATTCCAGGCACTGTAAATATTCCTCCAAGTAAAAATAGTAAAATATGTAGAACTGCTTTCAATTGCAACTGTGATAACATTTTAAGTAGTTTTCGGGGAAGTAAATCTAGAAAGCTCGACACAAGGCTTTTTACGATCGATAAGGTGGCAACCAAAAATAATAACATGTCTTATCATTATTAACATATTTTAGGTAACCGACAGCGCAATCAATTGTTTAACTCAAAACAATATCACTAAAAATTTTAGGATAGTAAAAAAAAAAACATCAATACCAGGTTCTGGCTGTGACTTTGCACCGGTGCAATGTGGAAGTTGTCTATACCAAGACACCATGGATTTCGCTGATTACACTTCTTATACAGGGTGGGGCAATAGTGCGTCCGACTTCGATAGCTTGAGTTTTAGGATAGGTAGAAATTTGATTTAAAAACACAAATAAACTAGAGAAAGAAGTTTATAACCGGAAATTATTTATGAACATACAGGGTGAGCCTGTGAGACAATTATACAGGGACAAGTGACATTTTTTTAAATGAAATGTGGTGTGTAAAAAAAGAGTTTCCAGAGCCTTGTCCTAGACTCTTTTCAATCCAATATTATTGCTGACTTTTTCCAAACCACTTAGATGTAGCGATTTTTTTTGTTCAAATAATGGTCTTTGCAGATGCATGTTAGAAAAATCACTACAGTCACAATTAAGAGTTTTAAGAAAAAATTATGTAAAGACTATTTAGGAAACATCTGTGCAATGTTCTTGATCCATTTTAACTTTTAAAAAATTGTACACGGTGGCTAAATTTAATTTTTCAATTTAGAACTTTTTAAATTTAATTTTCTCTATTTTTTTAAATGGAACAGCCTGTATATTTTTTAACGATATGATGTAGAAATAAAAACGAACATTTTTTTTATGCACACTTCTATGGCTATTTGTAACCATTTTCGAAATATTGCCAAATAATTACAAAATTCAAGAATAATCTTAAAAAATTAGATCGCTTTCTAAATAACTCGACAAAAAACTTCAAATGTTTCAAAATTGACAACTGACGACAGGTAACTGCGATAAATGTGTATTTCTTGTCGGATAATATAAAATTTAAAAAATGATCAAGATACAAACATTAAGTGAACTTACTAAAAAAACTGTTTTTATTAACAAAACATCTGAAAAACAATTTAATTTTCTAGGATTATTCTTGAATTTTGTAATTATTGGGCGATAAATCGAAAATGGTTACAAATAGCCTAGAGATGTACGTACAAAAAATGTTTCTTTTTAGTTTCTACATTATATCGTTAAAAAATATACAGGGTGTTCCATTTGAAGAAAATGGAGAAAATTAAATTCAAAAAGTTCTAAATTGAAAAATTAAATCTAGCCACCCTGTATAATTTTTCAAAAGTTAAAACGATTCAAAGACATTCCACATATGTTTCCTAACTAGTCTTTTTTTTAGAACTCATAATTGTGGATGTAGTGATTTCTCTAACATGCATCTGCAGATATCATTATTTGAACAAAAAAAATCGCTACTTCCCAGTGGTTTGGAAATAGTCAGCAATAATATTGGATTGAAAAAAGTCTAGGAAAAGGCTCTAAAAATCTTCTTTCACACACCGCATTCCATTTAAAAAAATGTCACTTGCTCCTGTATAATTGTGTTGGCTCACCCTGTATGTTCAAAAATAATTTCCGGTTATAGACTTCTTTCTCTAGTTTATCTGTGTTTTTCAATCAAATTTTTACCCATCATAGAACTCAAGCTATCGAAGTCGGACGCACTATTGCCCCATCCTGTATATCTTATTGTAAAAATTTTGCTTATACGTCAAAACTTACCGCCATTGGCTTTATTGTGAATATTTCCAAAACTCAGTAGCCGTAATATGGCTCTTAACAAATCACTAAGGATTCAAACCACAGCAATCACATTTGAATGTTTTATGTGCTTCCAATAGGTTTCTTTTTCGGAAAGTTATTAATTAAAAATAAAAAGTTTTGAAATTTACATCTTATATCTATCTTATCTTATATCTTACATCTTATATGCATACATTGATGGTTTTTACATTGTTCAAAAATATTTTAATAGTTTATTCAAACTTGTTTTGCACATACATATTACCCAGTACACAATATTTTTGTCCATTAATTATTCCAATTAGTTCCATTTCAGCGTGGTTGGTAAAATCAGCTGAAAAAGGGCAAAACTTTTTCACTGTTGTTTTGAATTATGGATGTAGTTCTTCTGAAACGTTGTAGAACTGCGGCAGGAACGGTGGCACAAAATAATGTATTATGGTCCTTAATGATCCCTCATGAAAGGAGATACATTTTCCGTGAATATTAAAAATAATTTTTATAATGTGAGGTGCATGAAATATTGCGTCAGCAATTTCTCACGGCACTCAAGCAACGAAACAGATGCCACCAGACTTCTATTTATTACGACAAGATACAGACGAGCTCTCAAAGAACCTAAATGATAAATTAATTTTATTAACAAAACCCTTTCTTTCCACAGTTGCATCACCAATGATAAATAGCCCGCGTTGATGGAATTCGATTTCCAGAATCCAACAATTGAAGTCGTGTTTATGATTTTATAATATTATACCACCTCAAAGTTAAAATGCAAAATGTAAGTTGTCATGCACTTGTTCTATTATTCAATGGCTCTTCCACTAACAACCATTGCACGGTGCAGTGATTTTCTAGTCCAACGCTTCTGAAACCGTAAACGATTTGTACTTTATTCGCTCGAAGCTCATACACATAATTCACGGGGCTTGGTCAGTGGGATCTTTTCACCAGAATTAATAATACTCCACTACTATATATGTCTATCCGCTCCCGCAAAAAGATGTCACGGTGGTAAGAAGCTCTTAAATAAATCACCCGTATAATGAAAATAGGAATTTGTCCAGGAAAGAGAAGGGTAGAAAATTGTTATTTTAAAGGCATCAAAGTTGTTTTATGGTATATTTGCTTTTCGCTTGATTTCACTTGCAACTTTGTCGAAACATGTTCCGTTTTCAGGTTGTACTCATGCAGGGTCCTTCTGTTTTGTGTTTGTTACAATTTAACAGATGTTATGTTTTGTATGCGGAATAAATTAGCAACCATGTACCTAACACATTCAAAGCAACCGATATTAAGCAAATGATTTGAAAAGGCATAAGGGTTAGTCGAGCCACTGAAAGTTAATTTCGTTACTTTTAGTTAGCATGTTACTCCAAAATTTCAACAAATGCCTTCGGGGTACGACAATTTTAGTTAGAAATGTATATTCTTGTTGACATTAATATGCGTTCATGTCCAAGTAGTAAATTTTGTTTATGGAAATGAAATTTGTTCAGGAGGTTTCAGTCTGTTTGCACCAGTTCTATTCTAGGATTTGCATATCAAACACTAGAAAACTAGGAACAAGTGATTTAAAGTGTTTAAAATAAATTACGGTTTCTGGTAAAGAACAGAGAAACGTAATAAATTATATCGGGTATACCAACGCAACTGAAACATAGGGAAAATAGCATGGAAAATTATAAGTCCTATTTTTATAAATTATATTTTCCCAGATAAAATTTGGTGAGATCGAAACCCTCTACCCGGATTCTTAAAGGGACACGCTTTCATGTAAAATTGATGGTTAGAAAGGCCTTGATCAAAAATCAAAATCTACAAAATTAGAATTGATTGGGTTAGAACGTTTTGGGTTAGATACGAAGTGTAAATCCCGATCAATTCAACATTTTTTTGTCTTTCTAACTATCAATTTTATGTGAAACCGTGTCCCTCCTTTTAAGAATCCGCGTGGAGTTTTTTGTTCTTACCAAATTTTATCTGGAAAAATGTAATTTAAGAAAATACAACTTTCCATCGTATTTTCCTATGTTTCCGAAACATCCGGTATGAATATATTTAGTAGTAATTGGTTTTTGAAGAAACTATCTGTAGAAGGATACTCACAGGTATGACAGAGAAGCTTCGTTATCTCAAAAATTCTTTGAATGTCCCCAATTAATTGATTTGTCACTAATAAAATTGCTAATTTTGTTTTCACTTCCTTCAGCATCAGTTGATAGGGATCTGGGAGCAATTGTGATTGTCGAAGACGACAAAATCAGTTTTGGGTGCGCATGCCTCGGCCGTTTATCAGTTCTGATTCTAGGGTCAGTCTGCAGGTGGCTGGCCAATTGATCATATTGGCAATAATGTTGATATTAATAGTCGATCACGTCGTGCGACGGTAGTTCCTTTGAGGGTGATGTTTCATAAAATATGCATAGCGGCGCCATTATCCAAATGAGTTAATGCTGGTCCGGTTATGCTTAATTGACTAAAAGCACATCAATCCTGCAAACATAATGACCTATTGTAAATGTAGATGCGGAACATAAATCCAATTCCGGTGCAATATACTTTGGGAGACAAGCACGGTTTGTCACGTCATCCGGTTCGGGATTAATCGAATCATCTTTTGTGAACCCGAAACGATTGCCATTAAGAAAATTCACCGAAAAAGTTGAAAAATTCGCCCAGAAATGAAGCAGAGGCATTTAGTTGATGCCGAGTAGATCTAGGAGCTCGTTCAACGTCCTCTCTTTGCTCGAATTTATATTTTGGAATTAAGTTCATGTTGAATTAAATAATTAAATATACAGATCTTTAATTTTCACTTGAGGAAGCACGGGGTTTAATGTTTCGTAATTTCGGTATTTTCTTTTCCCGAATTTACGAGAAGGAAATTAAAAGTTGGCTGAAAAAAAAAAAAGGATTAGAGCCGACGACAATTTTCAAATGCTAATGCCTGACTTTAAAGCGGCAATTCTCACCACTATGCTATTAAATAATTGGGATTAGGATGCATTACAGGTTTAATTTCGCCACCTTCCGGTCGGAATGAAGCGCCGGTGTTACTTTCATCAAATTAAATGGAGCTTTAAAAGGTGTTTAAGATCTCGGATTTAATATTCTGCCAGCGAACTTATGCCCACCACCTAATCTTGTAAATTATGATTTCATTCACGTATTTCAAAATATAATACCGGTGTTCATGTTAGTGTAATAAATTACCGTATAACGTTCTGTGTGGATTTTTTTTCCTCCAAGAGTGAATAAGGGTTGAATATATTTTGCCCGACAATGTTTCTGTATTGTTGTGCGTTACACAAGCGCCGATTACGTATGGGCTGCAGGGTATACCAGTATCATAACTCAACTGCCCTGAAATGAGTTTCAGCTCCTCTTAAGGATATGCTAGGGATTTATTTGATAACGGAGTTGTCTCGCCGTTTTGCACGGACTTTCTGTCATCGCTAGTAAATTATAGCGTATAAGACAAAGTCTGTTCTACAGTACTTTCTATGACAAATAGTGAGAAAAAAGTGATAGATTGCAGCTTGAACATTTTCAACAAAACTTCAATGAAAGAAAATTTGGGCATTTATAATTTCAGATTTATTATTTTCTGGTGACGGTGGTAATAATAATTGTTAGCAACCCTTAGGCCTAGTTGTACAATAACGAGTTAACTCGTGGGTTTCGTAATCCATGGGTTAACCGTTGACTTTGGTTCAACTCAAAAAGTGTGGTTTAATGGGTAAATAACTCGAGGTTAGATGATCCGCGAGTTAAGACGGTTGGTAGTAAAAATTCCTCTAAAATTTTGTGTTTGTCCACAAAATCTCCAAATAACTGCATTTCAAACTAGAGGCTAAATCGCTCTCAGAATCAGCACGTCAGCAGACTGTCGTTGTTGTCGTCATCCGTCATTTACATTTACCAAGTTTAGTTTAGAACAAAACCTATTTATTTCTTCCACTATTTCACCAAGGATTTGACGTACTTTATTTTTTGTTAGACGAAATCTATTGTAAAATTATTTATTTGACCATTTTTCGAATTAATTAATTTTTTTCCGTATTACATTCTATTGTTAACTTGTTCAATTAACTCGATAAAATCTTCGTCGGCAGTTAAATTCATTAACTAGTTTATAATAATAGGAAATTACAAAAACCTGAAGGGCACTGCTTCTCTACACAAACGGAACCGATCAAATCCTGCGCAGTGTTGGCAGGAGAATTTTGTAGGACCAGAGTTAACTCGCCAAAATCGGCGGGTTAGAACTGCGACGAGTCAACCCAGAGTTAAGAGAGGGTTCAAGATTGTACAACACTCAATTTGGTTTGGTTTGAACTCGAGTTAACTCATGACTCTGGGTTCACTCGTGATTGTATCTACAACTGGCCTACAACATTTCGCGGCAGATAGCGTGATTTGAATCTTGTTGACAAGTTTTCTTTAGAAATCTTTTAAACACTAGGTCTATATTAATGCTGCAGATTTGTTAATCAAGATACTATTTCTGTAGGTCTATAGTTACTTTACTTCTTGTTGCAAATTAACTTGTGTATTAGTTGATACTTACACTACTTCACATTGCGTGACCAAATAATACGTTACTCTATGAAGTAGAGGAAATAAAGGGGCAATAGGAAAATATTAACAAAGATTGCCAAGAAAAATTTAAAAAATACATATTGTGAGTTTAAATTAACATTATATTGTTTATTGATTAATTAGTGACAATTCTATAAGGTAAACACGATAATACTTATTATTCCTGCATCACCATAATGCTCCCTGTTCTCTCATTATCCGAGCCGTCGAGATGTCGATAGAAAATTTTGAGAAGTTCTATCTTTCTACTTTAAGAGGTCTGTGAATATTTCTATCTAATATTGAATAATACGCACATTAGAGTACATAGTGGTTGAACCTATATTCTTAGAAAAGGTCCTTTTGACTTTTCTTGGTAAAAATTAGATCTGAGGTAGTAACTAATCAAGAGAGTGAAATTATCGCTGGCATTTCTTTTCGGTACTTTTCTTGTCGGTTAAAATCTGCCGTGTGGGAGTCTATTCCCAAATGTTGCCATTATCGGGCTTGTCTGATACTTAACGGCATAATGCCACTTATTATTTTACCCGCAAGTCGATTCCTAATCCTGGGATTACAGCGCAGAAATTATCCTGGAGTATCCTTACTGGAGCTACTACATGAAGATAGTGTATAAACTATGAGCAGCAAAACCCAGATTCTCGTCTCGCATAATTGTAACAATTTGCTTATAAATCTGGGAATTTAGGGATTTTTATAGATTTATTTTATTGGCGGGGGGCACGCTCAAAAACCGAATAACGAGTAATCGAGGTGCAAAATGATTCATTAAACTGCCTTTCCGTAAATTCGATTTATTACATTTTCTCACTAATTCAAAGTGCCCGCCTCTGCTTTAGATTGAAGTGGCCTCCACATTTTCAATATTCCGTAAATGAGCGTCGTGTTGAATTAAAACTTGAAGAATTCGAACAATTTCGGTTAACTCCAATGAGAAGATTTATTAAAGTCGGTAGCTTGTAAAATAATTTCAATGGCGAGGGTTTTATTCAAATATTTTTCTCTCCGTATTTTTAAATTTGAGTTTTTACTGTCACATTGATGCATCTAACTTTTTAGCAATAAAATTTATTATTGGGGTCTTTACTATTTTCTTTTTGTTCAATTTTTTACGAAGGGCGATCCCAACATCCGATAGCTTTATGTTCCCTTTATTACTTTAATCCCTTATATAATCTCCATAGTCGTAAAAAGTTTCACAGAGACCTTTCGGCTTTTAGGTTCCGTTCCGTTCAAATTTCTGACAAGTCTTCATCGCGGCATTTCCGACATATTTACAAAATCGATGCTACCTAATATTTCACGAACAACTTTGGATAATATCTAGATTTTCCTTCATCGTCAAAATGAGTTTTGTTAATTACCACTCTGTTTTAAAACCGGGCATTTCGAATTCTCAGCATATTTTATTCATTTCGAATTCCTAATTATGATTCATCAGCAGGTTATTGGCAAATTCCTCATAAATTTCTCTTGACATTCTTTAATAAAACGTAGAAATTTTTCGAGGAGATCCGCCCTCTTCTTGCTTTCGGTGCTAATTACGCCGCAATTTAGTTTTCGCCACTTTTACAAGACAAAAAATTGAAACATTCTGCGAATTAATATGCAAATGTTAAATGTTTGCCGAGCGCAAAGTTGAGCTTTCAGTTTCGTAGCCAGCAAGTTACGTAATCAGCCAGGGAATAAAAGTCCTAGCCCAACAAATATATTGATTCTACGCCTTTAAGCCTATTCAGCAATGCGAAAAGAGGAAAATACATAAATCGTGTAAATAGTTAAATTCTTTTGTTGAATGGTCGAATGTGCTAGGACCAGGCCTTAATAACAATTTATTCATCGCTTTTATGTCGGCAATATTACCTTCAGACACCAATAAAATATTTTTCAATAATAATTTTTTGTCTAAGTTTTATTTGTTTTACCTCAATAGCTGTAAAATAAATGAAAAATATTTAGAAAAATCAACAGATAAGTGAAAAGAAAAAAAATGTAACACAAATTTAAAAAACTGGCAACAAAGAAAGTTAAAATAATTATGTGCTTACAGATGTTTTAAATTTGGGGATTAAACCTTGTCTAAATAACATTTATTTAATTAGTACAAATAAATGTGATATGTTTCTTGTTATAACTTTGTTGCTTACAATTGTGCTGACATAAAAAGAAAAATGAATTAATTATAGCTTTTTATACCTATAAGAGTCACTTTCGATCTAAACCGAAACTGATAACACAAGGCCTTTTCCCTTGCATAACCCCTCTCTTAATTATAAAAACATGCTATTTCGTATTTGGTAATTTAAAACCTTCAATTGCTGTAAAAAGAACAAAAGCAAATATAATAAATAAAAATTTTGGTTATTTTCTATGCTGAGAAACAGAAAATGTAAACGCAAAAAAATTCTTTTGTTGACTTGTGTAATGCATGTATTGCACACAAATAAGTTATTGTGTTTGTTTTTGAGTGGGTCGTTGATCCAATCTAAGGTTCTATCAATTCAGTTCGGTTAGATATGAAATGTTAACCAAAACCGATTGTTTCTGTCAGTGATTAGTTGTATCAATACACGCATGTCGATGGTTCGATTGAATCCGCATTATTATGTCGTTTCGTTGTTTATACAAAGCTCGCACATATCCATTCAAAATACGTGGATGCCAGAACAGGGTAAACTTGGGGTGGGAAACTTTTTATGTTACTTTGTTTGCTTATTTTACGAAATTTGCATAAAGAAGCAATTTTTACAGGTACTTGGGCAAACAGAATGTGAACGGAAAGTTATAAATTAGATCGATTTAGGAGCACGTGTTGAGTTCTAGAACTCGGCCGTTGCATGCCAACCTGGCTTAGCTTAACGGGGAAATTATGCAGTTCTTGTGGGTTAGCCACCGGGTCCTTTTGTCTTCTAATTCTTTACTAACTTCGGTGCATAATTGCATCCGTCCGCACCACCTGAAAAGTTGACCTGGTTGGTAACTTCCCTGTTCAGAGGAAAGAACAATTTTGATTAAAAATCTTATGCAATTACAATTAAAATTGATAACTATTCAATGTCTACTTGTAAAGAGACTCGTAAAGGCGGAAACAAATACCCAACAATTTAAAGAAAAGTTGTATTAATTTGAAGTTCACAGTTGAGCAGATAGCACACGTTTATAGTTTGATTCATAGTTATAGCGGTACAGACTTTAAAATTACAAGATCTGTGTTCGCTGGTCTATTCTTAAAAAATCTGAGTTTCAATGAAGGAAAAAATTAGAGCTTCTAGATTACTTGATCTAGTATAGTTAGCCTTTACTTTCCAAGTTGTCTCAAAAAATAATAATTTACGGGAATCAGACAACTTTAAAGTTTATATGGAGCGCTTAAAACAGTCAAAGATTACGAAACGACACAAAAAATACGTAGAGTTAGTTATTAAACAAACGTGATTAGTACTATCAGAAAATTGATTAGAGTTTAGTGGGGCATTGGCTAAAGTTAATTTATTTTCTATTTATTTTAATCGTATCGCATTAATATACGATCAATTGAAAATAATACAAATGACACAGTCAACAGTAATAGAAGTTAAATTGAATTTGGTTTCCGGTAATTAACAATTGCGGCGTGTCAGTTGCGACGTTGCTCGAGCCTTAAATTTTCAACCATCGGTGTTTTAAACAAAGTTGTAAAATTAGTATCGAAATGTCAAGCAAGCGGAAATACGTTGTTTTGAATCTAGAAACTAAATTCAAATGAACAACGGCTCCTGAAACCCATAAACTGAAACCAAACTTAGCAAAACTTATTAACATCTAATTGCCGCCTTTTTCAAAATTTGAAATTTCTATCAAGCTCCTTATGCCGCAACAAATTTAATCGAGCCTGGTTCCTACATTAAGTAAGTAGTTTTCAAACTGTCAGAAACAATACGAGGTAATTTTCTTATACGCTGAGCGAATGTACGAAAACTTTGTTATCTCTTGGCAAGTTCAAAAATGTTCATTGAGGATTGCGAAACGGCGGGAGTGGCTGTGACGGCTTAAATCGTTGCAATGTTACATAATATTGATGTAAGAAATGGGACATTGTGAGAGTGCTAAAATTATTAATGATTCTGGGCTATTAGAGCGGGGTAAGCAATTCCCCGACGTGATTCCGTTCAGTCGGCGCGTTTCCATGAAAACAAATATTTCATTAAACAAAACAACCCTTCAGCTATAAACATCTCGAAATTCCTTTGCAAAACTTTTATTAAATATTAATTTTAATTTGCGTTAAGTGTTGCAAAGGGGAGCGAAAATCCAATATTCCGGCAATCAGCCCAGGTGTATGCAAACACACGTTTGTGCCCCATCAAAATATTTACTGCACGAATGCCTCGTTATTCCATTCTGTTCGGAGAATATGTGATGGTATTCGTACTACTTCACTTTAATCTTTCTCTGTCTGGTTCAGTGAAATGAATTGATGCTTACCTACAAAGAGCTGTTTCGGCAGAAAGGTTATGAATGAATAATGAAACAGTACGATCATACGAGGTAAACAAAATATGGAGAAAGCTGCCTGCATACGAAGCAGCCCTCAATATATTTTATTATATCGTTACACGGCGTTTGATCCCTCTTCACACCGACGCCCTTAATAAGGACCTTAACGAGTATCATTTACGAAATCGTGTTCGCTGACTCCTAACAGCACGATCTTTGTTTTATGCAGGTCTTGACGCGTAATCGTCGAGGGGGCTTTTTTATTCAAGCAAGTTTATCGCCAAACGACGCATAATGCATAATATATTCAACTAATAAACGCTGTAACGTGAAACGCGAAAAGGAGTTGTTAACAATATGACACGCACTGACATCTCGTTTATACGCTTGCATTTGCAGGTTTTGTTCTCCTGTTTGTCACTCTGCCAAAAAATTACGAAATAAACAATAATGGATAAAAGTCATTTCCTGGAAGTCACGTGACTTGAAAGAACTGTAGAATGGTGGACTACAGATTAGACAGCAAAGGGACTCAAATTTACCAGAAGGCACCGAATAGAAGATCTGCCATGCTCACCAAAACTTCTACATTGGAATTTTCTTCACAGATCAGTTCAGAGTTTCACGTCCACTAGGTGACCGTTTGGCGTGTTAATGGCGAATGTTTGGAAATAATTCATCGTTCCAAAACTTATCGATGGTACTTTTCTCATGATAAGAGGAGACAAAAAATTATGTCTCATTCGTCAAATGAGTTACAGCTTAAGGGTGGTTTTTTTATCGCAAAGTAAACGCTTTGAACTTATTTATCAACTAAATCAAATAGTATTTACAGTAAAATATTCTTCTTATAATAAAATCTTGTATTATATATAATATAGCAAGCTCAATACCTTGCTAATATTGATAATGGAAGTAAATAAAATTTATTTGCTTAGGATGTTTGAATAAATTTGAAGGGAAATTTGGTAATTATTTGCATATCGTTTGATTAAACTGTTTCACGTAGCAATTTTAGTGCCTTATTTAATTATACAGGGTGTCCCAAAACTCAACGTCAACCCGTGGAGGGCTGATAGACCAGCTCATTACTGACCAGAATATCATGATATAACCTTAGTAAAACGTCATTAGTTTTTGAGATATTGGGACTTTAATGAATTTCGTGAAAATCGACACCTTAGATCAGTTTCTAGAGTGTCACAACTTCAAATTTTCATCTTATATTATTCTAAATGTGGTTACATAACCCTGAATAGCCCTGTTATTGACCAAAAGGCAAAGAAACATTACTAGAGCCAGATCTTTGGAAAAGAAAAAACATTTTTGACTGATACATGATTTGTTTTTTTAATGACCCAACTTTGACTCTTCATACTTTTGAAAAAAATACCACGCTAACTTGACAAGTTATTCTAAAAGATGACTCATTTAGTGTAGTTTTTAAAATTGTGTAACAATTTCTATGTTTTGCATTAGAAAAAAAGATATTTATATTTGACTGCATAAGGAGCGCATTGTAAAATTATTTTAATAATTAGGAAATCGAATTAAAACACGTGTTAAATTGCAGTGACAGATATGTATTAAGAAATAAAAATAAAACAAATAAAACTCAACGTATGTGTTCAAACTGTCTGCCACCAAGTTGAATGCAAGCGCGGCATGTTTA
Source organism: Schizotus pectinicornis (assembly GCA_951805265.1). Classification (NCBI taxonomy): domain Eukaryota; kingdom Metazoa; phylum Arthropoda; class Insecta; order Coleoptera; family Pyrochroidae; genus Schizotus; species Schizotus pectinicornis. The sequence goes on along the minus strand of OX638202.1, from coordinate 14,746,004 downwards.
GGTCGAGAATAGTGGACTGTATGGTATGTGTTGGATTTGAAAATAGAAGTGTCACCAATGCGTAGATCTTTATTTTCTTAAGATGACGTCGTCTCTATCAGAGAGCTACTTCTATAATGATTCACAAAGCATGCGACCAAGGCGGGGGAGGTTTGTTACAGGTAGATTTCCCACCCCTACCCTTGCCTCGTGGTCCAAGTTGGGTGCAGCGTCAACATGCCGCCCCCGTTGGAGTGTAGTGACAAAATCAAATTAAAACTGAAAGCATGTACAAATGAGAAAGAAGCGACACAACAAACTTAACCTAATTATAAAAAGAAAAAAATTAAGCTAAATCTAACCTAACTGACTTACATAAAATAAAACAAAGCTAATCTAACCCTTAAGCTAATATTTAATTTGTCCGAATTGTCTATAATTCACTTGAAGGCAACGGACACACCTTCACGATAGGCCGTTTGAAGGTTCCTTGCGCAGTCTTTACAGTAACCACTCGTATGCGGTTGTCACTGCCGGGATGCGTTGCTATGATACGACCCAAGTGCCACAGCAGAGGCGGTGTGGTATCATCGACCAAGATGACCATGGTTCCTATCTCCACTTTTTGGTTCGGGGTAGTTAGCCATTTATTAGCCTTTTGCAGGGAGCTAACGTACTCCTTTGTCCAACGAGACCAGAAATGTTGTCGCAGCTGCTCGATCCGCTGCCATCGGGAGAGTCGGTTGTATGGCACATCCTGGAGATTGGCTTCTATGGGAGCGGTTAGCGACTCTCCAATCAGGAAATGGCCCGGGGTGAGTGCCTCGAAATCAGAAGGGTGATTAGAAATTGGAATAAGAGGGCGGGAATTAAGACAAGCTTCTATTCGTGTTAGGAGGGTATACATTTCCTCATAAGTGATGGAGGCAGTACCTAACACCTTCCGAAGATGTCGTTTAACAAGTTTAACCCCCGATTCCCAAAGACCACCCATATGCGGGCTTCTTGGCGGAATAAAGTGCCAAGTTATATTTTCAGATGTTAAATTTTGAACAACCTTATCTGAAAATTCCGCTGATTTTATGAAATTGTTCATGGCTTCCAATTCGTTTTTCCCCCCCACAAAATTAGTGCCGTTGTCAGAAAAAATGTTTAAGACTTTACCGCGCCTTGACATAAATCGTTTCAAAGCATTCAAAAAGGATTCGGAAGTCAGATCCCCCACAAGCTCCAAATGTATAGCCTTTGTCGCCATACATATAAACAACGCAATATAAGCCTTTACTTGCAGTTTACTCCGTTTATTGCCCTGCTTGATAAGTATTGGTCCCGCATAATCTAAACCCACATTTATGAAGGGTCTTGCCGGCTCCAATCTAACTTTGGGTAAGTTGCCCATTTTTTGAACAACGGGTCTGGGACGAGCCTTAAAACACTTGACACAATTATAAATAATCTTGCGTATCACGCTAGAAGCTGCAACGGGCCAATATTTTTGCCTTAGTGCCGCAAGCGTTAACTGAGGACCTGCATGTAAATGCTCTTCATGGTATTGTTTGATGATTAGTCGCGTTACATAATGGTTTGACGGTAAAAGAATTTGATGCTTTTGATCGTGTGTTAAAATTCCTTGTCTTATCCGACCCCCCACTCTTAAAAGGTGATCATTCTGGTCAATAAACGGATCTAATGGTCTGATTTTGCTGCAACGATTGATTAATTTATCTTTAGAAAGAGTTAAAATTTCTTCGAAAAAGTTTTGTTTTTGAATATGAGAGATAATTATGTCATGAGCCTTAATTAATTCTAAAGACGTTAAAGGTCCGCCAGATTTTTGGGATTTTTGACAGTTAGTGATGAACCGTAAACAATAAGCTATTACCCGTTTTAACTTTCGGAATGATGAAAATTTAGAAAATACGGGCGGGCAATTCGTGTTTTGTGATAATTATTAATACGGTTTTCCGCTTTTCGGGAGTATCCGATTTATCAGTAGAAATTTTGTCTTGTACGATTAGTGGCCATTCAGATGGTTCCTTTAACAAAAATTGAGGACCATGCCACCACAACTCGGAATTGATTAGCGCGTCGGGATACATGCCTCGCGTTATCACATCTGCTGGATTCTGGTTAGTGCGAATATGATGCCAATCTTGTACTGAGGTTAATTCTTGTATTTCCGCGACACGGTTAGCAACAAAAACCTGCCAAGTAGTTGGAGGTGAGGCCAGCCAGGACAAAACGATGCTGGAGTCTGACCACAGATATTGTTTATGTACATCTAAATTTAAAGCGGGCACGGTTTTCTTTATAAGACGTGCCAACAGCTGAGCTGCACACAGTTCTAACCTAGGCAGCGATATTGTTTTTAAGGGTGCGACTCGACTTTTTGCGCACAATAAATTAATTGAGAGTTCTCCTTGATTATTTCGCGTTCTCAGATAAATCGCCGCTCCATATGCCTTCATGGAGGCATCAGCAAACCCGTGAATTTCGATAAGCGATACTGGCATTTGAGGGATAACCTTACGCAAAATGCTTAATGAGTTCAAAGAAGCTAGTTCTCTCAAAAATCGATTCCACTCATCCGCTAGAACCTTAGGTACCGGATGATCCCACGTTAAATTTAACGACCAAAGTTGTTGCATTACTAATTTAGCTCTTACAATTAAGGGAGTGATTAAGCCCAAAGGGTCAAAGATTTGTGCGATTGTAGATAGTATTGACCGTTTACTATGTTTGTTTTCGACAGGTAAACTTCCGGTGGCGTACTTCAAAATATCGTCTTTGCAATTCCAGGTAAGACCAAGGGTCTTGACATCTCCTTTGTCGAAATTTATGACGACCGAGCCCGTTGGTTCCGTGTTTACCACCGGCACAAGCCGCGGGTCGTTGGACGCCCATTTCCGTAATTTAAACTGTCCCTGTTCTAAAATATTTATTAGTTGGTCGCGTAAAACTAGCGCGTCTTTAATATTATTTTGTCCACATAGTAGATCATCCATATAAAAACATTGATCAATGGTCGCGCTAGCAAGAGGAAATCTGTTTTCGTTTTCAATGGATAATTGTTTTAAACAGCGCATAGCCAAATAGGGAGCTGAAGTTATGCCGTATGGTAATCTTGTTAATCGGTATATCTTTAAGGGAAGGTTAACGTTTTCCCTCCAAAGAATCCGCTGGTAATCAATGTCTTGATCATTGATTTTGATCTGGCGGTACATTTTTTCAATGTCCGCACTTAAAACATACTGAAAGGTGCGAAATCGCACTAGAATTAAAAAGATATCTTGTTGTAGATTTGGACCGGGAAGTAAATTGTCGTTAAGACTGAGTCCGTTAGAAGATTTGCTAGAGCCGTCAAAAACGACTCTTAATTTAGTGGTTGTTGACGATTCCTTAACTACCGGGTGATGCGGGAAATAGAAGGATTCGCAATTGCTAACTTCATTTGACGGTACCAACTCCATGTGGTCCAGCTTAATATAATCGTTCATAAATTCATTGTAGGAATGACGCAGAGACATATTACACTTGAGTCTTCTTTCAAGCGAGTTAAACCTTTTACTCGCTTGTTCAAAGGATGTACCTAAATTTATGGTACTAGTTTTGAATGGAAGCTTGACAATGAAGCGTCCTTCCGGATCGCGTTTGAAATTTTGTTTAAAATGAGTTTCGCACGTCAACTCATCGGTAGATAAGTTAATTTTATGAGGCATTTCCTCTATAACCCAAAAGCGTGCTATCTGGTCTTCTAAGGAACTATTCTCTACGGTTGTAAAATTGCAGGATGGTTTATGATCAGATTTGTTAGGCCTATTCACGTTTATTGCACCGCCGACAACCCATCCCAATTTCGTTTGTTGAAAGTGAGGATGTTGTCCGTTCTGTGAAATTTTACCGCTCTCTAGCAATTTCCAAAATAACTCGGCTCCAATAAGGAGATCTACCGGCCTACGCTCCAAGAAGTACGGATCCGCTAACTTAACATTAGGTGGAGTAAAAATGGTTGTCCCGTCAACTAAGTCGTTTGGTAAAGAATCCGTAACTTTCGGAACTACGTAGCAATTAAGATCAGCCATAAAAGAAGGTTCCAAACGAGATTTCATGGTAATTTTAGCAGCCCTAGTTATTGTTGAAACGGTTTGATTGATTCCTCCTACCGTTAACTTGGTTTTCTCTAATTTGACATTTAATTTCTTAACCATGGTTTCAGATAAGAAGTTGGATCATGTTGACGCTGCACCCAACTTGGACCACGAGGCAAGGGTAGGGGTGGGAAATCTACCTGTAACAAACCTCCCCCGCCTTGGTCGCATGCTTTGTGAATCATTATAGAAGTAGCTCTCTGATAGAGACGACGTCATCTTAAGAAAATAAAGATCTACGCATTGGTGACACTTCTATTTTCAAATCCAACACATACCATACAGTCCACTATTCTCGACCTAAACATTGCATTCATACATTTGCATATCGCCGCTTCTCGAAAAGCGGGTGCAGAATCCGGCTCGAAGGACCAATGTTTAGGTCGAGAATAGTGGACTGTATGGTATGTGTTGGATTTGAAAATAGAAGTGTCACCAATGCGTAGATCTTTATTTTCTTAAGATGACGTCGTCTCTATCAGAGAGCTACTTCTATAATGATTCACAAAGCATGCGACCAAGGCGGGGGAGGTTTGTTACAGGTAGATTTCCCACCCCTACCCTTGCCTCGTGGTCCAAGTTGGGTGCAGCGTCAGATCAACGAAAAGGTCTAGTCAACACCAATAAATAATGAAATAATAAAAAATGAATTGAGAGAACGCATCGCGGAAGCTGCACAACAAATAAATGCTGCTATGGAAGTGCAAGGCTGATAAAAAGGTCTTTTTTAAGAAGATGCCGCGCTTGCATTCGACTTGGTGGCAGGCAGTTTGAACACATTCGTTGAATTTTATTCGTTTTATTTGATTTCTTAATACTTATCTGTCATTGCAGTTTAATTCAATTTCCTAATTATTAAAATAATTTTACAATGCGCTCCTTATGCAGTCAAATAGAAATATCTTTTTTTCTAATGCAAAACATAGAAATTGTTACACAATTTTAAAAACTACACTAAATGAGTCATCTTTTAGAATAACTTGTCAAGTTAGCGTGGTATTTTTTTCAAAAGTATGAAGAGTCAAAGTTGGGTCATTAAAAAAAATAAATCATGTATCAGTCAAAAATGTTTTTTCTTTTCCAAAGATCTGGCTCTAGTATTGTTTCTTTGCCTTTTGATCAATAACAGGGCTATTCAGGGTTACGTAACCACATTTAGAATTATATAATATAGAAATTTGAAGTTGTGACACTCTAGAAACTGATTTAAGGTGTCGATTTTCACAAAATTTATAAAAGTCCCAATATCTCAAAAACTAATGACTTTTTACTAAGGTCATATTATAAATATTCTGGTCAGTAATGAGCTGGTCTATCAGCCCTCTACGGGTTGACGTTGAGATTTGGGACAACCTGTATCATTAAATTTGTTCAAAAATCTTAAGTAAACCAGGTAATCAAATAAATCTTTTTAAAATTTCTCTTGTTTGCTAATATTGAAAAGAAATAAAGAAATTCAATTATTTATTTAAAAAATCAAATTGTAGCTAGTGTACTACAATGCAAATTTATATCAAAGATACACTGAGAAAAATTAAGAAAGTAACTGAAAATAAAGAATACTTAGATGTATAATATACAGTAATAAATGTACATACAACAGAGGATTTAAGATTTTCACCGTAATGAAATTTATTTATTAATTTGATTAAATAAAAAGCTACCGATATGGGTAGTGACATGAGCTTATTTTCTGGTGTTACTGTGGTGGGCGGCACGTGCAGAATCTTGGCGTTTTGTCAGTCGCAAAGTTGATAGGTACCTTTTGCGCATCTCAGGTGTTGTAAAGTTTTTCGCAACTCAGCTATAAAGTTCCAATGAGTCCCTGGCTTCCCGAAACGATGCCATAAAATATATACAGTGTAAATTAGATTTGGTGGTTTTATCCTTCTTGTCGAGGTAGTATGTCAAAGGTGGGCGGCTGATGGATTACTCAATAGGGTACCGTTTCTTTTTGGATGAATCACCACGTACCGAGCCAAATAATTGCTGAATTAAGGGGAATGAAGAAATAATTGGGTGCCTCAAGATTTATAGCACGTGTTGAGGTTTCAATCAAAATAAATAAGTTTTGAAGTGAAGAGCAAGTTTCTCAGGGGTAAATTGTTTTTTCTACGTCATGAAATCCATCTAAATCCAAACTGAAACTGGATAACTTTAAAGCTCGACTTCCGTATAAGGACTTAGCTTAAAAGGGAGCGCTGTTCGTATTTTACCGAGAAAATAAGAGAAATCATGACCAAGTTTACTGTGTAGCCCTTCGGGAACGGCTAGAATAATCGGCAATCATCCGAGAGCATTTTCCAGTCGCCTCATTAAAACACTCTCTTACCGTGGCTTCCGTAGAAATTTCCGTTCCTTGAAACTACAAATAAAATAATTTCTTATTTAAAGATGGTGCTGCCAGAGCCGCAATTATTGCGCTGCAGCGAAATGATTTGTAAGCTCCGACGACCTCATGCAAATAGGGATATAAAGGAAAGGGCAATCAAACATTAGCTTATGTCGCACAAAGAACGTGAATAATTTGAGTTTATAAGCTTTTCTAAATTGACCAGGACTTCTCGGTTAATGAGCATTGCGGACGCATGCAAAGGCTTTTTTCGTGATGACGGCCGGATTAGTGCGCTGTATAAAAGACCCCTGTTTATGTTTTTTGACGGAAAAACAAACTGCCAACGCATGTTTTAATTGTGAAGTGCAGGTATTCAACCCCAAGGGAAAACATCAAATCCGAAAAACATACGCGTCAGCAAAATGACAATTAAATCGATTTTCAATTTTATTGCCACATTCAAGTGATACTTGATCACGGAAACTACGCCAAATACAGTTGAACGTTGTTAAAACTAACTAAACGGATAAAAACTAGTTTCAGGTTGAGGTTAAATTGTGCACTTTTAGGCCAGTAATTGTAACTTTGTCCGCAAATTATTTCTGTTACTCAGATCCGACAGCCAGTTCAAGACCAACGATTCACCCGGCGCATCCACCATTTCTGCAGTGACGAGATTTATGCATTAGAGTGTATCGTTGGTACTTCTTAGTATTATTTTTTATTATGTATTCTCAGATAGAGCAGACATTTCAAGTTTTCAGCAAATTATAATTAGGGCTGAGAATTGTGAATACTAACTGCGCAAATTATTTTAATAATTACCTTCAAATGTAACTAAAATTAGAATTGCAATAGAAATAATTTTTCACCTTTGTGAAATATCTAAAGAGATATCTCTTTATTTATAAAGAAACTATACAGATGAAGAAGGATTTACAACTGTTACTTTTGTTCATTTATTTTGTATCTTAGGTATATTGCCGAAACTTGAATAGAAGTGCTGTTGATTCGAACTCTAACGTTTAAATAATTAATGAATATTTTGCCAAGTTATTATCCTAGGATAATGAGGAATTAGTAAAGAGTGCCGAATGGGACATGACTTTGTGCGTGTGCGAATTTTGGTGTAAGAGAACAAAGATTTCGAATCGGGCTCTTAGAGAAATCCGTTTAATAAAATGGTTTGGTGGACGTCATTTCCGGCGGCATCGTAAACCCTTGGGTTCTTAAAGTTTGTGCAATTCCAAAAGTAATATTACTTTTGCGGGCTTTGTTGTCGGTGGGAAATATTTCATTTAGTTAGTATTGGAGAATCCATAAAATTTAACGTACTAATTAGGTTTTCATTAGATCCTCCGAAGTAACGGTCTATTTTATCTACTGTATAACATTGTACTGATAGCAATAAACTAAACCTAAGGTGCCTAAATGCGAACAGTAAACATGAGAAGGACTATGAGGTCTTAAATCAGAGTGTAAACAGTTTGATGAACAGCTCGCCTTCTTCGGTAATTACTAGAAACCCGATGTTAGGGAGACCGCACATCAAACCCTCCCTTCGCATCGACTATGGTAGACCATCACTCTTATCGCCCAATGTTTCCGTACCAGCACCCTGATAGCTGATATGCTAGATTAATTAAGGTCCTTCTTCTGCCACTTTCCAGTGCAGAGTTGCAGAAAAGGATAGCAGCGGATTGACGCTGGGAGGTGTTATTTGTCACAAGTGATTTTGCCACTCCGAAGAGACAGTGATTTATTACGGCTTGCCTCGAGAATTGTATAAATGAATTAGAATTTTCCTGATTGTTTTACAGGACAGCCTCCATTAACGGTTTCTGTTGCTGAATTTACAACCGAATCAATTAATTGCCTCCCATTTCCGACAAGCTCTTATGGAACTTCACCGCAGCATGTGATAGTCAGCAGAGATTACGGGCTAGCTATTACCTGAATTTATATTTAACTCGATTGGGATTAGAGAGCTATAAAGTTATGGCATAGGTCTCTTGTGAATGCATATAACGTCTTGCTTCGATCAGGGAATACACTCGAATATCAAAATCGTCCACTATCTGAATAACGTTCGGATTTAGTCCAAGGAAGCCGCACTCCCGAACAAAATTCTATGCATGCACCTGGAAAGTTAATGCAAATCCCTACGAAACTATAATGCTCATTTACCATCAAAGAAATTAGTTTTTGACAATTTGAATGCGTTACAATGCGATTATTTTGGAACCCAAAATTTTTCTTTATAAATACCGGTCGTAAATTTTAAATTAGTTAGGTTTACTTTTGTTTTTTATGAATCGCCAGTTTATTAAGTAAGCGCGAGATGCGACTGAACGGGTGTTTTCGGGGCAAAAGAGGGTGAGGACTCGTAACGCCCTTATTTGAAATACTGGGATAAAAGTGATATTGGTGATATAAGCCGATATCGTTTTGGCATGTCGCGGCCAGAAAACCCACTAAATTTAGCAAAAACTGATAAATAAAAGACGAATCACCGAGTCGAGGACTGATATTGTTTTGAATCGTAGTCTTGTCGCAAAATATTAAAGATTTCTCAAGCAGAGAGTCGAGAGAGACATTTAACTTTCCGTCCTTTCAACTTACTTACATAAATATGTTTCTAGAATCTACCAATTCTAAACCCTTCTTTTGTTGGAGACTTTTCTTTTATTTATCGACTTTACAATTGAACGAAGCCGGTCGTCGTTAGAAGAAAGAAAAAAAATTAATGTTCCTGTTAAAAGGTTCCTTTCCGATAGAGACCAATGATTAATCGTGTCACTCAGCTTTCAATAGATTCAGATCTAAAGCCGGGCTAGAATTGTTTGCATATGCATGGCAAATGGGATAGATTTGTTTATTTTTAATAAAAAATCGAGCTCGTATCCATGTTTGGGTTTCTCATTTTCACCGGGGATTGCATGGAAACTTGTTCAGCGTAAGGATGCTTTAGGATCTTATTCCAAAATAAGATAAACAGGTTGTGGACGCAAAGCCCATCCGGTTTGATTCCAATCCCAGGATATGCAAATATATTTGGCGACACGGCCGTCTGGAAGGGTATTGTGTAATTTACTGCCACATTCGGAATACCCGGCGGTCACATAACGACTACATGATTTTGCGAATATATTAACAAATACACTGCGGTTTTCTTGATTATGTTTACTTTCACTTTTCGCTGTATTCGTAACAACCATCCGTGTCATCTTTATTGTTTCTGCAGGTTACTGAAACATTAATTCTACTAGATTACCCTTCAGGATTCAGCTAAAGCGACAAGGAGAACCCTGACCATTCCGAGACCGTTTCCGGTTTTCTCGCCAACATTAGTTAAATTTAAAGTGCATGGCTGCATTAAGGGCCTTCTGAGACGTTAACAACATTTCTGCTCCATCAAATTTTATATGTTTAACCTATTTACTATAACAGTTGTTTTAAATAACGTTGAGGTAAATTAATTGTCTGTTATAAGAGAAGAAACTTCGGGATTATAAAGGTTATTCGGTTCAGTGGTGGCAGAGCATTATGTAACTGCCACAGTTGCCTCTAATTCGATCCGACATATACGTAAGTAATGTCAGAGCTGGCCAGAAATATTTCGATATCAACTTACACTATTTATCACATTGATAACCATTATCTATTTTTCAAATAACGGTACTCTTGCATTTATAGATCTGCAAACACTAATCAAAATTATTTTAGTAATAAAGTAAAATATCTTCTAACTCCAGATAATCCGTCTGTAAATTGGAGGTAGAAAATCTACTCTACGAAGTGATAACTTGTAGCACAGGAAACTTGCAGGCGCCGTTAATTGGGTAATTTTTTTCGGTTGCATGAAGCTAATAATTGATCTCTAACGACCGCTGAACGTAACGTCACCTTTTAGTCAACGGGTAATCAATAGTTTATCGTTCGTATAAATTGTTGATAAATTGTATTTAATATCATAAAAGACAGGTTGGGGGCTCGTTACCAGTTTATCACAAAGTTGTTAAGTAGTTAATTACTTCATCAAGCGCTTATCGTCATATTCACAGACAAATATTTCTAACAAATTTTTAATTTCTTAACAAAGTATTATGCTGTTTTAACTTTTTTTTCTTAAAGAAGACATCACGAATGGGAAAGCTAACAACGGTTCCCAAAAATGTTAAGCATTTCCAATTAGCAACAGTAGTAAGGCCTTTGTAAAAATTTTTTTTTTAATTATTTACTGCCTTAATGAGGACACTAGAAATGAGGAAGGAGAAACGCAATAAAAATTCTTCAGAAATGTATAAATTAGGAGTTTTGGAAAAAGGACGTTAGCAATAAAAATCTTACCGGCACAAATAAAAATACTTTTATCAATCAGAAAAAAATTGCTTTAATAAAGCTACAACTGTCAAAACAAGCCCCACATAAGAAAAGCTATTCCTACTTTGGAATTTTTTTTTTAATTGTGTTGAAACTTTACATTTTCGAATTTTTTTTATTCCAACGTTGAGCTAAAATGGCACCCTTTTGCTTTTTGTAAAACCTAAAGTCTATTAAGTTATTAGCAATGCTGCTTAAGAACAAAAAATTAAGGTGGCAACTGGAAGTACATAATTGCCAATTCATCAGCTGATCTTCGGCTTTTCTGATTTCTTGAAAATTAACATAATTTATTTTTTTATTTATTTTCTTTATTATAATTTTTTGTTAATCTATAATTTTTATTACGGTGTTGATATTAAATTAGTATTGTCCAATTATTTAGTTCTTATAAATTTATGTTGAAAGTAGGACGTAATAAGTTTCCTTGATGCAGAATACAAATAATTAATCGATCACTATTTCATTTGACCAACTATTGGTTTGGACCTCACCCAAAGCATCTCCAAAAAAAAAATAAGAAACTTAGAGTAAAACACTCAAGCACTATTTAATATTTTGGAATTTTCCTGCTTTGCCTTTGCTAAATATGCCTTTCCTGGCGGCTTCTGTGCAAAGCTCCGTTAATGAATTATATTTTCTGACAAGCTGATAAAAAGAAAAAAAATAAGGAAATGACAATATTGTTAACCAATGCAGTTTCCACCTTCAAAGTAACTATTTCTCTAAAAATATTTTTCAACGCCTCTTTTACTTGGAAGCTTTCAAAAAAGCAAGAGAAATTTTTCGAACATCAACTCTGCAGAGGGTCACGGTCGTTCGTGAGGTTGCCGCAACGGATTCGACTAAAGTTAGTTTCTACGTAAATTCAGTTTGAAATTGGCAGTATTTCCGCATTAAAATTTGTTAGGGAACCGCGGAGAAGATTGTTTTAATACATAATAAAGAAATCTCTTGTAAAATTTAATAGATTGCTCTGCCTGACTACTTTGCATGAGGGCAACCCATTTCGGAACTCCATTGTTTTTCTTTCTACGAAGAATGATAACGTGCAGAGGAGGAGCCAATAGACCTAATCTATTTTGGTGACTTGAACAAGAAATCTTACTCAAAGAGAGCGGTTTTTCTTCGAAACGCATTTCCATTTTAAATTTTGCTCTGTTTGGTAAGCAAATAATACATCTTTAGCGGAAATGTAAATCCAAGAGTCGAATGAACGTTAATCAAATATTCAATCGACATGTGGGATGTAGCCGTGAGTCAGAAAATAAATTATCGAAACAAGTGTTCAGTTGCTTCTGTAATCAATCGCGAAATTTCCAAATTAAATTAAATAAATAATCAGGTTTATTTGATTTCGAATAAGTGACAAATGCAATGACGGTTCGTTTGTGTTACCAAATCCAATAACGGAAAGTTAGAAACGTGCTCGCTAACGTCTGAGCCTTGAATTTCACGGGTATGTCCCATTTGTCTCTTTACATCGCGCCCGTGTTACAGTGAAACTTTACACGTTTTTCCGGGAACTTTTCAACCCCCTTGCAGTACTTTTACCGACATTGACGTGCTGAAATTAAGTAATTTTCATCACAAAAGCTCAGTGCAAATTTTTACTCACCAGTTCTTCTGTCCATTATTGCGGACGGTTAGAAAATTAAGAGTTTGCAAAAGTTTCAGGAAAACACAAAATTATCAGAATAAACACAAACTTAATAGACAAGACAAAGTATTGGAACGGCAACTTTTACACCCTCAAATTCTGCTAAACAAGCAAACGCCGGGGATTTATCCTTACCCCGAAAAATATTACATCTGCGAACCTTAATGAAATTTTTATGCTAATGCGGTCTAATGCGGGGCTTTGAGCCCAAATACTTGCAGTGGGAGACTTTTACTAGAATTCCGAGCATTTAGTCGGACGTTTTGATTTAGCGGGATATCTTTCAATTAACTAATTCACTCGCTCCGTTACCCCAAATTACAGTGATTTGTAGAACAAAGGAAAATAATTGCGGTACTTAAAAATCGACCCTTGATGATGGCTACCGCTTAAATCGAAAGGCGTTCGTGAAGACGTTAATACCGCCAGGAGATAATACACTTTTCTATCGGGAACTCCTCTAGGAGCCGTCGGCAATGAACAATAATATATTGCTCTATTCGTGGGGTTATTGCCAAAGGATTCGCACATTTGAATAGCGATATGTTCTGAAGTGTCTTTCGCCTAGGCCCGCATAATGAGAATACCTACAGTGTGCATAACTTCGGTATTAAATTCTTTTCATGTTATTAGGTAATTTAAAATGCGCAGCTTATGTGCTCCGCCTTTGACGGCGTCTTTATTAACATCCTCCAAAGAGCAATAAGTTTCCAGGGGAATTTCTTCTAATTTTCTTATAGTACTTAACTGTGTAGTTAATTGTAGCCAAAGATTGGTTTTATCAACGCTTATGAGTTGCGATGGTGTCTTATAGTAATAATTATTTTCTATGTCTTATATACCGTGTGGACCATTACTTGTGGTCGAATTTTTCCCGTCCAAACGATGAAAGATTTGAATTTGAGCTTCCGAGGATATGATCAAAACATTAAGACCTACTTTTCAAAACAAATTTTTTGGCCCACTCCGTACGCGTCTACACAGTGATTCATTCAAAATTGTAAAAAAGTTTCCAATAAAGTTGCAACTTTTTTTATACCGTTGTATGCAGAAAATTTTTCAGATTACGGCGGTCTCTTCAGAATTTCGAAATTTTGATTTCTGGGGCGTAGTATTTCGTAAAAATGCAACAGCCAAGTTGATTCATGGTCAGATAATTTTCAACAAAGTACTACGGCCCCAGAAATCAAAATTTCGAAATTCTGAAGAAACCACCGTAATCTGAAGAATTTTCTGCGTACAACGGTATAAAAAAAGTTGCAGCTTTATTGTCAACTTTTTTACAATTTTGAATAAATCACCGTGTAGACGAGCACGGGGTGGGCCAAAAAACTTCAAAATTTCTTGAAAAGTAGGTCTTAATGGTTCGATCATATCCTCGGAAGCTTAAATTCAAATCTTTTATCGTTTGGGCGGGAAAAATTCGACCACAAGTGATGGTCCACCCGGTATGTTAGGAGCAAAGACCGAATTCGGCCAATAGCCGGGGGAAACGGCCAGAACGCGTTGGTTGGATATAGCAAACAATTTTCAAACAATTTTTCTTGCCCTAAGACTTATAACATAAAAAAAATAAACATAAACAGGCAACATGTTTATGTTTATTTTTCTTATGGTACATTTTTTATAAGACTCATAAGTCTTAGGGCAAAGAAAATAAATCATTTGCTATATCCAACCAACGCGTTCTGGCCGTTTCCACCGGCCATTGGCCGAATTCGGTCTTTGCTCCTAACATATACATTTAAAAAAAGGGAAAAATACGTAAATGTTGCTTTATTAACACTTTCTATGGCAAGACCTAAAAAAATAATGGCGCCTAATAAATGGACACTTGGAGACGTGAATACCATCATCGATTAGTGCTTGTGCAAGGATGTGCTTGAGCGAAGTGTGGGGCTGGAACCTATAATAGATAGATGGTAATATGATGGCGCTTACTTGTCCTCAAGCAAGCAACACGAGTGATGGTGCTTGTACCTGGAACAATATTGTTGGGAATCTTTCGGTGAAGTGTTTGTCTCGAATAATTATTATTGCGGAGGAAATGTCTTGCCGCGATAATTTCGAAACGATGTCATTTTCCCCCAAGAAGACGTCAACGTGCATCTTTTGCCTAAATATTGTTTAAGAAAATTGAGTTATGAAGGTATAAAGTCAATTTAAATTTTAATCACAAAAGAAACTTTGAATTATAGAATCCCTTTGTTAGATCCACGAATTTAATTCACAATTCCATTACGTGGCGAAAAGTTTAACCCTTCCGAAGTTCTGTCAATAACATAGTTCAGAATTTATTTGTGTAAGCACGGAAATTGATGTGGAATAGGTGATGTTGGTCCGTATTAATTAAGAATTTGGAATTATGTACAGTCGTAAATTGTCGCCTCGCCAAGAATGCATCGCATGTAAACGATCTAGTTTGGCTCACCACCAGATTGCATCGCCTTCGAGAAATATCTGTCTGAAATAAATTTCAGGACCGGCGGCAATCCGATCTCCTGGCGGTAATTTGTCACAAATCTGATATTAAATTTCGCGACAAAATTAGACGTCCCTGAAAGATTAATAAGTTTCGCTTGTAGAAAGGCGGGCGGGACTGGGTGTTGAATTTGGGGGAGTCGAGCAACAACAACGATTTCTGAATAATGTGAATTAGAGGCGGCGCTGAGAATGTTTGGGATTAGTTGGCGAGTTAGCGGTGTGAAACGACTTTTAGTCCTGTAACTAACGCTGCGGTGTTAGGACAGATCCAGGAATCAGAAAATTAATTTAGCTCTAATTAAAATAGAACATAATCAAGCTCTACAACTACCTTGAGCCAGTGTTTAGATTCAATTAATTGCTCCAACAGCCAGCTTGTTCCGTGGGTGCAAAAACCATCAACACAAAAATAAGGGCCAAAAAGCTCTGATAACAGGAACAGCCAATTCGATTCCTCATTCTTGGTCAGTGCCTCTGTCCAGTTTACTCTCAATAATTTTTAGTTAACGCAATAGGTGCCAAAATAATAGACATCCCTAGTTTTGTTTGTACAGCGAGAAATTTTTGCAATTTTGTACAACTCATCTATTTATTCGTGCGCATTTTTATATTAGAAAATTTAACAGCTAGGTACATATACTGTTGCAGCTAGGTTTCATTGTCGAAGTTTATAGGGAAAGCCTGACACAACAAATTAAAAGCGAGGTTTATTTCAGAAACTTTTGTTTGCAAATTGACCCGGAAGCAGAGATATAGCACATGGGAAAGCGTAATGTGGCACTTGTTCTCTCAACTTCAAACTGACCGTTTCATTGTGACGTTCGTAAATGTTTACACAAAGATGTAACGTCGCTGATACTGCTAAATTAGACTCCATTGAACCAAATAGATGTGATACGTGTAGATCGCCAACAATTGTAGTTTAATTATACATATTACTTATTAATAAATTTAGAGATGCAGTTAATTCCATAATTAGTTGGGACTACCTTAAGGAATTAATCAAAAACAAGTCAAGTGGGTGCTATTAAAATTAGAAATATCGATATTGGAGTAATACAAGTATTATATTTATAAGAAGTATTAACGCAATCAAAATTTTGGTTTCCATATTTAGCCAATAGGTAACGTCTCCTTTAAAACACTCTAGTTAGGTAAATTCCTTTCTTGTCTCTGTTCTCTCCAATTAATACCGATTGTAGATCTACTTGATGCATTTTAATAATTTATGATCCACATCGAACAATGCGATAATGTGGAATAATTGTTATTTTAGCGAGCTTTTAGAAAAAAACGAGCTTTTCACAACAGTAAAGTTCGTTAGCTCTTTTGGCTGTTGCTCGGTTGTTTTAGGTCCGCACATATTAAATAAACTTGCGTGTTTACGAGAATTACAAAAGCTATGAAGTATTTTAGTTAACGTTCTCCCGTACCCAGTTTAATGTTCTAATAAAAATTAAAATGTTTTGTGCAGATGGCAACACTGATACGACGATATTAGCGCTTATGTATAATTTCGTTGACCATTGTTAAGCCGCACATTCCCCATAACCCGCGCATGGTGCCTGAAAAGGCAGCAGTCAAACGTAAATAACAACTTTCCACTAGGTATTTAACTAATTATCTAATTTGCCATTAGATATTAATTAATTCATTACAATTTTGTCGGTCAATTAACTGACTATCGTGCCGTAGGTCGTAGTTAGGCTTTTATACAAGGTGGGACAATAGTGCGTCAGACTTCGATACCTCGAGTTCTATGATAGCTTAAAAAAATCTATAATTGGAAATTATTTTTGAACATACCGAATGAGCTAAGACGATTATACAAGGGCAAGTGACATTTTTTTAAATGGAATGTTGTTTGTAAAATTAAGATTTTTTCGGGCCTGTTCCTAGGCTCTTTTCACTCCAGTATTATTATTGACTATTTCAAAACCACTTGGATGTAGTGATTTTTTTTATTCAAATAATGGCATCTGCAGGTGCATGTTAAGAAAATTACTACAGTCACAATTACGAGTTTTAAGAAAATATTATGTAAGTACTGGTTAAAAAACATCTGTGGGATGCCTTTGAATTATTTTTACTTTTGAAAAACTGTATAGGGTGGCTAAACTTAATTTCTCAATTTTAAACTTTTTGAATTTAACTTTCTCAATTTTTTCAAAGAGAACACCTGTATATTTTTTAACGATATGATGTAGAAACTAAAAAGGAACATTTTTTGCATATAGACTTATATGGCTATTTTTA
This sequence comes from Schizotus pectinicornis, assembly GCA_951805265.1. Taxonomy (NCBI): domain Eukaryota; kingdom Metazoa; phylum Arthropoda; class Insecta; order Coleoptera; family Pyrochroidae; genus Schizotus; species Schizotus pectinicornis. The sequence goes on along the minus strand of OX638202.1, from coordinate 14,728,759 downwards.
ACCATTTTTGATTTATTTACCAATAATTACAAAACTCAAGAATAATCCTAAAAAATTAGATTGTTTTTAAAATAACTTTACAGATATAATTTTAATAAGTGTTCCAGATATTTTACCTATAAAAATAGCATAACTTTTTTAGAGTTCACTTTAGGTTTGTGTCTTGATAATTATTTGCTTTTTATGTTATCCGACAAGCAATACACATTTATCACAGTTACCTGTCGTCAGTTGTCGTTTGTGTCAATTTTGAAACATTTGAATTTTATTAGGAAATTATGAAAAACTTAGGATTTATTCAAAGTTGTTCTATAGTAGCATTGCATGATTTACTTATTAATAGATATAGGGTAAGTATACTATAAGTATTATTTTATTGGGGTGTAAGGGGTGACAGCACATATTACATATGGCTGACCCAAAAGACAACCTCACCTGCACGCGGTGCACCCTGCTAGAAAACTGACGAGGCTGTGTCGACCGAGTGATTACCGGTATAAGTAATCCCCTCTTGTCGGCCAACAGCTGCGGGTGGAGGAGCTGACAATAGAGACGGCATCTTCTTGCTCTTGGATGAAGAAATTCTTCTTAAAGGCGGATGAAACTGTTACAAGTTCAACGGCATGGAGATGCAGACGGCAACGGGAAACCGCTGCATTAAAGATCCTTGTGGATTTCCCAAGACAAACAATTATGGCAACACAAGATAATCAAAGGGCCCCTAGTCCGTGGCAGACCTTAGATGGTCAAGGGGTGCGAGGAGTCCCCACGTTGAAAAATACTAATGTTGTAAAGACGGAACTTAAAGAAGCACTTCGGATTGGCACTTGGAATGTTAACAGCATGTATATGCCAGGGAAGACTCATAATATAGAGCTGGAAATGAAAAGACTGGGAATGAACATCTTGGGAATAAGTGAGACAAGATGGCCCGGACGTGGAAAAATCAGACTGAAGGACGCGTTGTTGTTTTACTCTGGAAACGAAGACACCCACCACTATAACGGGCATTATGGTGGATCTGTGGTTCTGTCATTAACTTCATACCACTCCCTGATAGAGCAATGATGATACAACTAAGGGCAACACCTAAAAACCTAAACATTATTCAAACATATGCCCCAACAGCCGACAAATCACAGACAGAGATGGAGGCATGGTATACAGAAGTCAAACAATTAATAGCCGCCACCAATAAAGACGACATCACCCTTATCCTCGGGGATTTCAATGCCAAGGTAGGCAGAGAAAGAAGTGGGGATACTGTGGGAGAATACGGTCTGGGAATTAGAAATGAGAGAGGCGATGCCCTGGTCCAGTTCTGCCAAGAGGAAAAACTGATGGTTTCCAACACATGGTTTAGGCTACCTGTACGTCGCCTTTACACATGGAAATCCCCACAGGACACCACAGATCATCCGGTCAGGAATCAAATTGACTATATATTGGTTCCAAAAAGATATAGAAATGGAGTGCTTGGTGTTAGGACATATCCAGGAGCAGATGTCGAGTCAGACCATACTCCCGTAATGGCACGCTTTCGTATCAGACTTAAGAAACTTAAAAAAACACTGTCAGCCAAACGTAGCACTATTACAAAGTGAACCCGAACGTCAAATAATCACTGACAAAATCAACAATGAGCTCAAAAAGGCCATACAAGAGAACGAAGTAATTCCTGATACTGAGAGCCCCGACAAGATCGAGGGCACCTGGAATTTATTTAAGGAGATTGTATTAGACACACAAAACACGCTAGTAACAACAAACAAAACAAAACAACATAAGGAATGGATGACTCAAGAAATACTCATGTTGATGGAACAGAGACGTAGCTTCAAAAACACAAGCGCAGAAGTATATAGGGAAACCCAAAAACATATCAGAAGAAAAATTAGAGCAGCCAAGTAAACATGGATGGAAGAAAGGTGCCAAGAAGTAGAAGAACTATACAAAAAACACGACCTCTTCAATCTACATAGGAAGGTCAAGGAAATTACAGGTAGTCGAAAATACCCAGTCTTTTCCCATATAATTAACCAAGACAACAAAATAATCACAGATGATGGCGAACTTAAGAAGATATGGGCAGAATATGTGGCTAATGCATTTGAAAGCAATAGCCCACCTTTCCACAGTCAAGATCCGACGGAACCGACACTGGAAATACTCCAATCGGAGGTCCAAAAAGCACTAAGAAAGATAAAAACTAAGGAAGCAGCAGGCCCAGATAACCTTTGCCCAGAGATCCTAAAACTTATAGGAGAGGAAAACATACACATCCTGGTTCAACTTTTTAATGATATTTATAAATCGGGATACATCCCCCGTGATTGGCTGAAATCAACCTTCATATCTATCCCTAAAAAGCCCGGAGCACGGAAGTGCGCAGAATTCCGATTGATCAGCCTGATGAGCCAGGTGTTAAAGGTGTTCTTGAAAATCATCCATAGGCGCATACGTAGAAAATGCGAACAAGATGTAAGCGAGATGCAAATGGGTTTTCGCGAAGGAATGGGTACCAGGGAGGCTTTGTTCGCACTGTCTGTCCTGCTACAAATATTCAGGGACCAGCGAAAAGAAGTGTATCTGTGCTTCATAGATTACACAAGGGCCTTTGACTGTATAGATCACACCACACTATTAGAACTGCTGGAAAGAAAAGGTGTTGATGCCCAGGATTTAAAAATCGTACAGAATCTCTATGAACAGCAAGTAGCATCTGTTAAACTGGAAAACACCAAAACAAGCACTGTCCCTATAAGGTGTGGAGTCAGACAAGGGTGTGTACTTAGTCCCATGCTCTTCAATATGTATTCAGAAATCATTTTCCAAAATGTTCTGGACGAGGCGGAGGACGGTCTGAAGGTCAATGGGAAACTCATAAACAATCTAAGATATGCCGATGATACAGTGATAATCGCAGACAGTCCTGAAGGGCTGCAACGCCTAATCGACAGCATATCGGTTTCCGGGAACGAAATGGGACTGAGAATTAATATCTCAAAAACGAAGATCATGCAAATAAGTCGTAACCCGAACAACCATTTTAGCATAAATATATACGAATCACCAATAGAGCAGGTCACAAAATTTAAGTATCTGGGAAGTTGGATCAGCTAGGACCTGGATCCTGAGATAGAAATAAGATCCCGCATCGAGCAAGCGAGAGCTAACTTTATTAAAATGCGGAATCTATTAACTGACAGAACACTCAATTTAAGCATAAGATTTAACTTCGTTAGATATTATCTGTATTCCACGTTACTGTATGGAGTCGAGGCCTGGACGCTAAAGGTCAGCAGCATTAACAAGCTGGAAGCATTTGAGATGTGGGTGTACCGCAGAATGCTGCGTATTCCATGGACCGATCATACCACCAATCAAGACGTCTTACATAGAATGAACAGGGACCGAACAATCCTCGAGATCATAAAAAAGCGAAAGACTGCTTACCTTGGCTATGTCATGAGAAAGGACAAATACAGATTCCTGCAACTGATTATGGAAGGCAAGATTGAGGGAAAACGTGGTCCTGGACGTAGGCAGTGCTCTTGGCTGAAAAACATAAGGGATTGGACAGGCTTAGACTCAAACTCCCTGCTAAGAAGAGCCCAGGACAGAGACGAATTTGCCAGAATTGTTGCCGATCTTCATTGAATGGAGAAGGCACTTCAAGAAGAGAAGATTATTGTATTATTGGAAATAATATAAAAAAGGCCAATCTATACGTAGGTACTTTCCTGCGGCTAATGGCTTCGAAAAATTTAGTTCTTAATTAAAAAAAAGCTTGTACTTTGAAAGAGTAATTTTAGCTGCCCCTTATATGTATAGTGAAGAATTGAAGCAACTCACCGTGAATCTTCAATCGACTGCAGAAGTAAAGGGTGTTATGCTCATCATCTATCCTTCTCCTTCGCCATTGTTGTTGGGACTTACTGAAATCAACATTTGACAAGTTAGTTTCAATTCTCAAATCTTTGAAATACATAGAATGAGAAAACTTAAATTTAATAAATAAATATCTTACCCTTAATGGCAACACCTGTTGCAGTTGTCTACCATTAGTCACTTCACTACACAGCACCCTTAATAGTTCTTTTTTTCCTGCAACTATAGAGCAAAGATGCTCAAGTACGTAATAATAATCCTTTATTTGTCTACCGTCGCGATCAAACTTAACTTTTCTAACCATAAATCCTTATCGCTAAATAATGCAAAAAGTGTTTATATTTCTTAGGGAACTAATACGTAACAACATTATTGAGTGAAGTGCCAGGGCCGGTCTTCACAGTAGGTGTAACCGGACATCATCGTTGAATTTTGAAAGAAAATCCCTATTTTGTAGAAACAAATTGTAGTGTCCATTTGAAATTCAAAAAGTTCTAAATTGAAAAATTAAGTTTAGTTCCCCTGTATAATTTTTCAAAAGTTAAAACGATTCAAAGACATCAAACGGTTCAAAGACATCCACAAATGTTTTCTAACTGGTATTTACATAATTATTTCTTAAAACTCGTAATTGTGACTCTACTGATTTTTTTTAACATGCCACTGCAAATGCCATTATTTGAACAAAAAAATTATTACATCCAAGTGGTTTGGAAATCGTCTTCAAAAAACACTTTTTTACAAACAACATTTTATTTCAAAAAATGTCACTTGTGTCTGTATAATCGCCTTGGCTCAGCCTGTATGTTCAAACATAATTCCCGGTTATAATTTTTTTTCCAGCTTATTTGTGTTTTTAAATAAAATTTGTAGCTATCATAGAACTCGAGTTATCGAAGTCGGACGCACTATTGCCTCACCATGTATATGTCGTGCTCACTAAGTAAAATTGGGCATTTCATGAAAAGAATGTCCACTTCATGAAAAGGATATCCACTTCATGAAAAGAATTTTCCTTGCCCTCATCCTTTTCATGAAGTGCACATCCTTTTCATGAAATGCACAATTTCACTAAGTGAGCACGACATATATAACCCGAATAAATATTAACGATTATTAATAATCAGCTATTTGCAAGGGTTTTAAACTTTGTTTTCACTTACCGGTTCAAATGGTCATTACAATTATTTTCTACAAAATAGGGATTTTTTTTTTGAATTCAACGACGATGTTCGGTTATACATACTTACTGTGGAGTAGAGACCGGCCCTGGCACTTCACTCAATAATGTTGTTACGTATTAGTTCCCTAAGAAATATAAACACTTTTTGCATTATTTAGCAATAAGGATTGATGGTTAGAAAATCTATTTCGATCGCGACGGTAGACAAATAAAGAATTATCATTACGCACTTTGCGCATCTTTGCTCTATTGTTGCAGGAAAAAAAGAACTAGTAAGGGTGCTGTGTAGTGAAGTGACTAATGGTAGACGACTGCGACAGGTGTTGCCACTAAGGGTAATATATTTCTTTATTAAATCTAAGTTTTATCATCTAATTTATTTCAAAGAATTGAGAATTGAAACTAACTTGTCAAATGTTGATTTCAGTAAGTCCCAACAACAATGGCGAAGGAGAAGGATAGATGATGAGCATAACACCCTTTACTTCTGCAGTCGATTGAAGATTCACGGTGAGTTGCTTCAATTCTTCACTATACATATAAGGGGCAGCTAAAATTACTCTTTCAAAGTACAAGCTTTTTTTTAATTAAGAATTAAATTTTTCGAAGCCATTAGCCGTAGGAAAGTACCTACGTATAGATTGCAATTTTTATATTATTCCCAATAATAAAATAATATTTATAGTATACTTACCCTATATCTATTAATAAGTAAATCATGCAATGCTACTATAGAAAAACTTTGAATAAGAGTTAAGTTTTTCATAATTTCCTAATAAATTTCAAATGTTTGAAAATTGACACAAATGATAACTGACGACAGGTAACTGCGATAAATGTGTATTGCTTGTCGGATAACATAAAAAGAAAAAAATGCTCAAGATACAAAAAACATAAAGTGAACTCTAAAAAACTCATGTTATTTTATAGGCAAAATATCTAAAGCACTTTTTTTTTATCTATGAAGTTATATTAAAAACAATCTAATTTTTAGAATTATTCTTGAATTTTGTAATTATTGGTCAATAAATCGAAAATTCTCTTTAAAAAAATTGAGCAAATTAAATTCAAAAAATTCAAAATTGAGAAATTGAGTTTAGCCACCCTGTATATTATTTCAAAAGTAAAAACAATTGAAAGACGTTTCCTAACCAATACTTACATAATATTTTTTTAAAACTCGTAATTGTTTTTTAACATGCATCTGCAAATGCCATTATTTGAGCAAAAAAATCACTATATTCAAGTGGTTTGGAAATAGTCAGTAATAATATTAAAGTGAAAAGAGTCTAGGAAAACGCTCCAAAGAATCTTTTTCTACTTTTTTACGTTTACTTTTTTAACATTCCATTTAAAAAAATGTCACTTGTCTTTTTATAATCGTCTTGGTTCAGCCTGTATGTTCAAAAATAATTTCCAATTATAATTTTTTTTTAGTTTATTTATGTTTTTAAATCAAATTTCTAGCCATCATAGAACTCGAGCTATCGAATTCGGACGCACTATTGCCCCACCCTGTATACTATTGCTGTGTTTAATGATAAATGCTAGATTTCCTGGATGAAAAAAATTTAGCAATATAAGCATTGCAACGTAACATAAAATTAATGTGTCCCACCACGTGTGTCAGTTTGCTTTCAAAGTAATGACTTCAGCTTCCATCCGTAAAACCACTGAGTCCTAATGCATTAGGAAGATCAAACGAAAACTGCATCTAAAGTAATGTCGAGAAAAAAGAACGATGATTTACGATTGGAATATGACCTGAATCAAAGCGTACTTTTTTAATATTCGTACTAATGCGACAGGAACCGTTGATAGAGGAATTGCACTTTGGCAAAATTGCAAAATTGAACGATGTACGATTACAAAATTATTGATTTTTTTCTGGCCTGATTCAGAATTAATGACATAACGAGTTCGACTTTACCTACTCACTTTTTTACTGTTGAATCATGATGAGGTTACTGCAGGCGGAATCGATCCATGCACAGTAGGTAAAGAAACAGAATTTTATTGAGTTTAGGGACAGTTACATGCATCGTTAATGATTGATTATCAGACAATTTTTAGAGATGTGTTAAATAATTTTCTTAACTGTTAAATATCTTTGTAAAAAAGCATCGTTCGAAGATTGTTTATAGGTGGTGTTAGTTGCTTTAGGAGGCATTTCTCCTCTGTTTAAATGAAAACAGGCTGGTAAAATAATGCAGGGTAATTGTTTAACACCTACTGCGTATTAGAACCTATATGAATATTAGTTTGCCTACTTCGATTATACTAATGACAAGAGTTATCAATTTGAACAAATCCGCTCTAAATGATTTTCTGCAACTGGGATAACGTTCCGTATCTTAACGCCGCGCCTGGAAATGTCAAAAAAAATTACACGAAAAAGGCGTGCATAGCGAACACAATTGTGGGTACGCCGCATGATTAAAGCAAGGAGTGGCGTTGCAGTAAAGCGGAAACTGCCGCAAAGGATAATTGCAGGATTATTTCAGAAAACAATTGCGTAGGTATTTGGAAAAGGAGCTTTTTATTCGTTATCTAAGGCAGAAGTCTACTCTTGATTAAACAACGTAATTTACAATAGTCCTTTTTTTGTGATTGAGTCGAACCACGGATACCAATAGTACATACATATAAGGACATTGTGGAGCTTCTAAATTGGGAACGGTAATTAACTAGCGTGAAATTTTAATTCGGTCACAGAGGCAGATTCTGTAGTTATTATTTCAAGCATTATTTGCATAAATTTTGGAGTCTCATGCAGGTGACTATAACGCCTTTCAAAAGTTTGATCATCGTTTTCCGTTTCTTTGTGTGTTTAGGTTCAGAAGGATTGACAGCGTTTATATTTGGAATAAATGTGGACACCGAGTTAAAGAGGGTGAACTGTTAGTACACAAGAACACGTGTTATTTCAATAAAAATAAATTTTGAGTTCAGTCTTTAGCGACCTCAGTTATTTTTCAAATGCCGTGGTGGTAAATTGCGTTATTTGTTCACGCAGCCATTCGAAGGCAAAGTTTATAAATTTACAATATCCAATTATTAAAATCACTTTGCATAGCTCGCTTTGCTAATATTACTTTTGGCACTGATTGAAAATTGTTTTGTAGCTGGTAATAAATCAACCAATTTTGAAAATAGTTGCTGGTTTGACCGAGTTAAATTTCGGGCAAATTCCTGGAAAACAGGTTATGATTTTCCTGGGGTAGTTGGAAGACCTTAACCGTTTTAGTATGAGGCGAGCGCGACAAGCTGGCATACAAGAAAATTCCGAATGTAGAGAAGCTGCGAGAAGGCACGAAGCTTGAAGATATTGCATTAGAGAACACGGGTACAGCCGAGGCGATCGAACACTTCCAAATCCTGCTTAAAGAAAGGATCTTTAGAAACATTTTAGGACCAGTACGCGCACGAAAGAACACTTTTCTTTACTCTTCCATTATTAATGGAAAATCGATGAAAAATTACTTTGAGTCACGATGGACGCAGTCGGAGAAGTTGGCGAGTTAAGGAAATTTTTAATTAGATTCATTAAAAATGCAGTGGTAATTTCTGACGTTTCAAGTTCCTTCTACTGTTCATTGCCAATAACTGAAACATATTTTTTTCAATTTGGAAAATTATGTATAAAGAAAAGTATTTACAGACTTTGCTTTGTTATGTCTTAATTTGACTACAATAATCTCACCCTCATTGTACTAATTTACGAGGAATATATAATGCGAACAGCTATAATGAAAATTCTTATCTAACTACGTACATGGAATGTTAGTTTTCAGAGACAATGTACATATGACTAATTGGAATTGGTACATTATAACATGTGTGTAATATAGTATAGTTTCCGAATATATCTCTGAAAGGGAATTCCCAGCGGATCGTCATTTGAAATTAATTATAATTATGTTAGGAAGGTTTGTAAGTCAATAAGGACTTCTGACTTCACCTCAAGTTTTTCCTAAACTCGAGCTAGAAATTTCTTCGATCTCTTCATATCACCTTTTGTCTGTATATGGCAGTTAGTAGCTTTGAGCTTCCCTACTTCCAGTAAATTTAAAATAATCTTTGAAATGTTAAATGTGACTTTAGAATGTTCTAGGATTCCGATATGCTAACTGAAGTTGGTAAAGGAATTTGACACGTCCTACGTGCTGCGAGTAAAATACCTCTACAAATTTTTGCGGTTTGCTTAACTTATAATAATAATCTACATCTCGTGTCGTGATGCAACCAATTAAATTAATTCAGGAATCGTTTTGTACAATATTTTATTTGTATACCTGTTCTGTAGAAAATTTCGGAAGCGGAGATTACCATCAAATTGGTTTTAGAGATCAATTTGTATTTTATATTGTAGAATTAATTTATTTTGTCAATTTGTTTAACTTTATCCATAAATTAATTTACTTTAACTGCGATTGTTAAAATAATTTCCGGCCTTACTCATTACTTAAGCGCTAATAACGCTTTTAATATTTCCATTATGAACTTCTTAATACCATTTTTATCGTATCAGTTTTTGAATTTTACAAGATAAACTAATTATTTTTGATTGCGCAATTTACAGGTTTCCTGAAAATTCCTGAAAAGTCTTTACAAAAATTTCTGACTTTTCTCAATTCACGTTCTGAAGGAAGAGATGATAAAAATTGAAAACACGTGCTTTTTGAAACCACTAGACACTTTTTATATTTGCTATATTTTTCTGAAACAATAGTATGCATTGCTCAACTTATTGAAACAGGCTGTAGGGAGGCTACTCATCACAGTAAAGTCACAATCTTTGAAGCAAGATTCAAAACCCTTTTCTCTTTCGATAACTCCATACTCCATAGCATCACATAATTTTCTTGGAAATCATTACCTGATGGAACAATTGTTTTTAATAAAGCGCATGTGACATAAAGTATCGGCAGATAAATTTGCAGTTTTAATAATATCCAAAGTTGCATGTTCCATACTCTATTGCCAATGTGCCTAAGTTTATTAGAACTACCTAAAACATATTGAATCAACGAACCAAGTGAACTTAAATATTTTGATAATTACTCTCTACTTGTTATAAACGTGGCACTTAATTGATGAATTTAGTCAGGGGGGCTGGCTCATATTTCACAGAAACCGAGTTGGGCAAGTTGAAGAATTTGGTCCTTAGGGCCATGAAATTGCCAAACTCCTCGTTAAAATATTCAGAGAATTGAGGGAATGCTGCAATATACCTACTCGTCGCCGTCGTTTACTCGAAATTGTCGTAATTGTAAATGAATAATGATCACAACCTCTCCGGTATCTGCCAGACTTATATCAGATCTGCGTCAGGTGATGTCAGTCGACACACCTCTTGTTAGTTATTTATTTGGATCCCGTGTTTGCTAGGACTCAACATTTTAAAGCTATCCCACAATTGGATTGAATGCACGACAGAGATAAATGCGATGTGGTAAAAATATTTTCCGTAATTCAGTTTGACCTCAAAATGATGCAATATTAAATGGATTTCGGACATGTGAAATTGCAGTTTTCGATTTCAACAAAAGCATCGACAAACACGGTCGGTGCGGTGGAGTATGTAGTCTACACTATTAGTTGAGTGTAAATGAAATTCTCGATTTGGTTGATTTGCTGAACGACGTCATCTAGTAGAATAGTTTCCGCGCCAGCTGCAAAATTTAAACTAAACACACGCAAATTGATCTGTGTTTTGTTTTACTTTCGGATTACTGGTTGCAACTGCACTCCGAAGGGTTGCGTCATAATAGCTGCAAATGCAGCTGAATAATTCATGGAATCTTGTACAGTTTGATACCACTACCACTTCAAACAATAATTAATGCCACTAAATGGAAATGGCACTATCTGGGGTTAGGTGTTGTCTACGTATTTGTGGATAAGTAAGTGCCGTGCGTTGTGACAGAAGATTAATGGTATTAATAAAAGATAATATAGCAAACTACCATGGGAAATATGTAAATAATGTTGTATCGGTTTAAATGAATAGAAAATAATTGATGAACAAAATCAAAATTTTACATCTATAAAGAAGGCCCAAACATTATAAGTACACATTTTTTAATTATAAAAACAACTAAAAAACATAGTTATACCAACATTTACAGCATTTATTGTTTATTTGCCCCAAAATTGAGTTCAAATCAGCAGATTTGATTGAAAACTTGGTTCCAGTGTTCTACGACAAATAGATAGTTGCTACGTGACGCAATCAAAAAAGGCTTCATTACGAAATTTATTAAAAGTGTTCAATGATGACGGTACTTCTGCAGATGGCTTTTCCTTGAAGTGGTTTCAGTGACCGAAAGTAATCTGCTGTTGACATGCTAGAATGACCAATCCACCCAATTGATCTGACTAGCATTGTAGTGGAATGGAAACCGGACCGCCGTCACAGTTCCTTATACGTTTGCTTTCCGGCTTAAAAAGCCGGGGAATCAGATACGCTTTCGTATCGAACCCGCAAATAAAGCTATCTTTAATTTTTATGCTTCCTTGCAGTCCGCAACTTCGTCTGCAAAATTTTAATTTGGAGGCCAGAAATTCTAGCCAGGGTATCAACGTTTTTGGGCTTTTGTATCCTAGTAATATTTTTTTATATATTTTTTCCCGTTATCTATAAGTCCGTATCTATCTCATACAATTACATTGCAGAATAGTGTTTTCTTATTTTCTAGTGTAATGCTCTCGAACTTAACACATTGTAATATTCAAACTACGAGTAAAGTTCCGGCTTCAAGTTTTGGGGCAAAGATATTTTGAAAGTAGTTTGATAACAACACCCGAGATGCTTTGTGCTAAATTAAGATTTGACTTTGGATGTTGAGGCTCTGGCTAATTTAGTTACGGGCCTGAAGCTTGGTACATCCCACTTTAAACTTAAGAAAAGGTGGCAAGATATTAAAGAGTAGTCACTTATAATTTTTATATTGAGAGTTTTTAAGGCTTAAACCTTAGTAGTTGGTCTCTATTATTTTTTTATTATCCGCTATAAAACGTCTGCTTGTTAAGAACCCAGTCGGACATAAAAATATATTGTAGAATATTCATAATGTCCTATCTATAGATAGCCCACATATTAAAACTCACAGAAAGCAAAGACAATTTTGTACATACTGAAGACAATAAAAAGCGGCAAATACTTTATTAATTGGTAAATGCTGATTAAATTTTACTGAAAGTTTAACAAAACTGTTATGTGTTGCAATTTTCAAAAGGTGGAGTCTATTTGAAAAACAAAAATTTGGTCATTTTCGGTCTGATCCGCTAGTGGAAGATAATTTTTGGATAGATCATCATCGTTAAGATTAATGGGGTTACATATTTCAAATTTTTTAAATTTAGGGCCGGTTTTACGAAAGGCGGATAAGAATTGGAATAACTATTCCGGAATAAGCGCCGGTTTACATAGCAACATTTCACAGTTTACAATTGGATTTATCCGATTCGATTTTAGTAAAAGCCCATTTATGCCCAGTTATTCCGGAATAGCGTTAACCGTGGCTTATTCTCCTTTCGTAAAACCGGCCCTTAATCAAGTTATACAAAATAATTAAAAATTATTTAGAAAACCCATCAGATGAGTGGAAAGACATGATTAGAACAAGGTAGAGAGACTGAATGGTAAAGAATAAATAATGTAATTTTTAAGTTTAGGAATAAAAGTTTTTCTACGGGTCTAGCTTACATATTTGCAGATCACTTGACAAGTTTTTGGAGAATTTAGAAATATTTAGCAGGAAATGAGATTTGATATTAAAATTGTTTTGTACATACCCGTAATGACTTTTCCTTTCATTAATTGTCTCTTGTTCAAAATGGGTCAACGGTCACAACAGTTCACAATTTCACAATACTTAACATCGCATTGATCCCAAAATTGAAATTATTTAAACAAACAAAAATTGCTTATACAAAAAAAACGAAAGAACTATTTCCTTATCTACGAGCATAATCGAGCTAAAGGAAGAAGTCATTCTTGTTATATCTTTGTTGCTCACAATAATTCCGACTGGACATAAATATGTATAACTTTCCACAACAATATCTAAAACTCTTGAACACTTAAAGGAGGCAGAGAAAATGTAGGGTTTATTGAAAAAAAAATTATCAGCTCCGGTCTGAACTGGATGCAAACATAAAATTTAGTAGATACCTAAGAGCTTATCTTTGCTAATGTCGACGAAATTAAGATTTTTTTTTTGTTTATTAACATTTAGTTAAGTTATCTGCGGCGCTTATGAACGAACGCACGGTAGGAATGTTAATATGAAAAGCAGAGCGGCGTGTGAGTATATATTTTATAGACTTTTTCCGTGTCACTGGAAATAAAGTCCGGGTTTGTGAAACACGGTTATGCATTCTTGATTTAAGGAAACAGGAAAGCCTAAGTTAAGATTGATGCACTGGGTTTACGCCAGTTACTGTGTCAAAACAGGTCGATAAGAAATCGTATTCTCCGTTTGAACTCCTACAAATAAAACGAAAACGAACTGTTGACCTGGTAAATAATGCATGTGGCACGGCACAAATCTGACACCTCAATAGCCACAATTTAATATCATTTTATCTACTTACGTGTTTTTCACCACTTATTTAACTGTTTGAGGCTGAGTGGTTGAGAAAATGTACCACGTATGAGAAACGACTTTCATTCTAAACAGCCGCCTTTGCAACCGACTTGGAAATCCAAATCAAAATACCGTGCGATCATTTTCCTTGGTTATCCTTGCCGTTTAATAATAAATACAACAAATTATGTCTCCACCGTCAGAAATTACATAATTCTCGAATAATCTTAATATGTAGGCTTAAATATTGTTATTATGTATTAATTATATAAGTATTCATGTAATTGTAGACAAATCGATGCCGTGCCGTTTATGTGGCGGTGTTGACCATTTGAGGTCGAACAGTATGAAATGTTTGCAACACAAACCAAGAATTCGCAAAAGAAATTTGGATGTTGCAAAGAAATATTCCGTATACACCATCAAGCAGAGTCTCAACAAATTTTTCTGCCCTTTGTTGGCCACAGAGCTGAAAATGAAATTGAAGAAGCGGATCCTGGAAGATGTGAAAACGGTCTCTCGATTGATGATTGAAAGTTTGTATTTAATAAATTCATTTTATAAATATTATCACAAACGTATGCCAGAAAAGACATTTGATAAATTAAATGCAGAACATTTTACTTTCGTATTAAAAAATTCAAAAAATGTCAAAATCGACGATCCTCTGAATTTCATACCAAGTTACATGTGTTCGATTTTCCTTTAGTATTTTGAATTGGGCGCTTGAACGCGTACTACTAGCGCCGGATATGACTGCGGGCCGAAGCCGTCGTACCCGGGGTAGACGGCTACCGGGTTTCCGGACCTCACTCTCTGTACAACCTCAGATTAGTAAAGGCGTGTTTTGTGGACCAAGGGTTTTTAATATTTTTGTTTTAATCCCCTTTCCACGACCCCCAACATGGTCCTTCGAGCCGGATAAATGGAACCAGCGACAGTTTTTGTGCTCGTGCAGTGAGTTATCGAGGTATTTTTTAGATTTTAACTCGTAGTGTTTGTTTTACCATACATCATGGTGTCGCAGTGCCGCGAATCGCTACGATCTCACGTCGTGAGTGGTCCTTCCTAACTGTTTTCAAGACATTTGCTGTGCATCTAGTAATTTTATCATAAAATCAATGGTAAAAATCAATTGATCCAGCGCGTTCCTCGTAAATGGCGCGAACAACTTCCGCCATTGTTCCTGTTGTGTGTGTGACTTCGACAAGTTGTATCGCCCATGCCAAGCGCCTTCCCGATGCAACGACTCAAATCCCTGCTACAACATTAACCATTTTTGTTCTTTGTTGCGTTTTCACTTCCGTTGACATTACGCCACGCGCGTACCATTCAACGACGGAAGGAAGCCATTAACGTCGCCATTTTCTCCGCTTAGACCACCTGTCTTGGTTCCATGCCGTAGCGCTTTAGTGACCAGCAAGTCTACAGCGACCTACTTTACCGACATCAGCGACCTACTTTACCGACATCTCGATCTACTTTACCGACATCTGTAAGACCACCTGTCTTGGTTCCATGCCGTAGCGCTTTAGCGACCAGCAAGTCTACAGATTTCTACGTTACCGACATCGTCAGCTGTCATCCAACTGTCACCTGTCAACGTGGATCGTAAACAACGTCCAAGGATCTTCAGGCTGGCATCTTACCTTTGAAATAATCAGGTTTCCTTTACTTTATCTTACATCGAGAGTTCAATATCTCCTTGACTTGCACGCGTTTTATTTAAGGGTACTGGTTTTAGTATTCCGATATTGCGCTGCAATTTATTGCTTTGTAGACTTTACTCCTTCTCTACGTTTTTTAATTTTTACTTTGCGCTTCTTGAGCAAATCAATTTACTGCCACAACATTTTATGATCAGTCGCAAACTTTCGTTTTGTATACGCGATCTCATTTGTACTCTTTTTCGATCATTCTTGTTAGCTAATTAAAATTTCGGAGAAATGGCGGACCCAGTTCGAAAAAGAGGGGCAATCAAGCGAAAGCTTACAATGTTTGAAAGTTTCTTGGACGAATTCCAGACCGCTCGGAATTCAGAAACTCCTGCATCTCCTGCCGATGTAATTCAGCTGCGCAAGCGACTTGAGGACGCCAGTTCTCTAATAAGTCAATTTGACCAAGCCCAATTCGAGGTTGACCAGGCCTCTGAGGACT
The DNA here is from genome assembly GCA_951805265.1 of Schizotus pectinicornis. NCBI lineage: Eukaryota > Metazoa > Arthropoda > Insecta > Coleoptera > Pyrochroidae > Schizotus > Schizotus pectinicornis. The sequence continues at coordinate 14,712,934 of OX638202.1, read as the reverse complement.
TAGAAGGGGAAGCAAGCTTTCACAAGAAATTCTACGAGTTGACGTCTCTGGGTGAAAGCATCCTTGAAGAGTTAACGGCCTCTTCTAATAATAGCGGTCCTCCTCCTGAGACGGCCTCTTCTAATAATAGCGGTCCTCCTTCTGAGCCTATCTCCACTGGAGGCGGCGGCCCTATTCATAATTCTGTTCATAGCTCAGTCAGTACGGCAAAGACCTTTGTTAAGCTACCGACCATAAATCTCCCGAACTTTGATGGCAAGCCGGAGGAATGGTTGAATTTTAGGGATTTGTTTACTAGCCTAATTGACGCTAATGACGAACTATCTGAAGTGCATAAACTTCACTATCTTCGCGCATCGCTGGGCGGAAAGGCTTCCGATTCGATCAAAGGCTTGGCAATTACCTCCGCCAATTATCAGATTGCTTGGGATGGTCTAAACGATCGTTTCAATAATTCCCGCGCATTAATTTATCACCATATAAAGGAACTGTTCATTTTGGACAACGTGTCCAAGGAATCCTCGACTAAGCTTAGGGGCTTGGTTGATTCTTTTAAACGCAACTTGCGCTCAGTAAACTCTCTTGTGGACGAAAATGACCAACGGGAGGTTTTTCTCATTCACCTACTTCAGTCCAAGCTAGATTCCACTACAAATCGAGAATTCGAGAATCAACTGGTATCAGATGAAGTTCCGGCCCTTGACGACTTGACGAAATTCATAGAAAAGAAGGCTTCCCTCATGGAAACAATTGAACAAAAGTCCCACAGGTCAGTCCAAAACTCGTCATCGCGAGCCTTTGTTGCCACGGCGGGCGGATGCCCTCTCTGTAGCGGATCGCACGTTTTGCATTCGTGCAATCAATTTAAAAGGCTTAGCGTCCAGGAGCGTCAATCAAGGGCAAAACAGCTTCATGTTTGCTTAAATTGCCTAACGAAAGGTCACTTAATTTCTGACTGTAAGTCAAAATATACATGTTCAACCTGTAAGGGTAAGCATCACTCGTTGTTGCATGTCGAACGTCAACAGTCACAAATTAATCGGCAAGTAAGGCCACCTCATGAATCGGAACAGCCCCAACTGAACATTTCTGCCTTTAGCTCTTTACAGAAAGGCGTTCTTCTGCCAACCATTGCTGTCAGGGTTTATGACAAACGCGGACAGTCATACCAGGTAAAGGCTTTGCTTGATTCCGGTAGCATGTCATCCTTCATCTCGGCTGCTTTGAGAAAGCGTCTCAAGCTGTCTGATATTCCCACAAATATTCGAATCAAGGGTATTACGAGTTCTTCGACAAACGTATCCTCACGCTGCAGTTTAACGATTGAGTCACCGACAACCGGGTTCAAAATGAATGCATGTTGCCTCGTAATTCCGCAAATCATAGGAAAACTCCCCTGCGATTTCGTGGATATTGACGGCTGGGAAATCCCCACTCATTTGCAACTTGGCGATCCGACTTTTAATGTTTCTGCGGATGTTGACCTCCTTTTGGGGGCCAACTACTTCTGGGAAATTTTATCTCCAGGCCAAATTTCCTTAGGTAAAGGAAGGCCTATTGTGCAAAACACAAAGTTTGGTTGGGTTGTCTCTGGCTCTCTGCCTTTTATTGCTTTCTCAAACTCGGCTACTCTGCAGTGTCACTTCACGACTTCGTCTAGCGTGGACGATTCATTGCGCCGATTTTGGGAATTGGAGGAGGTTCCAAACTCAAAGTCACTCTCCCGGGAAGAAATACAGTGCGAGGTCCATTTTAATCGAACGATTAAACGAGATGACACTGGCAGGTTTGTTGTACACATTCCCTTCAAAGAGAACTCTAATTCACTGGGCGATTCTTTGGAGCAAGCAAAACGCAGGTTTTACAATTTAGAAAGGAGGATTATGTCTAATCCTAAGTTGAGAAATCAATATGTTAACTTCATGGCTGAATATGAAAGTCTGGGCCACATGAGCGTTGTGAATGCTCCGGAGACAGTTCAGCCTGCCTTCTACTTGCCTCACCACGGAGTTCTCAAGGAGGATAGCCTCACCACCAAACTTAGGGTGGTATTTGACGGCAGTGCACGTACAACTTCAGGAAAATCGTTGAACGACATCCAAATGATCGGGCCTGTTGTGCAGTCCGATCTCTTTTCAATACTTGTTCGTTTTCGAAAATATTTGTATGTATTTTCTGCCGACATAGAGAAAATGTACCGGCAAGTACTGGTCGCTGAACAACAAAGGCCTTTGCAGCGAATTCTTTGGAGGCCAAGTCCCGAAGACCCTCTTGCTACATATGAGCTACGAACCGTGACTTATGGTACCGCTTCGGCTAGTTTCCTAGCCACTCGCTGTTTGTCCGAAGTAGGAATTGACTGTGCCCTTTCAAATCCGAAAGTCTCTAAGGTAATTCGGCGTGATTTCTACGTCGACGATTGTCTTAGTGGTTCTAATTCTTTGAGCGACGCTCAAGAAATTTGCTCTTCTTTAAGTCAAACTCTTGCCTCTTATGGGTTTTCACTTCGAAAATGGTTGTCCAATAATTCAAGCGTTTTAAAAAATGTTGCATCCTCTGACCTTCATCCAAATTTACATAATTTTAACTCAAATGCTAAGACTCTAGGTCTCTTGTGGTCCAGCTACTCGGACCAATTATTACTTTCTATTTCGGAATTTACTCCGAAAACTGTCACGAAACGAATTATGCTTTCTGACATTTCTCAAATATTTGATCCACTTGGCTTGGTATCGCCCAGCATAATGATTGCGAAGTTCTTGTTGCAGTCATTATGGCTAGAGAAGATATCATGGGACTCGCCTGTTCCTGATTCTGTGAGTAAAGATTGGATGGTTTTTAGGTCGGCTTTGCCGGAATTAAATAAGGCTAGGTTTTCTCGCAATGCAATTTGTGAAGATGCAGTATCACTTACTCTGCACGCTTTCTCCGATGCCTCATCGAAAGGCTATGGAGCATGTGTTTACCTACGTTCGGTAAATAAAAGCGGTCAAGCATTTTGTCATTTACTTTGCGCGAAAGGAAAGGTAGCTCCATTAAAGTACACTTCGATACCCAGATTAGAGCTTTGCGGTGCTTTAACTCTTGCCCGTTTAGTAACGCAAACAGTTTCGGCTTTGGATGCCAATATCAACCACTTAACGTTTTGGACCGACTCTACAATCGTTCTTGGCTGGCTGAAAACCTCACCAAGTCGTTTGCAGGTTTTTATAGCCAACAGGGTGTCCGAAATACAGGAACTTTCCTCAAACGCCGACTGGAGGCACGTGCCCACCACATGTAATCCTGCTGACTTGATTTCGAGGGGGGTTTTGTCGTCCGATCTCATCAATTCGAACTTATGGTTTCATGGTCCAGATTGGCTAACGTCGCCAGAATCGCACTGGCCCAGCTCAAAGTTTGACATTCCTGAACTTCCGGAGCTCAAACGCGAGATCAGCAGCCATACTGCAACTGCTCATCTTAATGATTTTTCCATTTCACGATTCTCAAGCTTCACCCGTCTAAAACATGTCGTTGCCTACTGTTTGAGGTTTCGCTCAAACTGCTCAAAGGCAAGAGACGACCGCCATGTGGGCTCATTGAGCCTTTCTGAATTAAACGCAGCAAAAAATGTCCTGCTGAAGATTTCCCAAAGTGAGTCATTTCCCAAAGAACTGAGTTCTCTCCTGGCTGGACGTCCACTGACATGTTCAAGACTGCTGAGCTTGAATCCATTTCTCGATCAAGATGGTTTGATCCGAGTAGGCGGCAGAATTAGAAATTCTTCTTATAAATTTGACAAAAAACACCCAATTATAATTTGTGGAAGTCACTCACTGGCGCATCTCATTGTTGCGCAGGAGCATGTGCGTCTACTTCATGCTGGACCCCAGCTTCTTCTCTCTTCTATTCGAGAGAATTATTGGGTCATTTCTGGTCGAAACCTCACCAAGAAAATTGTTCATTCATGTGTAAAATGTTTTCGATACTCGCCAAAAACTACAAGTCCCATCATGGGCGATTTGCCCAGCTGTCGACTGGAAAGATCATTCCCCTTTCAGCACACCGGCGTGGACTACGCTGGTCCTTTCATAATGAAGGACAGAAAGGGTCGCGGGTGTAAGACTACAAAATGTTATATCTGCCTCTTTGTGTGTCTCGCTACTAAGGCGTTACACTTAGAACTGGTGTCCGATCTTTCGTCCGAAGTGTTTTTGCAGTCATTGCGTAGATTTGTTTCCCGCCGGGGACGTCCAAACCACGTTTATTCCGACAACGGAACTAATTTTGTCGGAGCCAAGTCTTTACTTAAAGAACTTGGACATTTTTTAAGGCTTAACCAAGATGACATTTCATCCTTTGCGGCTGAAAATGAGATTTTTTGGCACTTTATTCCTGGTCACTCGCCTCACTTCGGAGGCCTTTGGGAGGCTGGAGTAAAGTCCGCGAAGCATCATTTGAAGCGCGTGGTCGGGAATACAATTTTGACATTCGAAGAGTTTTGTACTCTTCTAACGCAGGTCGAGGCGATACTTAACTCTCGCCCTTTGACTCCCTTATCCTCGGATCCTGCCGATCTCGAGCCTATCACCCCAAGCCATTTCTTGATTGGAAGAACAGCGATGTCAGTCCCTGATGCTAATGTTACACTTTTGCCCCAGTCAAGACTATCGCGTTTTCAGCATCTCCAACAGCTTTGTCAACATTTTTGGACAAGGTGGAGCAAGGAGTACATTGGTGAACTGCAGCAACGAACCAAGTGGCGACAGCATCACTCCGATTTGAAAGTGGACTCTTTGGTGCTCATCAAACAGGACAACTTGCCGCCGATCAAGTGGCAACTCGGTCGAATAGTTGAGGTTCATCCGGGAAAGGATGGTGTAAATCGTGTCGCGAGTGTTCGCGTTGCTAACGGCATCATTCGTCGCTCTTTTGGAAAAATATGTCCATTACCACTAGACACCAGTGATAGTGTTTGATGGTGATATCAAAGTTGTTACTCCGTGCGCGTTGTGTGGCAACTCTATAAACAGTATTTTTCCTTTCAATTTATATTTGTAGTTTACATTTTCATTATCATTGTTTTTTTTTTATTATTGTTCTATGTTTTTAGTTTAAGTTTATTTCAGCTTGTCTCCAATTCAATTCATGCATAACTATTTTTATTTACTGTAATTGATTTGTTGAACGCAAGCCGTTCAAGGCGGGCGGAATGTTCGATTTTCCTTTAGTATTTTGAATTGGGCGCTTGAACGCGTACTACTAGCGCCGGATATGACTGCGGGCCGAAGCCGTCGTACCCGGGGTAGACGGCTACCGGGTTTCCGGACCTCACTCTCTGTACAACCTCAGATTAGTAAAGGCGTGTTTTGTGGACCAAGGGTTTTTAATATTTTTGTTTTAATCCCCTTTCCACGACCCCCAACAACATGAAAGTGCGAAATAACCATTTTTACAATTGCAAACTGAAAAATTATGTTATACAGGAGGCATGTAAACAATATACCACCAATTTTAACAATAACAATTACAATAACATGTTTAAGCGAATAAAAAAATTTATTCGATTATTAAACGTGGAGAATGACAAAGCAGTAATTCATAATATTTGTTATAAATTTTATTATGAAAACGACACGACAACAATCAACGATATTACGAAAACTTTGGACTTGTATAAATTACGCTCGGTATTGGTGGAGAAAAGTCCCATTAAATATTTATCATTCATGTTTGAACTACAGACCCTGGAGTGTACCAAAGGCGTGCATGCTTGCAAAGTCTTCCCAATTTATAAACAATCAGTGAAACACATAACGTATTCCACAGTGGGTTTATTTGAATTATTATCTAGTATCGGTGAAAAAGTTGGAGATGTCGTCGAATTCCGTGATAATGCAAAAATCTATTGGAATCGTTATTTCAACGTAACAAAAACACCAATGTTTGGATGCAGCTTTTCCACTGATGGGGTAGCAGTATCAAAATCGATGAACCGTGAGGTTCACATGGATACTGATCTCTCTCCTTCAACCAAGAAGAACAAAAAGACTAATCAAGAATGCTATAGTCGAGTAATTGCCGTTGATCCAGGAGCAAAAACTCCTGCGATGAATCTCATCAATATCAGATGTTGACAAAAGGAAGGGTTAATTTTGAAAAGCGAGAGAATATGCGACAAAATAAAATGCAACAATGGACAGGAAATGTGGAAGAAGAAATTCGAAATGACGCAGATCCTACTTGGTCGTTCAAAAATGAGCATTACATGGAAATGGTGAAATTTAAATTGAAGCATTTCGACAAAAAGCAAAAATGCTACGAACGATCAAATGTAGTGAGACTAAATTTTGACACATATATTTGTAAACACCGAGCCATTCACAAAATAATTCGAGAATACTTTGCACCATCCACAGAAAACAAAACGTTAATTTTATATGGCAATGGCTGCAAATTCATTGCACATTTCAAGGGATGATTCAATAATCAAGACAATCCAACATTTTTACAAAGACCAATTGACCGTGGAACTAGTGGATGAAGCCTATACGACAAAGACATGTTCCATTAGCCAGTGTCAAGACGGTTTAAAAGTGTCTACGGGCGGACATCGTTACGTATATTGCAGTATAAGTCGTAAAGGTGTTCATCGAGACAAGAATGCGGCGAAGAACATCTTTTTGAAGCATTACAACAATTTTGTCCGGTCTTCTTTCGTCAATCGGACATTGATCGAGACCCGGATCATCAAGGGAGGTCAAGATCGTATTTCTTGATGTTCTACTCTGAACCTCAAAGAGTTAAACGATACCGAGAAAATACGAAACGAAGCAGAAGTGCTGCTTTCTTTGTTCATTTCATTCAATTTACAGAGTCAAAAATGTTACTAGAAATCCATTATCCATTAAAGCTAAAAAATATTGAACGAAATAACATAGTTTTTCTTGGAATTTTTTGTTTTCTTTCATGAATTTTCTTTAATTAATTTTTTAAGTTACAGTAAACCCTCGTATTAACGAAGTTTGTAATACCCGAGTTCGTGGTATGCATAAGGATTAAGAAATGTTTTAGAGGAATTATTATTGTTTATATTATCCAAGTGTTTCATTAAGCGAGTTTATCTTTTCGAGATACTGATATCGGGAACTCTTTCGAGAGAACTATGTCAGTGTGAAATTTGGTTCAAAACTTGTGACTTCTTGTATAGCTCCTTATTTACACAAACTAGGAAAAAGTTAAATTAATACTCCAAATTTTTACTCTCCTTAACAAAAATTTAGAGTTTGTTGAGGCGACCATCAAACGCCGCCTGATTTTAAATTTAATTTAGCGCCTTCTTAGTTATAATTAGATTTGAATTTTATATTTAAAAACTTTTATGCTAATTTTTCTTGAGGAATATATAACTTACTAAAACTTAATTTCTTATTTCCCTATATTCCAGTCCTAGCCCTGGGAGACCCGCTACAAATATACGTATAGATATGCGACAACACGTTTTCTCAGTGTGTTCATGAAAATGATAATTTGTAGGTGTTCACGACAATTAGAGATGAAACTGGCAACATCTGCGTCACAAAAATATGTACCTAATATCGGTGTATTATTTAGTGCTTGCGAGTTTCCCGTTATAATTACGCCGTCTCTTTGTGTTGAAATTTAGGGGAATAAAGATGTTGGAACAGTTTAAATAAGAAATCGTTTTCTCTGTGCAGGAAACAGGATCATCCCTTATTTACTTGCGAGAACTCACTTTGGGTTAACGTTATAATTATTTTTGTTATCCTCTTTTGGAAAAAGAAAACTAATTTAATATGAGAATTAGTTTCCAACGTTGTCTTATTTTTTTTCAACGAAGACGGATATTTTGACATTTAATGCTTTAATTCTCATGACACCTGCAAAAACCAGCTGCGAAATTGTCTTTGAAAGAACATGCCAAAATTTCAGAGTTGAGATAACATTGGCTTATTCAATTTTAATCTTTGAGTTCGACCGTTTTAGTTAGGTAAAAAAAATTGAAATACATATAGCCTACAATGAACAATTGCTTTATTATATGACTGCAAAAGTTTAATGGAAAATCGCACGACAATAAAAAGTAGCCAATAGAAATGTAAAAATTTTCTAGACATTTTTGCACCTAGCATGAAATTAATAAGTGAAAATTATTTCAGCTAATCAAAATCATTTATTTATTAATAATGACATCATAATGAAATAATGGACCAATGTCCGTGTCGTTGCAATTTTCTTACCGAATATGCCCTCGTGCATTGATTAATATCCGGAAATTTTATTCTCATGCATTTTCAAAACGTAATTAGCCCTCGTGTCTTTTGGAAATGCATTCGAAAAAAATTCCGAAAATAATCAATGCACTAGGGATATTATAAGTAAAAAGTGGTTTCTTAAGGCACATTTGTGTGCCAATTATAAAATAATGCATTGGCTTTGCTATCTGGTTTATTAGTCAAAGGTTGCTAAAATGCGTGCTCCATATTAATTAGTAAAAACTAGGGCAGTTCTCTGGGGCACCTAACTTAATGCAGAAAGACGTCCGGACCCAAAAAGAATTTCTATTATGTTCTCTCTATTGCTTCTGAAAATGAGGAATACCCCAGTAGCACAAAATATTGGTCCAATGTTGGTCAGAGCTGGGCCTAATATTGTATCCGGGGCCAATATTGTACTTATTTAGCCAATGTTGGCCCTACATTGGGGTGAAAAATTTTGCCAATATGCCTTTCCCAATATCTGCCCAATATTGGTCCAATATGTAACATTTCTTATCAATATCGGTAGTACATGTAATGCCTATATCCCGCCAATATTGTGTGCTAATATTGTTCCAACGTTGGTCCTACATTGACAGTTTGTTTTAAATTTGAAGTTTAAAACTGAAATTTTGCGGTTTCTCTTGAATCAAAATGCATTTTGACTTTCTAAAGTGACTTGATCACGAGCAGATTTTAATACATTGGCAACACATTTCTTACCAATCTAGGTAGTACATAGTTTAAAAACATCACGCCAATATGGGTTGCCAAGATAGTCCCAACGTTGGTCCAACAATGACACAATTCCAGTCCGTGACCCCAGCACCCCAATAAGTTGTTATTCTGAGACACCCTGTATAAAAGCTCTAAGCTCAGTAATTTTCTTAACTACATTTTTTTAGTTTAACTTGTTAATTTGTGGGACAAACTAAGAGGTTATGTGCAGGGAGCCCAGAATAACAATTTCTAATTTTCAGGGGGGTTAGTTATTCTGGGACACCCTGTTTAGATACGCACGCATTGATGGTTGAAGATGAGATAAGTTTATTGTATAGGAGCGTATAGAAGCATATTACGCAATAAAGAAGGGGTTTGTAGAATATAACCTTCGTAAACTTTTTTCATAAAACCCCTCATATGCCCTAAATACGGCTATGCATAAAACACAAAGAACAATTCAATCGTGGGTTATTTGACATAACAGTAAAATGAACATACGTCCTTTATGAGAAGATATCGTTACTCATGTCACGGGCATCAATCTATCGATATATGATAATGACAATCCATGCCTTCTGCCCGGATTGTTGGTATAAACTTTATCCTATCCCCGAGTTCACTCCTGTATCAGCGGTTCCAGATCTGGAATACGTAATCCGTACATGACACGAGGGAAAACTCACAATGTGTGCTTAACTTTTACTTTCTCTCGCTTTATTCACATACAAATTTGCGCTTCTTATTCCCCTGGCTACTTTTATTGTAAGTCAACTCAGTAGAAGAGCCTGGCGACGGCAGGCATCTGTCGTTGAATCGTCAATGTCGAGGACTCTTGTAAACGATCCACTCTTCGCGGGCATCAAGGTACATTAAACTTCTCAAATTTCCGTCAAAATAATCATCTCGCTTCGCTTACAGCTCCAAATTTCAAAAGCACAGTTATTGGAATAATTTAAAAAATTTTAGAAGTGACCGGAGTTGGTCGATGAACGACCTCATGTTAAATTATGTACTAAGAAATCAATACGGTGAAAAACCTTTTGAAGCAACAAGTCAATTTTGCCAGAGAAACATAATAAAAAGATGGCGATGAAAGCAAAAGGTCAGAATTGAGAATGTTATGAGATTGTTCTTTTGCGTTTAAACTTGCTAGAAGTTAATTGATTAAATCTTATTGTAATATTTCAGAATGCTGAAAAATTAAAAACGCACGGATTCACCGACCCCCAGAACTTGCTCGTGAAAACAGCAGCTCAAGGGACAATTTATTTTTATGAGGCGCCATGCGATTGAGTCTCGAAACAAAAGTTTAATGACATTGATTTAAAAAGTCTGCACAATCTTCTATAAAAAAATTAAAAAAACCTAAATACTAAAGTTGATCGCGCACTTCAGAAGAAAAGTGGAAAATATATCGAATAGAGTTTGCAATAAAGAGCATTCAAGAACGCCATAAAAATATCGATTTTTTTTCTAACACTCTTTAAAACGAAGATATGACTGTAGGTATATATTTTTGTCCAACAACAATTTATTGCATATACACTGCTCAAAAGAATTAGGGGAACACTTTTTGTTGACGGCATTACTTTTAAAATAGTAGCGTCATTAAGATGGAGTTTCGAAATTCTGAAAGATACATATCTTTTCGTGAGAAAGTGACTTCAGTAACCTTCAACCAATTCTTTATTTTAAAGACTTGAACAAAAAATGAAAAAAACTACAAAAATCAAAGTAAATGTTATTGATTAAATTAACAATTGTCCATTGTCTTAGTAAAAACTAACACTAAATGTCATTTCTGTTGCTCTACGTGAAAATGGGACTTCGATTCGGCAACTTGCAGAAGATGTTGGGGAGAGCCTATCCATCATCCAGCGTTTGTGGAATTGCTATAGAGCATCTGGTCTTTATTAAAAACGCCACGGACAAGGTTGTATGAGAAAAAATTCTTTAAATCAAGACCGATTTTTAGTCCTTTCTTCCATGCGTAATCGCATCTCAACAGCAAAAGATAACAAAAATTCACTCAGGATGACTCACGGACTGGAAGTTTCAGGTCAAACCATAAGAAACCGATCTAGAGAAGCCAGTCTTCTGGACGTCAGGTCCAGAAGACCCGTGCAAAAAGCAATCTTGACCCGGCGGCACAAAAGATAACGTTGAAATTTTGTCCGTGAACACGTTAATTTTCAACTTTGACATCGCAGACCTATACTCTTTACTGATGAGTCAAGGTTCCGTCTCACACGTTGTGAAGATTGAGTACGTGAGTACAGACGTCCAGGTAAACTCTATTCCCAGTCTGCGATATGCAAAGTTCAAAAATTTGGAGTAGGTTCTGTTATGGTTTGAAGGGGAATCAGTCTTAACGGAAGAGCTGATCTTGTGGTAATCCGCGGAAATCTAAAGCTCAGAATTGCATCGATATAGTCCTAGGAGATCATGTTGTGCTTGCTGCATATGGTTTGGTCCCAAATTTCATTTTAATGCAGGATAATGCGAGACTTTATACTGCACGCATTATTATGGTAAGACCTGCATATTAAAACCATGGCATGACCATCAATAAATCCTGACCTAAAGCTAATAGAGTCCGTATGGAATAAGCTAGAAAAAACCATTTGCAGGCGTCTCAATGCACCTCCAACTCTTCAGCAGCTAAAAGAAGCAACAATCAAAGAATGGGAGAAAATTCCTCAAGAAGATTTAAAAAGAATAATCAGGGGTATGTCTCGTAGATGCCAGGCGATTATTGTTGCTGGTGGAGGACACACATGTTATTGATTTTAAAATGAGAGCTAATGGAGCATTGTTTTATGTGTGAAATCTTAGCAGATTTATTTTAATTTTTGTTGCTTTTTCCGTTTTTAATTTAAGTCTTTAGAGTAACAGATTTGTTGAATGTTGCTCAAGCCACTTTCTCATGAAGAAATGCGTATCTTACAGAATTTCAAAAGTTTACTTTAATGGCGCTTCTATTTTAAAATTTATGAGATCAACAAGAAGTGTTCCCCTAATTCTTTTGAGCAGTGTATTTTATGTAAAAATGACGGGCTTTCGACTTAATTATTTTTCAATTTATTCTCAGATTTAGAATTAGTAAGAGAAAGTTTATTTTATAAATTGCGTTTTCTCCCTAAAAAAAATTTTTGTGCTTTTTTCTTAGCCGTCTATAATTTTTTTGGTTTGTTGAAAATAGAGTCTGAGATAATTTCAGTGTTCACTCTCATCATGTATAAACCGTAAAACTAATACCGAGATAAATTTTAAATGGCAAATAAACAGAGATACCAGTGCAATTAATTATTATGAGTTGTGTTATTTTAAATGTCTAAAGATGTATGCTCTTTTATATATTTTTTTCCATCAAAAATGTTACTCCTAACTAAGCAAGCTTGGTCAATGGGCCTTCAGTTATTTTGTCGGATGTAACGTTTGGTCCACATAAATGTGCTAGCACAACATTTACAAAGGTTGTGATGAAGAATTCCATAGTTATCGCTACATTATATGTATATCTTGCATTCCAAATCGCCCTTCACCCTTAAAAAGGGTTTATTCAGATAGCAATGTACATATTTCTCCCTGAAGAAATTGGTGGAAGGGCCATCCTTTGCTTTTACCTTACCTTACATCTTAGAATACTTGTGAACCTAATACTTGCTATTTTTTTTTATGTTGTAAATCTAAAACTTTCTATTATCAAACATTTACCATAATACACTTTGCATAATAAAACTAAAAAATGAAAAAAATCAGACTATAATTAAAGCTAGACACAGACTATATGATCCATATATATACATATAAGTTATGTATATTTAAAAGCAAAGTGTTTAAATTTATAAAAAGTGGTTTATAGCAAGAATAAGCAACAAATTTTAAAGTAATCACAATTATATACAAATGAATAAAGTATCTTGTTATTTAATGATTCTTCTTGTTCTGAAAAAAGTTCAAACAAGAATTACGTTGGTCATAGAGAGTGCCAATAATACTCGCTGTGCTCGTAAATGGACGCAACTTGTCTGGTTTAAAAATCTCAAGATAGCCCCGAGTCAGTGAATTAAAATCGGTGGACATCATCGCCAGTGCGAGCTGGAAAGCTGAAATCCGGGGCGAAGTGGACCGTTAACGTGGTTAAGTAGAAGTAATACTCCAGTACATAGCCTTGGCGTTCCATAAAGCATGTGCAGTAAAAGCTCTCTGTTGCCATCCTGTTATGGAACAAGCGGGCCGAGAATCTCGGATTTATGGGCTCCGTGTCCACTACTCTTTACACTGCAATATTTTATCCGGTACACTCTCACCCGGTGATCGGTTCAATCAGATCAACCATATTGGGTCCACTTGAGCTTCAGCGCAATTAAACCCGCCCCGATGTTTATTTACGTGGAATTGAATGGCGGGTTGAGGGTTTAATTAGCTATTGAGGTTTTACTTTTGATAATTATTAACTGCGGACTTTATGGCTTTGACGGCCGACACTGGCGAGGTTTATTGCGACACGGGTGAAGCCGGGCTTAACCGCCAGGGAAACACGGAACTTTATAACGGTGGATGCCGAAAAGGAAAATATTCATCACGGCATTTTACAGCGTTATTTATATTACCCGGGTAGTTGGCTCCGTTAAAACTTGCAAAAGCGCCTTGCGAACTCAATTTGTGAACCGATTAGTTTAAAAAAACAATACAATTTCGAATCATGCAGGTAATTTCTTGCATCAGCGCATTAGGATAGCACATTATTTGACATCAAGTTTGAAAGCTGCGGAAGTCCCCTTAGACCGACGTTTACTACAACTTCTTGCCTCGGGAAAGCGGGCGGACAAATGCACAACAATCTGAACTAAATTGTAACGTAAATCACTATGGATATAGTTGCACACTACCAAACCTCTTGCCTAGAATCTAGTCCTGCAACTTGCCTTTGTATTGTCCTGCGACGCTAACTGCATTTCCAATCAACGATCTTACTTTACCGCAGTAGGTGCCAAGACGCTGGCTGTCATAATCGCTGGATGGAAAACAATTTAAGCTTGAGGGTCCCTGTTAACGAAAGTGCTAAACATCAGTTTCAGGCAATTAAAAGTAAAGATATTAAGAAAATATTTAATTTTGGCTAAAAATTTTTATTTTTTCTTCTCTAAAGAATATATGAGAATATCTAAAGAAGTATAAATAATAGGTACCTATTTTTGTGCTTTGTGCAAATGACCAATTGTTTGTGGTCCATTATTAAACTAGTACTGTTAACCATTTTATTAACAAAAGTATATAACTTACTAGATCTTATCAATAAAATAATGTTATAGTGGCAAATTATCTCCCAAATTAGTTGCGGCGCTAATATTTGCCTATACGCTCTCGCACATTATTTACAGAGAATTATGACTCAAACTTGAACTACCCAATAAGTAACAACTTATCATATAAATCAAATCTTGGAGGTGTAGTGCACTTATAAGTATTTGCTATATTTTATAACTTCGTGTAAGATTCAGTCGATAGCATTATAAGAAATACAACCAGCTGAGTACTCCAAACAAGTTCTAAGGTGAATAATGTTACGTGAGATTCTTACTACTTTAGTACTTTACGTAGTTGCTAATTATATTCACCGTCAGCTGAAACTAACTAATAATTTAATGTTGCACTTATAACGTATTGTTGGCAAAATTTCACTAATTAGTCATTTCTCATCTAAAGTAACCTGTAGTTGGATAGTTATAATAAAACGTTAGTATTTTAGTTATAAATTTGTTATTACTGTTAAAAAGTCGCTGAAAGAAACTATGTAGCTGAGTGTAACTTCAAACCGTCAAAAAAGTTCTGCGATTTATTGTGTCAACTGTCAGGATTCCTTGCGGTGACGAATCTGATCCGACGATCCTCAGCTTCCGGTGCGTTGAGTATAGCGATCGTCATCATCCCTTATCATCAAAAGCAACGACACTGATCCCTTTTCTATTAAAAAGATAGGCTATATCTACCTGCCTTATACTTCTCGCCCTTGATAATTTGTTTCCGGATTGTTTATGACGCAAAGGATTTGAGGAAATGGAATCTTCCCCTTCTAATCTGATAACGTACTTTGCTTTCCCCTTTCATTAAATTTTGGATAAGAGCACACCATACCCAATAATTTAATTTTCTAGACTATATCTACCGCATCCACTAAGGATTTAATCATAAAGATAATGTAATTTAATGCGAACACAAGTGGGACGAACTTCTAACGGTAGGTACTTGACCGAAAAGTCATGGGTTACTGAATCTTAAACTGAGAAGAACTTCTCTAATAACCAGTCCGGAAAAATCTTTCCCATGCAGTTAAAATTGTAACTGATAAAATTAACTAAAATCAGAGCGGCCTGCTTTCAGTCATTTCATGATCTCTGGGGAGAAGAGAGCCTCGTTAATTTTAAAACTAGCCAGTCTCAATAACTGTCGAGCTTGAATTAATTTGATTTCAATAAAAAAGGTAATTTAGCTGCTGCAGAAGAAATCCAAAATCAATATTGATTGAATTTTAGGTTTCAACCCACACTCCCTAGATACCGCTGTGATGAAGTTTTAAATAGCACTATCTCGACTTGCTAATAGTGCATTATTTCAATAATTCAATAGTTTTAAAATAAAAGATCTCTGTAGTACAGATTTGTAGGTACTAAAAGCCTAAAAGCTTGTTTAATACCATCCTTAATTTGTTCAATAGTAAATAGTTGAACTGTTATATCGTCCATTTAAGAAGAAAAGTGGTTAAAGTAACTCTTTAGAACTTGCATTTAGAGAGTCTCATCAAAATAAATTTTCTTCAAAATCTCGTTAGCCTTAACTTAAACTATTATTTTAAACTAAGTAGTAATCCCACCTCCACTCTAATCCGAGCAATTCATTACGTGCTAATGATGTGGTAAGACTGCTTATTCATTTAATGTAAGTAAAACATTACGTTCTGTTGAGGGAAGCTGGCTAATTGTTATAGGTTATCTCTTCTCTTCAGCCCTAGGACAGTCTTTATCTACCTACTACTTTTGAAATGTTAATTTTTCGGATAGAAATAAAAATAGATACGAGAGAAAATAAGAGAAACCGAAGCATCATTCCTTGCAACACCGATATTGGGTAATTTAGTGGGATTTGTTTTTTAGTCTCTTATCTTGGTTTTGTTATTTATCTTCCGGAAGACAGGGTTTGTGTTTTCTACAATATTTTGTATAGCTCAAAATTAGCCATTTAGAACCACCAGGATTGTGGGAAAGAGTATCTAAACTCTAAGATCAAAATTAGTTGTGTGATGACAAATAATTTCCAGGAACGACTTTAACCTTAGCGCATGTGTAGCTTTCTCTATGTGGAGTCTATCACATCCCATATAGTCCGAACTTGTAGATTCTGTATACTTACCTACTATCCCTTCAATATTTTTCTAGAAAATATCACATTTTAAAATAGTTTTTTTTTAATTGCTTTCATTATGTGGTTATCAAATTGTTGTCTGAACAACTTTATTATTACTTGGAAGTTACCGGGCTCTCGTCACTTATTTGTTGATTGACAGATTCAACTAGATTTGGAAATGCATACTGCCAATACTCAGTTTTAAAATAATATGTGTAACGTCTATAAAATGAAATATTAATAAATATGCAATAGTTTTACTTTTGTACCAAAATATTGCACATAATGGAAACGTGCTTTATGAAGCTTGCAGGTTTTCGCCTTCGGCAACGTTCTGAAATTTGCAAGTTTTATATAAAAGCTTTCTCCCAACTTGCTAGGTATTAATAACTATTAGAGTAGGTATTAAAAATAGTAGGAAAAAAATTTATTATAAATAGACAATTTAATGTTGCACAAAGACGCGTTTGTTTAGCTACATTCATTTCGCTATTCGTACAATAGATCTTCCTTTGAGAAGTTAAAAATAGCTTTCCTTTTGATGTTTATTACATCACACAGAC
The DNA here is from genome assembly GCA_951805265.1 of Schizotus pectinicornis. Taxonomy (NCBI): domain Eukaryota; kingdom Metazoa; phylum Arthropoda; class Insecta; order Coleoptera; family Pyrochroidae; genus Schizotus; species Schizotus pectinicornis. The sequence continues at coordinate 14,695,980 of OX638202.1, read as the reverse complement.
GGCTTCCCTGCAGCTTAGAGTTGCCATTTTTCAATAACATAATTTAAAAGGTTCGTTCTGTTTATTGAAAGTAGTATAGATATACTTATACCTTTGTTATTCTAATAACGCTACTTTGCTACTATCTTCATTTCATACCGGAAAACCTGTAGTTTCTATGAATTAAGGCTAAGTAATTATTGCAACAAAAATAGTTTGTTATTATCATAAAAAAGAATTAGTCTCTTTTAAGTTAAGTAACTTTATCCTAAAATTTGAATAATTATTTTTTGGTCCCTATTAAAGTTTGTATTTAGTATTTGCTATCAACCAAAATCTGCTGCTCATTAATTCCGCTTCATTGTCCGGAGGGAACGTTATTTACCTAAAGAAAATGCTCATGTATGGCCATCCCTATTCTCCGCATTAGCATTCAGAGAACAATATGCCCTAAACTCAAAAGATAATACTCCATTATCGGACGCACTTTATTCATTGTTTCGGATAAGCTCCATTTAAATGAAACTTTACATCATCACTTTACATTCACGACACATAAAAGGAATTAGCTCCGCGTAGGACTAAAAATCCAATTGGTTCGCCGTTGCGTGGCTAACGCTATTCGACCCCAGTACATGGGCGATATTTTTTAAAAGGGCTATTTCATTATTTGTCAACCTCTGCGTCGGGCGACACTGATGATGCGCGTCTGCAGGAATCGATAAGGTATTGATAAAGTTCGGCTACGAAATGTTTCTTGATAAATTTAATCTTTCTTTACTAAGCGATTTTTGTTAGAGGAATTTAATATGGCCCATGTACGTACAAGATTGAATTAAGCTTGTGGGGTGGTAGCACGATACAGTTTAATTTACAGCGTTCTCGCCTGTGTCGAACATAACACACTAATATTGTTAGCATCATGATAAGGAGCAAATAGGAGAGCGTGCAGCAACCTTTTTGCTTTGTAAATAAGAAACGAATTTTTTGTTGTTGTGAGGTTAATTTTCTTCCTCATAGAGCTAAAGGTATCTTTAATATTTACGCACCTGAGTAAAGCAATTTTCCCATGCCTTCCATTCATTATTTACAAAATTCTTTCTTTTAATAAATTATTGTTTAAACTTTGAGCTATTCCGGGTCTTGTGGGGAAATTTGTAATCATTTTTTATTATGTCGGGGGTTTGACAAAATTGTGAAATGGAAGACGACAGTTCATTATTCTGAACCGTCCAATAATAGAATAATAAATGAGATTCAACCCGCCGTATGCATTTTATTACGGAAAAATACTTTAAAGACTTCGTTTCCTCAACTCGAAGCGAAGCTGTTTCTCAAATAATACCTTTTTATGAATTCCTCGGCGCCCCACATTAACGTCAAAAATATTTTATATAATTACACATTAAAAGAAACCCTATATTGTTAAATATCTCAACTGGGAATAACTGGTCTTAAAAGATAGATTTACGGCTCTCATAAACTGGTCAATTGAAACTGAACACTTCTTGAAAACTTTTTCATCAATCTCACGTCTCACGTTCGTGATTATGATTTTTTGCAATTACTCGACTTAAGCAGCTGGATGAACAGCGAAAGTAATTAACATAATGAGGTCGTCTATTCCAGGGACCAATTACATAATCACATGCGCCAAGTTAATTGCACATGTGGCTAATTACACACTGTAATTAAATTCGCTAATTTATCCTATCAAAGTCAACATAGTCACGTAAATGATAACATAAATATATCAAGCTAAAATCATGGGGTTTTGAGCAAAAAATTTGTCTGTAGTTACAGTTGACCTTAAAATTTTAGAAACGTTTTTGAGACCCTTGGATTTGGTTTGATGGTCTAAGAACCACCTTTCCGCCTTTGTTGTTTAATAATTGTACATTACGTACATTGTAACACTTTAGGTTCCCACAAAGCAAAAATTTAAGACAATAATAATTGTAAGATGCTTAGAAAGTAATGTTTGTATGTGGACCGAGAGATAAAAGTTTTGACCGATTATTAAAACTTAATTCACGTAATTCCGTCACTAAAAAATGGTTTGATAGTAATTATTTTCTAGTTTTGATATGAATGAAAAAATTACTTACACGTGCCATTAAGAGTAAATATATATGATTTTACGTGCCTGGCATAAAAGCGCTCGCTGTAGGTACCCGCTTTCCTGTTCGCTACGCTACGTTTCAATTTTATGACACCATACATTATTATTAATTACTTTGTCCTGAAATAGTAGTAATTAATATGTAAATGACAGTTTTTAGTAGTTTATGTATTACTGAACATAATTTTAACAATTTCGAAAATTAACATATCATGGATCATATAACAGAAACGGTTAAAAGATAGGAATTTATTTCCAATTAAATATAGCTTAGTGTAAATCCAGGAAATTAATCCTACTGATTTTTAAAATACAAGGTTAAGCACAAAAACGTCAGAATAATTAGTTTTTTTTTGGTTAAGGTAATAATTTATTAAAAAATTAAAGCTAGAAAACTTTAAAGCTTTTAGCAAACATTAGCTGATCATGTGTAATTTGTTGTTAAAAAAAGATTTTTATTGCCGTATTAAATTTCTCTTCAAATTAATAAGCATTGATTCGAATACTCTAATTACTTATCAAACCTTTAATTGTTTCTTCATCACTAATTATGTCGCAAAATATTAAAGAAAGGTTTCAGCGTGGTTTCAGCTAAAGAAATCCTGATAGGAGAAACGTGATAATGCTTAATTTGATTTAATTTAATCTAATCTCCTTTAAGTTAATCTTGTGATTAATACGATCCCGAATTTACTACCTCATCTTAACTTAACTACAGCAATAATTTTAATTTTGTATCATTTCAAAACACTATTAAGTTCGCGTATGCAAATTCTTTGACATTGACTAGAACAGCTTAAATACCTCAATTTCCTTATCTAAATTGGGAATTAAGATACAACATCCCTAATTTACATGCAAAATGCTCTGGGATGCTTTTAGTAGCCAGTTGGAGAATGCAATTATTGTCCGAAACCTAGACAACTTCTTAGGAAAGATGAAACAGATAATCAATGTCTTCAATTTGATATCCAGTCTTTCACTTGTTTAATTTATGTTTGGATTGTCATCTCACAACCTAGTGTAGAATGTTGTCAATTTCAGCAACAGTTGTGTTTAGAGAACCTTAAAGATGGTCATTCTTTTTTGAGTTGCATATGGTGCTGATCTTGAGTTACGAACTTGGAGTAGGGCTTAAGGAAAAGCTGCTAAACTACGGATGAGAGCATTAAATTCAGTACAAAATATATTATAATATTTATGTATCGATTTTGACATGTAACCTCTTACACAACGCTGCTGTATAGATGTTGTGACTTGGGGAATAGAATTATATAATACTTACCACACTTAACTAAACAGCAACAAACGGTTTTCATTAATGCACTTCATGCTTTTCTTCTTTGAAATTAAGCCTTTAAGCCAGTAATTGGCTTAAAACTTACTATCTTCAGCTTGCTTGTGATCATTAAAAAAATATGTTAATTTTTCCTTGCAGCAATACGCTGCACAATTTCAGAATAAATAAATGAGATTTAAAAACACCATTTAGCCTTTTGGATTTCAGATACGGTAAGGGTTTAAGTGCGACCCTGGAATAGTAAACATTTAGGTTGTTTGCAATTTATTCTCGGCGACTCAAAGAAAATACGTTTTATACGCATAGTATAGTAGTTTTAATTAAATGCAAATGTACAGTCTCAAATGAACATGTAACTGTGAATGATAGGATAATTAAACGAGTCCAGCCAAATCTAGGAACCCGTCTCAGAAATCACTGAATCGTCTAATTGGTGGGTGACAAGACGTGCACTACGTCCAGAACGTGCGTGTTCAACAACAAAACTGTCACATCTTCGTCATATGTACACTTTACAACAACGTTAATAACACATCATTTTAAAACTTTAATTATTTACAAGACGATCAGAGTCGATAACTTTAATATCACTTCATGGGGTGCTAATTTCGATAACGAGACCCTGCCAGCCGCGAGCACAATTCCACATTTTTATTATTACGTTACGGCGAACTTGAGTATGAAAACTGAACACAGAACGTACACGGCCGGAATTGAGCTTCTTGCCGCCGATTTAGTACGTGTTCCGTCATCAGCCATGACGCTGCTTGCAATGACGACCGGAGCACCGGCTGCGGAAACGCTGGACACTTCCGGGGCGACGCAAGTGGCTACTTGCGGGGCCGTATAGTTGTCTATCCCTTGGCATCGCAGCCGGTGCTCCCCTAAACAGGCGCTGTAAGCAATGGCATGTGGAATGTAGCTCTGGTCGAAGGTTCCCGTGAAGAGGGTTGTAGCTAGGGGTCCCAGGGCGTACACTGGAACGTCTTCGCCGCCGTGAGTTGCCCACTGGCGGGGGACCGCAGATCCGTGCACTTGGTTGCGATCGTCGGATGCCGTAGTAGTGTTCATTGGGATAATCCGAGGGGTCGCATAACCAGGACCGTTGCCGTAGAGAATTGTGGTGTAAGGTTGGCCGTCCACGTCGGACACTTTACTGTCCGGACCTGGAACCAGAACCCCTCGTAAAGTGTACGCCTTAAAGTAGCAAAACAAAAGGAAGTTTTGCTGATATTTAAGGGCAAATGTATAAGCGCTTACAACAATAGCTGGATTTCAAATATTTCAAAATTGTCAACAAATTTCAGAAATTTCCGAGTACCATTAGAAATGTAACAGATCAAGTTGTCATATGGCTTCATGTCAACATGTCATTAGCCACAGAACCGCTTCGAATGAGACACAAACTCAGCAGGAACACAGAGGAAACTTCAGTCAAATCTTAACATTAGGAAGACGTTATGTCAATAGGACTTTTGACTATGGATATACTATAATCTCTTAAAATATATCTTATCTAAGTAATATTTTATGACTGCTTTAAACTATTACAAATTTGCTGATATTAACTATAATAGAATCAGTTTGTTGAAAGCTTTGCGTTATTACAGACTAGTAGACCTTCATTACATTTTCGAAGAGTTTTCCCACTTTAGAAATATAGGTTAGTCTCGGGTTAGCAGGTAATACGATTAAACTCTCTTCTCTGTTGTGTAATATTTTGGAGGATTAAATTTAATACATAACTCAGAGATTAAATGGAAACCTTAAGATCAATTTAGTGCCGATATCATTTTTAGAAAAAGTTTCCAGAAGTTAATTAATTAATTAGAAGCGGAACCATGAAGTTGCGAGTTAAGTACAGTGGTGGAAGGTAAATGAATTTAAGTATACTATTTAATAGGCGTCTAACGCTCTAGAAATGAAAAAATGCGACAGAGTCAATGATTCGAAGTACAGATTATTAATAAAACTTTGTAACTTTTATCTTAAAAAAGTCTTTCTTAAAATATCGCCAGAAAAAAATAAAATTAAGTCACAATTTTCCTAATAAATTTTAGATAGAATTCAAATTACTGCAATTTTGAAAGTAGATGACAGATCGAGTTGAAATTACCGTTGAAGAAAATAGAATCCAAGAATTAAAAGAAACTCGTGCTCTGTAAATTTAACGTCCAAGTTCCAAGACCATTGTTGAGAAAATTGTCTCCTAAATAATCATTATATCTGTAAATTTACCGAGAGGTGAATAAACCCACCCTTAGCCTTTAAAAAAGCTACAGGATGGACTGTCGTGACTTTATGTGTGCGATAGAGAACGCAATAGGGATCTAACGGTTTTATTAACGCCGACGCAATTGGCGAAAGTGGTTGCAGATAAAAGACATTTCTACTATTGTTGAGGTCTGATACTATTCTGCATACTTGCTCCATAAATAAAATTTAGATTTAACTTTTAAACTCGCTTTCAGGAGTTCAATTACTAGTCCTGAATAATGTGTTTGTTTGTTGTCTTGGCAATGGCTGAGTAATACGGGATATGTTCGTGTATTATTTTTATTACAATTTTGTGTTTTTTTTGACATGTTGACCGCAACAATGACATTTACGTTACGAAGAGGAAAATCACAAGACCTTCGTACTTGGCCAGTTAGTTAATATTATAATAACAAATTTTATATGCAAAAATGTGTCTGCTTAGTCAAAATATAATAATTGCCTGGAAGTTTAATTTTTACGTTGAAAGGATTGACATTATTAACTACCGTTTTATCGATAAGTTGTAGTGGTACTTTGAGGGCACAGAAAACAACCAAACAATAAAATGTATCAAAGAATTAATTGTATAAAACGAAGACCGACAGATCTATGGTTACCTACTTTCCATTATTTGTTGCTTTTAGGAACTCGAGTTAAAGTCTGCAATATGGTACGTCGTTAATCGATTAAAATAGCGTCCTTCTAAAACATTTACTTATTTAAGACTCAATAACTAAATTAAAGTAAGTACCAATAATAATGGACAACTACGATTTGGTTTAGTACAGCTGAATTTACTGGTTAAGTAGCTTGAAGCTGCCCTAATGTGCAGATTGGAAGGCTTGTTGAAATTGCTACCTACAAATTTAGTTTAATTATATTAATTGCCTAATGCGGCGGGAGTTGCTTAATGACAGTTTAAGTAGTGGCACGTTTGATCTCTTACAAGGAGCGTCGTGGTTTCGAACGCAAATGAAGGGCGTCACTTAATTTATACCGGATGTTCATTTTGAGAGGAAACGGGCATTTTCTGCTAAACTATACAATTAATGAAAAAAGTTTTTAATAGAAGCTATTGTACAAAATACAGTATTCTCAAATATGCTTTTCAATATTTTTATTTACTTGTCATTTAATGAGAAATGATATCAACTTTGTTATTTCAAATGGCAACACATTATTTTTTTACCAATTTCTGGTAGATAATTTAATTCTGAATCCAACAATGTATTACAAAGGGGTTGTTGTATAAGAAAAATTCTGAGAAAAATGACTGAATGTGAAATTACAATTTGCGGCACAGCCTTACTTGATAATGTGAAAAGTTCTCACGCCGAGACGCAGGTAAAAAATAAGATAGAGCGATTATGGAATTATTGTTGAATGCAAATGATATGGCTTTAAAATAAATGTTCGAACTGCATTCCATTTTGTTCCATACATATGCACATCTTCTCCAAACAGCGTTAACGGAGTATTATTGTTCAAAATTGAGCAGAAACGTCATTTTTTTGTAACTGTCAATGTCAATGTCATTTTCATTTAACAATAATTCCATAATCGCTCTATCTTATTTTTTACCTGTGTGTCGGCGTGAGAATTTTTCACATTATCAAGTAAGGCTGTACCACAAATTGTAATTTCACATTCAGTCATTTTTCTCAAAATTTTTCTTATACAACAACCCCTTTGTAATACATCGTTGGATTCAGAATTAAATTATCTACCAGAAATTGGTAAAAAAATAATGTGTTGCCATTTGAAATAACAAAGTTGATATCATTTCTCATTAAATGACAAGTCAATTAAAATGTTGAAAAGCATATTTGAAAAGACTATATTTCGTGCAATAGCTTCCATTAAATTTTTTTTACATGAAGTGTATAGTTTCGCAGAAAATGCCCGTTTCCTCTCAAAATGAACATCCGGTATACTGCGCTGTAGTGTATTCAGAAACCGCTGTAATTTACCAATAGACAATAGCAATGATGATACAGTAGATAAGTATTTATGGATTTTATATTCACTGGTACAGCCGTCCTAAAATAAAAGGTAATGGGGCACAGAGAAAATTATGATAAATGCTACCGCAAGGGAAATAATGTTTTATATTCGGCTTGTTTATCCGGCGGTTTGGTCAGTGTGGGGTGGAAGTGGATGTAAAAAGTGATAAAATGTGAAATTCAAAAACCCAGCTGCGCCATTAAGCATCGTTTCATTTTAGCAACATGGGGTGACAGATAACTGTTTGAATTCAGGACAGAGGAAAAATTATATGCTTATAGATCTATTGACATGGACCATGTTTGCTTGGCACTCCCGCAAACCGGGAATCACGCCTAATCAATATAGAATTTTGGGGATTATCCCACATTAATTAAGACAGCCTGCATAGCTAATTGGATGACAGTATTAGCATTAGGTTCATTAAATTCGCAAGACGTGACAAGATAATTTTGAATAATGATCGAGGATTAGTGCAAAAACGTTAGGAAAACAATTAGCGGTATACAAACTTACCAAGAATGGGATGTCCTCGAGGTGTGGCCTGTCCTCCCATTGTCAGCACGTGGGAGTGATCCGAAGTTACGACTATTACTGTCTCTGTGGGATTTATAAGGGCTAATGCTGCAAGAAGGGCCGTTTCCATAGCAAGCGTTTCATCCAACGCTCTGTAGGCATTGTTATAATGATGAGCGTGATCGATTCGTCCACCTGTAAAGAATGGATTATAATTAATCACTCTTAAGAAGAAAAGTTGGGGCAATTAGTCCAGCTTTAGCATCAACTGGCAATGTACAATTCGAAATTGTGTCAAGTGAAGGAAAAGTAAAACTATGTGAGACTAACATCAAACTTTATACCAGTTCGGGGAGTGGGACACTTCTTTCTATAATGTAGCACAATTATTATATGTTTTGTTGAACTTAGAGAACAAAATTGCAGTATCAGTAAAAATTTACAAAATTAACAACAAATTATTTACTCTAATAACCTCGATTTTGCGTATTTTTACCTTAGTTTTTGTGAGTAAATTTCTTACAATCAGTTCAAATTTCAAGCTCCTGAATTAAACTAAAATCAGCGCTCTTTAGATAACCAGAAACTATTTTAATGTCTTCTTTAAAATCTTTGTATTATTTTAGTCGTTAGAGTTTTTTACTCTGGCGATAACAAAAGAATTTTAACTATAATTCCGACTTCAGTCAAAGCTTTCAGATTTGTTAACTTTTTATTACGCAAATTGTTAAAGCAACTGGCAGACGAGTTAATTTAAATTTATTTTATGCTTATTAACGCTTTTCTGAACACATTCTTTACAATCAGTTGCAATTTAAGGAGTCTTCACAATTGGTGGATGCGCCGGGTGAAAATCTTACTTTTAAATTTTGTGGCTAATTAAGAACAGAATTTAAACAAGCAACATTTTTCTGTAAAGTGAATTAAAGACTGCTTCTTTCAGGCAGCTATAAACTATTTTATTACGATTATTATTTTAGAAGTTACACTTATTTTAATGTGTTTGACAAAAATCTGCGCAGAATTTTCCAATACAGTGATTTATCAAATAACAGATTTTTCAATTTATATTTATGTTTATTCAGCGGTAGCGTTTACAGTTTGTTAAATATTCTGCTTGTCAAGTTTCTTTGTTACCCTGATTTTAGTGTTAATAACTTTTTATTGTAAAAGAATGCTGCAGTGTCGTTGGCAATTATAATAATATTGCTATTGGTCATCCAAGCGCAATTTCACATTTATGAGACTCATATTTTGCCTCATGCATGCTAATTAATTTCCATTTAATGTTTATGGCCCAAGTCATTTCATTATCTATGGTCCAAATGGCCATTTATGTTTGTAAATATTGCAAAGTAACGCATATTGCGTTAATTAATTTACTTGTCACGCAATTTTGGTGTGTAACCGTTTCTAAATTGTTTCCAAATTTCCATAATAAAATTGACTTAACTTGCACCCTTGCTTATCTTTGATCACCTTTAGCTTTTTGGCGCGACTGAACAAAATAAATGTTATTCAATTTCCAGAACTTCGGAACACTTGCAAATGTTGCTTTGATATTGGAACGCAAACAGTTCAAGCATAGACAAAGACCAGTCACTGCCCTAGTATCGCCAACTAATAACAGATTCTTGTTTCAACTAACGGTCAATGATTTACTTGGTGCAATTAACTCGATCGAGCATCGAATTCATTGTCTTAACACAAACAAGCACGTTGTAACCAATTCTTGCAATTGATTGAACCTAACTTGTCGTTCACAACTTTACGTTCGTCCTCTAATCAAAGCTAGTGGTGATGCAGGTTCAACTTCTATACTAGCAACAGAATTTCAACGAGCTTGAAACACGTTATATACAACTCGTGCGGACTTTTAAATAAATAGAACGTAGAGGATTCTACATTTAGTTTATTACATCAATTATCGACCTTCTTGCTGGTAATTTCAAAGTGGTTGCTGGCATTTTAAGTGAGTCTCAAGCAACCCTTTAATCGTTCCTGCAGGCAATCACCGCGAACACTCGCCGAGTCAGGAACAAAAAATATTGAACGTAGTCGCTATTTGCATGGTGGGAAATAAGGTTCTTTGAAAAAGTCAAGCCGTCGGAAGGAGAGAAGTATAAATCGAAGGACTAAAGATAAATTGTGGAAACTCGTAAGTAACTTCTATTTGTATTGCGACATAAAGAAGCTACTCCAGGGAGGTTAAGAATATTGTTAGACCGGGAGTTTGTTACTGCAGATCGATATACATAAATTAAGTGACCACATTCGCATTTCCTCATTCATGACGCTCGCTTCAAACGTAATTAGTTTTCTGGATTAATATGCGCATTATCCCTAAGGACTGATCTGTCCGCCGCATCACTGACTTGATGCGGCCGCTATAAAGAGAAATCAATACTCGTGACCACTTAACTAAAGGAAGAAGAGTTCTGTTTATTTGTTAGTGATTAAGTTGCGATGTGTTGATGTAAAAATTTGCTGGTGATTCTTCCACAGCTATGCATATTAAAGAGTAAAAGGATAACGATGCGGAAGTGGTATGTTTGCTTTTTGCGTCACTCCCCATTACCCAGTTTAAACATAAAGGTATTTCGATTCGCTTCTGAAATAACACCGTGCAAATTACAATACTAACCTTCCACAAACAGGAAGAACCCTTTGGGATTCTTTAGCAAAACAGAGAGAGCTGAACGGGTCATGTCGGCCAACGAGGGATCGCCTGTCGGTCCGGGATCGCGGTCGGCTTCGAAATCCATATGGGAGTAGGAAAATAGGCCTGTCAACAAATTTCACGTCATTAGCTGCGCCGCCAAATCCGAACGCAAATACGTTGAGCTCTTGTTGCTGAAATAATAACGAAATCGACATGTAGCAAAATTAACAAAATAGTGACTGTTTCACTTTACGGTCTCTGGAAATGATTCTAAATTGCACTACGTGTCCACAGTTCTATTAATAAAACAATTCGTTACAAACTTTATAAATCGAGTTAACTTTTAATTGCACAAACATAAACGTAGGCTCCTGCCTACTGTACATCCCAGGGTTCATGTTAGTGACGTTTCAGTTAGCTCGCTTTTATTTCTCGAATTACAAATTTCAAGAGCACATGTGTCCGTTTGTGTTATTTATAAAAAAATTAGCTCAGGTAGTTAAGATGCGAGAATTTTCAGGAAAATTGACCCAATAAGGCGTAATTATGCGGAAACAGTGAATAGAAGCTCTCCAATGACGGGTCTGAAACCTACTTACGCTGTAATTGCTATCTGTTTGCCACTAGATTACAAAAAGTAGAATCAATGGAATGCCTCCAATGCCTGAAAAATGATACTATTTGCTGCTCTGATAGACAAAGCAACTCTAAAGTAGGAAATTGTTATACTTTTTTATTGATTTATCGACTACTTTACAGGTTTAATATGATAAGCTTAATCTTAATCCTTTGTGACAATTTTCTGAACTTTACGAGAGATACAACTAAAGCTTCTTAGACTAGCAACTAAAGCTCCTTAAACTGGATGGAGTATTTGAAACATTGGTCACCATCTGACACTCACCTTTGTCATGTAAAGGTGACCATTTTATTATTTTTCAAGCTGCTTTTGTTTTAGCTGTGATTCTTCTATTGATAACGTCATAGATTCACCCTCTTGAAAAACCTTAGTGATTTAGAATTTCAGAATAATTTTTGAATTGCAAAAGTCATTGCGACTAGCAGCTTTGTCGCAACTACCTTAATAACAAAAGTTAACTTAGGTACCTAATATGTTTGACGTTTACACGTTAAATATTACAGCACTAAAATGATATTATGATAAAAATAATATTCTAAAGAATTACCACTATTGTGGTAAGACAAGTGGAGTATCAAACACCACTAAGAGTAACACTCTGTCTTTTCAAAGCTTTAACAAATAATTCTGGCAAAGTACTAAATTAATTCAGGTCATTTTTTTCCAATATTGATTGCAAGTATGTATATATAATAATGGTCGCTGTTATCATAAAGTTAGTAACCATCAGTTTGCAGGATAACATAAACTAATTGAGCGCCAGATATATTGCTGTTACTACCAGCACAATAATAATTAGTCTTTAGCAAACAGTGTAATATACCTAACATAGTTTAGCTAATTTATAGTTAAATAGGCAGAATGTCAACATTAATGCTCCCACGCCTTTCCATTAAAAGATAATAATTACAAATTAAAATTAAAATTTTCATTTATAATATTATAGTATTAATTAGCCCGATATTGTAACACGAGGGCTAATTACGTTTTGGAAATGCATGAGAATAAAATTTCCGGATAATAATCAATGCACGAGGGCATATTCGGTAAGAAAATCGGAACGACACGGACATTGGTCCATTATGTCATTATGATGTTATTATTAATAAATAAATGATTTTGATTGGCTGAAATAATTTCCACTTATTAATTTTATGCTAGGTGCAAAAATTTCCAGGAAATTTTTACATGGTCATAGAAACGACACCGAATTATATTTTTCTATTGACTACTTTTCAGTGTCATGCGATTTTCAGTATAAGTTAGTAGAAAATAAATTTATGATTTAGGTAGGCATGAGCAATTGTAAACTACCTACTTTCTTTTTACTCTTTTATTCTTTTATTTTATACTTTTATTTTCATGTATTTAATTAATATTATTAATTTGTAAGTACCTACGTTTTCTTTTGCTTTATTAATTTGGGTAATAATAACCATGATTTCAATATAAATTTGCTTCCAAATTTCACACAAAAAAATTCAAGTATTTTCGAAAGAGATTCTAACAATACACAAAGATACATATGACAAAATGTGATGATATAACTGCAAATAAAAAAAATTAGCTTTTTACAATATTAAATGGTAAACAAATTTTCAAATTTTGAGCAATTGTTCGGGATACTACGTAGTAAAAAATAGTTTATTTTATTAACTAACCTTTTTACTCAGATATATTGCGAGTACAAGTTTATTGATAGGATGATCTCAAACTTGTATCTATTACACTAATCAACAGCAGCGAGTTAATTAGTTAATTGCAGCTGCAGTTCAGCTTTTCGTCTACGTAAAGTTCTTGCTTTGCACTGGTAGAAAATTGATCTGCAAGTTTAAAAATGACAATCTACGCATCATTAAAGATCAAGTGTCAGCAGGAGTTAATGTCCGTTTCCTCTCCTTTGTCGAGTTTGAACGAAGACGGTGGCGGCTCAAGCCCTGCTAAATCCCGTAAGAAATTTATCGAGAAAAACTCGGCGAATTAAACATTATTAGTCGCTTCTTCTCAATATTGCTTCTCATTTTTCCCGGCGATGATCATTTCTGTCTCTCTTTTGCAAATCTTATAAGGAACCATGGTAATTCAGAAATTATTTTCTTATTGAAATGTGATAGTCCATGCTTTCGACGAAAAATTTTTAGCTTTAATATGACATGGATAATTAATTTGGCATGACCACCTATTTTGATGCAGTTACTGCAGTAGCCAATAGGTTGTGATTACTGGTCCTGTTCAAAATTTGATTGCTGAGACCACAGAGCGATCAATCACCCGACAGTTTACGAGAATTAATTAAATCAGAAAATAACACCTATACATTAATTAAATATCAAATACAAAATAACTTAAAGATATTATTATTTAAAAAATATACTAACACTTAATGCTTCATCTCGATTCTGAGCATTGTTTCTATAAAATTATTATTATTTGATAATAAATCGTTATTGGCCTATCTTCATGATTTATGGTTCGGCAGATTTAGTATTTAAGGCTTTTAAGGAGTTTTATTGCTTTAATGGTTGCACAATTATATAGATTCCGTTCATCGCTCAAACAAGTAATTTCTGTCAAATTTTGAATCCTTTGACCTCTTATTTGTTGTGGTCGTTTTCACTGAGTTATTGTTTAAACAAAAAAAAATTTCATTGCGTTTAAACTGTGGGTATGATTTTGAAATGAAAGCACTGCAGAGTGCATACCTATACACTTTCTTATACATTCTACTTCTATCTCCTAATCTAATTTTAATTTTCAAAATATTTAATTCCTTACCTAGAAGTTTAATTATCTATTTCAAAATAATCTAAAAATTGCTAGTTATTATTAGATTTAAAAAATAATATTTTATGAACAGGATTTAGGTAAGTATACGTAGTTATTCTTTAATGTTGCCACGCCTTTGCATTATCTGTATTGCGTGCGTTCCGCGTAACACTCCGTAATTCTAAACTTATATTCCAATGTCATAACTTCCTTTCAAATATTATTACAGAGACATGAGTCGTCGGGCGTTTTAACGTCAGTGAAATTTTCATAAAGTGCTGTGAGGTTTAGTCTGATTGTTATGGTATTTTATGAGACCTCAGTCCCTAAATTTTTAAATACAGTCGCTTATCCAGGAAGCAAACGTATCGGAAAATGGAACCTGTTCCTGAGAACCAACAATAACAGTCGTGAAAAGCGCGCCCACCCTGGCGATTCCCCGTAAGCAGTCCGACAAAAAGGTTTCGTGTTGAGAAATATCGCACAAATAGCATGAAAGGAACAGGGGGAACGGTCCCCGGACGCCGTCCCCACTCACTTATAAAGTGTTTGTACTTTTGTGCGTATTAGGGCGTTATTCTAGTCCATCACGGAATGATGAAGTCCCCGAGAACGGAGAGCGGCACAACATGAACTTACCAAGCAAGTAGTCGACTTGATTGGGGTTAATTTTATCAAGCTGTCCTTTGTTCCAAACGTATTCGGCTTTGAGTCCGCGCTTTTTCTTATCTCGGGCCCAGTCATCGATGAGATTACGTCCATCCAGGCGCCGACCTTCCTCTTTAGTTTGCTCTGGATCGTGGGCAACCTTCGGCAACCAGTGCCGCCGCCCGCCGCCAAGAAGGACCTGAAAAGAGGTTCTCGCCCATTACGAAGATGTTTAACACAATTCGGGGTTTCGTGCAGGCTTCAAGTATAATGTCGTTTGTTGAGAGGACTCAACCCAACCGAGCGGACACTCGAAGATTTAACATTAATGAAAAGCAACACATTATAAGAATAATAAAAGGGAAACCAACTCCAGCTCAGATATAAATGTTGCGAAAATGAGATTTTCAAATAGTTTCTCATGGAATAAACTTCGAGAAACAGATGCAGTCAAACGAATAATGACAAATGTTTCTTGTTTATCATAGTAGCTAACTAAAATTTCCGGAAGATATTTTAAAATGCAGTTTTATCCCCTTTCTGTTTAAATCTCTTAACAATAAATTTTAAGTTAGAGCTATAGTGGTCTCGGCATCGACCCAAATTTTTGTCAGCAATATTTAAAAGTAATCAGATTTGAGACGCCCCTTCTTTCTTTTAGACGATGAGTTTTGGATGAAGTAGGAGTACATAGTATATAACGCTCGGTCCACAGACCATAATTATATCCATTAGTGTCTCGTCGTAAGTAATGGATAAACTAACTGATGGTATGAACTGTTATACTCCACATAACAAAATTTCATCCATTATTTCAAGTTCGAAAAATTATAAATAAATGATCGTAAGTGGGTTGTAACAGTCCGCAAACTATAATCATATTATTACTTCCCAGAGAGAGAAGGAGAGAGAGAGAGAGAAAATAATGGTTTGTGGGTGGAGAAACCCATTTATGTTATTAGTTATTATCTGTACTTCAGTCAAAATTTCAAGCATCTTTCGTTTTGATCGTGTTGAAAGGCAACAACCATAAAAGATGAAGTCAAAGAGTTTCATACTAAACTCGAAGAGGTTAAAAAACGCAAAAGATATGGGGTAACACCTGTTAATTTTGAACCTGGCGCAAAGAATATAGAAAACTTTCTGCGTCACTCTTTTCCAAGTTTCGCAAATTCTGGGTAAAGCAAGATGTGCGCTAATTTAGACGAATATATTATTACACAGCGGTCATATTTGCTAACATTTCGGGTAATGAATCTGGCGTGTTGTTACAAAACGCCTAGACGCAAAACCCCAATGAAATCCCAGTAAAGAGGAAACGTGAATAGAACAATTAAAACGGTTGTAATGCAGCATTGTTTACAGGTTTCATTCGAACCCTACTTGGTTTCAAAGTGGAAGGCAAACGAATACAAAAAGCTCGCTTACTTTCACGTCAAAGCAGTTTGTCGGTTTTTGCTAAACTACTTAAAAAGCTAACAGGGACTCAAAGTTTTATAAACCGATCCAGAATGACTTTTAAATTAAGAAAACATTTTTAAGCTTTCATTAAAATAAATGTGGTTGGTTAGAGTTTTAACTCAATTAACCCTTGTTCCGTTAATTTTCTAAATAATTCAGTTTTACTGGGCAGTTGCTCTTTTTGCGACCTCAATGATTCTTTCATTCTGATATAATTTTTGGCAAATTTATTTCTCACTTTTCCGGCAACTTTTGTACGAGAAAAGGTGCTCCAACAATTAAAGCGACGTTCATGTCTTATAAGACATAACAAATAAGATTCAAAAAATTATACAACTACATAGTAGGATACCAGTCAATCAGAAAGTATTTTCAAAACCGATAACTAACTATGAGTGACAGTAACATCATTGAAGTTAATTCAAAAAGACTTTTTTAATCAGAAAACTTTTAATACTTTTATGAGGATTATTTCTTATTAAATACAAACGTACATGGCAAATGTTAATATAAAATTTAATTGTTTTGTTCTTAATGAAGTTTTTTTTACGTGAACAAGTAAAAAAATTATATCGATCGCAAACTTTGTTACTTATAGCAGCATGCTTGGTTGATTATGGTTTAAACCTGGGTTCTACGTTGAAGTTGATATAAATTTTGATAAAAGAGGTTTTCTTCTGGAAGATTTCATTACTACAGTATTGTTCGCACAAACGACTGGAACCGGAAATGGTGGATGCGCCGGGCGAATCCTTAACGATAATGGTGCGTAAAAATGAAAACACCGACGTAGACTTCCAGTCTATTGTTCCTGCTTTACTATTAAATAAGCGCCTATATGCAAAAATGTAAATTGTAGTCATAGATGACCCCGGAGTATGGGGTTAATTAGAAAAATCAATTAGAAATTAAAAAATTTGGTGTGGTTCTTTATTAGACAAACTTAAAATATTCAAACCACGGTTTGAAACATTTTGGTGGTTAGAATCTAAAACGACGAGTCGTTAACGATGATTTCTGTAAATTAATTCTTTACGTTACAGACAGAACAAAGATATTAAAGTCGTTGGCTGACTCAGTTTAAAAAAATTATCAGAAAATATTTATGAAAAGAAAATTTAGATTAAAATTGTAGAAGTAAAATATCTGGACTTTTAAAAATTTTATTTCATATGCACGTATGTACATACATAAATACAACAACTGGAGTCACCCGAATTCTACACGGAATCACCAGAAGTCTGAACCGAAGTAATTCGGAATTATAACCGGAGTCTATCAAAAATTACGTGGGGTCAAGCAAAATGAACCCGACGTCAATCGGAGTCACCCAGAATCAATTGGATGTAACCGGAATTTTCTCGAAGTTTCCAAAATTTATTCGGAATTAACTAGATTTTTAACCATAGTTGCAATATGTTACACAAAGTTTACAAGAGTCATCCGAAATTCTAACCAGGGTTTTTGGAACTTACCCGGAGGCGCCTGGTATTTTAACCAGTGTTTCTCAAATTTACCTGAAGTTACCCGGAGTTGTAACCGAAGTCAATCGTAATTTTAAACGGAGTTTACCAGGAGTCACCCGGAGTTACTCAAAATTTTAAACGTAGTAGCTAGGAATTTTAACCGGACCATTCTGAATTTATCAAGAGTCACTCAAAATTTTAACTTGTGTTCCTTAAATTTAGTAACAATCACCCAGAGTTTTATCCGAAGTCACCCGGAGATTTACCCGGACTTAACAAAAATTTAAATAATAACCCATTGCTCATGATTGTTTTGCATGTTCTATTTCAGTATTGTAATACATATTGTATGAGTAAAAATGCAACTTTCTAATATATACCGTATATATTAACAAGTTGCATTAATACACATACAATAAGTAGGATAATAGTTGCTGAAACCGTTTACCAATGAATCAGGTAATGCACACTCTTAATTGCAGTTTAATGGTTCTTCGGTACCGCGTCGAGGAATTGAATTTTCCACGCAATCATTTCCGGCTAACTTCAGGAAGTTTGAACGAGCAGATAATGTAAACTTTATATCATATGAGCGTCTGTTACTAAAACTTCTTGCGGTTTCCATTACTACACCTTCAATATCAAGAGTAATTAGAAGGAATGAAGCTTTGTAACAGAAATAATTGAAAACTATTAGAGCGAAAATCAGTGGGTACAATAAATATTTTTGAAATAAGACTTCATCTCTCATTAATTAAAAGCAAAGTTTGGCGTAATTTAAAAAAAAAAATATTTGGTGTTTGTTTTATTCCTGTCGAGTGTCAAGCAAAATCTGAAAAATCAATTAAAGGTTAAACCGGCAATTTTGCTACATAGAAACAGTATGACCCTTAACCCTTAAATAAACACCGATACACAAGGAATGTTAATGAGAGCATAAACGGTCCAACCCTACACCGGCGTAGTTTCAGAGTTTGTTAATTCAAAAGCTGTGGGTCACGCACTAAACTGTCATCATCAGTAACAGTTAGCCTCCGCTTATTCCTAATCAATATTCCTGAAATATCTTGCTAAACCGCTAACTACTTCATTCTTGAATAATAATTATTATGCTCAAAACCGAATATTTTCTACAATTAATGCAATTCTTATAACAAACATCGATTTACGGTAGACTCCATTGACCAAGCAATCTAATTCTACGTCAAGATTTACAAAGCTCTATTGATTGCGTTACCTTTAGGATCCAGTAAAATGAAAGTGATACAAAACGTAGATCACATGTATATTTTTTCTATGACAGATTCCCTTTCAAGCTTTATTTTCGATACAGTGGTGTGTTTCTCACCACAGCCACTCGAAGTGATGTATCTGTCCCTTGCCAGTCCCTCCCCTTATCTTTTAGAAAATTTTGTCTGCCTCTAACATAGTTATAACTTCTAATTAAGATTGGACAGTTTTCGAAAAATAATATAATTTAATTTTGCAGTAAATACGTGTATTTGCTTGCTAATGTTCATTTTCCAGTTAATTAAGCAATGACTGCAAGCTGTCTGTGTAAGATATTGAATTTTATTTTCCAGGAGAAGCTGAATAGAGAAACAAAACTTAAATATTGATTCCCTTTGAAGCGGTGTTGTTTCTTTATTTTTATTAGACAGTCGGTAAGTTTGGGGACTTTTCCATGCATTTAGCAGTAAGCTCCCTGCGAGGTAATAACGGTGACAGCCATAACTAATATAAGGTGGCATACTGTTCCAGAAAAAAAAGGGTATGAAAATTATGAAACCGTCGATAAATTCTCTTTTGTATTGGTTTGCTAAATGGTGCCTACGTCAACACACCCCTCCTGCTCAAACTCTTTTTCCTCGGTCCTGTCAAGTTTCTCGAAAATAATGTCAGGCCTGAACGAGCTTCGAACCTCCGCAGTTTGCGAGCCTCGGGCAAGAGTGTTTCACATACTACTTGCGCAATATGCGCCGCAGGATAGGAGAATTTTCATGAAATCGCTTTTTTTGTCCAATTTCGTCTTAAATTCGTTTTTTCGAGAGGATGAAAACGCAATATCTCCGAACACATGTAGGGTGAGAGAAATATGTTGCAATTACTAAAAAGAACGTTTTTCGCATCTTCAGATTAAACGACAACACTTGATTGATGGACGAAGTTTGCAACTTGGTTATTTACCTGCTCCATATATAATTTTTCCTGAACTGTCGCATTTTAATATTTCAAAGTTGCGAAGCCAGCTGTGTAAAGCCCCGGCAGTATTATAGGCGGTTGAATATAGTTTCTTGCAACTCTGAAATATACCTACAACGCATACGTGTTCAGAATTTATCCAATATTTTGTATTGCTAGATTGTGATTAATGGCAACGATCTATCTGCTATTGTGGCATTCCTAGTTTGATTTGAATCAATTTATCGCAAGTGAAAATTTATGTGTCGCTCCTTCGGAAGTTCGACTCAAGATAAACAAAAGCTGGGAAGCTCTGCGTCATTATCTAACCATTTGTTTGTATTGCTCTTCTCGGACCAAGTTGTCTGAGCTGGCGATTTTAACCACTTTTTAATTCCCCCCTGAATTGTCCCAGAACTATTCTGGAATTGTACAACCATTCGGACGAGATTGTGGCGCAGTGCCAATGAAACTGTTTTATTTAGAAAATTATAGGTTTGCTTAAAATTGCATACCCATATTTTAAGGCGCACATTTGTTGTATAATTGCACCCAAAGTCACTAATATTCAAACCCCGTCTTCTTAATGGGCCTTTATGAAATTTTGCTGCGTAGGCGACGCAAACCATAAATCTATCTGAGTGAAATAAAGTTTGATTAAAGTTGTTCGTTAAACGACTTAAGACATTTTCCATTCGATTAAATTAAACGATTGCAATAAAAGTTTTTGAATTATTTAGATATACATGAAACTAGCTTAAATATTAATTTACGTCGAAATTTAGTGTGACAAATGAGATTCTTAGAATTCATGAACAGCAGACAAGTTATTACACAAAGTTGTGCGCTATCGGTTTTCATAGTCCTGAAATACGAAATATTGTTTATTGTCCTTGTCTGCTCTCCGTAATCTCTTAAAACCTAAATGCTCCCTTTGTTACAGTTGACGATATTCTTGGAAATGATCTTTTCTAATGCTCTTCTGGCGGACGCTGCTAACTGGAGAACAATTCAGCATGTGAGAGACGTAGACACCAATGTGTTAAATTTGTTACAATCTAAAGTGTAGACAGTGACGCTTTTATACTTATAACTGAAAACTTATCTTTTAAGAAATAACATCTTGTTGACAACGAGACACCACAGCTGCAGCTCTAACTAGATGTAATATTTTTTCCAACTTTGTCCTTTCAGTCTAAATCAAATATTTCTGTTTGAGATGCATTTCATCATAAAGAAGCAGGCGTGGCTTTGCATGAGAATTTTGGGTACAAATTTCTAAATTTTATTTAAAATAAAATTGCTGTTTATCAGTTTGGTGTTCCATAAAGTTGGTGCTATATGTATAATATTTAAATATCTTACAGTGAAAATCGGTAGTCTCAAAGACCTAATGGTCTAAGAACAATTAAAAAAGATAATCTATTTAATAATAATTATTTAATAATCTATTGTGTTCAATATCGGGTAATATTCAAATTAAAAAAATTTAAATCTTGGTTTTGTAAGAACACAGAATTTTTAGGTCGACGCGACAAAAGCTGAAATTATATTAGTTACATATCGCAATTAAACTTGTTTAATTTAATTAAAATATAAAAGTTGCTTGGGTTATTGCCTCATTAAATGATCTCACTTGCTGCTTTAATACAGATGCATGTGTATAAGATATTAAAGCTATGCGCCTCTGAAACCATTATTGAAACCAAATTACGGAAACAGTGATTGAAACGGCTTCCAATTATGCAATCCCGAACGGTAATGGTCTCGATATGGCCGCAGCATGCTATGTCAATAATGCGTCGTTAGACCCATTATTTATTTAGTCAATAAGAACCGGAGTCCAGTTATTGTTCCATAATTATTACGTGGGGTAATCTGGAATTAGTGCAAATTGATGTACGAACTCACATCCTTTACAGTTCTGTAATTAAAAAATTCCAAGGGGCAACCGTACTTCACTTAATGAGCTGTTTAATGTGATGAACAAGCGAAATTACACAGTTACTCTGGGAACAATAATCTACAACGCGAAATTAACAGAGATGCGGAAACGAGGCAATAAAAGAAATTCAGCTACTCTCGAAATCGTTACTTTTATTTATTGAAACATTTCGGTGGATTTGTAAACTGATGGGTTTGAGCAGTTAAGTCACCTCAGAGACAGCCATAAACCACTTTTGTGAATCTATCTAACTCGAGAGTCGTTTGCTAGAGCCATAGTCAGTTTTAAATGACGAGATTACATGGAGTTACGACGCTTAAAGCTCGCGTCACATTTCTATCGGTTATTGCAAACCGATTGCACTATTAAAGATTTTACAAAGGCGGTCATTTTTATTTCCAGTTTCTTAACATGATCATTGAAGTAAAGGGCTATCCATAAAAGTCTCTAGGGGTGTTAAATTTTTTAAGATACATTATGAAACGACTTGTTTGGACAACTGACCGATGACGTTTCTTCGAGAAATGCCACTGCACAGTGTGGGCGGATATGTTGCGCTTTGTTCAAACAATAATAAATTGATGGATCCATCACTTGCTAAGTTTATTTCTTGTCTCTGCCCACCTTTCGCAAGTGCCAAAAAAAATCTGTCATTAAGTTCAATTCGTTTTATTTTTTCCAGAGTTTATGTATGTTCTTATTTAACTGCCAAAATGCTGTGTGCCAAGTAAAATCTATTATAATTAACTTAAGTAAAGTTTATAAGTTTTTATTTAAGTATCATGAATTGGTATGACAACGTAACCACCTGTAAAAATTACAAGCTGGTTTAAGCTACTTTAACTATTTGCAGTGCGTTTCTTATTGCGAGCTTACATATACTATATATGTATATAGCTAATTAGATTAGAAAGAAAGGAACGAGAATATTAATATAACTAACGTAATGAATCTTTCTCGAGGAAAACAAGTCTACAAAACGAGTTATTGAATTAAAGCCGTTGTTGAAGTTTCTGTTGTTCCAGATTCAAGGCATATTGTAAATGGGTTGTAAGTTATTTTTAATTTAATGTAACCATTGTGGTTGGCAATAAACTTCTAATTAGCGCCAGGAACACGTTTTAATTAATAAAGTTTAATAGTTGATTTCGTAATTAATGTGCATTAGAATTTCAAATAAAATGCTAATATCCTGAGTGATTAATTAAATATTTATGATGTTGATGGCGATTCGCGGAACAAAATAGGCGCTGTATGCGGATTTAGGCACTAGCAATTTGGAAATGAGAAAACAGTACTCAAAGTGGGAAAGCGAGAAGGGTTGCAATAAGAGACGCTCATTAATTTTAATTTCCTTATAATCCGTGTGAATGTTGTCATCCGCAATTGAAATAGTGATTCGCTCGCTTTATTAGTGTAATAATAATTAACGGGAGGGTAAGTATGGCAGCTACGAATAAAAACGACCCCTGCAATTAAGACAAATTCGTTGTTAAAATTCTTCGAAACTGCTCAGTCTGCATTAACTGGGAAATGAACGCATATTGAAATCTGCTTTGATGATAATGTCTCTAAAAACTTCTCGAATCTGAAAAATCGTAATATTGCCCTGCTAAATTTCAATGGTCTCGTTTTACCTACAAGCTCCAGTAATAAATAATAACTAAAGCTTTGTACTACTTTTAGTCTTCTTCTAGTGCATTAACTGGTGAATAAGCTCGGTCTTGCAGTGGAAAAGCTCAACTTTTAAATTGACTTCGTAGTAATGCATTTCTCTCATTATTTTATAATTACGTTAAAATCTAAAACAGATTTCTAAAAATTCAACGTTTCTAAATTTTCTTATTCAAAGAGCATATCTAAGACGGCTTCTATTAATTAAACTTTGCAACAGTAACTACTTTACTTCTAAATAAAGCTGATTATTCGAAAATGACTGCGGCATCCGTGTCATCAAAGATAATTTGAAGGATAGCAGAGGCAGTTTATTTAATATCTACGCCACTGGCCTGTTAACTTAAGACCTATTTTAAAATGATGTAGGTTTGGAAAAGATCATTAGCTCAACATCTTGGCTTTAATCCCCGTTTTGATGAGTTTTGCTGAAAAAAGTTTCATTCACTTTTGATGCTCTATTAATTTCAAAAGTTACTGACAAATTCAGTTTCAAATACCTGAACTGTTGCGTATTCTGTATTTTCGTTAAAACGTTTTCGTTATTCACTATCGCTAGGAATTAAGCAATATTCTGTACGCGTAGTAACCAATAGTAACTACTACTATTATTACTACGAAGTACTACTTACGCGTACAGAATATCAGTTGTTATTACCCCTTTAGCGATACCAAAAAATAAGGAAAACATTTTAACGAAATACAGAATACGCATAGTGGAGTTACAGGAATATAACCGCAAAGTATAAATTAAGTGAATGTAAATCCCACATAAAATTCACCTGCGTGTACGCGTCTAGCGCTATGTTTTATTAGCTGTAACCCTTAAAAGTTAGACATTCTAACTAGTTTCGAAACTAAGGTACCTGAAGTGAATGGGCTCTTAATACAGGCATCTCATCCTTATTCGTCATTCTGCCGGATTTTGTCCTTTTCATTCATTAAAATAGAAAGGACATAAACTTGACAGGCAAACACTAAAACTCCACAGAAAACAAACAACTTTGAAAGTTGTGACCTAATGTTGGAGCATTACCGCTCACAGAAGCATTTGTCGTATTGATAGGATTTAGCGAGGTGAAAAGATGAGAGACATTAACATTCCGTTATACTTTGTATCACGTTTAGAAAAAGCAAAAATCAGTAGATGGGGTTTAGTGATTAATAAAAATAGCAAAAAGAAATATTTCTTACCAATAGGTAACATTTATAAAAATAATTTAGTTAATTTTGCAGCTTGCTCAGTATAATTTACAATGATTAAGAAGTAGAAACTTTTTATTCTCAATATGTAGACTTTCAACTAATGCGTTTTATTTACTTTAAGATACTCTTATGTCATATATTGCAGAAACATCATTGGATCTTAAATAATATTCACTAGGGAACCTCAGCTAACACGACACATACTCTAAAAGGTCATGGTTGCTTTGATTCGCCAAAGCAGAGCCAGAAGTAACAAAATAACCTTAGAAACAAGCATTAGTTGTAGTGGACGGGTCACATAACGAGGCTGAAAGACGTCGGACGAAAAGGGGTGAGTGAAGACCAAGAGTAGATACCTACACGCAGTCAATGTAGACCACAAACTAGGTGGACCGACAACTTCAAAAGAATTTCCACAAACTGATTTGCAACCTCTTAGAACAGACGGAATCGAAATCATCTTGAGGAAACCTATGTTCAAGAGTGAATACAAGGGACTCGCTATCATAATTGACAAAGCTAAATTTCATAATCAATCGAGTAATAACGTTTCTTTTAGGTACCTCTCTATTGTATCAATATTAATATTCTAAAAAATGTTAATGTAAATCAATATTAGTTTCTAAAAATGTGTTACCAAATTGTTCAAGAATCTCTATTCTCACTTAATTAATAAAAATTTATCTAAAAATCTTTACTCACCTTGCTAATTTCCACATATGAAAGCTTTATGATTGGTGCCACTCCGATCTATTTCGTACAATAATCATCAGCTGAGTATTTTGAATTTTAGCTTTATCCTCTAGAATTTTAGACTATAACTTAATGCGTACTGTATTGTATTTCTTGTTCTTGTATTACAGACAAGACTTTAATTTGTTGTCGGGTTCCAAAATCGTGAACGCTATCTAATTTACCGTATAATAAGTCAGATCTCGCCCCTTCTTTTCCTTTGAAGGTAATATCGATCTTAATCTTTATAACCCACTTAAGAGCTTCATTCTGTCGACTTAAATTTGCTAATTCATCAATTTTTCAAATTTATTAGCAACGAAGAAATTTTATAATAGTACTTATAACATACGTACTTCGGAACAACATGGAAACCCAAGATTTATGGAAACTTATTGGAATTGTTAATAGTTTGTTATAATTATAAAAATATTATCCCTTGTTACTAAGACATATTTTAAGGAAATCATCTCTGTGCAATAAAATTTTCCGGTTAGTGCAATTCTTTTAAAACCCCTGAATTGATCGTGTTTCTGACGTTTCACGAGATCTTTGAAACCCGTCGTCCAGCTACCAATTGCCGACCAAAGCCATCTCCATGGCACAAAACTTCTCTCGAATTACAAGAGCGATATTCTTCGTTGTGTTTTCTTGCAGGAAATACTCTTTCTTGTTTCACGAACAACAGGAAGGGCGTGTACCGAAACGGAACAGTTAACTGACAAATTGCCCCCGATAAGCCATGCAACCCTAAATAAAACAGAATATTTGCGGCTTTGGTCTCGTAATAGATGGATGAATTTGTCGGAATTAATGGCCCAGCATTGACAGAATCATCCAACGTATGTTGAGTGACAGCTAATCCAAACAATAAATTCCCTAAGCAACCGCCCGCCCATCATCCGCAATTATCGATGGAAACATATTGGGAAGTTTCTGAAAACAATGCAGGACTCTTCGCTGATGGCGGTGCGTTTGTGTGTACCGGTCGTAATCAATGGTAACTGTGTTGTTAACAGGAGGCATTATGCAGCATTGAATCTGAAATATCACTGGATGTGTCAATGGGATCATCCAGGCCGGCAGTCCGATTGAAACCCTGGATATTGAACGTTCGCAGTTAATATTAATGTGAAATCGCGCGGCTGTGCATTGTGCAGTAGATATCGCTGCAACAAAAGAACTTAAAATTCCGGATCGAAGGAGATGCTGAAACAAAGCCCGGATTTAGAATTGCTAAAAATATCCAATATTTGAATCTTGCTGAGATGCGGAATTAATTTTTACTTCCATATCCGCAAATCGAACAATTTTTTCAGCTTAGAGAAAATGACCCTAGAGCGCTGTGGATATTGCTTCAAACAATAAGTAGGGCGATTTTTACATCTGTTAATGGAATTTGTTTTTTTATCTGATAAATCAAACACAAATGGAGTTGGTACGGTTACGCTGGAAAACGAAAAATGCTTTCTCTGTCTAATAATCAAGCCTTAACATTCGATCCCATTAAAATAGCTTTTCCCTTTTCGTTTTAATTAAAATCTTAACGAAGTAGGACTTAATCACTTTTCAGCTCTCTCCAAGAGTTCTTTTCCGTTCGTTCTTAACTATTTACTTACAAGATCATTAAAAGCATATTGTAATCAAATACAAGGTTTCCAGCTTAAAGCAGAACGCTTCATGGCTAATCCATTAATTAATTACATATAAATTTAATCAAGTGCATCTCCACAACGCACGTGTGATAAAGAGCTTCGAACAAATATGTAGTTTGATTAACTACATTACCATTTCGCATGTAGAACTGAATGTAGTACCTACCGAAAAACAAAAAAAATCAATATTTTGAATATCGTATAGGTTAAATTGATCACGTGGCCCTTAATTATTTTAAAACCGCATTTAATCACAAATCTGAATGTCTCATTACTTCCGAAGCAGGTACCGTCAAACAACAAACAATTTTTCGAAAATCCACATCAAATCCGTATTTGAGCGCATAGCAAAGCCGGAGTAGAACAACTGAAACGACTTTGGAAATTATTCATTATCTTGGTATTGGGCTTAATACAATAAGCCCATAGGCTTGATATGCAAATGTCCCAATTTTGGAAACGTTTGTGACGGATTGCCTTGCCGTATTTAATTATTTAAAGTTATTTAACCGTCACTGTTTCCTAATGCAAGTTTCTAGTTGGAACTAATTCCAGATCAAACGTCGCTTATCCCATTAATGACCGTAAACTAATCACCCGAAATCGAGTCAGGGACAGCGGCAGTTCGCAAACTCGGCAGCCCAAATTAACGAAATAAAACACCAGCTAGATATACTCACATTAATATTACGTCCGGGATCATTTTCGATGAGTTGACGAGCCAAATCCTTGCAGGATTTGCGAGACGCTGCGGGAACTTTCGAGTCGTCCTCCCAGTACCGTGACGGGGAATGGCCGTACAAGGCCGCGGGTGTAGCATGAGTTATCCTCGTATTTGTGACAATCCCCGTGGACTTTCCTGCGCAAGCAACGGAACCAGTTAGAAATCCCATTTAAAAGTCCTACATTTTTCACAAGTTCATAACAAAACTTTGATTAATTTTGATTGTAATAAAATCTTTAATGCGATTCGGAGCGTTCCAAGAACGATTAATTAAATCGGGATTCCTAATCTATGCGCGAAAGGCGAACTTTGCTATCACTAGGTTGTCACAACGAGGGTAGTGATGCGTGCGAGATAACTGCCTGCTACCAATTTCGAGATTAGTGACTTACTTAGTTTTGTTCAACGCGAGAAGTTGTGGTTGATGACTTCGAGACCACCAAATTAATAATGGATTTTGGAAAACTATATCTACACCTTAAAGTTTGAAAGCATATCCGTTAGGAAGTCATGGAAAACTTATGACATCAGTAGCGCCGCAACGTAATTACACCCTTCATCCCACCTTAGATGTAAGTAATTACGTAAGCATGAAACTACAGATATACTACCCCATTAAATATGGCATTCACAACACCGATATCTCCTCTTTGGCTTGCTGCTAATTAGGCTCTAATTTAATAAAACCAGCAGGAAACATATTGCTCCTAAGGCAGTAAATCCACAGAATAATTTCGCATTTCTAGTTCACTGAGAGCAAACACACGTCGAGGCAAACAGTTAATTAAACACTATTGTGCGAATTGATGTAAGTGGGATTACTCAATGCTGTAATTAGGACGACGCTCCATTAATAACTACCTGACAGCCTTCTGTTAGAAACACTCTTTTTTCTTTAGTACTCTTACGTATGGCCAGATTCAGCCCTTAAACCAGAGAAATTTGTCATTAACACTTGCCGCAACTTGGAAGCAGGTGCCGAGGAGGGACTAAGTTATAAAGTACTCCTTAATAAATTACATTCTTAGTTAAATCCTTCCGTACGCCCCTTCTCCCAAAATGGGACTTGTAAAATGAGCAGTGATCAAACTATTATCACTGGAAAATTTTCAAATCTTAAAATTTAAAAACCATAAACTAATGGATTAAAATTTCTAGAATTTTCAAAAAAGTGTTAGAGTTTAACAAATCTGCACAATAAATACTGCAGAAAAAGAGCTGAAAGGCATAAAAGGAAGAAAAATTTGTGTAAAATGCAGAAAAGCAAGCAAGAACGGAAGAAGAAAAAAAAGTTAATTGATCTACCCCAGTTGAATTTATTTATTAAATAATAATTTTTTTTTTCTAATAAAAATTATGCCGTTGAAGTTTTAATGTTATAAGCAATTTACTTATATACAGCTATACCTACGCAGAAAAAACAAAACATTATTCCATTGACGTGCTTTATATAACCAAAATAATAACGTTTTTTAATTACTTGGTGTAGCTGACACGGTGGCGCTGGATGTTATGTTTAGTTTTGAAGCTCAATTTGTTTGATCGGTTAATTTAACCAGGCAGCATTTAATTAATGAAAACGCGGAATTTCTGTGGAAAGCAAGGAATATTATCTCGTCCCGTAAACACGAAACGTCAACTTATCAATTTTTATAATCCGGCTGCGTGTTGATTACAGCCGTGGCTTTATCCTCACGCAATTTGTCATTAATTAGCCGAGATTATTCAGGGAATAAATCATGCAGCTTTCAGGTATTAAATAAGTGGTAAATCTCTATTGTGGTCGTGGTTTCTTCACAGCAGATTTTCAGGCGAGCGTAACATTAGACTAATGAGAATTCCTTCGGGGAGTTTGCGGATAGATACAGTACTGAAAAAGTGGAATATACAAAAACCGAGGTAAGAACAGTTTTTAGCCGCCTGTTTTATTCCTGCTTTTATTTTGTACAAGCTGAAGATAACGATCACCCATTAGTTCATGCCCGTAGGGGATGTGGGTATTTGAATTTCAATTTATGCTTGTTTTTTGCATATAAAAGACAGATTGGGGCAGTTTCTATTTACGAAAAAAGAGATTTATAACCGACACTATCCGTTTAGAAAATGCGTATTTCTCGTAAATTTTCCGGAATGTTTAACAAAGTGCGAAGGAAATGCCTAAATATGTTCCGCCTACGGGGTTAAATCCCTCTGGAGGTTCACGATGATGGCCAAATGACTTCTTTACGCTTAAGGTCGGGATTAACGACTCTCGAATTTATCGGGGGCTACGAATGCGGTTCGCAACTGAGCAGTTGTATTCTAGTAAATGTTTATTCTGGTAAAGTGGTCGAGACGAGGAGGGATGTTCGTTAAGGGAAAAACAACAGTTCTTACCTGACTCCTGCGCCCAATCTATCAGCGAGGAAACTCTCGAAGAAAAGCTGGAAAAACAGTTTTCGAAACGACCTCGAGCGTCCAAGCCCACCGTTTCGAAGTTTGTTTTAACGCCGCACATCAGCGCCGTGGCGCATGCCGACGATTCCCCTATCTGAGCGTCCATGTTGTATGTCTGCAACATAAAGATTCATTTGCGTTAGAGTAGATATGCGGAAAAAACAACTTCAGCTTTTGAGCTCTTGTTGGCTCTATCCTCCATCCCAATCACATGCGTTATTGAGGCGAGCACATTTCATTCCAATCAAAGATACTTCCTGTGAATGTTCGAACTTCATTAAAACCAACTCAGCAAGTTTCTTTTCGACGCGCAACTTGGCTGTATTTGTCATGCTATGTCCGTGAAAAGTTTGCTGTACTTTCGCAATCAGATTCAGTAGCAACCGTACGACGTCTATGTGCTAAAAATATTGAAACCAAAAGAGCTGCCTCTCTTTATATCGACCCCATAAGACAAATCACTCATCATCAGTTATGGTGGTTGGTAACTTTGTTTGTTTTTAAATTTAATGATGAGAACGCCATTAAAACTTCACTATGTACTAATTTTGGTTAATTTACTATTTTGCCAAGAATCTTTAAACAAACTCAAACAAAATTGCATTATAGAGGGGTGTGGATTATGTTTTGCGATGGTCCATAGAGACGAGTTAGCCAATAAATAAAATTAGTAGACGTAACTAAATGCTCAAACACAAAAAACCGAAATATGTACAAAGAAGAAAAATAAAGGTACGAGAACCCACTCGCCTCTAGAATCGGGTTCTAATTATTCTTCTAGAATATTTAATTGCAAGTGTTTCTAAGCAATAGTTATGTAAAGACTATATCTATAAATTTATTCCCACATCACTGGTTTTTAAAAGATTTCAGCTGCGTACTAGACGTTTCTAACTTTCCTTCATTAGTCTGGCAAGCTGACAGCGGTCCTTCATACAATTCATCTCCTGTCGCGCTAAATTGAACGTAACGAGTACCTCCTGCAGCTTCAGTATTGTTTCGTATAAATTCAGGTATCACCGTTACAGTTTCCGTGGAGATGCTCTTAATAAATGCTTCAATTCCCCAATGTTCTGAAGTTGACATTCTCGAAACTGAAATGTTGAAGCCACAGGTAGTTCAGAACTATGTATACATGCCATCGTTGCAGTTTACAGACGTTTTCGGAAATTGTTTATAGTAATTTTAAAGCACGTAGAGAAGGTTTAAAACTAGTTAATCGTTTGAAAGGAAACATCACAAAAATATGTAGACTCGACAGATCGAGATTTTGCTTTGTTTAAGACTTATAGAAGCTTCATGATGAACGATGATACGGTCAAAAGAGAGTTTGTGTTAATGAAGACGTAAAGTTTTCATTGCTGAGATATCTAGAAATCCACCCATAAAGCTGACTTTCCCTTCTTCGATCAGGGTTCCTCTACTAACGATTGTATCGGAAAAGCTTATCGTTTAACTAACAGTTCTTAGAAATTTTTTATATTATATATTTAGTTATTGCGTATTAAATGAATTAAATGTTGTCTCATATTATAAAAGTAATGTTTGTTGAATCTCAGCATTTACATGTACAATTTAAACGTATACAAAAACCTGCAGCAACGTAATAGCTCGAGGAAACACATTTGTGGCTACCTACCTCCAAGCCTTCCTCAAATACAGATTGATACTCTACAACTTGATTCTAGTCGAGATTCAGTTACTTCCCAATTTGGATTATAGTTAATATAAGACATTGTTCATCCAATACTACATTTTCGTGTTGATACAATATTGTGCTTATTTTTGTGTGCCAAAATTAACAACTCAACCAAATATTTAAAAATGCCTGAATAAGTTGCAATTTTTTAACAATTTTTCAAATCATAATTGAACATATATTTGTTTTCTGCAAAAATGTAACAAGTTTAAAAATACTCTGCTTATACTATTGCATATTTATTAACTTACAACCGTATCTTTTTTACTTGGTAATTAATTAAATCAGCGTAATTTGCCGTGGAGAAGAATTTGAAGTGTCATAAATGTAATACTACTTAGACTCGACACAAAGTAATTTAGAGAACTTTATTTTTTGCCATTAAATTCCACTTTCTTTGGGACGACTCACTCATAATTATGCCTCACAGGAAAAAAAGTTGACTGATGTCTATAAAGACGACACCTAAAAGAGACGTCTTGAACATTTTTGAAACCATATAACTCGTGTAGAACGTGTTGCTGTTTCACCAAGCAGCCAATTAGGCGGGAAAATAACAGTACTAATAAAATTATCATATTGCTTATCCTTTTGTTGTTATTAACCCCTTAAGCTAAATGTATTCAAGTTCACTAGATGGCTTCACATCTCCTAGCTAAAATGACCGGCATCATCGCAACGTTTATCTGAAATGTTCAGAAAATTATTATGTTAACAATTCCGAGTAGCCAATAACTGATTGTACCATGGCTTAACCGAACTTCACTAATTTGAGAAACTGAGTGTCACAGAACTTATCTTCTCAGGAATGTCACGACACAAGACGACCGAAACGTGAAGAGAAATGCAATTTCCCGAATAACTCGGAATGCCACATGAAGGTTTATTTTAATAACAGGAGCTTACTGCGATTTTCTTTTTATTATTTTTTAACGTATTCCTGTTTTAAATTACTAAACTTGGGGTCTCAATCTTGTAAAAGCTCTTAAAATTTTCCATCCTGGTCTGCAAAGAAGTTGCCCCTCTTACAACAAACTGTTTTATTCGATAAAAATTTTTGATCTTTAGTTATTGGTTTATGAACATCGGAAATCAATCTGATAGCAGATCTAGTAAATATGGGATGGGACGCCAATTTATAACGGAACTAGTGACTTGAGCCATTGCCTTGTTAAAAATCACATTTTTTTTACTAAAATTTTATACTAAAGTATTATTTCTTCACAAAAGTAGACATAAATTAGCATCTAGTTATGGTTTTAAAATTAATAATTTTTGAAGATTCAAGATAACGAAGTTTTCGTTCTGGCAGAGGGTTATGACTCTTTTCCGAGAGTTTCCACTACTACTCCATTTTCTACTACTCCATTTAACAACATTTTTAATATTCATAGCTTGTTGTTCAAAATGTTGTAATATTTTTAACAAGAGGGCAAAAGTCTCTATTATTGTCTCCAACTATAAGTACGAGCTACTAAATTGTAAAATATGTACATATTTATTTTGTGACCACACGTACAATTATTCAATATTCGTATTTCAATTTTTTAAGTGTAGTGAGAGTCTAATTTTAACAACGCTTGTCGTCTAAGGGTTGTGCTTTATCGGTGTAGTAAAAATCTAAATTCCTTTATCCATATTCAGTTGACTTCTATTCAAGCTCGATATTTACTGAGGAAGAGTTGGGTGACGGGCCAATATATAAATTTCATGATAAACGGGAAACGCCATAATTTAAAGAAAACTTGAATGAGATAGTAATAATTTACCTAATCTTAGAAAAATATACTGGCGTAATACCCTTTACTAATAATAATTTGATTGAATGTATATTTGTAGTTGCAGCAATTTTATTTAAAAAAAAAAATAACAATATTGCTGGCCACCTGTTCGTAGTAATGTCGGTTACATCGCTTGTTACAAAATGTTTCTTTAATTCTTAGCGCCGCCAAAAAATTAGTTTGGGAAGTTTTGACTAAAATCAGCATTTTAGTAAAAGTCATATTATTATAATGGCAGTAAAAGTCGTGTAACTTCTAAAATAAAAATAGTATGCTAATAGTTTCTAACTGCCTAAAAAGAGATGAGTTTAATTCATTGAAACAAAAAAGTGAAGTCTGCTTAAGGTCATTTCTTAATCCTTGACAAAGTTGAAACGGAGGGATTCACCCGGCGCCTCCGCCATTTGTTGAGGCGTTTGATCATAAAATATTAAGAATATTAAGAAAACGTTAACAGACCTAAAAAATTAAAACGAATATTTTTGTCGTGTATTTACACTAATTTGCATTAAGAAAATATCAATTTTGAAAATTTTTCCTGATTTCGGAATATTGATGACATTTTAATTTTTATAAAGACACTAATAATATTGTAACTTCTAATATAAGAAGAGCATTAAAATATGTTATACTGTCTGAAAAGAACTAACTTCAAGCAATTCGAGAAAAAGTGTCGCTTGCTCAATCTCTTTG
This sequence comes from Schizotus pectinicornis, assembly GCA_951805265.1. Lineage (NCBI taxonomy): Eukaryota > Metazoa > Arthropoda > Insecta > Coleoptera > Pyrochroidae > Schizotus > Schizotus pectinicornis. The sequence goes on along the minus strand of OX638202.1, from coordinate 14,661,431 downwards.
TTTAATTGTAGTCAAATTTTAAAACCAAAGTTTTTATCCGGCGCAATTAAATAGCCAGCTCTCTAACAAGTGCCGGTCTTAGTTAATTTAAAAAAAATGACGTATGCTTGGTTATTTTTTAACTATTCTTAAACTGTAAAGCAAAGTGGTTCCCCGGCACCTCCACCAATAATTGCTAACTTAAAATAAAAGTGATATAAAATGGATAGACCAAGGTGAATAACAAAGTTTTTGGTCGTGGAGGTCAAACGTCAACTTTGTCATTTGCAGTGAAATTTAGCACTCCATAGAGTCGAAATAAACCAGCTAATTACAGCATTTTACAGCTCACCTCATCCTGCCATCAAAAAACAAGCAGCGGGCGTGATAGGGATGTCGTTCAGGTGTGCTCCGTCGGTATTTATGCGCATCATAAAACGTTAGTGTACCTTAGCCAGCGCAACTGCAGGAAATGTGTCCCAGGCGAGTTCGTGGTCCTCGCCCCGTTTCCCAAGACGTTGTCCTCGAAGGATGCGAGCCGCCGTCGCCGTCGCTACACCCATCCCATCGCCCACAAACAGAACCACATTCTTGGCGTGTGGCCGGCGATCGGTAGCATATTGCAATCTCTTCCGCAAAGCCATACGTGCCTGCTCGTACCAATATTCCTGATCTGAAACAAGAGATTAAATGACGAAAAGGAATTTCCACTGGCAGACGTGCAGAACTTGGGTTTGCGGTTGCGCGCTACCCACGCTCTACAACATCAAAGCTGTAATTCGCTAGAGCTAGAATTCAATTTACACTTGTGTTACCTAAATTTTGTTGTTTATAGCACCCACATGCAATAAACTAATAAACACCATTCGAAATTATTCGTGCATGACATTTCTCTTATGCCAACAATTGAGCCATCATCGATTTATTAGAGCCATTTGATACCACTCAAGTCAATTACTTCCACTTATGTATTAGTCATCTTCCAGATCGATAAATTACTACTTGGTAAGTTATCTCATGATTTGGTCCCGTTGGATAAGGTTTCCAGAGCGTAATTGAGTTAGTGATACGAAGCTGAATAATTATTCGGAAATATCCATAAATATTACATAAATAACGAAAATTAATATTTTAAAGTTGGGAATAAATTGTGAATAAATGGCAATTGTTGTTGCTCTTATTTAAAATGCCGGAGTTTGCAACTTGTTTTGTGCATGTACAATACAAATCTACGGAAGTCAGCTTTAAATCAACGACGTAAGCAGACTTGTCCGTACGACGACGCTGACAACAGAGTTGGGTAGAATTCCATTAATTATCCATTGTCAGTCAGGTAAATGGATCAGTAAGTAAGCGTCATTAATTTCAAAAGCTCGTTCAATTTTGAGAAATTGCCATCAGCAACATATCTCGATTAAACCAAATTGGCAATAACAGCTGCATATTTTATACGCTGCATTATATTATGGAGATTAATGTTAGAAAAGAGTAGCTCAAAAATATATAATTATGGACTTGTGTAATGGACTTATGTAATTATATGACATTTGATTCTATCGTGTTTTAACCAGATGATGGTTTTGTTACATTCATCAATACTTTAATCAATTGAAGCTATCAGACAAAATTTTCTGTATGAGTGAGTCTATTATTCTTTCAGCAAACTAATATTTAGCTAGCAGAAAATTTTGATTAGCTAAAAAAGTAGCTCATTCTCGAGTCCTCTCGCTTATTGTTGTCCGGAATAGAGAAATTTTTCCAAGAGTCATTCATCAAGCGAGCTTTGTCAAAGTTTGCATGAATAGAAGTTTATTCTCAACATCATTTGCACTTGCACACCAACTTGGATGAACTGCAAATCCATTTTTCCTTTTCGGGGCCCTTGACTAACCAATTTAGTTTTGCTCTGGACGCTCCAGCAACTCTCTGCATATCGTATTATAAAAGCTTTGACTAGAACTATCCAACAAATGAGTTAACGTGGATTTATTCTCTCTGAAAAGAATATCATAATAGACTTTAACCTGACTTTAACTACTCCAGAATCTTTACTAAAGTTTTTGAAATTTGCTTCCAATTGAAGCATTAGTTACAATTCTAGTTAGACAGAAATATTAACGTTTGATGTAACGCATTGTAACGCAATTTGTAGCTTTGTAAGTATGCTTTTTGGGTAATAATTTAGCACAAGGAATAATTAGGTCAATGTTTAAATTGCATAAGTTTTATTCTGCGTGCTAATGCAAGAAGAATTTGAATAATGGAAGTGCATATTTTATATTTTTCAAGATATTGCTGCCAGTCTTTTGATAAAATCGAGAAACGAGGTTTAAATATAAAAATCTCGAAACGTTGCTATTTTAATAATTCCGATTTGATATTTATTCATTTACCTAATAACTTAAAGTAATTATTTACTTTGCATTAATTAATAATTAAAATAAATTTTTATGTGCCCGTATTCTGAGCGAGATAGAACTTAATGTTATTAATGCAACTGAAAGTTCTCTTTTTATGTACCATTAGCGTCATCATGATTTCGGCAGGAATGGACCAGTAGGTAATTTATTGTCTTAAAAACAAACTTGAATGTTTTCAAGAGAACTAAGTAACTGTAAATAAAGTTCAATTCTGTTGTTTCTGGCATAGCTGGCGAGGCAAAAACCTGAATCCGTTATAAAGTTTCCTCTTGATGCGCCTTTCTCCGAGCTCTCAGCAATCTCCTGTGTCAACACAGCGAAATAGTCGTAGATATGGGGATAAACACTATTTGTGTAACTTTTGTTCATGGGGCCACATTACAAGACCTTTGAGCGTTAAGAGAATTTACTTTGCGGTCCGATCGCTCGCGACGATTCTCTTCATATTTTATTGAGAATTCCCCAAATGTGTCACTTCAACGTCACAGTGCTATCGCTGCGCGTTCCGGGCTCCATGCATTATTTATACCACTTTAAAGATCACCAGCCCTTGCTAAATTCACAGATTGCTACGAGACATCCTTTATTTCGAGCGACTGTCAGCCAAATCGAAAAAATATCCATATTTTTCCTTGCAGAAGCTAAACAATACTTGACTGCAGCTTGACATTCAATTACTTTGTAACTATACATATTGTTAAATTTTGGCACGGTGGAAATGGAGGTTTTGCGCAGATGACTGCGGTCATATTAACAATGAAGAAGAGAAGTAGGAATATTTTATTCTGTAGATAGAGGTTTGTCGATAACACGACGTAATCACGTTCCACCAATTCTATATGTGAGGTCAATTATTTTTATTTCCAATTTTGCTGCGGCAGCTTTTTATAGTCCGCCATAAAAGGGACAAAATGAATCTCTAAAAAACATACGGCCGTAATGTTCTTTTGCGACTTAATTAACAAAATAATTACCACAGAGACCATTCTTCAGCGTAATCTAAAATATCATACGCAAATATTAATGCAAATTTTACCAATATATTAATGTGTTAGAGGCCATGGATAATTTAATTATGTTTTTATGACTGATTGTATGATTATCATTTTTACATAAATTTTTATAGGCGCCCATAGGTAGTAGCAAATTAATGGAAAGTTAACTTTTACATTAATGTTGCTGTCAAAAAAATTTATTATATGAAATGGTCATATTATTTATGTCACAGCTCAAGGAGTAAATCAGTTATTTGTCTGCCGTTGGCAGTCAAAGTAAGAAATACTTTCAAAACAAACTGGAAAACATGTAAGGAAATCATCAAAGAAATTGATTTGGCGATGCAAAAAAGGAATATAATAAAAAATGGAGTTTATGAAGTAAACAAAGAGAATTGTTCTCAAATAGTAACAAAATAAGGAAAATTGATTTTAACATTATAGCCGATGATTGGACCTAATTTGCTAAGGAAGATAATACAGAAAGAAGCAAAGAGCAGAAAAGAAGATATAAGAGAAAAGGGTAAAGGACATATTAAAAATGTATTATTACCAATTTTATGTTGCCACACTATATGGGTAATAAGCATTATAAGCATTAGTTTTACTATCTTTCAGTTAAAAATTAAAAGATTTTGTGGTTTTATTTCCTTCCATAGTCTCATTTTGACTGAATCAAGTTAATTCTATCTAAGCTCGTCAAATTAATTTTATTTTTACAGTTTCTTGGAGAATACAATTTTCTTCAATCTCTCATCTAATATATCCAACATTGCCTAAAACTTGATTGCAAAAGCAAATGATTAATGTGAAAAGTGACCAAAAGTCAAAGCAATCCCTTTAGCTATTCATATCAATTACTAAGCAAAACAAAAATTACTAGAAATGAACATATAAAAAGCTCAAACTTTTGCTTTACATTTGGAGCAAATTTCTAACACCTTTCTGAAACACGTATTTGTTTTACTTCAAAAAATTTATATTTCTAGTCTACTATGTATAAACAATTAAAACCTAAAAAAACATAGTTACCACATTTATATTACCACATGTGAAAGTTTTCTATATTTACCATAAACGTCATAATGCTCAAGATACGAAGGTAGAAATTACCTATGTATTTTGCATTTAAGGTATGAAGTAATTGAGACATGCTCTTGCAACTACGTCAATAATGAACTTAATTTGCAAACTGGCAAACTCAAAGTGAACATACTGTTAGCTACTTCAATGCATTTAGTTAGTGCATGCGCCTTTTCGTGCAGTCTAGCAATTTCACGAGTTCCATAACAAATATTTGTTCTTAAACTTTAAGCCCCTTTCTAACGGTTTCGGTTCTTGCGAAAGTTATCAGACAAGAGCATTGTGCACAACAGAGGTGTAATCCTGCAGTAGCAGGTAGATCGGAAGGTTGCCAACAGTGTTTCGGCGGTAATTCGGCAGATTACCGTCGTTAAAAAGACCTTTCAAGAATTAAGTAGGTGGACCCGCACGAATAAGATCGCCGACGCTTTTGTAATCTCCATGTTTGGGAACATAATGCCTTGAAAATAAAATTACTTCGTTATAAACTCAATTTAAATGTAAACACGGGATGGTTTCAGCTTTACTCGCGTCTACCTATGCTCATCCCTGGCACGAACCGTAATAAAAATTTAACATCCGATATGACCCGAAGGAATCTAATTTATCTAGGTCGGGACTCTGGATCTACGGCTTCGGTGCAACCTTTTAAACCGAAAAGCATAGTTACTCTCTTCAGCCAAAAATATTACCACTCTTTTCTTTTAAATTTCCACGTTTATTTCATGTGCTTAAAACTACTGCTCTTTAAGAGAAACGTCTCCGCTGTATCATTTGTGTTTGTAGAACGTCAGCAAAATGCATTGACGTGATTGTTTGTATTAGCAGAGACACGTATTGAAAAAAGAGAAAAATACGAATTTGGTGCTTATTGTCGTTATCTGTTCGACAGTCATGAAATGTGTTATACCCATCTGCCTCACTTTACGGCTGCTCGAGATGATGTAGTGCAATTACTCTGTAGAATACTAGAAATGATCTCGCGTCAAACATTATAAATATTGTCTAGAGTTATCATACTGGCCCGCGAAAACCAGGCCTGTATCGGCTGTAAAATAAAAATAGATTACTTTTGCTAACAATACTTTAAATAATAAATAACAAGTATTATTATCACTCAATAAATTGGTAAATTGGACATTACCAATTCGATTTGATTGTAATTATCACCATTTATAAAAAGTAAAATCCTACTCAGTGAACGGCTACACAAACGGCTAATTTCTCTTGTAGTTGTTGGAGGTAGTTTGATGAGCGTTATTTGTATTGACAAGATAAGTGAATGATCAGCGTAGTCTTTGACGGTGTTTGCCAATTCCAAACCAGTTAACCTTTTATCGAAACTTAATGCATTAAAGCAAGGTCATGTTACCAAAAGTAATTCGATGAAAGCTCTACCGAACTTGTAGACCAATTTCCCCTTATACTGCTAGTTCCAACCTATCTTAATTCTAAGACGACAAACTTCCCTAATGACAATTATTTGTAAGTGTAATTGTCCTCGACTAACTACCTTGAACCCCTGATTTCTAAAACCGTGTAACTCACGTGGCTCTTTATACGCATCCCTTGTGCAGCTAAATGAATTAAACCGATGATCTAACTTTCCTTTTTTATTATTCACCTATAACAGTGTAACGCATTCTCATTACTTTTTTTCACTTTCGTGATTGTCAAATAGATCAGAATATTTCACGGAAAACGAGAAGCAAACTGAAATAAATAGTGAGGCATCGGAGCTTTAACAAGCCAGGAGCCCTTTTTATCTCCGAGAGTTTTACAGAATCGTATGACGTACGAGAATGTGGGGAGAAAACCCTTCTTTACGATACATAACAGCGACAGTTCTCTCTTGAAAAAGTCCGACTTACCGCATGAATGAAATAACAGTTGAATAATAAACCTGAAACAAGTTAGACTACCCTCTCGATGAAAATTGCAGATGTCCTAAAATTATTTTTTGACTTTCCCATCAACTTTACGGGCAACATTGTTTCTGATTCGGTGGAAACACCGAAACGCGCTATTTATTCCACCCTATGCTCCCCCATCTGGAGCTCGCTCTGAGAGTGCAACGTATCTCCGATGCCATTTTTCATTCTGATTATAAAACGATGACGCATTTTTTTTCAGCAAAATCGTAATAAGATTTACGGTTTCCAAACTCCAGTTGGGGTTTCTGGCAACAGAACGCAATTATCGTCGTAATAAGCGAAATCAAAGTAGTTATTCACGAAGTCACGTAGGGCAAAGGTACCTTTCGCCCTTGTCGGCCAGAAGAACAGGGGACTGGAATGTTACATCAAACTAGAAACTAGATGAACGTGCCGTGTCGGTTTACTTTACCGCCAACCATTTTGGCTGGCTTCTTGCCCAATTACCGGCACGGAACGCGTTCTTTACTGTCTCTCTTCCGGAACAAGTAGAGCTAAAGACGTAAAGAATATAATTCTATTATATATAGTTTCATGCGGGAGTGATAATTTTCTTCGCAGTCCCTGGAACCAACGTTAATTTGAGCAAAACGCGATTTGTAGATAGTGTTCTGAGCATCAACCAAATGGGGTCACAAAATTTCGAGCACAGAGTATATGAGTTAATAAAAATGGGTGGCATTTCTCTAATCTGGTAAAATAGAGAGATATTGTTAAATTGTTAATTCATTGACTTAAGGTTATGAAATCTCTGAAGATTTACTTATACTCGTATCATAATAGTTTAATACTTTATTATTATTAACAATACTCTAAAGTGACTAGTATTTAATCGAGGCAATATTAAAAGTTTAATTAGTTCAACTAACTTACCACGGATTTAGAGAACGGTTGGAATATTCGAGGAGCATAGTGTGTGCGTCAAGAGAAAGTAATACAAATGGTGGAGGTGCCGGGTGAATCAGCAAGGCACGCAGCCAGTTGAACGTATATTTAGATACGCGATAAATTGCGTCGTATGGGATTCCTTTAAATTATTTTGTCGTTTTAATATTTCTAATGCAGGGATTGAACGCGAGAGTCACCGTTAGTAACAAGAGCTTGAATTGTGCGTGTTTCGTTAACATATAGACAGAGACCCGCCACACCCATCGTACGCGATCCCAACTAACAACAAAATTTAAATCGAATCAACATTCCGATTTTGCGGCAGCCTGCTGGTTTTGGTTTGTAAATATGGAAAATATGTAAATGGCACAGAAAGCAATTAGCAAGTGAATGTATTTGCTAACGAAACAGCTCAGTATCCCTTAAAAGACAGTTATATAGCAACTTAGGCCAAGGATTGATCTGCGAGCAGAGACCACGCTGAATGCGTTGCACGGTTCAATGCATAAGAAAGCGACATGCAAACCTAATCTCGTTGCTTGAACGGGTAGGGTGTCCCAAAATCATTTTTATTTCATTTTTGTGTTACACATCACCGAACTTTACAATCGACGTGTAAGCACAATATTTGGCTTGGAGGAAGTTTTAACATCTAAATTGCATGACATATTTTTATTTTACATGGAAGAGTTACGAAATTCTCCAACGCGCCATCTCATTTGGGAATAGCTGCAACCTCGTTTCTCATTACTCCTTCACTTTACGCGAGATCAGCCAAGAGCAAATTGAAGTCTCCCGACATTCTGACCGATTAACAGACGCAAAGTAGCCAATTACTCACAAAGCTAACTATTATGCACTAATAAGCAATAAGCATGCATTTTTTATTTGCACTTTTTTATACTTTTTATTAAGTAAAAATTAACGTATAGAGCAACATAGGCAAATCGAAATCTCGCGTGGGTCAATATGGTTTCGAATTGAGAAAAATTGTGGTTTAATGATTGGTTATTAATAACTGTTTATTCGACAAACTGTTGGGTCTCTTTGCTTTATGTTGATGGAGCGTATTATTGAGAATGTGGGTGTTTCCGTCAGGAAAATATTTCTCTCGTTGGTTTTAGCGCAGATGGTAGAAAGTATGCTTTTGAAATTGACGTTTTCGTGAAAGTTAATTAACCTAAAATAATATTTAATATTGGCACGAAGGTTAGCAGGTAGGCATTCACAACTCTATTGAATAATTTAATTAAGAACCTGTATGTACATTACAATGTACACACACGTTCTTGTTTCATTAGAAATAGGATAAAACTTCCAGAGTATTTTGGAACAAAAATTTTACGAAATCAGTTCTTACTGTTTGAAGTATTAAATTAGTTTCTAAGTATTTAAATATTTATTATGCTTTTAAAGTTTAGGAGAATAGCATTTGTAACTTCTTTATAAATTATTGGTAAAATACCAACTTACACAACACAACAAAAGAACCAATTTGCAGAAAATTTTAAAAATTGACAGAAAAAGCCCCTTAAAAGAAGCATTCTGTATTACATTAAGAAAAAGCCGGTAGTTAAAAGCAAAAATTTCTAATTTGTACCTCAAAATGAAAGTTGGAGGAAACTCACATCCTGTCATCTTGCTTTGATAATGAATTTGAGAACGTTAGCAACAAAATAAAACCAAGTAGTAAGATACGTCAAAGCAGCTCCATAGAACACCGTGCAATCGAGCTTCCTATATTTCCTGTTTGTCCGACAAACAATACTTAACTAATAAGCTAAATTTAAGCATACTTTGTTGAGGGACAATTCCTGTAACTTAATTCTACCAGTTTCTACCCACAAACTTAATACCTTCCAAAATCGTGTTTGTAACCTGCAACTAAACCAATTCCTTTGAAGCAACTACATCAATAGTTTGCGTTATGTCTTTGTTTCACAAGCACGGCTTCTTATCTGTAAAAGCACTTTTTCAAATTTTTTACTCACTGTCGCAGATTTAACTCAGAACGTTTAATTATTGGCAAGTGGGCTGATAAATGTTGGATTATGACAAAAAAATTTAATTAATTTTCGAATAAAATAATTTGAGTCGTGAGAAGAGAAAAGTCTTGCAGGTACAAATTTTACAATTTACAAATTTTATCAAGTCCCACTTATGCACACACTTATGCGATTATCGCACTCGACACATGCACTTGCGTGTTTAAGGTGGCTTTCCTGATGGATATGTAATAAGTTAGTAGGCTTCAAATCATCATAATACTTTAATCTAATACCCAGTACCAGTACCAAAACATGAGTATCTCTGATTCTTATAAAGCTCAAATTGTATCATGCATATAATAATAACTAAGTTAAATATATTCATAGGACTAAGAAAAACAAATTCAAATCTGTCATTGGCCACTGCGCACCTTTCATTTCAATTCAAACGCTTTGCGGGTAATGCGGAATCGAGTAATGTGAAATAACCACAACGGAAGCTGGAATAATGAAATAGGACTCGCGAAGCGAAATGAGAGTCCTAAAACTTCTGGGGACATTAGGATTTCCAGAACTTGTTCTGCCCGTTTTAGCATATCCAGTATCCGAAAAAAATCATTGAGTGAATTTTTACATTTGCACATTTCTCACCGTCCGTTACAAGACGCCCACCAATATTTCGGGCAATACCCGCTGTCCGCTTGCAGATAACATAAATAAAAGGACCTTAGGACCTTGTGCACTCTTCTCTATTTAAATTGAATCTTGATTTATTTAGGTACGTAACTTGATCAATTCAGGAAGTTTGTTAAAATGTCAGAATAAATCGTAAATGTTCCTTTTCAATCTTACATTGTTGAGGGAAACTCAATTACTTCTACATGTCATAAAGGATGTTTACAAGACTTCAAAGGATTCTTCTTTAAACGTTTCTATTACATAGTATAGTCAGTGGTTTCCTTTCATGAAAACATAGATATAAAAGCAAAGAACAACTGTGGTCACCATGTTTAATTGGGAAACTATTAAAACAAACGCCATTTATCTCTAACACCATCTTCTGCGCAAGAAAAAAATATGAAAAAATAAAGCATCCTTCATTAACTGCTTTAAGTACTTTTTGAAGTTAAGTTAAGTCAATAGCTTTTTTTATAACTTTGTTCACGCTTCCAGGATTTTATAGCTTCTTCTACATCGATCTCATTGATAAATTAAATTTTAAATTGATCCTAGGCTATAAATAGGTGGAAAAAATGGTCCGTAACTTGATTATTACCGCTAAAAATGGCCGTTTTAGTGCTGATCACGTCTGAGATGGGACACCTAAGTGGTGCAACCGGAGCGACAATAATCAAATTATCTGAAATCGAAGCCTACATGAAGTTGGCAAGTGCCGGTTTGACGAGTGCGTAAAATCTCTTTTACGACCGCCGCTCATTGATAATAAAATTTTTAGCTTGGATTAAGTTTAAATTGCTTCCTGCAGAAACTCGAGTTTTAATTTTTTACGATCTTGATAAAAGCAAGTTTGGATGACAGTCGGTTGTCACTAACAACTATTTTCCGGTTAGTAAGCTCCGTTTTTGACATGTTTGATGTGCGCATCGCTAGAGTGAATGCAGAAGTTACAGCCGCAATCATAATCTTAAAATCTCTACGAAACAGCAATTTGTTTACAAAGTGTTTTTATCAAAAAGTGTTTAGCTAAGCTAATCTTGGTTTATTTACATTACTACCCCATAATGGATGTTCCAAATATTAAGTATCGGATAGCAAATGAAAATGATATATGTTGGGATTATTTTGCAAATTATTTAGACAAACGGATAGAACATGACAGAAATTATAATGGAAAAATATGATCCGTCGAGACGAGAATCTTTTGTCATTTGGGTGAGAGCTCTTATCAGAAGATCTGCTTGGAAATACATGTTTGATAGCGGCTTCAGTTTCGAGTGAATCATCCTCTAGTTTATATAATTTATTAAGCTGGACGAGATGAGTTTATCGCTAAATGGGCGCGATTCCAGATTTCGTGCCAACTCCAATTCTCTGACCTAAATCAGACCTTTGTCTAAGCTAAGCTATTTGAAAAATTGGACTGTATCGCAAATCGATTCCATAATTATTATATTAGTTATTTCCATAATTTTAACAAATTTTGACGATAAAAGTCCACTAGCTACTCTTACATTTTTCAAATTTAGTTTCTTACAACTTTGGCATTAGGTGACTTTAAAATTTGAATTATGATTAAAGAAGCTTCAGCGGTGAACTTCAGAAAACCATAAAAATAAATCTTTAATAAAAAATACTTTCCAAAGAACATTAGAGCAAAGGTGAAAAGTAAAACCAGTGAAGATAGAAACTTAATAATTGATATAATAAAAGTCTCTTTTCAGTGGTAAACTAACACAAAAAAAAATTTATACTTCAACAATTTATTTTATTTTTCCTCCATATATTTAGTTACATGTTAATGAAATGACATTTATGCAGCTAACTATGACCGACTTGCCAGAAGTTTCTGTAACATCTGCGTGCTATAAAGACTTTCAAAATGAAGCACACGTATTAAATTCTCGTACCTGCTACCTTTCATGAATAAGAACACTTTATGTGGATCATGGAAAAAAATGTTATACATGTGACACATTTTAAGAAAAAAATTGTGGAAAAAAAATGGAATTGTGTGCTTCGCAGACATAGCACGTATGTACTTGAACCAAATAATAAACTATGCCGACTTTTAACATTTTCTCTTTTTATTGTACCTAATCCAACTATTTCCCAAAACACCCTCGTATTTATCAAACTCTCTTCTAAATAATTTTTGGCACTTAATTAACGAAACTCGGTAATTTATCATATCTGCAGTATTACATTTGCTTTTATTTTAGATTAGTATTGCCAACTATCTCGCAATCGCAAGAAAAGATCAATTGAGACGATGTTATCCCAATTTCCGTTTAAGCGACAAATTTCCTCTCAGTATAAAGCTGCACTTTTAAACGACTTCAAGTCATTATAATGATGCCTGCAAAATAAAATAATATGCGCCGTAAACTCAATCCAATTTCTCGGGTTTCCTCACTTGGAAGTTTTCAGATAAGATGATCATAATCAACATCTGTGTGACAATCTGCACTAACAATCTTACTGCTGTTTTGACAAGATATTTAAATTCATTATTGGAATAATTGCTTTAACTACTCCTCCTTCCATTATTTTTCATTATTAGGTCTTTATTTAGTCGCCAATCCTGCGAACAGTGGAAACGACAATAATTGTCACGTGGCCTTAAACAGCTTCATAATTATGGAGTAAAAGTTACTTGATTGTTAACGAAAGCCCAGCAATTATGTATTCAAAATAGAATTAACTTTAAATTAAAATCCACAATTGCTGCCATTTTCTCTGCCGATTGGCCATAACAAGCATCTATTCTTCTCTTTAAATGCCTCGCTTGGTTTCATTTTGTTGGTAACTATTTAGTGTGGCGAGCTTCAGACATGTCTATTATAGTAATTAAAACCTGCATTAACTACACTCTGTACGCTTTCAGCCACATAACTGAAATACACAATCCTCACAATATGGAGAACCTTAGTGCTTGAAAACACAACAGCTTTATTGGCGTAAATTATTATTATTGGCTTAATTAAAAAGTTTAAATTTTAACTCTTGAATTATTTCCTTTTTGATAATATACTTCGTTTTCTGTTTATTTTGGATGCACAGCTACGATCCGACGAGCTATATGAAAGTTGTGCCGTATATTATGTCCTGAACTTGCAGGAGTGCATTATTTTGTAATTTGGAGATAAACACAAGTGGTCGCAATAAAACGGGAGAAGTGAAATCTTTGGAGTGCTATTAAAGCCCAGTTAGTTTCTACAGCAGCACAGACGATTTAACCAGCTGAAATATGCAAATTTCGAAAGTTCCTTAAGCAGTTTAATTAAAGTCGCCACTACCAACCAAAGTTATTACTCTAATAGTATACTACTAAATCGGGAAGCTGTGAAGGAACTCCGTAATTTGGCCGTGAATCAATTGGTTTCCGTGGCAAAATTAATCACTCATGGTATTAAGCTTGTTGGTGAATATTGGACGTGGCAAGAAGGAAAATATAAATAATCGTCGGGCCTTAAGTAAAGTGTACACAGAGAAAAACCGAGCCCTCCGTGCTATTTATATAATCTTCAAATGAATTATGTTTTAGAAAATAAATTTTGCCGGGAACGACTATTTGTAAGATTGTCAAGTGTTCGCGCATCAGCTTAGTTTCAAGGAGTATCCATTTTTATGTAAAATGTCTAGTAATAAATCTGTATTTTCGGCAAATGAAAAATGCGGAGGGTTTGCCTCTCGTGTGGGAAAAAACGCGTTGGCCTTTTATGTGAATAAATAACGTTGGTTTGGTACTTTGCTTTTCCAAATAAAAATGATAACTTTTTTGTTTCTCGCACATACTTCTCTGAGGTTGACCCAAATCTCCCTCCCTAGAGGCACACGTTGACGGAAACGTTTGGACAAGGGCTGGGGGGTATTTGTGTCACGAATTAAATAATCTCGCTTTCTGCAATAATAGGCATTTTTCTTGTCGAGAGCGCGCCGGATTATTTCCTGGGTCGACACCCGAAGCGTAATCGAAACCAACGAAAAAAAGAGTAATGAAGCAGCTCAAGTTAAACTGTCACAATCACTTAAAATATTACCCACTGCATGGTAGATTAAAATGCAAAAATTTCTAAGGACACACTTTACGAATTAGTAATTTTAAGAAAAATTTTATTTGAAAATATTGCAGCTTTTTATAAAAGGAACTGAGCTTTTAATACTTCTAACTTAGAAGTGTTATCTAACCAAAACAATTTTATTTAAAATTATTTAAATTAATTAAAATAATTTAAATTTATTTAAAAACTAAATGTGCGTCAAGGATTTACTAGTTTTATAAATTAAGAATATTTACTGTCTTTAGATTTCTATTGCTGTAACTCATTTGATTTGTTAACAAAACTAATTGTAATTGAGTGCGTCAAGTAATAAAGTTATCCTCTTATTTTAACTGTTAACTGACCACATTGATTTATAACTTCCAGCTTCTAGTTGAGCCAAAAAGTGTCCGAGCGCAGGGAAAGAACCTCGCCATAGACGCTCAAGTGATTCTAATTTTCAGCACGCAGTACGGTGGCATAATAATTTAAGAGAAGAGTCCTCCCAACATCTTCAAAATTTGGCGCACAAAGAAGCCTGAAATGTTTTATTGCTTCTGAAGTTTTTTACTAACCGCTTTTAAAAGGACATTAAACTGTAAAATTTTTCACTACCTTTGTCAGAAACCCCTTTCAGTTTAACTTGTTTAGGTTAACAATTATAAAGCTCGTTTCAGAAAATTACACTTGGAAACTTCTTCTAAAGAATACAATTTGCAGCAGTTATGTTGGCATTACTTTATCTAGACAGCAGCTGGAAAGTGCAAATTGAAACGAATTATCAGCTTATCTCGAACCAGTTCATACATGATTCACCTGGACCTCCAATCCCTACAAAACGGATACTGGCACGGCTTAGGATTGTCTAAAAAATTAATTGCTGCTCTAATTTTAATTACCTGAAAAACGCCAATTGCCTCAACAAACATTCGTTCTAATAAAATCGAGATTTCTAGCAATGGTTCCTACTTTCAGATTCAGGTGATTTGGTGTAGATGCATGCACGTAAAAGTTGTATGAATCTGCCCGTCTCTACTTCTCGAATTGAATATTACATAAGTCTTCAATCGTTAAGGAATCTTTTAAAGACAAGAAACATTTTAAACGGAAGTTGCAAGATGATTTCCATTTCAGTTTAAATTCCTGCAATTGCTTGTGAATTTTGCATGCAATCTTTTATCTAAGATTAATATTAAAGCCGGTCGGGGATGGGAAATCAAATAAAGTGCACCATGTACTTATTGAATCTGATATAAGACAAGACAGCAAGCGAAACGAACGCAATATTAATAATCAAATCGTAGCAGGCATTAAGCTGATACTTCAAAGAAGCAAAAATGAACAAATTTCACCCCTTGTCGATTATGAAATTGGATTCAATCGCTTAACTACGTTAGTCCTTTGTCATGCTTTGGAAGTTGGAGAAAAGTTATGAAACATTAACGCGATGCTCTGACACAAACCAATCTGTTGAATAAGATGTCGCTAATCGATTTTTCAAACGATTCATTTCTTAGTTGACCCTGCTCTTACATTTTTGGGACAGATTTTTTGTTGATTTCCAGTAATTTTAATTCTATCGGTACGTAAGCAATAAAAAATAATTTACTTTAATACAAATTATTTAAAAAAACTTGTTTCTGAAATTCTCAGTATGTAGGTATATTCACTTATTTTCAATTAGATAAAAAGTTTAAAATTATTATTAAATATAAATTTATTGGTTAATGAAGTAATACAAAAATTGATTTGAAAGTTAATTAAAGCAGGAAGGTGATTCACAACCTACTAACCAACAAACTGATAGAAAGGAAATAAAGATTATTGAAACGTATATTTACTACATTTTGTGTGGGAAACTAACTGACAGGTGAAAATAAAGACTTGCCAGTGCATTCTACAAGTTTTAATTTGCCACAAATACCCCCACGAAGGACGGCAACCATTGCTATTACTAACAAGTATTGTGACAAATCTTTCGCTATTTTTCTAAAGTCGTGAATCAACAATTTTGTGTATTTTGTAAAAATATTTTTCAATTTAGATCCAACGATTATAACTTTAATTGTGATACTTGAGCTGCAAGGTGGCTGTAGCATATTATGTAAAAACGATATTTTAAGCAATGATCAGGATAGGTCGAGTTTCAATGAAAACTTAGGGGATACTTTTATTTCAAAAAACTTATGAATGTAAGAACTGAAGATCACGGACAATTTAACATATCCTTTCCATATTAATCTTGCATAAAAGTTGTCCCGATACTACGGTGCCATCATTCCCCGAGGTCGTAAAAACATCCCAAGATTTAAAATTTTTGCCGTCACCGCATCGTCCCCTATTACGAACCCCCGTCAAATTGTGTTAAACTGTAGCAGTAAAAAACGCAATTTTTTCAAGTATCCTTTTACTAGCGCCCTTAAATTGTAGATCGGTGGTTTTTCAGCGTTTTTAAATTAGGTAACGGCCAAAACTTCAAAAATATCAACTTAATTCATACCTTGGACTCCGCTCTGGATAAGTGAAGGTGCACTGAAGACGCACTCCATTAACATTGTCAAACTACACACACACTGTATCCAAGAACTGGCCAGCATTGTTCACTAAAGTAGTTAACCTTTGTGAGGAGGTTTAATCACATCAGATCGTTTTGCAGAGACATCAACCGATCACTAAGGATCCATTACCGAGGTTTCAAGCACAAGCTGGAAATTGTTGGTCGCAGATATCACAGTACTTTTCCTACGACCCTCCGATTCGCGCTGTAATCTCCTGAAGACTAATAGCTCCTGTTCATCGTGTAGCTTGGAATAATGAAGTGGTGCTGTAATTAATAATGCAATTACTCACAAATTCGATAAAAGCTTAATGACAATTTACATTTTGTTAATTAGTTTGCAGCAAGCCAATTAAAAACACTTTTCCAACTTTCCAGTGCAGGAAGTTTGGATCCGCAATAGCAGCATTTAGCCCCTACATGGTGCAACTAATTTATCTTGTAACCTTTAAGTTTACACCAAACACATTTTATTGCTGGCTATATTTAAGTTTCCTAACTAAACTTGATTCAATCAAACTCGGCAGCGATTTCTTGCGGCGCTATCATCCCATAACTTTCGCTCAAGGATGCGTCAACTTCTCTCCGGAAGTTAAAAGACCGTAAAAATTCGAAATAAAATTTTATGGCTGCAGAAACCTTATTTAGAAAAGATTTGGAAAAAAAATTATTACTAAAGAACAAAATGACCTATGAATAAAGAAGTCCGCAGTAGAGAAAGCCAAAAAAATGAGTTAAAAAATTATTGAAGTTGAAAGCTTTACTTGTAAGATGATTTTCTTAGTGAGAAAATTGAAATAGGGCAATAGCCATTTGGTACTTTACAGCAAAGTTGATAGAACGCGTGCAAGAGGGCAAAATAGAAATAAAGGAAATTGAAGAAGTACATAATGATCAAATAATATAAAATTGAATAGTAGTGCAAAGCAAAGTTTTTTTAGTAAATGTTCAAAGTGTATACATTTAAAAGTTGCTTTTTAGGGCAACTAATATGTGCGTAAATTTTGGATCACTTTTGAAGTAATTTTCAGGTTTTTAGGCAACGTTAAAGTTTTAAAAAAATCATTAATTTAAAATCGTTTCGCCTATTAATGAATAGATCGCATTAATAGTTGATTACCGGATTGAAAGTCATTAACGTTATTATCTCAAACAGCTAATAATTCTACCAAACAATTAATTGCGTTATCTCTTTTTTGCAATGCATAGCCTACGCTCCTTGATGGAAAAAAGTCAATAGACCTAAAAACTATCTCCATCCAAGAATTTTCTTTATGAATCATAATCATAAAAGCGTCAGATTTTATTTTAATAACAACGTGATTAAAATTGAATATTCGGCAAATGAGTACATACACCAATATAGAAACCTTTAGAAGGTTCTTGAGCATATTTAATTAGAAAATTCAAAACTAAATTGACGTGATTCAAAATTCCGTTCATATCAGATCAAGAAACCAAAGAAATATTTTTGTTTTTTTGAAATCAACACGTAAACGTCCGCGACTAATTTGGCTAGTAATTTGAGTTTTTTGAACCACGGTAAAAAAAAAACTGTAAGTTGAAGGAGCGAAGGGGGCGAACGAAAGCGCTTTGCTCATTAAGGGTTATTACCCTATTTCTTCAGCCACTGAAATTAGCAGAACTGTTATTGTTGTAGCTTCCGCCAGAAAATTCCTCAAAACTCGGCCCTAAACGATAAATTATACCAAGGTCTTTGAAGTTAATTTCCTTACAGGATTTCCTTACACACAGCTCTACATTGTCATGATAATTGTATATTATCCAAGACACAATTAGAGGTTAATAAATCTGTCGTAAATTCTAGTTGCTCATCTGTGAACCAAATAGGCTGTTTAGAAACCGTGTGGTGAGACTTTCCTAACTTAATAGGTTAGTACTTCTTAGTTAGAATGTTGTCTTATTTCGCTAAGGGCTAGATGTAATTTGCAGTTATCTCTCAAGGCTTAGTTTGTATTCAATACACTTGGGCTAGTGCGATATGTAGGATCATAAATATCTTTCGGACTATTCGCTCGCTATCGAGATGGAGACCTATACATAAAGTTTCCCAACAACGCTCTGAAATTTAGGAGGGTATAAATAAAAAATTTGTCTATACCCACAAGGTTTGTTAATTATTGAATCTGAAACTTGATAGGGGTGGCGTATTTTAAGTCGGAGAGAAAGGAGAATTGAGAAAGCTCTCTGCTAGGCGTGACCTCACCCAAAGATTATTCTATTGACGCAGGAAGTGTGACAAATTACAATAAAAACCTTGTGATTTGCAAAAGAATCGAAATCTGCGGTAACCGTCATAACAGATAACGCAATTAGTACTTCAATATTGTTGTTAAGGTAGCCAATGTAGGTACTTGACTTGTTTGTCGCTTAACTACAATGGAATTGATTAATTTTAGTTTGGTATTCTCACATCAATCTTAGAATTTTTCGAAATTTACTTTTTTTAAAGTGATCCGGAAATGATTCAAAAATGATTCAAAGTGTTTCAAAATGTTAGTTTGTTGAGCATATGCCACTACGAAAATCTAAATTAAGTACCTTATGGAGCAAATTTAATGATATGAGTATCCAAGAATGGAACGCATCTTGGGATCACTCAGGTTTTGAACTTGTACGTGGTGAATCGGCAGGACGTGATCATAGCGCGCGAAGGTAAAGGACACGCAAGTCGCGACGCTACTGATGGTCTAGCGTCGCGGCGTCGGTGGCGAAGCATTGCGCCGGTCCGCGCCCTGATGAAACGCACACAACATAACGGCACTGCCTGATGAGATACCCTCCCAGAAAACGACAAGATAAAGAATCGCAATGACAAACTAAGTGCTTAAGAAATTAGGAATAAAATTATTTGTCTAGAGCACAACTCTAGCGAAGTGTTGAGTGTATTGACTTTCTTTGAATGGATGGCTCGTCCTTTTTTCACACTTATTGAGTCTGATTTTGAAGGTTCCTTTGGGGCTCCAGGAAACTTACGCTATCGATAAAGTATAAGTTCGAATTTTTAAGCTGCCATCATCTATCATCGTCTGCAGCAATTATGATTAATTGACTGGGAGATGAATCCTACTAAATGGAGCTTTGAAGTTGAATCATTGTACCGTTAACATAAAACTAGCAATCCCTGTGTTAAAGCGCGCAAGCTGAAAAATATCAAAGAGTAAATCCTTGTTACGGGAAGAATTCAAAATCAATATTTGTTAATTTAGAGGTGGATTAAATGGAATTTTTTGTGTCTGTTTTCGTCATTGCAAGTTCATTAGCGTGATTTTTTAATTTCGCAATATTTTACAATTTTCTGTGCAACGTCAATACCGTCAGTTAAATTACTTACCAACCAGGAGCGCCAAAGCTCCCTACCCTCGTTTTTGAATATAATTGGTGTTTATTAAATTTTAATTAACCCAATTTCGAAAACGTAAATGCTGTTAAATCCTGCAGATTTTTTTTAAATTCTCCTTTATTACTAAACCCCTTCCACCCAACAGCTTATCGCAATTTAGAAGACTTTACGCTTCCGGTACTGCTAATTATTTTCATCCTTAAATTTAGATAACACGTAACTTGGAAAGCAACTTAAAGCGAAAACAACAACAAATTTGCTTTGCACTAATTAGTGTTTGTTGTTCAATTCTTCCGTTTATTGCAAGCGCGGAATGTGATTCAAGGCAAAGTGGGTACGTGTTCTATAATCTGATGTATTATACGAATTACAAAAGAGATTTCTGTTATTCCGTCCTGGCAAAATAAAGTTTCGCCGGCTGAATTCTAAAAATTTAAGGATTTTCCTGATGAGCGGAAACGCTGAATTCTCCCCGCAAATACCTCGAGCAGAAAATGCAACCAAGTTACTAGGGAAATATTAAAATATCTTTCAATATTGAATGGAAATTTGCAGCTTCTCTGTTTAACTCTAAATCGGTGCAAATTTTTAATTAGCAAAATGTGCATTTACGGAGTAGTAATAGATTTTGAATGACGATCGAAGGATCTTGAAGCAACTTGCACGTGAGCGGCGTAATGCTGCGGTGAGAAATAAAAAATAAAACCCATAAGAACCCAAAAAGAATTATTGTGGTATTTCTAAATACCTACAAGCTATAGGCAATATATTTAAACTAAAAGTTTATTGCGTATTATGTTGTAAACTAACTAATAAAATAAATAGAGTAGAATTAAACTTTTTTGCAAAAACGGTTTTTATTGACCTATAAGCATTTTATGTGAATTATGTTGTAATACAAGGTAAAAAATTATTAGAAGCAATTAGATTGAGTTAAAAGTTTGCGAGTAATGAAACAAGAATAATTTCTTAAAACATGCTGCATTATTAAATGTTTTAGAAATGTTACGACGTGCATTAGTAACCTTGTTTTTGTTAAATGTTTTTCAGTCACCTTTGATTTATTTCCGGGCGTAGCATAATTATAATTTCATAATAATTAGAATTTTTTATTATTAAAATTTTATAATTATAATTATTTATTTTCCCATCTTAAGTGTTGAATTAAAAATTGTTTTGCTTTTATGATATTTATCCTTATTCGCAAAAAATTAATGAAGAAGTATTACGATTTTGGAAAATAGTGTTGGAGCATCTGAAGAGTTTGAGAGATACGTTAAATAGCTAACAACTGGTAGCTAAATAACGTAATAAAAATCTAACAGTAACTAATAATTAGTTTAACGTCATATTATTACCTTTCCATAACTGAGCATAAATCCTGATTTATCACCTGTTTGAAGGGGCAGTTTTTCTTTAAATACTATATGCTTTGGTTGTCGTGAGCTTTTTGTGCTAAAAGTGCCTTCCTGCATTTTCATTCAATATAGGGGAACATAACTGTTTAGCTGTTAAGGATGTACATGAATTCCTGGAGACGTTTAGAGACGCTTAACGGCAACGTTTGAACGTTAATGATGCTATTATGTTGATGCAATGTCAAGTGGTTGGTAATATTTTATGATAGCGCAGTTTGAGACAATGTGAAGTGCCCTAGTACCAAAATGAAGAGCATTGCGCATATTAAAGCGATGCAATTTGAATGATTCCTGAATTCAGATTCTTTCAAAACTAGATATTTGAATGTGGGTCATGTTGTCTGAACTTATTTAATTTTGTTACTATAATAGACCTAAACAATTTGCAGTTAGCTAGTATAATTTTTGAAATGTTATTCTGCCACAAAGCCATTTATTACCAAAGTTGTTAAAATTTTGATGATTAAGCTGTAAAATTAACCGCTTACAAATTCGGACTAATCTAGATAAAGAGGGTTGTTATTGCAATTAAGTAATAAATCGCTCTTGATTGCCCGTTAAACATATCACGCAAGCGAGAATTTTCAAGTTTATTAACCCCCTAAATCTTTGTCTGACGGAGATCTAACGATCAGCTTCAATAATAAATAACTTAATTCACAGCAAATAAGTTGAGAAGCGGACTTATGTAGTCATACCTTATTTAAAATTTCTATCTTCTACGTGAATTTTTATCAGCCACTTTTCGTACAAGCCTTGAAGACTAGGTCACGTTTACCAACACATTGTAAATATTCACTTGAAAGCATCCCTGGAGAAGTATGCACATACTTTTACCTCCATAACTTCTAAGTTAAATTACAATACTGACGTTGCGAGTCCTAATGTTTTTGAGAAACCGCTGGCATCAATATGTCTTCTACCAGCTATAGTGCAGCATAAGTAATTAGTTGAAATGTGAAATATTCAAATAGTGCTCGTCTAGCGTGAGGCAATAAGCACAACATTTTATAACGAGATCCATCTATTCTTACTTGTGGCCTCAAAACTAAAGACGTTGAGATATTGTCCGGTTCTAACCCTAATAATAAAACCTGATCGATAACGTAACTTCCACAGTTACTATGGTAATAAGAAAAAAAGTCGTGAATGAAAACATCAGGATGGTAATTAATAAAGTTAGAGCAAAGAAACGTAATTTTGCAGTTGATTTAGGAAAAATACTCAGAAGAGCTGACACCTGTCAGGATTAAACTAGGGCCATAAACCATAACGAAGTAGGAACAAGGCCAAGATTAACGATTAAAGAATTTTATTAAGAGCTGGGGAATTTACCCATGTGTGTCGTATTTTACACCAGGTTGCTGCTACTCAAAATTACTATTGATTTTAGAATTTCAATTTGAAAAAAGTTACGGCTTCGATTTGCAATTTGTTTTGAGGATATTTAAACTGAAATGGAAATTATCGAAAATACTCCCATGACTCATTTCTGCACCAGTTTAAAATTATCGTACCTAATTTTATTAACCACTCACACTGATATTAATTGTTCAAGGGTCTAATGAAGACTGATTGAGGTGACCAAATCAACAGTTTTTTTCGGATTTTACTAAATGAAGACTGATTGAGGTAGTGTCGTTATGACCAAATCAACAGATTTTTTGGATTTCACTAACGTGCTATACCCCGAATCCACTTTTTACAGCAAAGCTCTTTTAAAAATGTTGAAGGAATAATAAGACTTTGGTACAATGCTGCTGATGGAAACTATACAATAAATAAATTTTGTGTTAATACCATCGCTGTCTTAACGCATTTGTTGAGATCGTTAAATAGAAGCTATTGCTTCAATATGTCCGATAAAAGGGCGGTTGTTTTCGTCGAGGAAAACTAATTCTGGTTGTAAATTAGTTGTAGTTGTATGTACCTCGCCAAGGCAATTTTGATAAACAAAAATATTCCGCAGAATCTCATAAATCAGTTGTTTTCAATTAAAGCATCGCCCGCGACTGATTCAGATTCGTGCCTGACAAAAATTAATTATTTAGCGCCGAGAGTGCCGGCGACGTCCTTTACCCAGCCGAAACGTAATTTCATAATTCCCTAATATCGAGTAGTAAGGAAAAGCAGCTGCTTACAGCGCTTCATATACTTCTTTTCGCATATAATTTATTACCATCATAAATTAAAGCTCGCTTTATTATTTCAAGCACATTTGTCCTGGTTTCTAGTTGCTTTCAAACAAAGAAAGGATGAATGTAAAACCGTGTGATAAACTTCTCGGCTTGGTTCCTATTCAGGAGATCCATTCAAATCCACCAAGCGGGAGTTTTTGTGGATGCTTTTTACTTAATCATTAGGCAGGTCCTGATCAATTCACTTCCTTTAATTACCAGTTGACATTACAACGGTAATTTATTAAAAGTGCAATCGGGTTGATATTAATTTTAATTAAATGTGGTATTTCCGCGTTTTATGCCAGGTTGATTTTTATTCCATCAATCAAGCCGCATTGTTATTTGCTATCTATATGTGCTCCATTAATCAAGCCGGTGGCACTGGTTTGTATAAAAATTAACCAAACATGCCGACAACGGAAAAAGCGTAACCCAAATTATTGCTGTAAATCTGCAACAAAACTGGTGTACGTTGTTACATGAATAACCACTGTAACTTCGTGATTTTTGTCAACATAAAGCACAATTATTTTTATCCCAATTTTCTTCAGTCATTGTAAGTCTTGGTGTATACTCCCACAGCTTGACCTTTACTGAAAACTTCCCTAACGTGGCAATGTGATGCCAGGATTACGACTAAGATAAAGTGTTTGATTATCAATTCTTCTCATAATATTGAACGCAAGACAATTAAGAATATTTCAATAATTTAACTTATTTTTATTTGAATTGTTGTTCAATGGTATGTTTTAAACACGTTGATTTACATAGGCGGTGCATTAAAAAAAATTTAACTTGCAGTTAGAAGACATTTTTTTTATTCCCCTGATAGTTATCAACCGTCAAAAGCGTATTTAAAAAAAACAAATAGAAGTAAGTTTTGATGAATATGGCAAGGTGACATCACGTTTATTCTGAATGCCTCAGTAAAATTATGTAAGTGCCTACCAGTTTAATTATCCATTACAAAATATTGTTATTTATTGGTTTTTTCTTATGCGCCCCATTAATTCAAACGTAATTAAGATTGATAACATCATATTTAATAATCTGCATTATGCATTAATAATTAATGCCAAGAACGAAACAATAGCGCTAGCAATTAGGTCGGATCATAAACCACTAATAGAACACCAAAACTAATTACGTATAATAGAACCATATTTGAAATTAAACTTTCCTGCACATAATGTCGCCGTAATGTCACTCCTGTGAGGTAACCCAATATAGGGCTAATTCAAATGAAACCTTATAATGACCCGCTTCTATTTTGCTTTTTATTTTTGCAACGAGAAGATTATTACGCTATAATTTGAACATTATAAATTTCAATTATGCCATGTGCCACCAGTCGACTCGTTAAATGAGGCGGACGTGAGGCGCGACTAGGTAATATGTGCCGCCGTTGAGCGTTGGCCTATCGGATGCGTCGACGTAAATTCGGGATTCGTATAACTGACCCCGTTCAATGTCAAAGTCGTTTCCCAAATTCATTACCATAAATCACAGGAACGGATCGAACATAAACAATAATAGAATTATCATCTGAAATACGAATGACTGCAAAGTGATCTGACCGACCCTGGGTCGCTGCTCGGTCACTTGCGGATGCATTATTCAGAGATTGGATCACTTGGGCGGAAATGGCGGAATTAGGACTACGAATCGATAACCGTATTTTTTAACTTCTGCCGAGTCCCCGGAATGAGTTTAAAGAAAGCTTCGTTAATCATTGAAAACTGTTAAAAGAGAATTGTATGCTGAAACCGAGAATTTGTTACTACATACATATGTAAAAATGGTAATGGTGGAAACTTTATTGTAGCAAAGAATCGGGCAGACAGCGTGAGATTAGAGGGTTTTAGCATTAGCTGTACTTTCTCGACTGCGGCACATTACACCTGTTGATTATTGAGCATTCACCCGGCGCCTCCACCAAAAGTTGTAATGCTTAACGGCTCGATTTGATGTCGCAGTATGATCAGTAGCAACCGATGACATAAGGAGTATTGTAAATCTTTTAAAAATGTTATCTTAACTTTACTTTAACCCTTTTGACATCACGAAGTAGGGTAGCTGTTTTGATGGACATTCTTGCTTCTAAACAGGCGTGAGTTGTAAATAAAAAAATAAAATAAACTTTGTTTGAAATTAGATAGGACAGCACATTAATAAATTATTTTAAGTCATCCATAACCCTTGAGATACATTTTAATAGTACGGTAAAACAATGAAAGACTAAGGAAAAACAAAAGGAGGCAACTCGTCAATTGGTCATATATAAAATAGAAATGGTCAACATAATGACAATGCAAACAATAAGGACTAAAAACCAGAAAGTGGACTCTCAAGAGTAATTTTTGTATTTGACCTAGTGGTAATTATTAGCATTAGATGGAATAAAAAAAAAACTATATGACATTTAAAACAAGAGCCTTTTTATATTAAAAAAATAAAAACACTTTCAACCCCTAATACAGCCTATCTAATATATCAATGTAATATTATAATTAATTTATAATCAGAGAGAATACTTGAACCAATTTAATTTAAGCAGCTTTTGTATTTTAGCATACTCTGACTCTGTTATGAAAAATAGGAAGAATGATAGCAATTGTAAACAGCGCTAAATTTTAGAAGCATTAAGAGGCAATTTACAGTGTGCTGGCCTTGCTAAAGCAGAAATAAGACTTATATTAACAATGTGCTCTTTGATGTAGTTTCAAAATATGTCGTCAGTTGGAAATTTCCAATATAGACGACCAGCCCTATTATTAATTTTCCTATTAATTTCCAGGAGATTAATTTAGTTTTAAGTCTGTTAAATAAAAGTTCGATTAAGAAATACACAGTACTAGAAGAAAAACTTTATTTTTTATATTGTTAAAATTAATAGGTGGGTTGGTGGGTATAAATGACACATACAGAACTACGCTCGTGAACTGCACTATTTAGCAATAGGTGCTTAAAAATTTCAATGCGAAATAAATTTTGAACCGGATATGTGCGCGGTTGCTCTTTATCGGAATATTTATGGACAGTGTTTCCGGTTGCTGTTTTCACCACACATTTTACCCGACACTCCGCCGAACCCCCAATAATTCCGAAAGCTTTATTCCAGAAAATTGTCAGATGCAGGCAAGAGGCATTGTTTCGTACACGCTTTATCTTTATCACAGGAAAGTTAATTACCAAAATAAGTGGCGTGTGCCCAAACAACCGATAACACTGGCAGCGAAAATTCAAGCGACTCCTGCCTCAACGGTGGACGAATCATTCGATCATCGCGAGCTTTCGAAGTAATAAATCACGCAAACTTCAAAATCGCATTAAACGCATAAAGATGTTTCAATGCGGAATTTAAGGTCGACCCTATATTTTCCAAGTTTTTTCAAATGAAGTTTTTTGTGTCCATTTCAATGCCCGATGAGATTTCCTTTCGGGTCGGGTAGGTGACAACTGTTGGGATTCAATCTATATTCATATTTCCATCTCACCTTCAATTGAAAATTCATTTTCGGGTCGAGGATTTCCCAGAAATGCGATTTCTGTCGAAGGCACAGAAACAAATTTTGCTCCACATGTTATTTTTATATTTGATGCGAAAATAGTATTTCACAACTACAGTCGCTTATTCAATTTATCATTTGAATGGAGTTTGAAGCAACGGATATTTAAAGGCTCCGCTTTCCGTTAGACCGTTTACAGAAGAACGTGTAAAATATATACATATTATATAAGTTACAGGTATAAAATATGAAATGGGGCATCATCAAAAATTTTATGGGAAAACTTAGGGCGTGACGAATTTCAGATATCAATATTATCCGCTGCATCA
Organism: Schizotus pectinicornis; assembly: GCA_951805265.1. Taxonomy (NCBI): domain Eukaryota; kingdom Metazoa; phylum Arthropoda; class Insecta; order Coleoptera; family Pyrochroidae; genus Schizotus; species Schizotus pectinicornis. Next base: position 14,634,066 of record OX638202.1, on the reverse strand, counting down.
CACGAAAAATTGCATACTAAAATTGGACATTTAATGTAGAACTAAGGAGGATTTAACCCGCCTTGTTCTTCTCCTGAACCGATAAAACACCGAAATGTTTGAATTTATAACTTTCATACATCACCGAGGAGAGAAAGCTAATATTTCGGAGGAAGTTCGAACGACGAAGCGACAAAATCCGTGAACCGAATACTTATTTTTCAACGTCTTATTTAAACGTTTATTTACCTTGCCGCTCGCAATTCCTCGTAAACGTCAATACAGTTAACGCATACTGATATCCTCGATGCTACAATGGTCCATCCTCACCTCTGCTGCTACGTTTTTTCAATAAAGGATAAGGATGCAACATGAAGGACTTGCAAAAATAATTATCAGGTTGCAAATTTTTGTTCCGAAGAAGCTGTTGTAAGTGTCGCTTACCCAGTGCAATAATTTACAGAGCTCTGTATTAGCTGAACCTTCAGTTACTACGCGCTGTTGATTTATGGCGATGTTAATCTCATAACGGCCATTAAAGAGTTGAGAAAGTAAGTGAGTAAGTAAATGTTTAAGTTTCATCACGTAACTGTTTTAATTTCTGGCATAGAGATTGAGCATGAATTTGAGAACAATAATTACCAAAGAAACGCTATTTGGAGCAAACCGGTCAAAATATGATGTTATTGGTAAAGAATGATTCAAACGTTAACATAGATCCAGTAGACAAAAGGGTCATAAAGCGCAAAAAAATTGCTGTGTGGGTAAAGAAAAAATGGTGTTTCCAAAGGCAGCCAGTAATGGTTTAAAATACTTTTGAATATGTACTTTAAAAACAAACAGTAAAAAAAGATGCCGATATTTAAACAAAAGGAAGGTCGCCCAACCCATCAAAGGTGGAGATCCTGCAAAATATATTAATGGGTTAACACACCATGGTCCCCTCAACTGACACATCTAAATGGGTTTTTCATAAAACTGTTGGGAATGCTTTACGATTACTAAGCTTGAAAGTGATTAACGTGTAATACAGGACGTGTTATCTCAAATTGGATCGCTGTTTAGAAATAAATATTTACAGGCAGTCATACTATGATCATATCCACAAATCAAATTAATATTAGAATTAACAGACTACATTTGTTAAAGTGGACTAGTGATTGCAATTGGTATAAAGTTTACTGCAGAATATTAACAATCTTAAAATCAATATTGATAAATTGCCGTAGATGCAGGAAACGTATATGGCACCAATAAATTGCTTGCAACAATAAAACGTGCCAACTATTAGTGTCGGCTCTAATCTGCTCTAATTTATTGGATCCACGCCCATGAGTGTCAATGATAAGTATTAAATTTACCATAAAGCAGCTACAATATTTTTGAAAACATTGCGTCAAGTGAAGCACTAAACCCAGAACAAATCGTCGTAGACAAAACTGCTTTTCATAATTATTTATTCTATTAGAGCATTTATAAAAATGAGTAATGGTACAACAAGAAGATAAAGTATAACAATAGGAAAAAGTAATGTTCTTCCTAAAAACATTTTAATTGCTTCTACTCCAAGTGTATCATAAATTAGAAGATCCTCTATTGGCCCAATATCATATTTGCTGTCAAAAATTGTCAAATTGTGTAAATGCATAACATTTCTGTAACTTTTTCCTTAACACTGTCATATTACTTTTATTGATCTATTGGATTGATTTTCAAAAAAAAATTGTTAATTTTTTTTAATAATTGTGATATTAATAATTGTCTGAGTAAAATCTAGACGAAAGCTGAAATTAATTATCTCGTGCAACACTAATAAAGATTTCAGGCATGTTTGCTCTCTAGGTATCTTACAATTAAAAATTCATTAGACGTGCTTTGCTGCTGCAAACTCCTATCCTTATTATCTGCTATTTAGATATCAAACAGCCACATGCGCTAGCAAATAACTTTTTATGTAGCTAACTAAGCTTTTGGCTTACAGCTTTACAACAAAGTTAATGAGATTTAATTATATAGCATCCAAAGCTGCTGAATACTCTATTACCATTGACTAGTCTATTAACAATATGTTGTAATCTATGTGATTATTCTCCAGTTATAAATGATAATGGCAGCCCAATAAAGCAATTTTCTGTAATAATTTATATTTATTTATTTAGCCGCTCCAACGGCGATTGCAACAAAATTGCAAGTTCCAACTTAACATCGGGCCTTATGTCGATAGTTACTTTGACATATTAAGCTAAGTAAATGGTGCGTAATCTTTGTTGGGAACAATATTTCTGCAAGCTCGTCAAGTGGATAAAAATAAATAAATAACAATTTCTGAAAGTATTCAAGTAATGCTATTGTTTAGAATATTTGTAATTTTTAAACTAAGTCTTAAAATATTTCACACTAAATTGTAATTTGTTTTAAAACCTTTTCTTCTGCTGAAATCTCTCATTTAATACATTGAAGAATGTTTTAATGCGCGCACGCAACTGAGATTCTTTCAACAATTGTTGTTAAGAGTCCTATGAACGCAAATCGAAAGAAATGGAATGGAATAAAAATAACGGCTCTCAACAAAATTCTGACTGAAAGGAAATTCCCATTGGTACTAAATTTGGCTATATATCGACAGTTATCTAAGCACACTAAATTGAATTTCCAGCAGGTGGGCTCTCTTCAGGAACCACATTTAGAGGTTATATAAGTGTCTAAAATAAGAAATCTATATGCGACATTTGTATAAAAAAATCTAATACCATAAACAAATATACAAAGTTGAAAGTAGCTCTTCTCTTTTCAGTTATAAGAAAGAGTATCTCAGAATTTATGGCCTAACTATGTGTGATTTTAATTTTAGTTTTTATCAGTGGTGTAAAACTCATTTTGGCGTGGAGTGCTCAAAAAGCGCATAGCTTAAATTTCTAGCAACAACAATGTGAATAATACTACTTATTTATTTTTACAAAGTCATAATGTAGGTATTGCTATTGAGTAAGATGTAAGTCTTTATCAAAAATTACTAAAAGTTATTTAGACACTTTTGTTAATCTTACAGATTTTTAAGTAGGTAGATATTTAATAAAACCCTTAGTCTTTTCCTTTGCATTTGTATGTTATTGCCTTAAATTATTGTTATTAAATTGTTCAAGCATGTTCGGTCAGTTGGAAAGGTTCAAGTTCATGAATTTATGAATATACATTTGGCTTCATTAGATTTGTTTATGTGATTAGTGTTAGGCTAAGCCGATTAAACTTAACCAAATCAAAAGTACAATAATTATTTGCAATTATTTCCATAGACGTATCTTACTTTATCATAATAAACATTTTTGAGCAAGAATTGAAGTGGCAAGAAAATTTCTTTACAATTTCATTTTGTAAAAGGGGTAAAGTTATGTGAATCGTAAATCACCTGGTATTTCACCTGAACGTCAACAACAGACATTCAGTAAACCAATGAGAGTAAAGGAGGTTTTTATAAAAAAAAAAAAGAAATCGCTAACCAACAATACTGTGAGTGAGTTTGCACTCTCGGTGTTGCACTAAATCTACCTCTTGCATGAAAATCGTGAAACTTCACCAGTTAGGCGTTTATATCTCTTGCAATAGAGTACATAAAATGAATGGAACTGGAAAATGTGTGCTCCAGATGCCCCAACAAAAGGGTCTAACATGCCCGTAACCCTTTACCGCAAACAATGCATGTATACAAGTTGAACTTTACGACTTGTGCAGCGCCCGAACGGCAGTGGATATATGTTTACTATTTCGTGTTCACACAGCTTGATTAATCTGCGCGATATTGTTTGCAAACATTCACATCGATTTTCCCTATCTTGTCGGAAAACTGTTTTTAACTAAACAAATCACAGAACCTCACGATTGGTTGCCTACCAAGGCTAAAATTGTGCCGAAGCGCGCCTCCATTTTAATGCGAGTCTGGAAACAAACTGGAATTGTCGATTGAAATTTGAAATAAAAAAAATTAAATAAATATTGAAATTATCTAAATTTAACCTCGAAGTTAAAAATTTATTGGCTTGAATAAAAGTAATACAACAGCTAACAGTTGTTGAGCAAGTTTAACCATGCACATTACTCGTCTAACTTCCCGCTTTTCGACATAACGATTTTATTAAAATGCTGATTGGATAATAAATTCAGAAGTGCATTTTTCTGGAAATTGCAACATGGTATTATGTAGACCCGGCGTTGTTAAGCAGTTGCAAGAAAATGAATTAATATAACCTCTTCAAACATCATGTTACGTCGTCCTGTAAACAACATTTTCGTAATTGAAAAACTTTTGACAGTTCCATATTGCAGGTATCTAAATATGATAAAACTTTTAAGGTAACGAAGATCTGCGTGCCTATAGCAACCACATGCCGGGAACAAATTTCGCATTTGCATCTCCCTTATTAATTTTGAACCGAAGCAATGATCACTAAAAGTAGATTAAATTCAGCATTACCGCAGCCACCAAGAAATCAAAGAACGATTAATCAAATAAAGGATATCACAAACTCGTGTACTATACCGCATCTCTAGAGTATAAACCTAATTGAGTAGCTCCATCTGTGCGTAGAATCAATCTCTATAAATCATCGAGTATAGTTGTGAGGACAGTTCTGTGTGGTGTCAGGTCGCCCAGTTTAAGGCTAGATATCAGATGATACGCCGGATTGTACTGACACGCGATAATGTCACCATTGTAACATAATTCCACTAAAGTGTCCGGTTATTATTACGCGAGTCTCGATAGCCCGTCCAAAAGGCCATCTCCGACTTCATACAACTACATCTAGCGACGTAACGCGAGTCCCGATGTTATCTAAGGACTGCAATACAACGAGACAAAGCGGCCAAAAAAGAAAACTTTAAACGTTATTGTAAATAGATGTCCACGACATCTGGATAACTGCCGTTGATAATTTGAATTTTGAAACGAATTTCGCTTTTTTTCTTCTCTTCCACAATTAGTTTACGTTTATTTGGCATTAAATTTATCTCCGGACGAGATCTAATGCTTTCATTCCAATTGCTGTCTTATATCCGTTAGGAATTTTATCAAACACCCTGAAGCTTGCGAGAAACTCTTGTTTAAAAATTAAGGTAATAGATATGCACTTTACGTAGCGGAAATTTAAATTTTCCTTTCTTTCATTCTCTCCGCGGAGCTTCAACTGGAATGAAGTTATTTTAAGTGGATCGTTTGCTATAGAGTTTTAGATTTATTTTTGCAAACATCGTAAATTGAGAAACTACTTCCCCAGAAAAGTAATAATTGGCTGTCCCGTTTCCTCGTGTTAACAACTATTAAACAGAATTTTTGAGAGAATTTTTAATACTATAATAATTATGTTAACTAGTACCTACAGCTTTACAGTTGTATGTTTTTTAATAAAATTTTTGTTTTGTAATTGACGTAATTTACACTTCCGTCATTCTCTTCTCACAATGCTCTTGAATTTCATAAAACAACTTTAATAATCGATATTGAGAAAATGGAAAAACGGATATTTAAACAAATCTAGATAAAAGTAAAAAGAAAACCAAATTGGAAAAGAAAAGAGATTATAATTATAATGTTCGTACTTACTAAAGTTGGGTTTTTTTTAATGTTTTTATTGACAAGATTTTTTTTATGTTATAATGCCATGGTTTCGCACACGCTTGCGCGATAATAAAAAATACTATAATTGCGAACACCTTCCATTTTCTAAAGTTTTCGATTCATTGATGAACTATTATTTCAAAGTTTGTATGGAACTGGAAACTGCCGAAAAATTATAACTTCAGAATTAGGTGACACCTTGAAGTGGTTCTTATATACCTGAAAAGGGCAAATCATAATCTTCTTTGAAAAAAATTGTCACGTTCTTAACATTATTCATTATTTTTTTATGAATTTTTATACTGTGAAGTTCACCCGGCACCTCCACCATTTCTCGACTTTTTTCAGTTTACAGCAGTTATTCAAATTGTCTAAGGAAAATTATTCAAAAAAGTAAAATAAATAAAATTTAGGTTACGTCACGTGTTTATAATTGGTACAATTTTATATCTAGATATTTTTATACAGTAGCATTTTTTTAATTTATTGGAGAATTTTTTTAAGGAGCTACATAAATAATCATAAACTCTGAATTAGATAAAAGAAATTTAGCATTCTTCTAATTTTAGATGTTAATTTTTGTGACATTTTAAATTATGAATTGTATTATAAACGACTTCAAGAGTTTGCAGAAGGTAAAGTTTGAATGAATAAAGAACAATTTGCGATATTGCTTGTTTCTTTACAATACGTTCGTGCTGATAAAATAAAATGCTATTTTGAACTATCAAATACATTTCAAACTTCTTAAATCATTATTATCATTAATAAAGAAAAATATGAAGACAAAAAAAATTACTACCCTTTAGTATCCTTATGCAAATTTTTATCCGTACTTACTCAAATTTAGCCAGAAGGATACTATTCAACAAAAAATATAGTTTTGCTTATTATTTCCCTGTATCTGTAGGACTATCTTATATGTACCTGTATGTACAATATGAGGAAAATTTGTGAGACATGTAAATGAGGGATCGCAAGCGTTAGTCTCGCTCTAAATATTTATTGCGATGAACAACCTTGCCTGTGTCGTTTATGCGGAATGTGGTCTAGAAACTTCCCTTATAAGTTTGTATCAGTGTCAAAACATATCTCGCAGTGTGTGTCATTCCAGGTCGGAGGAGAAAGTGAAGTTTTCAAACTAATTTGTATCAATTCGGAGGTTCGTAAATCTCTATTATCCATAAAACAAAACTAGAACTTTAATAAATTTACGAGAATAATCAAAATAAACTCTGCTTACGTGCAATACATTCGAAAAGGTCGTGAACCATAACTCTCCACGTTTCTTTACATCGGTGCTGGATAATTTTGGGACGATGCACGATGAGGGACTGGAAAAGACGGGAGAAGAATACTAATCAGACCGAAATCCGCACCAACTTATAAATTGATGGACCTTCTGCCGTCATTTCTTAATTTGGTGGGAGGATCGCAACAAATTTCTCAATAACAGGTTCGTTATCACACTTCGAGTTGCGCCCGCTTTTCCGCTCACTATTTAAATTCAACTGCTTTTATTTCACGTTGCCGGCAAACTAAAAACTGCAACAGTTTGCGATTTCTCTAATTGGATGCACAATCATTAATCGGCATAATCGCCTGTTGAATTCAGCGAATGACGTGTGTGTTTTGAGGCGAAATATAAAACGGCGCTCGAATCGCGTTGATCAATTTTAAAACTAATCCAAATTCCGAGTTCAACCGTTGCGAGGGTTAAAACAATAACAGTTCCGCCGAACTACTGTTATGTGGTCCCATTGAATTGCATCAACATACCACGGCTATTTCACAATACCCCGTTCGGACCGAAATCCACCGCAGCCGCCAAATGAAAGAACACATCTGGGGAGAAGGAAAGGGAATTACACTTTCTTCTAACATTGGCAAAGTGGGCGGAGGGATGATATTTACATTCATTGCCGGGAAAACGCGCTGCGACATTTAAATTTGCAACAAAATCACAGCAAAGGCGCCCCTCTGCGCTACTTTAATGCGAAGCCTAAAGTAGGAAACTTCGCTCAAGGTAACAACGGTGTAAAGGAGAAATAAACCAAATTTCCAGAATAATTTAGTCAACAGATTCGGCTGCTCGCAACACCCCTGACCCCTTTGCCTAGACGATTTGGGCAAAACAAATAGGTATTGAAAAAGTTCAAATTTTCAAATATAAAACATTAATTTTAAACTTTATGAAAGTCTGTTTGTTAAGAGTGTGAACTTTTACTTACAGTTTGGGGTAAGAATATTTATCTTCACATCAATGTATGCATCTTTCAATGACCAAAAGCTAGAAAAAAAATTTAAGTGCAGTTTTATTATTAGGTCGGTGAAAGAAATCGATGGTTATACATATACCGGGTGTCTTAACGAGAGCCGCCGGTGCCTTTTTGCGTATTTCCAATGGAGTTAAAAATTTGAAATTTGGCAGAAATAAACTATAATTAATGCACTACAAGATGACATTATCATTTTTTTCTTTTTTTAAACGGTGTGAGTTTTCACTTTGGATCGCAATTTTATATCGAAATATTCACCTCATTTCTTTGATTTTCTTCAAGCTCATGATCACGACCTCCAAGATTGATAACCAGTAATTGAAATATTTTTATATCAAACCGTTATTGAATTACATGAATTTTTAAATTTCAGCCCTCAAGGGATTTTTTAATTGACAGATGCCATTCTTGGGGCGCCAGTTTTGCGGATAACCGCATTAGGTTTTATGATAGTTTCTCCATTGCAAATATCTTTGAGTAGGTACAGCTTTTAAGTCATAAATAACCGAACCGTTTACGCCTCATTGTCATGAAATTTTACTGCTTCAGTAAAGCAGTCGTGTCATAAATTCGTCAAAATCCCGCGAACTTCTTAAAAACACAATTAGCGATACTTCCACTACAAACTTCAAATTTTTAACAACAGGAACGTATACCTGGCGGTATTACGAACATAATAATAATAAAAAATATATTGAAAATTTCTGAAAAAGCATTTTATAGCGTCCCGACGGCGTATGGAATTAATTATGGAGCAAACAACGACGCCACATTGTAGCGCATCAATTAAAGTTTATTTCTGCCAAATTTCAAATTTTTAACTCCATTGGAAATACGCAAAAAGGCACCGGCGGTTCTCGTTGAGACACCCAGTATGCGACCGTTTAGCTACTACTTACTACTTAATAGATAAGAAGATCGTTTGTTACAAAAACAACTCTTTGTTTGTCAAGTGATGTATAATACAATAAACACTAACGTTTACTGTTGCTTTTGAAAAATTTAATTGACATTGGTTATGCTTTGCCTAAACCTTGTGTAGTGACAATCACTAAATCTGAAACAGCACGGGCAGTAAAGTGTAAGTGGCCGTTATAGACTATCATTTTGGAAAAAAGTTGTTCCGTCGTTGCCTAGTAAATGCCTTTATCCTCCAAAAACCGATCGGCTTAGGACTTGCAAAAATGTAATCAGAAAAAGTGCTGAGCTTGAAGTCCTTAAATGGCTCCTCATTTTCTGCTTATACTGACCTACTGTAAATAAAAAAATTTAATTACATATGGATCAATTTTAACTCAATTTACGCCTGGCATAAATGGGCGGAGCAGCGCAAATCGGTTGTGCTCAATTTCAAATGCAACTTGCCACGGATTAAATTTAGCGCCGATATTAACGAAATTGAAACAAGTTTGACATTTGACAAAATTGTTAACTTTCCCGCAACTGATCGGAGTAGCATGAATTTTACACCGAGATTTTACTCCCGGAGCAACTTGAGCTAAAATTAACCCATTAATTCTTTGCGAAAATTATTAGTTTCCGGAAGCTTGCAATTAACCTTCTCTTCCTTCTTTCAGCGTTCTTACAACTTATTATTGTTTCATTTCTTAAATAATCTTACAAGGTGTGTAGAGTTTCAGGAATAATATCATTCTAAAACCTCACTCGCGCCTGCCCTAAAAGAAGTGAGACGAAAAACATAATATAGTCATCAATTTTCTCAACTAGAACACCCTGTATAACTGCATGATATAACATGGTTTCTACAACGTCGTACTTTGCTGTCTTTCAATTCCAAATCATAGCCAATCGAAAGATGCATGCAAAGGGCAGAGTTATGAGATAGGGACAAAGTGCCATTCTAGGCCTCTTAACCCTGGATGGTGCTTATTCACCGTAGTCGATGGCTACTACGAAATTATACGATTTTCGTGTTTTCAGGCTCGCGATAATTTTCATTGACGTGTTATGTATTAGTCCGCGGATCGTTGGCAGGTTGCCTCCTGAAGCAGTTGTTCCTTTCTGGCAAATCACAGCGCATTGAAAGCAAAGTGCTTTGTTCTGTATGACTCGTCATCTGAGGAAACGGTAATCTGACAGGTACCCCAGCACACCCAGTCATATGTCATTGTTAACCTGATTATTGACTGTACAGGTGCGATTTGTTTGCAACCTTTTGCTTCTGTCCGGATCAGAGCCTTTAATTGTACCGTATTTTCAGTCAACGTCAAGAAAAATTAAAACGTTGATCAATCCTCAGAGATTTGACTTTATTTAACGGATCTTGTTTAAACATTAGTAGGTGTATTTAAAATAAGATGCAGACCACGTAATTAGAATGGTCTAGGTCTTATCTGGATTGGCAAGAGTTTGCAAAGTCTAAATTGGCATTCTATTTGTCAACTTCGAATTTTAGTTGGAAGTTAGAACTAGCTAGAGATGTAGAACTCGGCCGTTAACACCAGTATCGGTAACGTAAATTGCAAAAGTAATTGCCCAATGATTACGATATGTTTGCAGGAGACCTGCAGGGGCCTTCGGGAATTTTGAAATTTTGCTTTCGCAGAGAAACGGTTTCAACAGCGCACCATCGCCAGTAACAGTAATAAACCTGACTGCACGAGCTTGTAAATAGCCTCCAGTGCCAGGCGGTGTCGAAACATTTGGAAAACGTCGGAAGGACTTCTCAGAGAATTATGGTATTGCAAGAAGTTGAGGAAGAGCTCCAATTCATGGAATAAGTTAGCGGAAAGTTGAGACTTTTCACTGAAAGTCTAACTGTCCGTCGAAGAAAATGAGGTTTTTCGTATAGATGGTCTTAAATAAATCTCTGCGTTACTTTATTATTATTATAAGCAAAAAACTCAAAATTTGTCGTCTTTTAAAAAACTGAAAACTAAGACAAAGATTAATTGTTGAATATTAGCAGGTGCGTATTGCTGCAATTTTAACTTCCCTTGGTATCTCTACGATTGACCGCATTTTTATACTAGAGCTTTCAAAAATGGCCACCCTGTATAAATTTTGTATAGCGGAGTAAATGAGGAAACACAACCTCGTTTATCCGTCATAAAATATTTTCCACATTGGAACACCGATATTTAAGTAGGTAGTAAAATAAAAGTGCTCCCAGACCTGATGGATTCCAACCACTAAATAAAGCCTAAACTAATGTGCGATTTACGACTAATTCAGATTCAGTATAGGACAAATTTCTGCTGCCTGAACGAAATAAACGTCGAAATAAAGCATGCGAATGAAATTTATATGATTCATATAATTTTATGGTGCACAAGGGTGTCGCCCTGTCTTCAAAGTACATACACTATTTTTGTTATTTTATACGAGGCTGTTAAGTTTATGCTGCCAGTTTCTAAAGGAATGTCTTGCTCCATCCTCTCCCTCATAAATAAACCGTGAACATGGCGTGTTTTATTTTCAATTGATTTGATTTCGTCGAATTTACTTTCCATACTAAAGAAGCTTTAGCACGACTACTTTCGATTTTATTCGAATGGAAATCAAATTTGTCTTGGGTTCAGAATAAAGTACTCTCTTCTATCGTAATTACTGCATAGATTTTAGGTATTGATTGCTTCAGTGCACGCACCACAAGACAGAGCTTCGCTTCCGCTTTTTAACGCAGAGACCAGTTAAAATACAGTAAGTTCCAACCTGTGGTTATTGGATCAATACTCTTTTGCCTCCAAGCCATTTGGTATAACCGAAGAACCAAAGTGAAAATTCCATTGCCGCTCGGCAAAGCACATGGCTGCACTTGATACCAACACAAATACTATGCAGAAATCTCTTTGATTAATTTTACTTGATTCTGATTACACACAACTATTTTACCTCAAGTATAATTAGAAACAGTATCAACTGAAGGCATCAGCCAACAAAGTGCAGTCGTTAATAACCTATAAGACAGCCAGAACGAGGTTGAAAGAAAATTAAATAAAAATAGAAAAATGTTAGACAAAGTTAAATAAGATTTAAATATATTCAAAATTTATACAGGACGAGAATGTACTAATTAAATAATTTTATTTACAAATGTTGTACGTACAGAAATATTTTATTTTATGAAGTAACAATAATAATATTTTCTAGGGTATTTTAGTAATTTGGTGCAAACCTTATAGTTGCAAGACGTTAATGTGATATTAGTTATAAATTACCGATCCAAGATTTATTTATTACGTCAACTACCCGCAACTCGCTTATTGCTTTTGTTAGATAACAAAGTATTTATCCTATAAATCTTTAACGAGCGATCTTCATAATTTATCAGTTCTGGGTTTGAAAAATCTTCATAAAATAAAGCTGAAAGTGAAGTGTATCCCAAAAGCTATGGACATAGATGTATGTGCCAATTATTTTGCCAACCGTTTAGTACATTACTTTTTATTCTTTAAATAGCTTGCTTACCCAGTCGTTGAAATTGCTGGTAAAAGTTCGAGTAAGTAGTGCTACAAGTATTGTTTGAGCGAAGATTATACGTTGAAACTATAATTTAATTTGGTCTTAAACATGTTACCTGCAGGTTTAAGACGCTGTGCTGTCAAAATCTTACTGTATTAATGAACTACTTACATCAAACGTTCACACTTCAAACCTCGTGTGAGTGGTGGTCCCTGTAGAGCTAGTTTACTTTAGAGCGCCAGGGAAACAAGCCAATCAAAATTGCTTTTGCTAAACTTTTAATTAAATCGGGCGGCTTCGAGCACGGATCCGGGAAAGTACCTATAGATAGATACTCGTGCGTCATGATATAAGAATCATTGATTAATTTAATTCAGAACATGGAGTGGTTCATAAATCCTGTTTTAAGCTCGTCTTATTTGTGAATACATTTCATCATCATAAAATTACATTTGCCGTGTCTCCCTTTTCCCTATTCACGAATTTTTCACGCTTAAAGAAAAATAGTAAATTTGATTGTCGCCGGCATACGGTGAAGTTAGCAAAATTTTCTCGTCGAGGAATTGCCAAGTTTGTTTCTTGCTTGTCTTTAAGCTGTCTCCGCCGACGAATATATTATCATACACGTTCCCTTTTACCGGATGATTCCCCCTTGACGTGATCTGTTCACGAATTCTTACAGATTACGTAATGTATTGTTCTGCTCCGTCAAGTTTATGATGGCTTTAGATAGGATTTTCTTTACATGCTTGCTTTAAATACCGCTAAACGTAGAGTTTAACCGAACACTGAGTGCTGGTACTGCGATTAATTTGGGAGAAAATACATTTCCGTGGGAAATGCAGAGACTCAAAAAGTAGGTCACACCACAATAGTAGGCCGGGGAAGTTATGTCCCAAAATGCCCATAAAATCTGAACAGCCACGATATGTTAAAACTTACTCGGGAAGTTACGACGTACGAAAAATTCAAATCACTTGGAAAATTTAGCGTTAACAATGTATTAAGACATTATTTTGAAGACCCAGAACGGACTAACAGATTTGTTTCGAGTGTTCTTCTAATTTCGTTAAACCCTAACTTCAGCCCTTTTATGTATTTGATGTTCATGCAGGTGCATTGTTGAATTTATACCGAATTGTTAACTGCTTGTAAAATATGACAAGAAAAAAATGCCGTTGTTATTATCAATGTCTATTAACTTATCCTTGCATTTTTGGGAAGAAAACTTTGAAGCATTTTAGGGGTATTTCTAATATGCGTGGGATGAACAAGATTGTTGTTTTAAATTTATTTCCCTGCATTATGAGAAGGCATTAAAAAGTTTTATACAAAATTTGTTTGCAACTCCGCCCAATCTATCCAGGCGATCACAAAAGATATACATTCCCCATCACTCGACTCGTAACTTTAGTCGGAAGAAAACACTATACATAGTAAGTAAAAATTAATATGTAATTGTGTAAATTTTTAACGAAATTGTATTAATTCTGAGTATGTACCTATTAGCTACAAGAGTTTGCAGTATTGATAGTGGTAACCTGGAAATTCAAATCGGAGCAACTTCAAGAATTGTTTGGTTAAAAATATATTTTTTTAAGTGATATGACAATATGCTGATAATCATATAGTATGTATAATAATTTGTTTAAATTTTAAAATTGCATTTCACCGGTGGCACTGCCGCCAAATCACTTTTATGTAGGTGTAGAGGTGGACGCTACACCAACGCTCAGTTTAGGTATTTATTCTTGATTCATGGGCAACAGCTTATTGCTGCAAGCACTTTAAGTTAAGCTGGTATCAAGTACCTTGTGAATTCAATCACATCGATCAGTTTCACCTTTTTTATTTATTTATTCATGGCCCAAATTTAATTTGGCCGAACCGAGGGATGAGGAGTTTTTGAAAACCTTCTAATTTCCCAAATTCCAACTATCGCGATTTGGCAGATATAAAAGAACTTTGTTAACCACTTTGTTATTCCAACCAAATTTTCTACAAACATAGTAGCTTAGAAATTGATGGAGAAGAGGAAGATTTATCACTGGAATGGCTGTAACTATTCAATTGATGCTAGAAGCAAAACTGAAGCAACCATAGTTTAGAAACAGATTTATTTACTTTCCATTCTCAAAAGTAGTATAACAAATTGTATGCGAAAAATCAATCACATCATTTTAAGTTTATAATATAACTGAGACCTTCATATTTTGTCGTGGGTTATTAAACTCTAATTTAGTTTCGAATATTTCAACTAGATTGCAAGCGACGTGTTCCTGGTGTTGATTATGATGCTGTGAAACAGAGGAAATATTTTGCGAACATTTACCGCGTTCCATTATTTTATGAATATTCATATAGCTGGCAGTTTATATCGAAGCGCGAATATAAAGGGAAACTTTAATTAGAATTGCGTGCATGTGGGGTGTTCGAGAAATAATCATTATCAAACCAACAGATCACTTCATTCGTAACTCCACGTAAATTCGGGGGGAGAATTTATGAACTTAGCAGGAACTGCCTAAGATAAGATTTTAACATCACTTCATTAACACCACTTTAATAAAGTTGATTTTGGCACTATTTGTTGTTAATAAGAACCAACTATTTGAACAAAGATACAAATCGAGAAGTAAAGAAAGCAAACTGTTAGATTTCAATTTATATTACTTTCTAACACTATTTTGATGCAACTAAAGTACTTATGCAACTTTCCAAGAGCTTTCAGGACAATGTTTCCTATGGTTTAACAACAACTTGAACAACTGATAAAATTAATTTTTTATATACGTGGTTTAGTTCACAATAGCTAATTTGGCGTATAAAAACTTTTTATCTGTAAATAGAATTTGTTAACCGTAATTTTCTCAAATTACATAACAACGTTGTACAATATATTTTTTGCATGTAATAATAAATGTTGAACAACCTTGCTGCCTTCCACATCTTTAATAGCGCCGTAAGGACCGACTAGAATGTGGGGTTTCTCCATGTTTTCGAAATAACGACTGTGCAGTTTCTGTAGGCGAATTACTTTTTGTTGATAATAATGAAAAAAGGAATCATCAACCAAGTGTCAGCCGCTTTTTGTAATTAAAATATGTTAAAAAAATTATGAATTTGAGATAAAGTTTACAACAAAAATAGCTTTCCCGCGAAGTTGATTAGAGCTTTTTACATTATTATCAACAAAAAGTAATTTCATCGCCTCCATCGATTGAGCTGAAAATTTCAGGCATATTATAACGGTTTCTTACGTTAACTTTTAGCAACTATAAATGGCGATAGATGTTAAAAATTCGATTACATTAATTAATTAAGACATTATAATCAAATTAATACAGACAACCTTCACATTCAAACAAATGCAAAATAAATTGGTAACGCTAATTTTCAACAAAAACTGCAGGGCTTAATGAGGAGACCGAATTTACATACATATATTGAAAATTGGTAACAAAAGCGTGTAATAAAAATGCATGGCCAATGAACAATAAAATAGCAATACCTGTTTTTAATTTAAAATTAATGAAGTATTTGAATAATTTATTACAAATAGTAACAATATTATTTACATGTTGGTATTCAGTGATAACAAATTATTTGTTTGCGGCGGAATATTTTAGCGCGAAAATTAATCGAGATATTAGTCCTTGTGCCATTTTTTATATACAGACGTGATTTTTTGGACATTTAACAGCAGATACACTTATAAATAACAATTCTGGCTATTTTGATTATTGTTAAAGACTCAAAACTTTAGAGGTTTTGGCTTCGCTTTTAAGGTATATATTAAAAATATAATTTTGAGGCCTTTAGATCTGTTTTTAAGGCATATTTTAAAAATTTAAACTTGTTTTACAGTAATCAGAAAAGCTATAGAATTTAGACAAAATGTTATTAAAATTACTTCCCGCTGAAATTTTAACTTTTACTGATTAGAAAACAGATTAAATTTTTAAGGGTTTGAGAAAAATGTCTCTGCAATACCTAATCAAAATAGTCGGAACAGGTATTTATATATCCTCCCTTGACGCATTGTAAAAAACTGGATGTACAAGATTTAATCTGAAATAGCAGTCATCAATTTCAATCCATTGTCCGTGCTCCAATATTTTACACGCCACTTCTATTCAATGTTGTTTAGACATGATGCACTGTATTAGTTAACGGCCGACACATATTGATTGATATACAATATCTATGAAAGCCATAAATAAAAAGATCAAGTTCAGATTAATTGCCTCCTGGTACAATAGCTGCGATTATCTGCCTTTCACGAGTTAGTTCAGGTACAAAGAAAGCAGTGATTATGGCAAATTTAAGGCTTGAATTTAAGCTCCGTACCGTCATAACTAATAAATTAGCAGAAAAAGGAGGTTATCTCTCTGTGGTAACGCCAGCGATAACATTTAAATATCCCATTAAGTGTTAACCCTTGCTAACTGTTAACCTTTGCTGCTACTCTTTCATGTTTTAAACAAAAACCCCTGAAATACAAAACAGCAACAAACATGTAAACACGTCAGTGTTTTAAGTTGATTTGTAAATTTTACCAGTGTTAGAAGTTGCCAGAGTTATAGCAGAGCCGCAAGAAACTAGGAGTAATTAAATTGTACAAAAAGCTCCCGCTTAAACGTATTCCCAGATGGTCTTCCAGAGTGGACTTTAATGAGGTCGTTTCTAATCCAAGTTTTCAAAGAAATTAAGTCTAGAGCTCGGCTTCTTCCTTACCGTTCTTTTCGCAATTCGCATTATAACCGGTGGTAATCCGAAAAATGATCCTGCTTTAAAAATTATCACAACTGTAACTTAAAGGGCAAGTGATGCTAGCACCTACACTGGCAAAATTAGGTCGATGGTGTCTAGTTAATTTAGGTACAAATTAAGAAAATATTTGTACTGAGAGCGAAGTATAACGGGCTTATTGTTAGAAATTTGATCCTATTATGCTGGAACAAATGGATACATAATTAAAATCCTGGAACAAAAGGAGTTTTCTGGAATCAAAAGGGAGACGCAGTCACGTTCCTTACCAAACTCCGGGATTTCATTGTAATAAGATGGAAGGTTTAGGAGCGTTAGAGATTTTGAGTTCTTGGAAGGAATCCGCGATTAAAGTCTTTGTTTAGTTCTCTTACCGGCTGTAATCACATCTTTAAACTTTAGTATTTTTTATAGCAGTAAGAAAGCAGTGCGTGCTTACCATTTAGCGGCAATTTTTTGCTGCAGGGTTTTGGAGTAAATTACTTAATGGATCTTTATAAAAGAAAATTATCAGCTATCGTGCTCGATTTTTGAGTAACTTACCTTAATATGATAATCCGATTAAAGTTACTTTTCACTGCAATATGATATTGATCTAAAGTTTAGTAAATTGACGTCATTCGTTATTTAGCACTGTTCTATATACCTTTATTATATGGTTTTGGTGTATTTATTAGAATAATAACAATTCTTAGCAAGAAAGTATAGCACTAAATTTGAACCTTATCTTCTGATGACGCTAACTATTGATGAACGTATTTGGTGAATAATTTAAGATTGCCGATGCTCTAGATAGATAATATAAATTAATGCAAATTATATTGTTCTTGTTATTCTAGAGCTGACAAAAATAGATTTTTATCCAACTAAGTTGATAATTTAATTGGCAGGTTTTAAAGTTTTTTGCTACTGCTAATATGAGTTAAAAAACATTTCTTTTAATGAAATAGTTCTTATTTCTTGTCTACACAAACTTTGAGACACACGAAGTCAAAAATGTTTACCTATTAGTACATAAAATCTAGATAGAGAATAGTTCTAATTATTTGCAAAGACATATAAACCGCTATATTGTCTTAATAAGTAGTCTTTCTGCAAAATTTTAATCAACTTCTACAAATATAGTAAAGTCACAAAATTGGTGAAGGTGCCGGGTGAATATTATAATATAAAAATTTATAAACTATTAACAAACAGAAATACTCTTTTCTTAAAGAGCTATTTTTATGCAGTTAGAAAAATATTTCAACGCAACACATAGTTCAAAGTTTATGATTTTTGTAGCTCCGTATTTACGAAATTTTTGAAAGAATGCATCAAAACGACATTAAAAATGCCAGTTTCGATTACATTTACTAATTAAACAGTTTTCTTACAAATTTCTGCAAATCGCAGAAAATTAACAAACGGTGACAGAGATTGATGATCATAAAGTTAAAATTTAAAAAGAAATTAAAAGTCAATATTACAAAAGTAATAATATTTTCCTAACAGACTATAATTATTTTTTTCTGGACGGCATCTAGTCTAGTTTCGAACTTATAATTTTTTGTATAACTCCTTGCTAATACAAACTCTGGAAAAGAATATCACTATTATTTTAAAATTTAAAAACTTCCTTAAACTGAGGTTATCATCTAACTTTATCTCCTGATATTAAAATTTGATTTTAAAAACTAAGAGCTTCATACATCAAAAAGGTTTCATTTTTCTACAATTTTAGGTAAAGAAATATTAATTCTTTTATTAGAAATATATGCGCGGTCCGTGATACTAATTCCATTAAGATCAAGTTAAAGAACCTGCTGGATCAACCATGTGATTCAAGCCGAATAAGTTACTTTTAAAATTACTTTTATTCTGTGAGAACTCTCACCATATTTTTCATTAAATTCTTGAACAGAAGACAATTATTATTGTGACTCTAAAAAGTTGGTGATTAATTTATAAAATATGGCATGTCGTCCGAGTATGCAGTTGTAAGGCCTGGTATATTTTGTACATATCTTTATAGCATCAACGAAAAAATTTTAGGGTCATGCTAAAAATCGTAAAAGAGTTTTGGCGCATTTGCTTACTTGTATTACTCGGGGGCTCGATTATGGCAATAAAGTATTATATATTTTTTAATTTTACATTTATAACTTTAAAGTCCATTGAGACCTATTTTCGTTTTTATTAAAGGCATCATAAAAGAATTATTTGAAGCAGTTTAAAGCCGTTATAGCCATTCAAGGAGATAAAGAATAACAATTTAAAAATAAAATAACCCCGTGCAAAATTCCGCCCGCAATTTAGCACAAAACTCGTTCAGCAGTATAGCGCAATCAATATCCTGGCAAATAGAATAGTTCTTCGTAGTCTAGCCGGTAAACCCCGCAGACCATTGAAAAACCAAATGGGCTTTAAAAATATTAAATTTAGTTTTAATTAGTGTTCCATAACCACCGACTATTACACTTTGAAAGAACAAATTATGTCCAAGTTTATTACGTAACCTACATATTTTTACGAAAATCGTAACGTAAAAACGTAATGACAATATCTTAATGCTTCCATGAAAATCTAAAAACTTCAAAATCTTTAGAATCGTCCATTATTTTGTCGTAATGTGTAATTATTAAATTAATAATAATTTTTAACTTGAAGCCATTGTACCAATTGTAGCCAGTCTCGGCCTTGCATGATAACGATAAGTTCCTACAAACATTCACTTCTCGTGTTAATATTTGTTAACTTGAAGTTTCTTAACGCAAGCAAACTAAGAGAGGACGAGAAAGAGCTTTTGGTATACCTACCTAGTTGGAGTTTTATAAATTGTCGAAAATATTAAAAATTAGGTAGTTACAGAAAGATGTACACAAGAAGTTCAAATTTTGATGTGTGTTATGATGAGAGTCAAATTTTACTTTCAAGAGACAAGGCTTTTATATTGGCATACCCGTACCAATTTTTTAAATCTTTTAATAATTCGGTAGAGCTACTAGGTACACATCGAGAAGAAAATCGTTAGTATTTGCAAATTTATTGCGATTTTATGTGAACATACGCTCGAATGATATGAGCAGTGGTTAGCTGGCTAGTCATTCGAAATCGTAGGTAATACAATTATTATTATTATACGGCTAATTATTTATTTATCGCTTATGTACGTATGTGCGAATAGGCAATTAGACGTAACGAGCTCCGAAGTTTAATCTCTAGTTTATTGAATGGGAACTTTACGGAGAATCACATTTAGGGAACAATAACAAACAAAGCCTGGCCAATCGCCAAAACAAGTGTGCCGCAGATATAGAACAAACTGGGACTGTAGGGGTTCGAATTCCCGCACTAAGGTCGATGTGTCACCAGCAGACTCTTATATTCGTTCGGCTGACCATTATTATTTGGCGAGTAGCTTCACGTATTCGACAATGTAGGTGAAAAATTTTAACTTATTGTTAAGTTTTTGCCCCTTATAAAGCAAATTTGAAATTATAATTCCTTTAGGTCTGAAAGCTGATTTGTCGGCTCTATACGTTTGAAAGTGATGTGAAAAGCTTAAGAGCTTTTTTATGTATTTGAAGTGTGGATTCGTCCTATAAATGCATATAATGAAACGAGCTATTACTGTTAGTGAGAAACGAATTGCATGACCGAAGTCAATTTTAATCACTACCCAAATTATTTTAATGACGATTATTGTTCTTTCACAACTTTAGCTTCAGCGATTAGCACGCATTAAAGCATATATATTATTGAACTTTTTCCAAAGTGACCTTCTCTTATTCAGGGTGATTCTCACTTACATAAAAAATTTAACATGTTTTTGTCAACTGTTACTGAGATTTTAATTTTTTACCTAAATTACCTTTATGTCAAATTCTTCAGGAAAATTTGAACATCTCGAAAAGTACTGATTTTAGATATAGGGACTTATTAACAAGATAATATGCAAATTGTTCGTAAAATCCTGAAAAAAATTAAAAATTGGGGCATTCTATTTAAAATAACAAAGTTAACGTAAGCTTCCAGTGTAAGCGGAAGTGCCACCATTTTGAAAATATTTTGAGTGAATAGATCCTACCTCGCTAGGACCATGACCAAACTTTCAGGTCAATAACTTTTTCCTTTCTCGAGATACTTCTAAGGTACCACTCATTATAAATCACCCTGTATACTTATACTGTGCGTCCGTTTATAAAAGCCCCAGTGCATAGACCATCATCGTTAATAGCAATGAGTTTAAAAAAAAAAAATGGTTATTAATGTCTATTCACGTTATACGCTAGGGCGTTTCTAAATGAACGCACGGTATACTAACATAATAATCAAGTGTAGTCTGTTTTGTATTTGATGTGAACTGTACCTTTAATTGCATTTATTATAATTGCATTTTGGAGACATTTTAAGTGGCAATCTTCAGGAAATCAATTTAACTCTGCTAAAATGCCCTCTTAATAAATGTCGCCGTTTCCGTTTATGCTGCCTTATAAATGTTTAATGTTGTCCTGGAACTTAAAGTATTTAAATTTCTTAATCGCTTCTGACGTTTTTCATTCTAGCCCAATATTAACAACGGCAGTGCAAATTTAATAAAACATCAGATATAAAATATGTTCATTTTATTTTTATATGAGATATTAACTTTATAATGTCAAATACAATAATTTTTAAAATATTTCTTCTAATATATTGGTTGCTCCTCAATAATTAATTATGACACCAGAGTGAAACAACTTTTTGTGAAAAGAAGATATAAATTAATTTGTAATAATCGCAACAAGTTAACTTTAGAAGTCAAGTTCTTAACTAAAATTAAGAATTGATTTATGCATTTACATTTCTAAAATCAGCGAGATTTCGAGCGAACGTCTAAAAAGTTATAATAACCAATGAAATGCACTTCCACTCGATTGACGAACAACGTTTTGAAATTTTCACAACCCTATATTTTCGAGCAAAGCTTCGTAGCGAGTTCGATGCCGTCAGTTGACACGTCTTCCTGTTTTTGTGATTTTTGTAAAAAGAAGGAGCACTTAGGTTTTTTGGGAGAAAGATGTCCATTTGTGGATTTATATGTTGGATTACGCTACATCCGGCCCTTCAACCGCTACTTGTGAACCACTTCTTGAGAATAGCATGCAATGTAATCAATTTCTTGAAAGCAACAGGAATATCTGCCATTTTGCTTTTCACGTAGTATGACAATTACGAGTAAAATAAATAGTAAAGACGACCATCCAAGGATCTAATGCTATAAATTGTTGGGACATTTCACTACTTATAAAACGGAATGGCCACATGCAGCCTGATTCCCCATCGGTAAACGGCGCATCAACGAAGCGTTCCAGAGGATTCACTTTGCTCCCGGCGGTCCCAAAATAGTCTCACGGGCCACTTATGTTTCCCGTAATCCAGGCTTTGCCGGTCGTTTGATTCAATAGTAACTGTAAAGAGTTAAATAAAACATAACATTGAAAACGGGGAAAGCGGGGTTTTGTGCGGGCTTGGCGTCACATTAAACGTACAAACCATCGGATTGGTGATATGCAAATACATTTTGGTAAAAACGATTAATTAAATGTGGCTGCATGTGTGCATACGAAGCGGTCATAACGTATACAAAATACGGCACAAAGAGCCAGCAGTGGCAACACGTAATAATGCAAACCCTTTCTTTTGTATCAAACTCATTGCAAATTGCTAACCATGACATATCCTGAAATACGACGGACCTACATCAAATTTACAATGTTTTTATAGGTCTATTCTATAGTGTTAAAACTGGTAATATTTGCTTTTCCAAATAATTATTGGAGATAATTTCTCATTAAAAATATGATATAACTTTTAATAATAACAACATATCTGTACCTCGATAACTGGTAACTCAGTAACTCTAATCATCAACAATATCGTGAATAAGGTTTATTGTATTTTTACAAGCAGAATTCTTTACGAAATTTGAACAATTTTTTCAAATTATGGAAAATCTACAAATGGTGGAGGTGCCGGGTGAATTTTATAGTATAAAAATTCATAAAAAATTAACAAATAAAATTAGGAAAATAGCATTCTTGTGTTAAAAAAACCATGATTTCCTCTTTCCAAGCAACTAGAAACCATTTCAGGACAACATCAAATTCAGAACTTATAAATTTTTATGTACTTAACTCCCAATTCTCGCCAGCTTTGATTGAGTGTCTGAAAAATTCTAATGTTTTTCGTAATTTTTTTTATTAATTATATTGACTAATTAAGTGTAAGTAAGTGTCGCTTTTAGTAGTCTAATTAAAGTTTTTTAAAAAAACATTACCGTTATTTTCATAGTTTTATTTGTTAATATTTTATAAGATTTTAATTTAAGATCTTTTCTTGGCTTCGCCGCTACATGTTAACTTTTTGCAATTAGTAGAAATTTTTAAAAATGTCTTACAGAAACTGCTCAAATAATCGAAATTGATCTCTTTGTTGACAACTATAACTATTATCTATCTAGATATTTATGTAATAAACATACTTTTTCTATGAGGGTATATGATTAGCTCCTTGCATGCCACTAGTAACTATTTTAGAGCAATTTTTATCTGTTTTCGTTTACAATACAAAACAGGGCAAAGATTCCCTAGCTCCTAAAAAGGATGATCACAAGCTGTTAGGTCCTAATGAGTCTCGCAAGGCATTGGAAGATTCAAATCGGCAAAAGGCCGAAAATAGAAGCCGCCTAACTTGCTTTGGCATAATTTGTCGATAAAAATCCAGAACTACCCCTGAAAGTGGAAAGTGCAATTGCATAATTTGTGGCCGATTCCACTTAGTTGGTTTCTTATATCGCAACTTTGCTTCCCTAGGCAAATGTTTGCGTTACATTTCAAACTTAACTCTTATTGCCTGACTATTAATAAATAAGCTGGAAACCTAATGGCTGTATTCAGCCTCATGAGCTCGCCTTCTTTTATCTGCGTAGGCTGTGCTTTTCATCTTGTTTACATAGAAAGATATGAAAAGAAAGGCGGTCGTAATTCACTCGTGCTCGCATTATCCCTTACCGGTAGTAAGTAAAAATTCACACATGAATCGGTATTTTTCAGTTATGCAAACTTCTAAGAAAGGCTGACTGTTCCAAATATTAAATTTAGAATGGCTAAAGAAGAGTTTTGGTGTACTTATTTTGGTACATTTGTCACGCAAACTCTTGCTGTGATAGATCTTCTAATGTCCTGTATACGTGCTGGAAATTTTACAATCATATTTTAGGGAAAAATTATCTTGACAGTTGAATTAAATTCGTCACCCACTTTCAGTATCCGCAACTATTTACATAAACTCTAAGTATTCAAGAATATTTTAAAACGCTGTTTAATAATTCTTTCGGAGTAACTTTTATTGTCCTGATATAAGTCAATGACGTATTTAAAAAAAACTTTTTTTGCTACGTGCTAGCAACTGGTGAAGTGAAACCTTGAAAATTAATCACATCTTCTTGGATACCTGTCCAAATTTTCTGGAAGGATTGATTGTGCATATTAAAACTTGGGATATTGAAAAGTTGACGCCTAATGAATATGGAAATTACAGCTCAGTGTTTTCCGTTTACTTTAAACTCGAAGGCTCATTTGCATTAAGAAAAATATTTTTAATCAAGAAAAATTCCGCGTTTTTTCCCGCGGTAATCTCCTCATTAAGCCAAGTGTGTTACTTTGAAAATTTCTCGTCTACTTCGTCCTAACTGAATTAAGAAAAACTTCTGGCTGAGCTAAAATTGCATAACGCGTCAAAACGTTTAAATGGTGCCTCACGGCGTGGCATTTTCATTAGAACTGTTGGCTCTGTTAGGTGAGCTCAGATTTCTGAGCAAGCAGTGATAGATCATCAAGGTGCGCTAGATTGCAGGCAACGCTATTAATCACTCTTACTAAAATCCTTTGAAATCCCACGACTTTAACTCGAACACGCGAGTCTGTAATAAATACAGAACTACTTATGTTTCTTAACGACAGCCATTTACGGCCAAAGAGCTTAACGTTAACTGCCCCCAAAATCATTGTCAATAATAGCAGAAATGTAATTCTTTACAATTTCTTAAAGAAGACGCATGGATTGTAAATTGAGTAACTACACACTGCAATTATTAAATCATGGAACTTTGTAGCAAGCTGGGTTAGGACGATACGGAACTGTCTAAAAGGAATCATGCATCAACTTTAAGAACCAAACCCTATCATAAGTCATTGGCTAAGGTGTTAATTTTTTGACAGCTTTAGTCTTTGTTGGTTTCGGAACAAATGAACCCTTAACACCAAATAGCTATAAAAGATTATCCACTGATAGGTGATCTAACTTGATGGTTACCTTGGTTACCTTTTGAGAAAACTGTAAAAATTATTGCAGATAGAAAAAAAATTGAAGTGGTGATAAACTTTTTCAGTTTGTGTTAACAAGAAGCTGCATAAAAATTCATAAGTTCTAAACCAAGTGCGGTACTGAAAATGTCTCTTGATCTCTTACTGCCTGAAAAGATCTATATCAGTACTTTTTTAGAAAGAATTACTATTTTTGTAGTTTCATTTATTTTATGAAATTTTATATTATTATTTTCACCTGGCTTCTCCGCAAATAGGGTACTTGCCTAAAAAAAATATTGCACTTTTTATTTTCTAGAGGCATGCAAATAACTAAAAGAGACTCAAATATTTTTTTCCCATTTTTTATTTCATATTTTTGTAAATATTTGCAATTTTTGTTTTTGATGACGTATTGAACCCCCGTATCCAAGACTCACACCTATATTGAATGGACTTTTGTTTTTGGCTACTATGCTGTACGGCTACCAGATGGCGCGACATGTGTACAGCGGATTGGCAATGCAAGAAGTCTGAGTAAAGCGCCATCATACGATTTCTTTTAGAACGACGCCGTGCAGGGGCCGGCTACGTCACAAATCTCTCACTCCAAAAATTAAAAAATTAATTCTGGGCGTAATATTAACCCTATAGAACCAAATGCAAAAATACTGGTCTAATAAAATCGCCTACATTTTCTAAATTTTATATTTCCTAAACATGGGGCAAGTACCCCATTGTGTACGTGGTTTGTGTGAATATGAGGGTACCTACATAAGAAATCATAAATTCTAAACTAGGTGTCTCACTGAAATAGTTCCTAGCCTCCATAAAAGAGTCAATCATAATATTTTTAAAAAGATCATTGACCTAACTTTATGTGTTAATTCTTTATGAGGTTTTATGATATTCTAGAAGCAATCTTCTTAATTTACATTTGCAGTTTGCAATAAATTAATGAAACGTATAGAAATCCAGTCAGTTTAATGGAGGCATAATTTGAATTTTTAATAGATAATTCTCGTATACGATTCCACCTTGTTTAGCTAAAGGTAACTGATTGAATACACACCTGCTCTTGTCAACGCCTCGAGTTTAATTAAATGAGTGTCAATCAACACTTCGTTGTCGGCCTATCTGCCTCGGCTTGGGCTCCGGAAAACACTGATTAGCATACCTTCATCACGTCGAACTGGGGATGTGAAAAGCTGTAGGTACTTTACACTCTCATGATTGAATTATCTTCAGTGTTAAATTAATTCGAATTAGGAACGTAGCATCTAGGTAATGATAAAAGCAAAGATCTTCAAAGATTAACCATAAACTTCTAACAGGCGAATTTATCTTACAAATCGAAACAAAATTTAACGCATAATTCATCGAGCAAATTAATGTGACAGTATTCACCGTTTTCAGGGCGATGAACGCGGGAAGGGCAGTGATTAAAAGAACTCGTTACCTCAGACGTTCGTGTCGCTTGTAATGGGATATTGCAGAAATAAGACGTATCAATTAAGACAAAAGCTTGTATATCATTAATCAAGACCATTGTTGTGCCATTAACACGATTCTCCAACTTCACCATTCTTGGCACGTAAAGATTTCCACAATCCAGAAACAACAGATAGAGACGGTAATTGGATTTTATTTGACAAAGTGCGCAATTACACTGTTTCTATGTCTATAAATTATTATCTGCCATAACACATCTAACGTGTTGGATTCCCTGCCACAATAACGATCGTCTTACATAACGATCTCTATTTATAAGATAACCAGCGTTTTTCTATGTTACCGAGATGCTCACGCGGTCCGTATTTATTTCCACAATCAAGAACAACTGAAAACTATCCGGAAATTTAAGATCTAAGGTTAACCATATTAATTGATCAATGTTACGTAAACATGGGAAATTTGTGGGAAACGTTTCACATGGACCGCCTTATGCTGATGAGTGTTGAATGCAACTATTGATACTGCAGTTCACATAAGAGGGTCTTTGCCAGTTGTAGGCCATCCATTAAAAACATGTTTTAGAGCTTCTATTTTCTATTTACCCATATACCTCCTTTTCAAGAAAATCAGTTCTTTTAAAACTTCCACAAAGAGCTTTTCGTTGTCTCTTTTGTCCGCTTTTTAACCGCCTTCCAACCAATAAGAAATTAACCCACTAAAAAACCCTTTCATCTTCAATAGATGATTGTCGGTGGAGAAACACGTCTTCAGGGCGCGCCACCGTCGTTTTTCTCAACCCTTTAATTTAAATAACGATCGAGTAGGTGGCTCTAATCGTCATAACAGACCTCCTAAATTTTGCGCTCTTAAGCCAAAATCAATATTGGGGACCTCTGCAAATGGACTCTATTTGCTGCGACAGATAGCCTTCGAGAGCTTTTTATCATTACGGCCAAACTTTAGCGTGGTAGTTATTGTCGTTGTAAGCTGCAAGCTTGTGGCTGTATTTTTTTGAAGCTATGATCGGCTAAGTAACTAGGGTCTAGGTTAAAGCCATGCTACGTGTTATGTGGGTATTATAGTTGGTAAATATCGGGAGCTGTGTTTGTTTAAATTTACCTCGGCCAACCTCTACCCTAATCTATTTCCCGGACACCCGTTATACTGTGCTATATGAATAATCAATAAACAATTAAGTAGCTTGTAAGAGAAATGGCTACAAACTTGCAAACCTACTTAAATATGTATTCACTAATGTTAGCGTTTATAACTTTAATGAAAGTTGGGTGTGCGCTAGTTTAAAGGTAGGTAAATTTTAACTGGGGTTTATAAGCACAATAACTGATAATTAATGGAGTTACCTTGCACCTTCGTAAAACTGAAATTAATTGCATTTAATAGAAATTAATAGATCAATTAGAACAACGGGTAACTTCGCTTGCTAATATCAACAAATAAGCTGCCAACAAACTTCATAACTCTCGCGATAGCTCTGCGAACAATTAAGCAAGTATCGTGTTTAATGGCCGCTTTGCAACACTAGGAAACTCCAATATTCTCGGGTGATTGCCAATTTTTTGATAACATTTCAATTCGAAATTTTCGACGGAATCTGAGATTATCAGTCGATTTCATTTTAAACTCTACTGGAAATCGAATTACGGTTAAATTTTAGATGGCGCGGGCTGAGTCACCGCAATATGCCGAACGCCTGCATATTTAACGTGGGGCGTTTTATATTATATGGACAAGTATCGACTGAATATTGGCGAAAATGGATTCTGGCTTTTTGCTTTGCTTATACGCATACTATTCGGCTTTTGAAGAGACTTTTATGAAAATATACTATAATAATACCGGAAAGTTGTGGCTGCCCTCTGATACGCCAGCAAGAGAGCATCCCTGTTTTAAAAAACACGCGGGAGGAATATAAACGAGGGCTTTATATATTTGTTTAGCTTAAAGCTTAACTTTCCTGTGGAGCTACATTTAAAACACTACTACGGACTTAACTTTATCGGTAGAAATTTCTTCTCTAAAATTTGTAAAAGTTGATTTATTAATTTTACGTAAAGGATGGCCTTTTTCAGGTACTTCAGTAGTGGTCATAGATTTCTACTTTTTTTTCAGTGGTCAGATCTGTATAAGGAATAGCAGCAAGTTGCCAACTTTTATGGAAGAGTACAATCGGAGACTTTGAAAACGCCCACCCACGTCTAACCTTTTACGTTTATTTATTTGTCATTATAGGTAAAAATTTATTAATAATTGCAACTTTAATGACATAGAACCCTAGGTACGACTATAGACCTATCGGTAGATACCTATACCTATAATGATACGTAAAAAATGCCAGACGCTATTGGACATTCCCAAAGTCGCTGGTTGTACAATTGTTCCATAAACAGAATCACAAAACATTGACGTTGACATCAAAACCTATTACTTGTGACAAATTGCTGTATTATTCCCACAAACACTTTTCTGCATCATTACCATAAGTTTAGTTTCAACCAAATAGGTAACATAAAATCAAATCTGTTAACAGTGGTGGCAACTTTATTCGCATAGCATGCTAAAAGACATTAAACATGAGCATGATAGAGTTTCACGATAACACAAATCACTGGAAATGTTATGACGGTTAGTAAGCTATAATTCTGGAAAATCAGAAATGCTGCATAAACCATTAGTAGCTTTTTATCAGCAACCAAGATAAATAATAATTGAAGTGGTTGTGCACAAGGGTTTGCGTTTAATACGTACTAGAGTCAACGGGATAATTTGTCGAAAAATTGTATACTTACTTGTTCCTTTAAACGCACCCTATGAAACAATTGCAATATTCAATTTTGAGATCAATTTTTGTACAGCTTTTGGTCGCAAATGACTTTCGGCTGTTGGTGATAGAGAAAGGAAGATTGAGTTGTGGATCAATCATTTTTAAAAACTACGATGTCCATTTGCATTATTTGGATATTGCAACGTATTTAGCTGTTGTCCCCAACCAAACCCTAGTTGAGGAAGTCTTCCTCTTTCTCTGAGACATCACAGACTATTTTAATTTTCTGCTTCTATTCTCATATAGATAGTCCCAATTTGTAATAGGTATGATGATCACCTCTAATTTTTTTTGCTTCTACACATTAGATTCTTTACAAATCACCACTTTCTTGTACCTCAAGTAGTCCTGTAATGACCTCAGTTTGGTCAGCATCAAAATTGTAAATTCTCTCAACGCTCTCAGAAGTTGTGTTGGTATAATGCGCTAGACTAGATACCATATAGAAAGAATGCTCTCAAAGCTTTTCATTCAGCACCCTCTAGGCCAGCGTACTGCTAAGCTGAGAAAGCTTAAGAGAGAAGTGGCCACCTTCTGAAATGAGGTATAGAACACATTGTTGGACCCGTCGCTGTGCCAGTATGCAAAAAATGAGGGGTGTGAGAGAAAAGTCGCCTTCTCGTGATGTATCGCATTGGGAAGATTTCGGTCGGTTTACAGTAACGCCCAGAAAGTAAATAATTGATTACGTCGCGATTGCAGGGTACTGCGCAATTATTGTCACTATGATTTATTGCGGCCGTGAATGTTGTACCTAATGAAAAAATATAAGCCTGAACAAAATCCATAATAAATCTTGTTTAAGTTGCACCTCTATCATAAATCGCAATGGGGTCGGTCATGATCCACGGACACCCTCATCACGCGGACTGAACAGTTTATTCATAATTGATAGCTGCTGCCACAATTATCTACGAAATTTACAACAAACGTCAAAAAAATTTTTTGGCGACAATCGCGAACGAAATCGGAATTGTTAATTTTAAGCTGTGAAGTTTTAATCCGAGCCGCGACAAAGCGCGCACGCGATAATAAATTCTTGCTAGGGTGGTATTTAGCACGTAATAATGAAACCAAGTATAAGTTGTGCGGAGAATTAAAATACCTATGTATTCATATTAGGACAAATTCAAATAAATTATTTTGTTAATTATGAATTATTAATCTTCAAAGTGGTAATGTTTTTGCTGATGAAGTAAAGGAGAAATGAGAAATGTGCGACGACAATCAAAACAAAAAGTGATATTTTTACGTAAGTGGGTATTTGAAACGTATCTAAGTTTAAAGCTATTTCGGAATAAAATTAAAATCAAGGCGTAATTTCTGTTGCTCATAGCAAGGCCTGCTCATGAAACTTAAATGTGGATTAACAAAGCACCACAACTTCGACCGTCTTTACATGAAAGTTATTTGCTACCCTCAACGGCATCAAGATGGCGTAGTATTAATAGCGTTATTCTAATTCAATTTTGACATGACTTTAATAACATTGATTAAGCTAAATATTATTACAACATTCAACTCCAAATAATGAATTCCTATGAAAACTTTACAGTGCGCTAAAGACAATGTTTGTAAAATGTTTCAAATTTTCAAATTTTGTTCTAGTGATTCTTTTTCAAAAATCCTCTATCTAAGTATCAAATTTGGATTCATCGCCAAATTTGTCCGGACCAAATGCAAAGCTGTATAAATAACAAATTTTTTTTGTGTTAATAATGGTTGCTTCATTTCAACCTTACCGACGAGTGTCTACCTTTGGTCTACCAAAGCTACTGATAGAACTCATACACCCTTATCATCTTTTTTTTTTTTGGTTCAATAACAAATTAGTAGGTATTTTTAAAATTTCCGTATCGGTGTATATTTGCACTAACTAAAAAAATAAATGGCATGAAACAATCTAACCGATCCTGTAAAATGGTAATAAACGATAAGAAAATTTACAGAGAAACCTTTACACTCTTGCGATATGTTCATTTATTATTTTCCTCTGCCAAACCTATGTATAAATTAATGATGTACTCTACAGCTTCCACCCAGAAAAACAAAGAATTTATTTACTGCTTCACAACCGCTCGGTTAGACCTTGTTATCATTAATCATTTTTTTCCTATTGAGAAAGGCTAGGGACGCTTATGAAAATAATTTAAACCAGAGATGCTTGCATTACTTCACTGAAATATTTTGTCGATAACGTATTATCTAAAAGTTTTCATCGTGATTCTTTTGTAGAACTCTATCAATCAAAATAGTCTAAAACGAGCAGCTTGAATTGTGCGAAATTTTTATGGAAAGCCACTATACTCCTCAATCCTTTAAATAGAAGATATTTCCGACGTTTGATAAGAACATTTTATGATTCTAAACACCATTCCAGGTAAAAGCTCATCAGGGCCAAAGATTAGAAATCTAGTTTAATAAATATTGCAGTAAATTTTGGCGGCATTACTTCGTATTTGAGAGTTTTAGAATTTACAGTCATATTCAAAAATATTAATGAACAAAATAAGTCTAAACCTCTAATTAAAAATAAAATTTTATTTCTGACTTATCAATAGTGCTAATACATAGCAACTAACAAGCCGACTTGTGTTTGGTCAAAGTGTCACTGGCAGCTTGGGAAATGAGCTTAATAAACACACATTCGGAAGCGGCAGGGACAATTCGCAGGATAATTTTGTTTGATAGGATTCCGCATTAAAGTTCTAATCTTATTACAAAGGCTGCTGTTGCCACTGAAGCAACTTTTTAATTTCTACGTAGTTACGAGAACAATCCCACACAGATTGAAGGCAATTAAAAGTTGACATAAATAGAGGAGCGATGGATAACAGTATTGTCTCCCAAACTAATTTAGCAGGCTGCGCGCACTAAAGATTCAATGGGAGAACTAATACCAACATATGCCTATAGCCAAAGTTAGATTAATCCAGAGCCAGATGTAACACCTGCCCTTTTCGCTTTGCTGCATAATAATTGATTATGCAATAATTGTGTGTTGAATAGAATAGTAGTTGCACTGATAAATGGAAGCAGTAATTTACTGTTCGATATTTTAGGTTTTAGATATACCGGGTGGACCATTACTTGTTGTCGAATTTTTCCCGCCCAAACGATAAAAGATTTGAATTTGAGCTTCTGAGGATACGATCGAACCATTAAGACCTACTTTTCAAAAAAATTTGAAGTTTTTTGGCCCACCCCGTGCTCGTCTACACGGTGATTCATCCAAAATTGTAAAAAAGTTGACAATAAAGCTGCAACTTTTTTTATACCGTTGTACGCAGAAAATTTTTCAGATTACGACGGTCTCTTCAGAATTTCGAAATTTTGATTTCTGGGGCCGTAGTATTTTGTTAAAAATCATCTGAGGCAAGGGAGGTATTCCATGAATCAACTTGGCTGTTGCATTTTTACGAAATACTAGGGCCTCAGAAATCAAAATTTCGAAATTCTGAAGAGACCGCCGTAATCTGAAAAATTTTCTGCGTATAACGGTATAAAAAAAGTTGCAGCTTTATTGTCAACTTTTTTACAATTTTGAATAAATCACCGTGTAGACGAGCACGGAGTGGGCCAAAAAACTTCAAAATTTTTTGAAAAGTAGGTCTTAATGGTTTGATCATATCCTCGGAAGCTCAAATTCAAATCTTTTATCGTTTGGGCGGGAAAAATTCGACAACAAGTGATGGTCCACCCGCTATAGGGTGGGTGCTCAATTTTCTTTTCTAACAATACCATCAGTACCTATTTCATTCTCAAGCTTCTCTGACATTTCGGTCATCTCATCTTTCTTCACAAGACTCATTTTATTTCCATTTTCAACTCTTTTGAAGATCTATTTGACGGTCGCCGACTGTCAGTGGCGTCCAAGATATTTTACTCTCTTATCAGTTCGTGTAAGAGGTGAGTACCTGTCTGTCTACATGTCGACAATTTTCAGTGCATATTCGACTGCATATAAAATAAAATATATACCTAAGTTTTTCGAACTTTCGCCGACCTAATTGGTATATGTTAACATTCATTAATGATTGTCAACATTTACCTATTTCTTTCGTTCACAGTAACAAATATATCTGGAATAAGGGTAATAAAGTTCAAAGTACCAAGCCAAACTCACGACGTTTGAAAAAATTTTGCCGCATTTATGATGATATACTTGTTAAAGTCGATGTTGACATTTCATTAAATCATGGATTCCTGAGACCTGAGACAGCAGCAGAAGTAATTGTTACTCAAACAGAAATAAATAGCGAGTATGGTTGGATTGCGGCTAAGCAGTATCGTGCTTTAAATTACATTACGCACCGAAAATAGCAAATTTGTGTTTAATTACATCGAGTTGTAATAAATGGGGACCGCTTGTTATTCCAGTAACTATGCCTTTAGGGAGATGCCCTACGTTGCAATGCCTGCGGGATCTATGCGCTTATTCAAGCAAATGCTCCTCGATAGTTATTCACCTCTAGTAAAACTTTTCTCAATAAATCAGTAATCAAAAACGCCATAAATCTTTAGGTCTTGTGCAAGAAAATCTGTTAAGGTTGCATCTCAATTCATGGATGTAAAATGGCTCCTGTTCAAGTCAAAACTATTTTTTAAAAAATAGCTTCTTATGATGCAGCAGGAGGTGAAAGCAATTCTTTTTATCACTCGACGTCAAGATTGAACATTGGGCTACACGTGCAAAAAAGCCTTTCTGTCTGTTTCCAATTCTATAAATTCCTAATATATTAAGTTTCTAATTTACACATTAAGCTCCCAACCAGTCTAAATTACTAACACATACTTTACGCAAAAGTGAAGTGGCAGCCCTTGTTGCCCATAATGATGACATGGTGAAACGCAAGATGCAAGATGTAACATATTAAATCTGAAAAGGGGGCAATCTTTCATAAAATTGGGGTTGACATAATCATTAACCTAAGCATGAAAGTTTATGAGAGCTTTAAAATGCAATGAAGACGACAACATGCATAACAAGGGCATAAAGTACGCCAGTGTTAGATGTAACGACGGCCGAGCGGCTAGATAAGATGGAGCACTTTACACGCACACGGGTCTTCTCTTATTCATCCCCAGCGTGCCATTCTTCTTCATCATTTCTGGCTTACAGACTAAATCTCGGTTCAAGACTATGTGTAACTCTTACACACGACCGTATAAAACGGCTCCTACCTACGCATTTATGCGTGTGTGCTACCAGAATTAAAATCGCAATCCACCCAAATATACGACGCCGCTAAATTGCTCCGCAAATACTCTAAATAAATCCTTTCGCAGGGCCAAAATAAATTTATGGCTTAATTGAATAACGAAATTGAAAGTGGAGGGCTAACCTCTTCCTTTTACCACTTCGTTCTAAAGTAGAATTACTCCCACAGTTATTGTCTCTGCCATAACGCTAATTTCATTTCAGTGTTTTCTCTTTTCACAAAAATTTTAATATAATTTTGAATTAGGACCAATCAAACAATACAACCATATACCGCGCCCATTCATCATATTTTAATATGCGGCTCCCTCCAACTCACTTGCATATTTTTGTCAAATTGAGGAAGATGTCGGAACAAAGAAAAACTGGAATTTCTGTGCAACAAAAACATGATTTGGAAGCAAAAATACGAATTTTGTGTCATTAGAAACAGAATTCCAATAAAACTATTGTCGAATAGACAACAAGACCTTGGGTATGTTCTTGGGAGCTTGCGCAGTTCAATATAGATAATTGGGCTTACACACCTACCAAAAACGTAAGAGATAGCTAAAACATTATATTTTAACTGAAAATTTGATATAGAAGATCTGTGTATTAATATCCTTAAAGACATCGCTTTTAACTGGCAGGAAATTAATTAATGCAAAATGTAAAAGAAAATATTTACAGGAGATCCCTACATTAATTTATCGACAAAGAAATCATTTATTGTTATTATGAAGAGCATATTTTTGATCGTCACATTGGCGCCATCAAATTATTGATAAAAAATAAATGGTCAATAAAATTGATTGGTTTCATTTACAACTACATATTGATCCATTATGATATACCAAAAGTGAGTGTTTTGTCAAAAGTAGGTAGGTACTAGTCGCAATTAAAGTAGTCTTTTGATGCAACAAGAAATAAAAATACACTTTTACTTCGTATTAAATAAAATATAAAATAGAAGTAGTCGGAGCTTTGCAGCTCCAATGATGCTGCGCCACTACACGAAATATTCTAGAAATAAGTAATCAAATCAACAGTAAACACTTTGCGTTGTCTAATTGCCCACAAAAGGCGAAAAAGAAACGATGACGCATTGGTCCCCCGTATCCAAGACTCACACCTATATTGAATGGACTCTTGTTTTTGGCTACTATGCTGCGCTACTACCAGAGTGCGCGACATGTGTACAGTGGATTGGCATTTGATTTATAAATAGAACGCAAGCAATCTGAGTAAAGCGCCATCATACGATTTCTTTTAGAACTACGCCGTGCAGGGGATGGCTACGTCACAAATCTCCCACTCCAATTATTAAAAAATTAATTCTGGGCGTAATATTGACCCTAGAACCAAATAAAAAAATTCGGGTATAATGAAATCGCCTACATTTTCTAAATATTATACTTCCCAAACATGAGGCAAGTACCCCATTGCATTACTCCGGTATTCTATCTTTAGCAATATCCACAGACGCAAAGCGTGCTTTTAGTGCCATCTACTGGTGGAATCGCTTCTATGAGGTAACAGATCTCTGTATCAAACTTTTATAATTTAAATTTTTATTCGAAAAAGGAATTATAAGGGCAAATTAGAGGCAAGCAAACGATCAAAATCTATTCGCAATCACGTGAATATACCAAAATGCTTTGTGTAAATAAGGGGTTACATAGAAAAGCGACAGCTTTAAACCAAAAATTTATAATTTATAGATGCCTGAAATGAGTCAGTCATAGTCTCTAAATTAAGATTATAATTTTATTTGCTATTTTTTTAAGAATTCTTATAATTATTTGCCTTTACCTGGTTCCTCCACCATTTGTTACTATTATAGAAATAATACAATAATATAATAATATAATAATAATAATTCTTTGAAAAATTGCTTAGAAAGGCAAAATTAACAAAATTCAGGTTTTTGTTTATGATTAGAATTATTGTCTATCTAGATATTTATGCTTTTTCTTGATATGATTGTGTGAATTAAGAGCTGCTTAATAAGTCATAGGCTCTGAACGAAGTGTCTCACAGGAACAGTTTTTAGCTATCTAAATTAAACTGATCATAATAACTTGAAGAAAAACGCCTATTATTTTCAAAGTTATGATTTTTAATAATTTTTTATATTACTTAGCTCCTCCATTATTTGTCACCTTTCTAAAACTTGACAAAAATTTTTAGAAATTTTTAAGAAGCCAGTTAAAAATAGAAAAATTGACAAGATTCACATGGAGGAAATAAACATTTTTGTCTTTTTCTTGGGTTCTCTCACAGAACCAACCAAATTTTCATATAAACGCAATTTTATCTAGAAACATGTTATTTAACAAATTTTGCATAATATTTCTCTTCCAGCTATATTATGATCCTAAACCGGTTACTCTTCAAAAAAGAATGCAATAAATAGACTAGTGCGCGGAATTCAGTATAATTGCCAGATGACCTAAGCTGACATAATACTCTTCTGTTACCGTCAGTTTCTGTGGTAAATGTAAAGCTGAAAGAATTTCCTTAAATTGCTTTACGGTAGGTACAAAGTGATAATTGGATTATGCGTAAACTTTATGTTAATAGAGCGAAAGTAGAAAACAAGCATTCAGGTCTTGCAAGTATTAGTTAATAACGTATTAACTTTCAATGTATCGTCAACGTGCCTAGATTTGCCGATATAATAAAAAATTCTTGGCTAACACTATTTTTCGAATTAGTTCGAATTTCTGGATATTATAGATTGAAACCCATAGCCATACCCTATTTCGAGATAACGCAAAATGTCCTCTATGAGAGCAAATACAAAAATGTCTTGTGATGTAAACCAATTTAATTTCAATAATCACTTCCATAATTTCTCCAAGACATAAACAGCAAAAGCACGTAAATACCGTTTATTTGCTGGACCATAAACGGTCGCGGCATGAAGGTTACCAGTGGCAAGAAGCGAAACATTCTCGACATTGGAGAAAGCGGAAGTAACATTCAATTTTAAATCACTTGCAGGAGTCTGATCTCGTTTATCTACTTTTCAATTTCCAAACAACACTTTGAATATGTAGAGCACCTAAGACGACCTGTACGACATTTATAACGAATTGCGTAAGCCATTTCACCGTGACGTTGAACATGATGTAACCGATTCAGTATTAATTCATTTGCAATTTATTTTCGAAGACATCAATTTTAAAAGCAAATAAAATGCATCTCTTGGCATCTATAAAAAAAATCACATTAATGGTTGTTTTTGGGATGGTGGACTACACGACGTAACAACTTTGCTAGTTGGCATAATCGATAATTTACCTGTTGATCATAGTCAAGGAAGTTCATTATGTAAAAGATGGATAAGTGTTCAAAACTTTATTCTAAAAAGACTATTCCTACTCATTCCTAGCGAAACTTACTCCAAACAATTAGGTACCAAAAATCTTAACTTGACCTTATTACAATTTTTTACAATAAAAATAACGAAACGGTGAAATTGAACACTTTCAGGTGTTGCGTACCAGTCGATGAATTTTCATATAGTTACTTTCCCTTTTTTTGGCCGTTATATCCACTCGGTATTATTATTCTAATGCAAGAGTGGAAAAAGAAATGGAAGAAAGGCTATTGACAAGTTTCCAAATCATTACTACCTGCATACAAAGCGAAGTTATCTGATCAGTTGCTTTCCACTCATTACCTCGAGTCGATAACTGAATTGCAATGATATATTATCCCAGCAGCTGCCACCTACGCCCTTCTTTTCCGCCAAACTTATAATTGTTAGAAGTAATTATTATTATTGTCCAAATTCCATTAACGTCCTAGATAATCAATAAAACAGTATGTAAAAATCCTGCATGCTAAACTGATGCGGTACCTGGTGGTTGCAGCAGAATCGTCTGCAGGACCGTCTCGAGGTGTGAAAGTGGATGGCGGCTTTGCATTGGGCTTGGCCGTACTCAATGCATGCAGTGGGGTGCGGCCATATAAAACACTTCACGTTGCCCGACATTCCCAGTTGTGATATGATAAATAATTGGATGTTGTTGCGCAAGATGAGGTTGTTTTATTCTTTTGTTTGTGTGATCCTCTCGGTAAGTAATCTCAATGCCGGATAAATCTTGTGTCTTTGTGATGTGTACCACAGTGTCCATAGTTAGTGACCACAAATTACGTGATTATGTCTTGAGAAGTGTCAAGTTACTTGTGCAAGTTCGTCCTGTTCCTATGGATTACTTGCATAATTTGACCTGTAGCCGGGCTGTTGTGCAATCGTATATGGATTAAACACAGAATGGCCTTGCACTTTGCATAGTTCTACAACTTTCGTCATTGCATAGTTCTACAACTTTTGTCAAGCAGCTTCTTAGAATAGTTTAGTTTAGTGAGTTAAAAGTTAAAATTCAAGATAATCTAAGTTGGAAAAAGTTCCAAAATAAGAAGTCAAAGATTAGAAGAATTCAAATTCAAGAATCACTAACGTCAGGCCTCTCAATATTTATATTCCAGAAGATTGATACACTTTTTGATATTATAACTGTTATACCTAGATAAGGCAGATTTGACAATATAAAGCAACAATAAGTTTAAGCATTTGTGTATTTTTATACGTCCGCTTGTGATATTTTTAACTAATCCTCGTATTAGGTAGGTACTACTACATTCTGATTTATCAAAATAATATAGAAACATATTCATAGAAACAATATCAATTTGTTCGATTAAATTATTTGCTAATTTACTTTGAGTGTGCGCCGAATAATTATTTTATTGTCCTAAAAATAATAGTACCAAATAGTAGGTACCTACCAAAGTTACAACCAGAAAAAAAAGATTAATTTGTAGGTATTAAAGTTAAATGATTTAATCGTTAAATTCTTTTTCAATCTATTTAAATCGAATCGTTATAAGCATGACTTAGGTATGTGGAACGTAACACAATAATTATACCATTTTTTCGAATGCTGTTCATGTCAAATAATCTAATGCAAATTTAGAATTTTTTCTCAAATAGTTTTTATATAATATGTCATGTTACCGCCACATTTTTCATTTTAATTAACTTATAATCGATTGGGCCAATATGCTATTCTGCAACACCCCACTTTTGCTTGATTCAGGGTCGAATTGAATAGCAATGTGAGAGAGATTGTAGTGATTTTTTTATAGCTTTAATAATTTATTTGTGCCAAGATTAAGATTTAACTAAAATTATAGACAGTATATGTATCAATGCCTGTAAAGGTATCTGGTAGTACTAGTCAATCATTTTACAAGTTTCAGTCATAAGTAGTAAGTAACCGCTTTAACCTTTCGAATCATGACCATATTCAGAAGTTTCCAAGATAAATTTATTAGTGAACGAGTTAATAAAAGTACCGTGACCAGATTTAAAAGCTTATATTTATCAAACTAAGTTTTTTTTTCGTGTATGATTCAGTTACTAGCTGAAGGCACAACAAATCCTTGATGGTTGTATGTGGTACACACCATTTTCAATGAAGACCAACCTTGCTTTTACAGTACCAATTTTATTTCACTTTGCGTGTCTTGAAGCGATAACTTCCAATTGACAAAACGCGAGAACAAGTTGTGGTTTTGTCCAACTTGCCGGTTGAGCAGTTATGCAACTCATTATAATTTATTTCTTTAAATTTCCATTCTGCTCTACTTTCTTTATTGTACCTCAAATTCTGTAACAGTTCTCGATTCGATGATAACAAATTAATTACGCAAACATTACACGTATTGCAGATTACCCTCAACTGCCTCCTGTCAAACGCCCAAGTGCCCCCGAGACTCAACATCCCTGGAGCTTTGTTGGTACCTCAAACCAGACCGGTGGGATTCAGACAGGGACGAGTCCATTCAGACGCTGGTCCGCCACAACGTCTTCGAAGACCCATCCCCAATGCTATCCCTGCCCCCATCCGACCAGTTGTTGAAGAACCTGAGGAACCTGCAATTTCAAATTCTGATAATTTCGACGAAGAGGTTGCCAACCTCGGCATTTCTGCCTTGCAATCAGCTGTGAGGCAAGCTGTAGGACAAGAAGAAGAACCTACACACACAAATGTGGTTTTTAGACCTGAAAGACCTATTCCGGTGTTGAGGCAAGATGTCAGAGAAAATCCAGTACAAAGACCTCCCCAAGCGCCCATCCAGAGACCTCTTCCAGTGTTGCGCCAGGAACAAAGAGAATCATTTAGCAGAGGTGCGGCCAGACAAGAAATAAGGGATGAAGCTCCTGTACTTAGACCTCAACCTATTAGGCACGCACAAGTAAGTTTGTTTCGTTAATTTCATTCACGGAAAGTGAGAAAAACCTTTTGCAGCCTCGTCAACAAGCTCCCACACCGCAACCTCAACAGTTCCGGCAACAACCTAGACCAGCACCTAGACAGCCTTCCCAATACGTTGATGATAACGAGGATCGCCATTCTAGAACGCGCAAACCCGTTGTACAAATTTTGAGAAAGTACAGGACTGATAATGCTGATGGAAGTATTACTTGGGGTTATGAAAATGATGACGGCAGTTTCAAGGAAGAAACCATTGGAATTGACTGCATAACGAAGGGCAAGTACGGTTATGTTGATCCCGATGGATTGAAGAAGGAGTACAATTACGAGACTGGCCACAAATGTGATCAAAAGGACCTCGAGGAGGAAGCGGAGGAGGAATTAAGGTTACAACAACCTCAGTCGCACGCTAGAAAGCCGCAGCCTCAATTTAGACCCCTGCCTGCACAATATTAGTGTTAAGGTCATTGCCATAATTATATTTCAATAAGTGTTTTGTTAATAAAATTTGTATTACACTTCAGAGGTCATCACTATGCTAGCTTCTGGCTAAAGCAGCGATATTAATTGCGCGCAGAAATCAGCGAACAGTGCTCAGAGAAGTAGAAGTAGTAATCTGCGCTACAAATTTCAATCCAATAATTAACGTTATCTAACGAACTGCATAAATGACTGAGAAATTGTTTGTTCGTTGTCATATAATCAAAAGGTAGTAGCGGGACTGTAAGCTCAAAATTAATTAACACACCTGCGTAGTATGTACACAAGCTTTTTGTTCTTATACGTTCAACTTTGAACTCATTTACTACTGCATTTGGTTTTCTTGAATTAATCAGAGTCGCAAGAAACACCCCTTTTACTCCTACCGAACAGTTGATTTCTTTTTAACAATATTCTACTGTACTAAAAACATTAACTACAATCTTAAATAACAATGCACACTGAACCAGATTGAAGTTAGAACTCTTTCTTCATAAGGCAGGTAGACATTAATGTGACCTGGTCACATAACTTCAAGAAGACTTCTTAAGTGATAAGTACTATTATAAATATTTGCAGGAAGTGGTATGCTCTAGTAGCCTAGTATTATGTGTACTTTTAACAAAACTATTTCCATCAGCAGTTGACGGACTACCATAAACATAGATGGTGGATAGTCACAAAGGCACTCAGTAAACGACTCAGAAAGGAAATTGAACATTTTACAAAGAATGAAGTGACTTTATTTATCTTATATTCATAGAAAAAGTATTATTAAAGCAATGATACACATAATTACTACACTCTCTTAAGCTAAGGAAATGACAAGTTAGAAAAAATGCTTAGTAATTAAACAAATAAACGCCCCTTAATAGGGCCGTTGCCTATGATTGTTATAATTCTGAGAATACCCCTTCCTTCCACCGGAATTCCAGGAGTCGGCTGGCGTGATAGCAATGTCCATAAAATCCCCAATAGCAAATCGCGATTGGCTTAACGTTTTCAAATCATCAGTTCCCTTCATTCCCGTTGTAGTATTTCCAATTTCTCTGATTCTATATGTAGGTACCCGCATATCGGGAAATACCAATGAAAAGCTGAACTTGGTGCCTTTTCGTCTAGCTTCTGGATTTACTTCTTTTACTAATTGTGTAAGTTCATGAAGAGTGGCGTCCTTCCAAGTGTAAATTTGTAACTCATTCTGAGGCGTGTTTCCCTTGTTGTAGTCGGTCGCTTTAAAATGATATCCGTTGGACGAAACGAAAACACGCAGCAAGAATGGACACACCTGTAATTAAAGCGGGTTTTAGAAAGAGGAAAGTGTTGTTCGGGTTTTACCTTCTGTCTGTCCACAGCGTCGTCTTTCTTCTCTTCAATTATCACATCAACTGACGCCATTGGTATTGTTTCAAATTTAAAATCGCGGTATTCAGAGTTACGTAAAATTAAGAGGCGCAGAAATGCGTAAAGTTTGCTTCGGGGAAAACGAAGAAAAGTTTGAGAATTGTAAAGAAAAAGTAAGGTTAGGATCGGATCGGACAACCAAACTTCTTTTGGCACCCCTGTTTAAATAGAAAAGTTCTAACGCTATGGCGCGTAATTTAAACATAACAAAAAAGAAAAGGTTATATTTTAAAATTATAGCTATCCATAATGTGCACGTTGTAGTAAGGACGTAGTGACTGTTACAATAAATTGTAACAGATCTGTTACAATTTATTGTAATAGCAATAGCAATTCCAGCGCCGCCAGTGTTACCACATTAGGGGCAAATACTACAAGTTACACCATTGTGTTACACCGTTGATTGAGGTTACACTTTACACAATCTATTAAAACTACTGGTATTATCTGGACACCACGAGTCTAGGAAAAGGCTCCAAAAAATCTTCTTTGACACACAACATTTCATTTGAAAAAATGTCATTTGTCCTGTATAATCGTCTTGGCTTAATCTGTATGTTCAAAAATAATTTCCGGTTATAATTTTTTTTTCTAGTTTATTTTTGTTCTTAATCAAATTTCTAGCCATCATTGAACTCGAGCTTTCAAAATCGGACGCACTATTGCTCCACCCTGTATAAATGTTAAGAAATGCGTTGCTGTAATTGGTTTTTTGAAAATTCAGGAGTAAAGAAGAGTTTTCTCGATAACAACTCGCTACATTGGCAACACTGAGCGCTGCTAACAAACCAAAAGATTGTGACGCGACCACAGGCCATAGAACCATAAAACATAGATCACCGTCCGTAAATCGTAAACGCAATACGTAAATCATAAATAACAAAATTGAGTCGATTGAGTAACCGTAAGCACGTGTGCGTTTCGAGTTGGTCGACGGCATGTGGTATGACTGTAATGTCAAGCCACTCATGTTGGGCGAAGCGTTGACAGGTGACACAGGTGACGGGTGCAGCGTTGCTGGTTGGGTTGGGAGTTCCGGAGTAGGGGCGGGAGTAGAGATGGGAGTTACCTACCGGGATAGCGGGATATCTTTGCGGATGTCAGGTGCACGTGTTTGAGGATGGTTCCGGGGACATTTAATCTAAAACCAATAGTGTCACAACGTTTCCGTGAATATTACTTATGTTGTGTAAACAAACCCTGCTCTGGCGCTACTGAGCGAACCAATCAATAAAAATTTAGGTTGGTATTTATCTCTGAGTCTTATGTGATAATAGGGGGGAGAGAACCCGTTTTTAAATTGCGCGTATTGACAAAAATCTACACATTGGTTTAAAATTGATTTCAGGTGCCGGTCACAGTGATTCAA
Source organism: Schizotus pectinicornis (assembly GCA_951805265.1). Lineage (NCBI taxonomy): Eukaryota > Metazoa > Arthropoda > Insecta > Coleoptera > Pyrochroidae > Schizotus > Schizotus pectinicornis. The sequence goes on along the minus strand of OX638202.1, from coordinate 14,589,629 downwards.
GTTGATCAAGTGAAGATGAGCGACCCAAACGTTATCGTTGGCCCGGAAATCGAGCGGATCATTGACATGTCATTGGGCGAATTGTTATTGCTTCTGCTAAAAACCCACTCCGACAACATCTTGCAGGTAAAATATTAACATTTTTAGTTCCCTCACTGCACCAAGTCAACATACAAATTTTTGATTGAAGATTTATTTTAGGTTGACGCAGCCACAGACGAATTATTACCTGCCAATTTATTGTTAAGTCGAGCAATAAAACTAGCAAAATGGTTCAGAAGTCGGGGCATCAACGTTGGAGATTCGGTATCTGTAAATAGTGAAAATAGGCTAGAGTTTTGCGTTGTGCCAGTGGCGGCGTTCCTTGTGGGGGCAATTTTTGCACCCCTCAATCCTGATTATACTGAAGGTACTTACTACTCGTTACATGTCCTTGATTTTGTGAACTCTGCCGTGGTAGATATTAGAGGGTGATAAGTATGTGTTATCAGACACTTATAATTATTATCTTCCTCTTGTGTTTAAATGCTATTGTCAAGTATTGAAATTACCCGCACGATATTCAAGAAATTACTTTGGACCCAAGTCTGAACACCAAGGTCAACAACTTACATGTGTGAGAATCAAGAATTTGCTTGGTGGAATAGAAGTCCTGATTTTAAGATTAGTGCCTCAATGATTTCCAAAATGATTGTTGTTATTATTCAAGTAGTACTAATTGAAGTTAGAGGGATGTTTACTATTCATTATTAGTAGTAGTATTATCGTATTATCATATTTTGAACTTCCTGGTCAAGACGCCGGGTAGTAATGGTGATAATGATAATAATTTTTTCAGTGACATGTACAAAAATTCCCCCACACTCAGTTCAGAATAATTAATTATTAAAATGTATATTTGTTTGAGGGCTTACAGATGACCGAAAACATTCAACTATACTCCAAGAATCAATCGTGGCCTTATTTGAATGCAAAAAGTTTTAAACAAAAATACATGCCTGTCTTTCTGTAAACAGCAGTAACTAAAAATAAACAGTTTGCACCTGGGACAAGTTATTGTTCCTTGACGGGACAATCATTTAAGTTGAAACAATTGAATGCGTTTTTAATGCCAGTTGGTAAAGCACATAGTGACAAAAAATATTTAAATAGGTCAATAAACCATAATAATTCACACTTTTCCCTTTCACTAGTAATTTGTTAATTAAGTATGTTCTTGAGAGCATGCGCAGTGTAGTAGACCTTACACATGGTATGGGAGATGGAACATGTGGTTACTCTCCCCAATTTGCGCCTGCGCTTTGAATTTTTAATGCAAAAATTGTTCAAAATTATTGCTATGATGTTTACTACACAGAATCGTGCTTTGTAAACGTAATGGAGTAAACAAATCGTTCTGTTCTGTGTATAACATTGTAATTTTAACATTAATGCCCAGTTGTAGTAAACAGTTGTTTAATCCTTTGCTAACACTTTTCTACGTTTTTACTACTTTTATTGGCCATTAATCCATTGGTGTAATCGTTGGTGTTTGATAGACACTAATATTGCCATCTTTCAAGTTTTTACGAATGAGCGATACCCATGCAATAAAATTTTAACGGTTCATTAACGAAGGATTAAACTACCTTTAAGTTTTCTGCAACTGGCCATACGTTGTGCATCTCAGCAATATGAGAACATTGTTTCTAAAATAACGTGCGGTACTCAAATGTGTTTTTTTCCACAAACAATTGAAGGTGTACAAAAATAGTTCAAGATACGAAAAATAGTAAAGAGATCTTATTTATTACAAAATGAAGCACCATTAATAGCATAATTTTTGTTTTTGGAAAAAGCATTGGCGTATCATTTTTTCAGTCAAAATAATCAGGGTCGTAGTCACATAGCCTGACTCTCGGTCTCAATGCAGAAGACTGTTAAATTTAATAAATAGGCTTTACTTGGGAATTTCTATTAGTTTTGTTCATTTAGATGTCAATGTACAACATTGTGCAATTATTGTTTGAAGACCACTGCTTGATTGGAAGCGCACGGGTCCTTTGGAACGCAGTCGGCGCTCAAGACCGACCGTCAGGCTACGTGACCGCGAGTATAGTTTACAGTGTTTACACCTAGCAAGCTTAATAAAAATTTCTAATTTAATTTTGGAGTTATTTTCAAAAATAAAAAATTTAATTGAATTAAATCAATTAAATTAACCTCCTTCAATATTTACATTCAATTATGAAACTCATTCATTCAATTCATAATGTATTATGAATATTGGCAAGTCTTCGTTGCACGTTACCTGACCTAGCTATTGTTCTAACCTGAATAATTCTGCTAATAAGAAACAATGACTTTGTCGCATGTGTTCATTGTAAGACAAATGTTTCATTTTTATGAATATTAAAGTTGTGTAATTAACATAATTAGTTCGGAATAAACTAATTTACACTGTAATGGAAATTGATTTCAAAAATTCTTTAATGGTATATACATACATAAGTGATTTTGATGTTCTGTCTTTAAATGACAATTTATAGGTAAAGCAATTCCACTTAGAGAAATACATTATACGTCATCATGCGCATTTGAACAAAATCAGTCCGGATCAGTCAAATATTAGAACAGGGGGGGGGGGGTGTTCACGCTCCATGACAACTGGTAGAAGTTATTCGCGCAGTTTTCTGATGACTTATATATGTAGTTCTCTAAGTGGGATTACTTTACATACATATTTTTTAGTTTGTTTAGTAGCGACTTTTATTCTTTTTTAAACCTCGAAATCACTAAATCTGACTCCATACATGCACAATCGTATTATGTAACGGCACACCTACTTTCCACTTATATAAAATCACTATTATTATGTATATGTAAAATTAGTTGATTTATTCAATTTCAACTAACTTATTTTTTATTATAAGTCTATATTTTTTTTCAGGGGAACTGAAACATGTTCTGAACTTATCCAAACCGAAAGTAGTGTTTTGTTCACCGATGACTGTTAAGAAAATGGTTAAGGTGCTACCAGACCATCCCTACTTAAGAGACGTCGGACTTTTCGGAAATAAGGTTTTGAAACACGAACGTGTGACAATGTATGAAAGCATTTTAGAAGGTAAGATTTACATTTTCTGGTAGATAAAACAATAATAATTAGAATATGTTTTTATTGCGCTGTTACCAAAAGTTCATTAATAGTTATTGCACGTAGCAATAAATATCGATAAGTTACATGCATTTTACTTTTTACATAAGAAAAATCTTGAATTTAATACAATTAGCAATCCACGAAGACATTCACGCAACTGATCCACTAATTTTTTTTGTATTGTAGTCAATAAAGTTTCATGATTTTTAAGATATACCTATTTTTGGAAATTTTGCCTAAAAATTTGTTTGTTAAAAAATTACATCTTTTGTGCTAGCTGAAACGATAAAATTTTGGTACTGTGGAATATCAAGAGTGCTCCTAAACACCCTTCTTTAACAAGATTGTTGCAAAGTTAACCACTTTTTCCAAGCAATACGTTAATTAATGCAAATTTTAAAGCTTCAGAATTCTTAGTCCATTAGCCCACAGGTGACGTTTAACAACTAACTGCGTCAATCAACCTGTCTTAGGACATAGATTGTAACTTACCAAGAGCACAATAATTATTGTCTCGAATTTTAAAGGTGTTACTGCCGACGACTTAGATGAAAGTTTTGAGGCAACTCCGCTGGACCCAGCAGAAGCTGTTGCCACAATTCTTTGCTCCTCTGGCACTACCGGATTACCCAAAGGTGTGATGATCACCCACGAAAACATGACCGTCTACATCGATATTATGAGGTATTGCAACAATAATTTTCAACGTTGCACTTACCCCCAAATTATTTATAAGGGTCACAATGCAGCAGCTGCTGGAAAGCGACGACCCAAGCGACGCCATCATGGGCCTGTCGCCGTTTTTCCATTCCTTAGGTTTTATGCTTATGTTCTTAAACGTTCTCAGAGGAAAGACAATGGTAGTAATGAGCAAATTTAAGACAAAACTATTTCTAGATGCCATTGTAAAATACAAAGTAAGCATAGTAGCTTTTTGCGTTCTGTTGATAACTATTTTTTGGCAGGTTTCTAGATTGATTGTTCCTCCACCTGTGATGCTAGTGTTGTTAAAACATCCATTAACGAAAAAATACGACTTATCTGGAATTAAAGAAATTCGAACCGGCGCAGCCCCCATGGGAAAAGGCATGGAAAAAGATTTAAAAGATCAGTATGTGCGTGAAACTCTGTAGTAACAATAAGGTAATTTCTTGGTAATTTTAGACTGAAAGTGCCCCATGTATCTCAAGGCTATGGCATGACTGAAACGGTATTGGGAACGTTAGTGAGTCCTTGGGGGAAAACCAAAATCGGTTCCGTAGGTAAAATAGTTCCCGGAATGATGGTTAAGGTCAGTTCTCACTAATTAATGATTTAAATTGGTTAAATATTTCTTACTAGGTGGTTGATGAAAATGGTGAGACGTTGGGACCGCACAAAGAGGGAGAAATTTGCTTCAAAGGACCTTTAGTAATGAAAGGCTACGTGAATGATCCGGTCGCTACCGCTAATACTATCGACAAAGATGGCTGGCTTCATACTGGCGACGTGGCCTATTATGATGAAGATGGTTACTTTTTCATTGTTGATCGAATAAAGGAACTTATTAAATATAAGGGTTACCAAGTAAAGTTGCTGTTAATTTTGATCAGGCAAATGTTGATTACTTAATTATGGCTTTATTTAGGTAGCGCCAGCGGAGCTGGAAGCTTTGTTGGTAACGTTACCTTCAGTGAAAGACTGTGCGGTTATTGGACTGCCCGATGAAAGAGCCGGGGAGTTACCGTTAGCATTTATTGTTAAAAAACCAGGCTTTGACGTGACTGAGGCAGAAATTGAAAAATTTATTGCTTGTAAGTAGATTAGTTTCAAATGTAACACGAACTAAAATCTTCTTTTTTAGCTAAAGTTTCGCCTCAAAAACATTTGAGGGGCGGTGTACTGTTCACTGACCATATAGCTAGAAATCCTACAGGGAAAATTTTGAGGAGAGTTTTACGTGATCAAGCTATGAAGTTAAAGTCGAAACTTTAATATTGGTTCTTACTTAATATTTTTACAATTTTTTTTTCTGTTCAGATGACAGATGTTGCCTAAGTTCCTTTGCGTAAATGTTCACAATGGTTATCAATGGTTTTTGTACCTGTCGATTTGGAAATGGTAACGGTCATTTAAAACAGTGTTTTTATTTTTTAGTAGGTTTTTAAATTTTTGTTGTTAAGGTGTACAGTTTTGTGAGGTGTGTAATTTTTTAAAGTTTTTAATAAAAACAGTTATTTTATCTTGCTTGAGAATTTCTTCATTTCTGAAGACAGCAAAGTATTCATCTAAGTATTTGTCACCTCTGCAAATAACAGGTAAAGCTTGTATTTTGCAATACAAAGTCAATCACTAATTGTGTTAAATAACAACTCGTTCTACAAAAATATTATTTATTTTTTTAATACTGTTTTACTTCTCGCGAGTAGTAAATATTGGTAAATAAATACTTATTTGTACGATGATTAAAAAATATAACAACTAGAATCTACATAGGACTACCAACAACACACGGTCCTGTTTCCAATAAACCTAAGATCAAACAGAGAATATACATAATAACAGGGAATACGAAACAGGCCCTAAGTAATCAACAAGCAATGGAATAATGAAGTACATCGAGGTGGTATTCTACTTAAAAAAGTATTCTTCTGGGTGGTGGTACGGTGCAGCAGCACCTTGCGCATCTTTCCAGAATGAAAGATCCACAATTGGCAAAGATTCACATGGCACCACAGGGTTACTAAAACAATACGTTTTTATTTATTCATCATTTCACCAATCAAGGTTCTTACTCGTGGGAAATTCTTTCGAAACCTCTAGGCTGCATGGCTTGAATGTGATGACCATTGTCACATAACAGTCTGGAGATACTGGATTTACGTATTTCGTTCAATTGCTCTAAAAATTATTAATTAAAAATTTCTTCTACTCAGTTTTAGACATTACCTAAAGTGAAGCCGTTGGGACCACCATTTTCGTACCAGAACCTATCGCCTACTCTTGTACGATAGAACTGTTCCGTAAGAATGCAAAGGAAAGTGGGTCCCGCTAAAGTTCCGCTAACGTGAGCTTCCAAGGAACCACCAACAGTTAAGTCTACATCATCCGGACTTTCGTAAAGGGTTTGGAGTTTTTCGACATTCTGCAAAACCGTAAGAATCGCATCAAGAAGTTTTTCGAAATATTTTACCCACCGGTGCAGCGATGACGTCAAGGAAATCTTCAAAGTGATGAGCTTTTGGTAAGCCACAGAATTGTCGGTAATCGTTGTACGAAGCTAAACCGTGGTCTCTGTTCCTCTGGATGTCGATAGCTTTCAAATCAGTACCAAACGTTTGACCGTCTCTAAACAAGAATTGGGTAATCTGGCAGAAAAAAGTTTATTATTATCGTTTTAATTTCAGCAACAAAAGTTGCGTACTTCGCTGTCGTGGAAGGGATCCGCTGCTAGTTCTGGTTGTGTCGCAAGACCTCTAGTAAGTTCATCAAAATTATCACCTTCTTCTAAGATGCCAGGTCTATTTAACCAATCGCTAAACCGCAAGTTTCCGTAGCTACTTCTGTGCTCATTGACTAAACTGCAATGAATAACATTAAAATCAAGAAAGAATAATAAACAAAACTCACTCTAAGTGGCCGGCAATTAAGGAATGGAAATATCTGAAGGCAGCGGTTGCATGTTCATTCAATATGGTTGGGTTAACAGTTTCTTGATAATCATTCACAAAGTCGTGAGTGTCGTAGATAACTCTATTTTTCAACGAATTTTGAACACCGATGAAAATTGGCAACCATTCTTGATAGGAAATATGTTGATGTTCTGCAATTGCGATTCTACGCGCTTCTTGGAAAATAGTTTCGTCGTTCCAGTGAGGATTTAATTTAGCTAGAGCATCGGCGATTCTGTTATGTTCCCTCAACAAAACTATTTGCAATAAAGTCAACTGCGGGTTTTGATTAACCCGGTTGTCACCTAAACCATCGATAAGTTCATTATTTCACTATTAACAGTTAAGATCGAAAATTTACCTGCGAAATAACAAACTTCTTCGGCACTTCGAACCGAGCAATCTCTTGAAGCGTTGGTGGACCGCGGAAGCCACTCTTTTCCTCTGCGAACGTCCACCCTAAGTCTTCCCCCTTGAAACTGTCTAACTTGTTGGTTCCTATCGTCGGTGTTACCGTACACAAGTGACAAGTCCAAAAAGTGGTTCACAACAGTCAACTGTAATTGATTAAAATAAAGATCGCAATAGCTTTAGGCAGTGCGACTTACTTGTTCTGCAGGTTGTTGTCCTCCGACGCAGTTACGGTCACGATCAGTGATTGTCCTGACGAAGTTCATGCATTTAACATTTGATTGACCGTAAGCTGGATCGTCATCAGGCAACACTATTGGGAAACAGTGCTCCGGTATATTGGCCAATTGCAAAAGTTGACCTTCCGGGGTGCAACATTTAGTATGATGAGGCTCTAATGAAAACCAATTGTTAATTTGGCATACAATTGCGTTATTACACTACACGTACTTGATTGGGTACTACCAGCAATCATGCTCATGTCGTGAGTTATAATTTGACCATACTGCATAGTGATCAAGGTCCACTTCGGATCTTCTATTGGTGCATCTGGGTATAATAGCAAACTAACAGACCTGGCGCCAGGTAATGGTTTACCGCTTTGAGCAGCAGTTGGGGTGTCGATTCCTGGAATATTTGTAAAAATTAACTGATTTTGGTCTAAAAATTTATTCTCTTACTGTTGCCATAATTTGGGGGCAGTAACCGTGTATATGGTGTTTGTGGCGTTCCTAAGACAGGATTTCGCAAATTGTTGCAGCTTCCATCATAGGACCGATATCTAGTGTTGGGGCAAGTAGCTGGAGGAATTCCACAAGTTAAAGTTGCAGGATCCTGGGTGGGTGGTGGTGTCGTTGGTTGTTCTTGGATGGTGTTTCCGGGGAAAAGAAAATTTGAACTAAAACAAATTTATTGTTATTGGTCTATAACCAGTTGTTACTTTCGAATTACCTTCCTAGGAAGCTTCCGAATCTGGAATCTTGCACTAAGTTAGGGTCACTTGAATAAAATTCGTTTTTGGGGTTGTAAGGTAAACTTGGCGCTGCGTGTGTTAAAAATATGCTGTACTGACTAGGATTTCCTCCATCGACTAACAACACTTGAAGAAGGAGTAGGCTGACCAGCCATAATATCGTTGGTATTGTCATTCCTGGAAATTATACATTAGCATTAAAACATTGACACAACAACCATTCAATAAAATATTTAGATAGAGAATTTTACTGACACATGTAAATATACAAAGGGTATACATTTTGCATTGTTTGTTAGATTCTGTGGTAGGTCTCCATCGTGTCGTGTTAAAAACCAATTATTTTGTGGAAGGGTTTATTTTTTAATTTTTCATTGTTTTTAAATTATAAATTCATTACCAAGTATGTAACCATTATTATTAACGTAAACAATTGAATTCAATGAAATTTTGTAATTTAAATAAAGGAAAGCGAATTAATTTACAATAATCACCAGATACCAATACATACACATTATTTTAAAGTCGTACCTTAACACCACATAATTATAAGAGTTACAACAACCGTACAAAGTTTTAATAATGGAATAATATTTTTAACCAGTTCCACTAGGAATTGAAATATATGCTGAAGCAGTAAAAATATTAAATCGCAAATATAGCAATAAAAATGCATTATCAACAGGCAAAATAAATCTATGAAAATATTGTTAAATTACACGTTAACTGGCATATTATGCAGGTTCTAATAGTAAGTAATCGACTTGTTCTAGTTTTTCTCTATTGGGGTTGTAGGTGTGTAATAATTACATATCAAACCAATATGACCATTTATACGTTGCTACTTCGGTTGATAATGATGTAGAAATTGGGCAATGTTAATTTCTGGGCTTAATTATCGAATAATCAGTTTTAGCGAAAGGTGTTGTAACATCAATAAGAACGAACCCATGATTGTATGTAGTTGGGATTACGTAGTCACGATTTTTCAAATAACGGAATATAGAGTGAGCCAGTGAAAGGTGCCCTACTCCTACCTATAACGTTTATTCTGTTTACCCAACATCGTTTAATATACCTACATAGCATTCTAGTTGGAGATATTTAATTAATCAAGACGAATAATTAGAACAGCCAACTGGAACCAGAAGAAAAACAAAAATTTCGCATTTTCTATCTAATTCCATTACTTACATGCTTGAGCTTAATTTCTATTCCAATCTTAAATGGATAGATAGTTAACGTACGATTTTGCTAAATATCTCTGACTTAATCAAGCCTTATTTAAACCGATAAAGGCCGCCAGGGCTGCTATAAAAAAGATATTTATCACATGATTACTTTCTCCATGCCCCACAAAGTGTTACATTTATTTCGCATTTCTTCGATCGCCTATAACTTATGTTAATAATGTGCGTTCTTGCGTTACCTACCACTCCTTTTTCAAAGTCAATTCTTTCTATCTATATTTATTCATAAATCTTACGTAGGCTCAATTATATCCACTTATTGATTTCCACCCGACAACTTTACCTTTCTAAGAGGCAATCATGGCTTCTATGCTCTCACTTTAATATCTACATTAACTAATAAGAATAAGTCGTAACATTAATGGTCTTCTATTATTGCTTATTTCCGGATGCGCAGGCTAATTTTGACGATTAATCTTCTTTACAATAACGAATTTTCATAGAGCTCCTTTCATCACCTTTGAAAGGAGATGCTATGTATGTAGGCCAATTAAGCTTAAGTAAAAAATATTAAACAGCTAGTAGTATATAAAAAGTGTTAGACTTTTCTTTAGAAAACTTCAAACTAAGAATTAAGTAGGTATTTTGATCTATCTGTTGTAGTCTTTGTAAAATTTAATTTTTAAACTCTTCTGTTTTAACCAATAAGTTTTGGTTAAAGTTAATGGAAAGCAATACTAGTTTCTGTGTCTGTCACACAAGAATTTTAGCAATGTCGCTGGTTTCCTGCCTAAAGCTAGTGGTATGCATGTATAACGAAACATTTAATTAAAATAGCGATTTTGCAACAATTTCTGCACGAAGTCTCAACAGCAGCTACACACACATAAGTAATTAATCTATATTATTCAAGCCCTTGAATGCTGCATTACATTATCTGTGCAAGCGAGTATTTTGAATGAATTAAATAGCAGAATTTTACAAATGTATAAATTGTAATATTGCACTTAGCTACGATGACCTTAATATTGTAGTAGTACATAAATTATGGTAATACACTGACGTTTATCTAAATTTAGTAAAATATCTCAAATATCGAAAAATTATCACAATCTTAACAGGTAAATGAAAAAAAGATCAAATCTCTATTGAAACAAATCGTTGTTGGTATTTGCGGTAGAGGGTTAATTATTTTATTTTTTACGGCCGAAGAAAAAAATACTATGATGTCATTGAAGTACAATTGAGTTTGTGTGCTTTGCAAGAACTTGGTCAGCTTGTCACAAAATGTGAATGTACATCTCTCTCTTTCAATGGCTCAAGGGTTAATGAAATAAAAGCAAAAAAAAATTATTTTTCATAATAATAAATAATAAAAATTATAGGTCTATCGGATACAAATGGCATTTACCTCGCCTTCTTTCCATTACTAGGGGCTTGGTAGAAACACACAGTTGTCGTGCGAAGAAATTTTATTTTAAGTCTATAATTTAAAAGCAATGATGCTTGACATCACGTTCACCTGAAGATAAAGAGCAACCTTCTATATCATCTACTATACTGACATACAACAAGGGACCAAGTAGAGTTGCAGAAGACAAGTTACAAGAACATCAAGGTCTAAAGGGACAGTCAATAGTAAGAAGAATATAAAGAAATTAACAAGTACACAATACAAGTGGACCTTATACAATCAGAAGAGGTTCCTCAAGAGGCTTCACTCAAAAACAGGTCTACAAGATAATAACAGATTATGCTTAAATAATATTTTATTAAGTTCTAAAACCACCAAGAATATCATTGTTCAACAACGTATTGTAATGTGATATACACATTAGGCTTAAAAATTAATTGAATTCAATCAATATGTGAGTCCTTGCCATATTATGTGAAAAGTCTTTATGAACCCAAGGCTAAATATATCAATAAAATTTATTGCACACAACAATATGATTATATTAGATACCTTTATCCACTTCACTAATTTAATTGCATTGTCACTCTCAATCTTATTCCGCGGTAGCAATGTCCTTTGTTCTAAAATGCCATAGCTGTGCAGTATGTACTTGCAAGGACACTTAACCCAAAACCAATTATGAGACAAATCGCCATTACACGCCAATTTTTTCTTCTTCCCTCAATTGTTAAGAAAATCCCATTTGCACCTCAAGTCACCTTAACGCTATCGATTATTTGGTTAAATTTAATTTAAACCAATTCAACGAACAAATTGACAAATTAATAGGATGCACGTTAGCTTTGCCCAAAACCGTAGTCTCCATCGATTTAATTTTTTCGACTTTCACTGTTAGAATGAAGGCGATAAAATTTCGGCGAGGCGTGAGATTTGCATATGCTTATGCAAGTATCATTGCGGTGATTTGTATCTTTCTTGCGTTACGTTCAGAAAATAGTTTGATCGCATTTTTTTCAATTTAATCATTCAACTAGTTGTAAAACTGCGACAATTTAGATTTATTGGGTGAAAGGAATTGAATTACGAATGCGGACTAGTTGGGCAACAAATGCATTTATTACACATCTCATTAGATCTCTACGCATTCTGTATCACATTCACATCGCAGGACTATTAAGAACTAGGTAGTGAATATCGCTACCGGAATAAATTGATGTAGAGTAAGCATTCATCAACTAGTTGGATTGTTGCTTTATTTATTAAACCCGTCCCATAGATTTCAAAGCTTTTAAAACGACAATAATTCTGAAAATTCAGAATTGTCCTGAAATTATATTCAAGTGGGAACGCATGGGCTTTCTTGGGGAAAGAATTTGGTTATGCAGTATTATAAAAGCGAATATGGCAGAAATAATTTACTATTATGACGTAAAGTTTTATAACAATTGATTTATCTCTGATGGGAAATAAGCAGTTTTTTCCCAGCTCACCGTCGTTTTGAAATGGAGCTCGAAAAATGGTTCCGAAAACATAAGTGAACCTCTCAGAGATGGGACAACTGTAAATAAATAACGTCTCAGAAATGTGGTAACACGTTATTAGCGATGCACGAACTATAGCAATAGGTAACTAATTCTATTAATTGGTTCTTGGGCTGGGAACTGCATACTTTGCTCACATTAACGCTTCCATCAACTTAAGTGTCAGTGAAGCATCTTGAGGATTTGCGCTATGAAGGAAACGTCAAATAAAGCAAAAAAAAAACTTGGGTCATGGCCTAACTTCACTTCAACTTTTAAATTGATGATGGCAACAATTAATACTCGTTGGAAAAAGTTAAAGAAATGACCCACTTAATTGTTATTATAAATTATGGCACTAAAAAATCACGATGTCGTCTTTCGGAGCGTATGTCTTTAACACGAAAGCTAACGTGTTCGAATTCCACGGGTACAAGTGGAGCATGAAATAGTTTTATATATTTTTCACATCCCTTCAAGTTTGTCAGGGAGTTCTGCCAACGTGGTACCTGATGGCTCAATAATCTCCCAGTCTGACATAAAGTGATCCAGAAGAGAAAAATTAGGATAAATAATGATCCAAGTTGAAAAATCCAGAATCCAAAAAGAGGTAATGATACTATTTGCTTTAGTTTAATGACATTCTGATCAGTTCTAAGCAAAGATGGCCAAAATTTCTTGTTCCTACCAATATCTGTCTAGGCTGTAAATGAGGTCAATGCAAAAATTGAGATCAGTTTTTTTTTTCTCTTCTAAACTAAAAGTAAAATTAATGCGGAAATTAAAGTCCTGGTTCTTTCAGTTCCATCGGACCATTCCACCAATACTTCCAATGATTTCATTGTTGCAAAGTTTATCTGCCAGTAAATAGTCAGCCTTTAATTACAAGAATAACTTTGCTAAAATCATAACTGATTACAATTCATTAATAATACAAGTACCTACCCCAAAATAATATACTACCAATAATTATTATTGTGCTTGAATATTTTAACGCGTTCTTGATTTTTTGAAACAAATTTAAACTTTTAATTGTAAAATTGCCAAATTTAAGGGTTGAAACTAGAATTTAGTCTGTTTAGCCATAATTTTTACGTGTAATCGATGTAGTCTTTTGTTGTGAGATTTTGAATGGACCGCGACACTTCGAAATTGTTGCGCTACAATTAGCGTATTATTGCTTCTACGCAACGTGTGATGTTGAAAATGATTTTACTGAAAATAATGAGACACTGTGCTCGCAATTAACTAACGAGACACCCGGCTGCTCGTTAATTTGATTGAGCCACAATTTTGGAACGTTTCGCAAACTGTCGGTTGTCGTTACAGTAATTTAATAAGAAGAAGCAGACGCATTAATGTAATGTAGCATTATGTTTGCGAAATGTTATGGAAGAATTCACATAAGAGTGTCGTTTTGGACGAAAGCTGTAATAATTCGCAACATTGCTTCCCGTGTCACAATCACAATAATTATCGCTGTTAAAGAAATTACAATTTAATGGGGGAATGACAACAAAATTACGGTCATCAAAATAGAAGCGAATGAATTAAAATCTATTCGTAGTGGAGTTAATTTATCGTAGCCGCTATTGTATAAGCCATAAACTCTATTCATTAACAATAGGCGTACCTACATTTTAGCTCCAATCAATTCCGAAGAAATAATGTTATCCATTGGGAAAATAATTACTCAATAGCAGTTTTTAGCAACATTATATTTTGTAAAAAAAATTAAAAAAAAATTTTTAAATTTTAAAATTTTGGCGGCAGCAAAATGTTTATCCTACCTTTATGTGTACTCCAAACGTGCTGTGTTATTCCGGGGTGTCGTAGAGCACCACAAACACGACTGATGTTTGACAGTTCGAACACCCCTTCTTTATAACATTAAGTAGGAAGGAAAGTGAAAGTAGTGTATTACTGCTAGACGTTGCTCCTGCGAGGGCGGGTACTGCGAACGACAGTGCGTCGGGCAAACCGGAAACGCACATGAACATCATGAAAATCCGGGGATTCAATCGGAAATGACCAGACGTATGGAAATTTTGTGGTTGTGCCCAATGAAGCGAAAACTACATTACATGACCATGAATGTCTAGCAAAAAGTTCAATTGTATTACAATCGCCTTTTCTTATATAGATGCCCAATTTAATTTTTTTGGCAATTTTGGTTTCGCTTGTTTCATTTTCCCTTCTATTCTTACGTGAACATGGAACACGTACATATTTGTGCATTTAGTCATTAGTTGTAATAATTATCAACAGATAAAAACGCAGACGGCAACGATCTTATCCTGATACTTTTTAACAAGTATATTATGAACCCGGAGATACTGCCGACAGTCCAAGGTTTACCACCCTAGGCTGGGTCAGTAAAATCCGTTTACATACTGTAGGTACCTACGCAGGAAAGAAAAAAAATTGTTCTTGTTATATGACAAAACTGCTGGACAAAGTAATAAATTAATGTCATGCAGAACAACTTCTTAACCGCGGAGCAAGAAAATTAGCACCAGGAAAAATTTGCTTCCAGTCAATATGTTAATTATTTAATTTTTTAAAATTTTAATAGATAAAATGATCCAAATTAAGTTTTAAAACAAAATGAGTAAATTTAGATTATCAAGCTACTTATGTCATAGATAACTTTTTAAACAATCACGTACTTTTTTTACGTTTTGTAATGCTTTTGATCAAGTTCCATGTTGAATTTCGTAGATTGAACACCCTGTATATTAATACTACGGAATTAAATTTCGCTAAATTATTTACAACATTTTACAAAAAAGTATTATTTTTATCACTTAGAGTCATCATTGACAATTTATTATAATATCCACTTAACAGACAAAAGCGTTCAAATTATGAAACTTTTGTGATAAAACATATTATAAAAGATCCGGAAACACTTTCGGAAGCTCAAGGCCCACTTTAGTGTGTAAGTAAAATCCATTGATAGTAATTGTAGGTGTTACGCAGAGCACTGTAACAAAGAAAAAAACAATTGGTTCTTGTGGTATAGATAGGTATCTCTGGACAGCTACAAACTGCAAAGTCATATCTACACATCAAAGTTTAAATCCCTCAGCTGGACCATTCGTCATATAATGTCCCACTGTTCCGCCGTTTTTTTCTAATTTCTCCCACTTATTATGAAGTTAAAGTGTTTTCATTATTCCATTGCTTTCAAGTGTTTATTATTTAATTTTCATAATTTTAATAAAAGTTATCTTTCTAAATTGCACAATTTCGCGATGTAATTATTACAGCAGTCGATGACAAGACATGAAATTTTCTTATTGTTGGTGATCACTGATACAAACATCTGTCAGCTACAACAAAATGTAAGTTCGAAGATATACGTCTTGTCACTCAAACTGTATGTACTGAGGGTATGTAAATTTTGTGGTCGAATTTCAAATACATCTGCTTATGTAACAACGTGGTTACATGAAATAATTTTGCAACGATCTTTTTACGAGCTGACGAGAGGCACAAATTTGTCAATAAAATGATCGAAATTAAATCGTAGAACTAGAGTAGCTGAATCCAGGATACAACATAACTGGTGACTCATTCGTCAACCACAATTTTCATATTTTACAATAACTCTTTTCTAAGAAAATATAAAAATTTAAAAATAAATTCTCTATTGTTATGAAGAAGTTTTTAATGTTTTGTAAAATTTCAGCTTGTCCTTTTCCAAACATTTCTTTTTTATTAAGACATTTTATTGAGTCTTGTAATACCGACTATAAAGTTTCCATAATTATCCGTAAATAAAAACTTATTATTTATCATAAAGTTTGCAATTTAAATTAACCTTTTGCATTTCAATATTTCTTAAACATAGGCAAAAAATTAACATATATTTAAAGAAAATTAGCAAAAGATGGTAAGGTATAATGCAAGTAGGTACTCTTTGATAACGATAATACTATATACTAATTATTAACTAATCAGCAGTGCCTCGAGCCGTGCTGTTGCCAAAAATGCTTTCTACGGTTTGCTTATCTGTGAAGAAAGATAACCAAATAGTATTTTGCTGTACAATCGCTCTTTTTTGGTATTTAGAATATTTAAGGAAAATTTAAGTAGAAATTAGTGTAATTAAAGAACTGGGATAATCTTCAAGCAATAATAATTTCTAGTACCTACTTATCCCGATGTAAATTACGAAAGCACTAATTTTAATTAAAATAAACGCGCACTCAAATAAATACACACTTTTTACAAATAAGTGCGCACATTTTACTGATTGAAGTCTTAGCAATAAGAAAACCTTTATTAAGGTAACAAAGTGTTTACAAATAAATTAAAACTTTTCGGCGAGTTATTCAATTAATAAACCATGTTACTTCTATTAAAACTACCACAACAGTGATATCAATTAATTAGTTAATTATTCTTTTTTAAATTTTAGTTTCATTCACTTATTACGACAATATTATTCGGTTCAGCCAGAGGTTCAGCATTGTAGAACAGCATTTCCTATGTCGCTACACATTTGACACTAATTTATTATAGCTATCGCAACAGAAAATGAAATCTATACGACATTCCAGCAGAGGTTAGAAAATGTCATATTTTCACATACCCATCAGATGAAAAATGCTGTCAGAAGTTATAATGGCCATGAGCTGCCATGAATATTATAAATAAGGAGCGGATGTATTTCCGTCCACTCCCTATAAATTTTTTTAATTGTAATTAAAACATGGGTCCATCAATAATAATTATATGGTGTTGATGCTCTGTTAATTGGATACCATTATAATAAATATTCAAAAAAAATATTGAAACAGATTTGGAAAGCTGAAAATATTTATTATGGGGATTTCGGTATTCTGGTTTTCAGCCTAATGACGCTAATAAATGTTTCACTTTTTTTATTTATTTAGTGGGTGTTTATAAGCACTTTTAAATAAAAATAATCGCCAATCCAAATATAAATAGAACCTCCGTTGGTATCTTAAGCGCTAATTATGCAAGTCACACATTAAAAACTGTTGAAATAAAATTGGGCAATAATACAATGATTACTTATCCAATTATAAAATCACACACATTTAAGTAACTCATTGTTCCAGAGAGCGACATTTCGCAGTTAGCACGTTTACGTGAAACAAGCGGATCCACAACATTAGGAGCTTAGCTAACATAGTTATTGAACCAATTGAGGCATAAACTGGCGCAAATTTACTTCCACAAGGTTTCATGGAGATTTAACGGTCGGCCTTCAAAACTTTCTTTCAAATTGGGCAACTTTAAGACAATGTGTTGCAATTTTGCGATAGAACCGACCATGATCTCGACTTGAATAGCGCTATTATAGGCGGATAATTAAGTACGCTTTACTATACATATAAAAGTGAACTATTTATTTCGACACCGTTGTCTGCCGCATGTTTTCCATCAATACCGCACCGTGAGACCTTCAGTGCCACAATTTAGGATAAGAAAAGGAGAAAGGAGCGGTCACATGTTTAAACGCCCGGAATTAGCTGACACCGCGAATTAATTTTAAGACAGAAATCGAAAAGTAGTTATTTTGGAGGTTACCTCCGATGCAAGTGATTATATAATGTAGGGTTTCACGGAAAAGGAAGCTTAATTAGCAAATCTAGAGCCAACAATTCTCGTTTTTTGCAAATGTTGTTGACAAAAAATTTAAATATATAATTATCGATTTATAAATATTTACATACTTACTTGATCATTTTTTTACACAAATGGACTTTCGTGGCGCCTCCATCAAAACACCTACTTACAGTGTCACGTACGTAGCTACATAATATTATATTGCGCCTTACTAATGACGTCCCGCAATGTCAAAAAAATTTGAGCAGAAAATTTGAATACGCATTTATTAATATTATTAAAGAAACCATAGCATAAGTGGGCCTCTTTAGCGTCATCTAATCCTCTTTAATGGAACATCTTCATTGCGTGTCTTAATTCCAACATAATTTCAGAACAAACACGCGTTTCTTTTAATTATTATTATTATGAAAGTTTCATTTAATTACCAAGTAGAAGAAATATAAGTGTCAACTAATTAGCGATGAAAGTTATAAAGAACTTGTTACAGATGCTATCCTACAGAAGAAAAGGCCTGGGAAACCACTTTCGAGGAAAAAGTATCAAAGAAGACGATTTGACCAGTTTTGGAGAAAGGAACAAATTTGTGAATCAAAAAATGGCATTGATCTTTTATTGCCTATCAATGTCTGATGAAATTTGTGCATATCATCATTTGAGATTAGGCCAGAGAAAAAACTTATTAACAAAAAATTCAATTTACGATTTCTATATTTTTGTGACGCGTTTATTTCTTTCTAAACTTTTAATCTCCCTGCTACCATGCTGCACGCAGAAAGCTTTGAAGATTTTTGGTAAGAATTTCCAAAAAACGTCGTTAAAACGACCAGAAACCGAATTAAGTAAAGACTGCAAAGTTCTTGTCCATAACACGATGTAGGCAAAAATTTCGGGTCATGTCCAATTTCCGCAACTGCAAATAATATCACCATTGACCAACACGATTTTGGGGGAAATTCACTTGTAGTGCGCAATTCGCCTTTGCGGTTAACCGTTCAAAATCGATTTTTACGAGTTTTCAAACATTGAAACGTTTTAAATTTGCAAGAAATTGCGGCATAATTGTTTCATTAGTTCAAATGTAAGAAGCTGTCGTGTTTAAGTGCTTTCTTGGATATTTCACGCTGTTTAGCTCGCGGCACCAATGCATTAACATAATTTTCCGTGCCGTCTACGTTAAGATAAAAGTACATGCATTGTGGTCAGTTGAAGACTGGAAAGTGGATGGCGCAATAATTAAACAGAGTTATCACATTTATTATTCAAGTGTAAATGTGTTTTGCAATGATGTCTGAAAACCATTTTTGGATTGGGTTCGGAACAAACACGGTCAATTCAATTCTTCTGATCTAAGAATACGTCAGCCAGCAGTAATGAGGACCACTTTGAAGCCTAATAGAGGCATCTATTTGAAAAAGTAAATACCGGGCAAACTGACATATTTTAAACTTGGTTTAAATTTTTATTGGCATAAACTGTTTGACAATTTTATTCTCATAAATCAGCTGTTAATTGTTTTCCAGGAAATTAATTATGCGGTCTAACTACAACCTGCAATAGATACACGAGTAATAACTCGTAACATGATTTAAAGAAATGAAATTGACTGTGGCTGCAAAATGTCTAATGTCTGTCTACTTTCTTACAATTTATTTTAGAAAAAAACGCGTTTTTAAGGGTGCCCGTTTTATTTCTGTTGCTATTAACTTCTGCGACCCAACCCATAAGGAAGTTTTGTTCTTATTATGGGAAAAATATTACATGGTTGTTACTCAGATCGTTAATACTCTTGCACTGTCTATAAAGCATGCAACAATTCTTTATCGGCACTTTCTTGGGTGAGATGAGATTCCACAAGCCGGAGTCAGAGTCGTTCGTTGTTAATTTTTTATGAATTTTTATACTGCGGTTTTCACCCGGCGCCTCCGCCATTTGTTGACCCATAGCTGGAGAGCCGGCGAACACCAGTGCGCTATTTCATTTAAACTTGAATTTTAATTTTGCGGAAACATATCACAAATATCAAACTTTTATAAAACCCGATTAATAATAAAAATAGATGTCTCTTTCTTACGGAAAAAAATCAAGCATGCCACTCAACAAGTAAGAAAATATGACGTGTTTTACCTTACAATGACTGTCGCTAGGTCACATAGCAATATACATCATATAAGATCATGAAAATAGCAACTGAAAGTACCTCCTATACCTACACTTACACATACCTACAGGGTGTAAGAAAAGGTCCGCACCACCTTAAAGGTGCGTTATCTAGGATTAGTGTAGAGTACTGGAAAATTGTTTAAAAAATTCTATGCCATTTACTTTTTATGTTGTGGCCCTTTACGGAAGGCACAATTAAAGTTGAAATTTAGGGGTACAGACGGTTATTTCAAAACAAAACAAATATTTTGGAACATTTTTTTGAAGAGTTGAAAAAGTCGGGGAATGTATTCGTCCAACGTTTAAAATCATAAAATAAGATCCATAATATAACAACAAAAAAAACATGGCAGCATTGTCGATACACCTAATAAAGATAAGAAACGGTTTCTAGAAAAACCATATTGCACAATTTTTGTGGGTATAGTTGAAAGTTCAATTTCAGATAACAGTGTTGCCTTTTGCCTCACTTTAAATTGCTTATAGTTTCTAAATTGAGAGAGAGCGAGAAAGGAATTTTTTTAGCAATTTTCCAGTACTCTACACTAATCTTAGATAATGCACCTTTTGGATCACCTTGTATACAATAAATCTCAGTCAAATCAAACCACACGGTTGTGTGATGTAGGTACTACGTTATTGAGAAGCTTCATAAAGTTTCATGGAAATAAGTAAGTCATCTTATTTTGACCATAGTAACTTGTTAGTCTATGAAAGATCTTTACATAACACCCTGTATTTAAGAAAAAAATAATATTTTCTAAATTTATTTTTTTAATTTTTTAAGAACTTTTATATTATACTGTTTCACCATCTATCAATTCTCTACAATTTGCTAAAATAAAAATCAAAAATTCTGAACTAGGTGTCGCTTTGAAATAGTTTTAACTACCTACCCGGAAATAGCTAATCATAGTTTATTCAGGCAAGAATTAATATTTTTCTTATTTTTTAAATTATTATTTAATTATGTCAAAATTCTTTGATAGAGGGACATATGGTATTGACAATTAGGTGTACGTAACACACTTTGTCGGTAATATGTGCACCTGAAAGTCACATGATGTCACTAGTCACTAGCCTCCAGCTAGTTTACGTTTGTACGTAGATGAAATCGTCACGTGTGTTGATATCACTTTCAAACGACTTCCCAACAGAAGCATTTAGAGATCAATAACTTGATCATTAAAGTGTGCACTAGTTAAGCAACTGTTTCCCCCAGGGGCCTCTCATGTCGAGAGGTACGGGTATTGGCGAACCCGGGGTGCCCTAGCTATCGGGTGGACGGACGCGGTCCAACCCGATTATAAACCGTAACTGAAGCCTGGGCTCCAGCCACTTCCGGAAAGCGTGCCGGGGGTACGTTGCACAGGGACCTGAGGCCGGGGGGCCTGCCTTAATTGGCCGGCTCGCGAGGAGAACGCCTCTATAAAAAACCGACAGCGAAGTCGTGAAAACCTGCAGGGCACCTGGCGCACCCTGCAGTATAAATGCCTTCTCCGGGGGATAGGCGTCACCGTCGGAGCGACCACCCCTTCGTCCTAGAATCGTGGGAAAAAGATGGAAGATGAAAACACAAACAAACACCAAAACCAAAAAAGAGACATAGGAAACAAAGAAGACAACACAGGCAATAAATGGACAACGAATGAAGAGGAGGAAGAAATGGAAAATCCCTTTGCAAAAAATCCAAGCATAGCAAGAACCCCACCTCCGCGCCGAAAAGAGCTAGGTATAAGGGAACAGCCTCCGAACACAAGCAAAGAGGAGAGAAATCTAGGTGGTAGAGAAGAGAACACAGGGAACAAAGGAAACGCAACCGGAAAACGGAAACTGGAAGAAAGTCCTGAAAAAATCTTAAAGCCTAGCGCGGCGATGGAAAAGCTGGAAAAGAAAATAACTTTTCTAGGAATATTCTGCAAGGACAACAGAAATGTCCATGGAGAGATCAAGACAGTAGCGGTTGCCCTTGAGGGACTAATGAATAGAATAATGAGGGATGAAATGACAACCAAGAAGGAACACCAAAGGTTGGAGCAAGAACTTGAAAAATTAAGGAAGCACGAAGAAACAAAAAGAAGAAAAGCCGAAAGTAAAGAAGCAAAATACGAAACGAGAGAATGTCAAACGGAAGAAAAAAGAAAAGATAGCACGACAACGGAAAATAATCAAGATGAAACACAGTCTGAAAAAAATGCAAAATATAGTAATGAAGAGGAAAAAGGTATGCATAATAAAGGCACGCAAACAATGGACGAAGAGCAAGAACAGGAAAAAACCAGAAATATACAAAAAAGAATAGACGAGGTAGAAGAACCTGAAGACATAAAGGATCTTATACAAGAATACTGGCCGGAAAATGTATATAGAAACACCAGAATAGAAGAAGGAAACCCACTTAGTCTAGGGGCAAACAGCGATCAAGCGATATTTCTCCTCCCAAACGAAAATAAAATGGAGTATGGCATAGCAAAACAATATGGAGACAGATATCCTAATATAAAAAACCTGGAAGGTGAAGATGAGAGGATCACGGTTTTAAACCAAAAAAGTAAAATAAAACAAGGAACAGAAATAAAAGAAATGGAACAGTATGTATATAGAATCCATCTGAGAGACAGTACAGAAATTGAAGTGGCAAAGAAACTTAAACTTCTAGCCAAAGAAATGCTTGAAGTTAAAAGAGAAGAAGTGGCTATACACCAAATATCAAACATGGAAGATGGAAAAATTAGGAAACTTGCGGAAATAGCGGGTAGAAAGATGGAAAGAAGAATAGTGGTTTATGTGAAGAAAAAAACAGCTAAAGAGAAATTGCAAAATGAAGACACCGGAAGAAGAAAAACAAGTAAACGAAACACAACGGAAGCGGTAATAGTAAAAGGTGGAGGAAAAACATATGCAGAACTTCTGAAAACAGTGAAGGAACAAGTAGGAGATGCAGAACAAAAAAGAAGCATAACAACTGTAAGGAAAACAAGGAATAATGACCTGATAATAATATTAGAAGGAAAAGAACAAAAAGCCAGAGGGTTAAGAGATACACTTGTAGGAAAGCTGGGTAAAGAAAATGTGAAAGTCATGCCGGAAAGAAAAGAACAAGCAATGCTCTATGTAAAAAACATAGACGCAATCACGACAGAAAAGGAGATTGAGGAAGCATTTAAGGCCGAGTTAACAGAAGAAGAAGAGAACACTGTAGTACGGGTAAAATCACTAAGAGCGGACTACGGAGAGACCCAGAGTGCGATAGTTGCTATAACAAAGCAAACTGCAGAAAGGATACTAATAAGGACAAGAGGGAAAATAGGAATTGGAATGGTAAACTGTCAAATACGTAAATGGATAGAAATAGAAAGCTGCTATAAATGCTGGGGCACAGGCCATGTGGCACAAAGATGTAAAGGCAAAGATAGATCGGCAATGTGTCGGAACTGTGGACAAGATGGGCATCAAGCAATAGAATGTAGAGAAAAACAGCATTGTCCGTTATGTGAGCAGGATGGTCACAGAGCCAACACGGGAAGATGTCCTATATACCGAAAGGAGTTAAATAAAAACAACAGAGGGCGGACAGACCTGTAAAAAAGGCTGCAATAGAAGTAAAGAGACAGAAATGCGTAAGAAGATTACAGTACTACAGATTAATTTAAATAGAAGTCGCGCGGCCCAGGACATGGCTGTGGCGACAGCAAAAGAAGAGGGAGTAGCAGTACTTGTAATGAGTGAACCAAACAAAAATGTAGTTAGAAACAGAAAGGACTTTGTGTGCGACGATAAACTGGATGTGGCGATAAAAGTAATGAATCGGGATCTAGCGATGGAAGAGTGTGGAAAAGGGTTGGGATTTGTGTATATAGTTGTAAAAGGGTGGGCAATATATAGTTGCTACAGTTCGGGAAATAGTGACATCGAATATCTCGAGCAGATGTTGGACGAAATGGGGGAGCAGATAAGAGTCAGGAGGGGAAAGGTAGTAATCACGGGTGACTTTAATGCAAAATCTACATGTTGGGGGATGGACTGCACCGACAGAAGAGGCCAAAAAGTAATAGACTGGTTGGTGGAGCTAGGGCTTGTGATAGTAAATAAAGGAACAAGCCCAACCTTCCAAAGAGGAGGATATGGGTCAATCTTGGATCTCACAATTGTGAAGGGGGAGAGTGCCGCCAGCATCGCAAGGTGGCAAGTAATGAAAAAAGAGTCGTTAAGCGATCACAATTATATAAAATTTATGGTGGAGGAGAGCAAAGGACCAGAGCATCCAAAAAAGATAGAAATTGAGGGATGGCAAACCAGAAAGCTAGACGGCCAGAAACTATGTAGTGCCATAGAAAATATCCAAGTTGAGGTGGATCCGAGTGCTGAAAAGTTCTCCAAAACGATGGTGCGTATCTGTGATCAGTGCATGCCAAAAAGAAGGAAGGTAGTCGGCAGAAAAGCCGTGTATTGGTGGTCGGAGGAAATTGGAAGAATGAGAGGGGAATGTATGCGAAGAAGAAGAAGGTACATGAAAAAAAAAAGGGCAGAGGCAGTAGATGCGCAACAAGCATGGGAAGAGTATGTAGAAGTTAAGAAGGCACTACGGGGTAAAATCAAAGAAGCTAAGAAAGCAACCTGGAAAGCGGTGTGCGAGCAAGTGGAGGAAGATGTTTGGGGGAATGGGTACCAGATTGTGATGAAAAACATGAAAGGATTCCCGCCAAGACCCGAGATGACAATGGATACAATGCTAGAGGTTGCAAAGTATTTGTTTATAACAAAACCGGAGGTGGAAAGAACGTGCAGCCAGGCAGGCGAGTTTACGGACTTCACGGAAGACGAGCTGCTTGCAGCGTGCAGAAAGCTGAAAAGCAAAAAGGCCCCAGGACCAGGAAATGTACCAGCAGAAATTGTAAAACAAGTGGCGCGGAGGAGACCGGAATATGCGTTGGCAACCTACAACAATTTGGCCGAAAAAGGAAACTTTCCAGCACAGTGGAAGAGAGCAAATCTTGTTCTTCTTAAAAAGGGAGATAAGTCAATACGAGACCCGTCGGCGTACAGACCGATCTGTTTGTTGGACGTGGAGGGAAAATTGTTTGAACAACTGATAGTGAGAAGACTACATAAAGAGGTAAACCGAACTGGAGGATTGTCAGAAAGGCAGTTCGGGTTCAGAGAAGGTAGGCAAACGACGGACGCATTGAATGAGGTAATAAACATTGCAAGAAAGGCGGCAGACTATACTACGAGTAAACATAGAAGACTTTGCGTGGTAATAACAGTAGATGTGAAAAATGCTTTCAATAGCGCGTCGTGGGAGCTAATTTTGAAAGAATTGACAAAAAGAGGGGTCGATAAAAGCCTGGTACGTATAATCGCATCGTACTTATCCGGGAGAAAGGTGTTGTTGAGGGCTGAAGGAAAGACTAGGGTTATGAGCGTGGGTGGAGGTGTTCCGCAGGGATCGGTGCTGGGCCCGACTCTGTGGAACATACTTTACGATGGGCTGCTGCGGCTTGACCTGGGTGAGGAAATTACATTGGTTGGCTTTGCGGATGATGTGGCGATGGTGGCGGTGGCAAGAAATGAGGACAGCCTGATGGATGTGACGAATATGGCTCTAGAACGAGTGGAAAGTTGGATCGAGGCGATGGAGTTGCAATTAGTACCTGAAAAAACAGAAGCTGTGCTATTGACAACCAAGAGAAAGATTCTCCCGATAAACTTTGATGTCGGAGGAGTGGTAATTACGCCGAAGAGAGCCCTAAAATATCTGGGGGTTTGGCTTGATGCCAAGCTTACCTTTGCCGAACATGTCGATAAAACCGTCCAGAAGGCAGAAAGGACGGCGCTGGCGCTGGCTGGGCTCATGCCAAACATGGGAGGTCCTGGAGCAATGAAGAGGCGAGTGTTGTCGGGCGTCGTACACTCGCAGATGTTGTATGGGGCGCCGATCTGGCACCCAGTGACTAGAAATAAGAAACTGCTACAAAAATTAAGCAGAGTGCAAAGACTAATGGCTATCAGAGTCTGTAGTGCCTATCGAACGATATCAGCAGAGGCGGCGGGAGTACTGGCGGAGATTCCACCTGTGGAATTACTAATCAGGGAGAGAACGGAAGTGTATAATGGAAAAGAAAAGAAAGAAGCCAGAGCCACGCTGGTACAGAGATGGCAGGAAAGGTGGGAAAAGGGGGTGCATGGAAGATGGACGTTTAGGTTAATCCCGGATGTTCAGAGATGGATCGGTAGAGGCACCGGACAGGTAGACTACTACTTGGTGCAAGCGCTTTCGGGCCACGGTTGTTTTAAGACATACCTGAACAAGAGGAAAATTGCGGAGACAGACCAGTGTCGGTATTGTGGGGAGGTGGATGATGCGGAGCACACACTATATTTGTGCCCTAGATGGGCGGAGATTAGGACAGAATATAGCGAGGAAAGTAAGAAAACGTTTGAGATGGAGCATATGATGGACGACCTAATGGGATCTGAGGAGACGTGGCGGAGAGCATACAGAGTAATAAGAAACATAATGGAGACGAAGGGAAATGAAGAGAACGAGTAAAAAAAAAAAAAAAAAAAAGAAAAGAAAAGGAAGAAGCGAAATCGATAAACTCCCTCCCACGTCGAAGAAATGCGAAGGCGGATGCCGGCGTGGGTAGAGGAAGAAAGAAGAAAGAGGGGTTTTAGTCGGTAGCCGTCGAGGTAGTCCGACACTACCGCGCGTATCAGATCCAAACGCGCGGTGTCCATAAAGGATTTCCCCTCTACAGAAAAAAAAAAAAAAAAGTTAAGCAACTGTTACAGATCTAACTCTTCATTAAAGCGGTTACATAACTAAAAAAATACTGTATTGATTAGTCACTTTTTTATTCTGTAAGACGTTGCAGCAATATAAAGATTTTTTTACATACATATACGTTTCTGAAAAATGTAACCATTGTAGTCTTATAAAATAGACAACCTCTTCCTAAAATTAATTAAGTGAATATTGTGCACAAAATTAAATAAATCAGAATCATTTTGGTGTTCCGCATTTTTTGAATTGATGTAGGTTTGTAGATACATTTTATTACATACATAAGAAATTATTTAATAATAATACCAATAACCTACATACACCTTACCTACATACATACTGATATATCCCATATATTATAAATTTTTATGAAGGAAGCAACTAAAAAGAATTACTTAAAACCATGTCACACACTAATTGTTGCACAAACCTTGTAGCAATCAAAGTTAATTTTAGTTTTATTTGCTAACCAAACTTCTCAACAATGAATTTATGGATATGTTGGAATTTAAAAATACATTGTTGCATTTTATCCTGCAAGAAAATTGTCATTTAATCATGTTTCGCAAGGCGAATGCTTCTTTTCGAATTTGATAGTTCCATTGCCTCATTCATAAAAATTAAAGGTCAGTCTACTCAAAATAGTCGGGTAGCTGGCCATTAATTTATGAATGAATTATTGAGACCTAGATGAGGACAACGACCGTCTAAATGTCATCCTGAAACTAGTTTACTTACCTACCTGAACTATGTTGGAAAAGGTTACAACTCGAGTCTATGACCTAAGACAACATTTTATGAAAATATCAAATGGACAATGTCAATCTCACGTTCTTAGGTGGTTGTTGTTGTTGTAATCGAGCAAGTTTAGAAGATCTCGATTTTACGAAATGTTAAATCTCAAAGTCAAGTTCAGCAAGACAATCGTTGAATATGTTAAGGTGTCGCTTTTCGCAACCACTCACTCAATTACGGCCACGGATCAATATCACGCATGACTAATTTTTTGAATAGTATGACCGTCAATTGCGTAGCTGAGGACCACGTGGGATCCAAGACTTTTATTATTTGCACGCCACTAAAATGATTTCTCGTACATTCTTTCACTTATTCGAGTAAAAATAATTTAAACTACTTCTATCACATATTATGCTTTTTGCAAAATTACAAAATATGTAATCTAAAGTGTAAAAATAATTTAAACTACTTCTATCACATATTATGCACTTTTTGTAATATTTTTGCGATATTATAAAATATGAAATCTAAAATTTAATGGTTGACACACAAATTTAAGTATAGTTCTTCATTGACTGTAACTAGGCCAAACAAATTTTTATGTAAGTATTGAGAACTTTTTTTGATCGCATAGCAACAAATTATTAAATTGAATTCATCTAATCAAGATGAAAATCAAAATAATTTTGTGGTCCTCTTATCGCAATGGCGAAACGTTAATTTTGTGCATAAATTAGGAACTTTCGCTCGCATGAATTTGTGCATGTAACAAATTAGAACATTTTTTTTGACAGTTTATCGTTCCAGTTAGAAAATAATGATTTACGTAACAAATGTACGTCGACGATAAAAATTAATCACGCGCCCTGCTTTTTTGGTGCCGGATATTGCGTAGGAATTCCCAAAATCTACCTAGACATTACATTTAATTTTTTTCAATATAACCACATAAACATTTTCGTTTTCCTGGAAAGTAATTATTACACTAACGACACTAACAACCTTCTAATCGCGAATCCGCTTTACTATCTGCAACTTTACTTCCCTGCAACTAAATTATTTCTCTATTTGATCCCCATATTTTCTTAATTTACCACAAGATATTTTTGCCAGTTTGCTGCTAGGTATTAAGTTAATTGCCACAAATAAATAGTTATAAAGAGATTTATTGTCGTCAATGCTGAAACACTTCTTGTGTTGGCAACTACAATTGGCCTTGTTGATTGTTTACGATTGTACTACGTCTGCAACAGAGAATGGGTGAGTTGAATATACTTTCAGTTTTGTTGTGAATGGTTTTACTGAGGCAGCTAAGCGGGTAGCTTACAGGCATCATAGGAGGCGAATCTTGCACATTTCATTTCTTACGTAATTTTTCAATAGAAACGTTAATTAAAACTCCAAGCATTCAAGATATTAGGTTCATCAGCAGATTTTACATAATAAAATTTAACCTATATTTTTGGCACAGATGGTGCTGATTAAAGCTACTACAACTAGAATCGTAATCGGGGTAATTCAGACCATTAAAACATGGATCATTTATATTTAGCACTACATCCGGAAACTCCAGCATTCACATAATGCAATAGCCTTCAATTTTTTTTCAATGTACATACATGTACTATGCTTACCTATGCGCATTTTATGACAAATTATAAATTATGTGTTCAATCTGTTTTATTACTCATAAAATCATTGAGGTGATAATACATTTTTAGTTTGAAAGTACCACAAAAAAGACTTCTTTAGTTTGAAATATTTTTGACTCTATTGTCACTATTTTACAACATAGAGCAATACATTATTCTACCTCTTCGTTCTAATTTCTTAGCAGTAGCTTCGAGCATTATTAGTCATTTTCAGTATACCTACTCAATATCATAAGAAAATTTCACGACCAGCCTTTAAATTTGTGCACTTCTCAATTTTTCGAATTTTCGGTGCGCATAATTTCTTAAAAATCAGGAATGTTGACTAAGCAAAATATTTTTCAAGAACGACTCCTTGTTAAATTTTAAAAATCTTTGAGCCTAATCATAATTTTTTAGAAAGTTTATGCCAGGTTTCACAAACGTACTTTAACGTAATGGTTCATTAACGGTTGATTAACTTTTTTCTAATTTTTCTATTACTTTGATTCACCATAATTCATTGTTGCAATTCGTAAGGTGCTTGATAGACATTAATATTGCAACCTTTCATATTTGTAAAAACCCGCAAATAATCCTACAAAAAAATTTCAACGATTTTTTAACGAACGATTAACAACATTACCTTAATGTTCGTTTGTGAAACCGGGCATTACTGTAGCTAAAAAGTAGCACAAATATACCGGATGTTCATTTTGAGAGGAAACGGGCATTTTCTTCTAAACTTACCACTTCATAAAAAAAATTTTTAATGGGAGCTATTTTACAAAATACAGTCTTCTCAAATATGCTTTTCAACATTTTTATTCACTTGTCATTTAATCAGAAATGATATCAACTTTATTATTTCAAATAGCAACACATAATTTTTTTACCAATTTCTGGTAGATAATTTAATTCCGAATCTAGCGATGTATTACAAAGGGGTTGTTGTATAAGAAAAATTTTGAGAAAAATGACTAAATGTGAAATTACAATTTGCGGCACAGCCTAACTTGATGTCACGTCGAGACATAGGTAAGAAATAAGATAGAGCGATTATGGAATTATTGTTGAATGCAAATGACATTGACAGTTACAAAAAAATTGACGTTTCTGCTCGATTTTGAACAATAAGACTCCGTGAACGCTGTTTGGAGATGTGCATGTGCATGGAACAAAGTGGAATGCAGTTCGAACATTTATTTTAAAGCCATATCATGTGCAATCAACAATAATTCCATAATCGCTCTATCTTATTTTTTACCTGTGTCTCGGCGTGAAAACTTTTCACATTATCAAGTAAGGCTGTGCCGTGAAATTGTAATTTCGCATTCAGTCATTTTTCTCAGAATTTTTCTTATACAACAACCTCTTTGTAATACATTGTTGGATTCAGAATTAAATTATCTACCAGAAATTGCTAAAAAAATAATGTGTTGCCATTTGAAATAACAAAGTTGATATCATTTCTGATTAAATGACAAGTGAATAAAAATATTGAAAAGCATATTTGAGAAGACTGTATTTTGTACAATAGCTTCCATTAAAAACTTTTTTCATAAAGTGTATAGTTTAGCAGAAAATGCCCGTTTCCTCTCAAAATGAACACCCGGTATATGTTACGTAATAATATGTAACGAACATATGTACGAACGTAAAGAAAGTCAATGCTGAAATGGTGAATGCGCCGGGTGAATCTCTTCATTTAATTTCCCAGTTGAACGATAATTACAATTTTTACTTAAATTCAAAGTATACAATTTATCCTACATCTGAAAGGGACGTTCAAATTTTTATGGTATAAGCAAAATCTTAAATTTCAAGAAATAAGAAACCGACTGGAATCTTTAGCTCTAATCTTGTGAATATCTACTAAAGTGTAACCTGGAATCAAAAACCAAAAATTTTAGTATAAATCACAAATTAGAAACCTAATAAAATAAAGTTTTAGTCTAAATAATAATTAGCCCGCAATGTACACTCGGCCAATTAAGTAATGCACAGGGGGTGCACAAATAATCTAAGTTTATCACATTATCATTCAGTATAACGTAGAAAAAGTTGACAATTTATGATCCCTTGTGCTTTTCTAATGTCTCCAAGTTTTTCTATGTTACACTTGATGCAAACGTGAAAAAAGTACATTATTTGCTCACTCCCCTGTGCATTACTTAATTGGCCGGGTGTACGTCAGCGTTCTATACTTAAAACCATAGTGACAAATGAATGAATGACAGACAAAACATTCAAATTCAAGACATTAGGATAAGTATCGATTGCTGAGAAAAGGAATCTCAAGAGGAATATTCAAGTACTTTAATAAATTCTCGCTACTAATCATAATTTTATGAAGGTTGAAAATGTTGACTAAATCTAAAATCAAAAAAGACAAAAATTGCTAAAAGATTTGAAAGGATACAGCTCAAAACGCAGCGGTTTGTAGTGTCAAAATGATTGATGCGCCGGGTGAATTCGCTAATAAAACCTAAATAATAAAACGTAGGTTGGGGTTTAATTAACAATTAGCACACACTCTTAACAAGAAGGGCACGCTTTCATCTAAAATTGATGGTTACAAAACCCTTAATACTAAAAAAAATATTTAAAAAATGTTGCTTTGATCAGGACGCTTCTCCCATGAGTTCGGAGGTTCAAACCCTAATCAAGGCAACACTTTTTTTAGTATTAAGTCCTTAACCATCAATTTGGAATGAAAGCGTGCCCATTCTTTTAAGAATCCGCGTGGAGTTTTTGTTTTTACCAAATTCTATCTGGGAAGATATAATTTAAGAAAATATAATTTGCCGTGTTATTTCCCTATGACCCTGTAGAGCTGGGACACCCAGTATAGTGTAGTAACAGTATTTGGTAGAAGTCACAATTATGTAGCTGAAAGTGTACAACAAAAGTTACACTGTAAAGTAATTTTTAAAATAATGCGCAATAATATATTCAAGTGACAAATAAATATGTACAGTAAAGTTCCAGTAATCCGGACTCTCACTAATCTGAATTTGTGAGTACCCCGGAAAAAAAAGTATTTAAATTTTTAAATCATGTACTTCTTAATCCAGATCTACTAATGATTTAGTAATTCGAATTACATATTTTAGAGTTTGTTAGGTTATTTCTGCTAAAGTAATTTTGAGTTTTCTTCTTCTATATTTTTTAAATTTCACTAACCGAAATCAGTTTGGTTCTAATTGATTCAAAACTCTACTGATGTATAGGTAGGCATAATCTTAAATCTTAATTTAGATTCTAGATCACCATTTTTAATATTTTCGAATAAATGTTTTTAAAATATTATCGGCCAGTTAAATCTTCACTTTTTGAAAAACCAATCGACAAAGTATCAAACAAGATTATTGCTGCCTAAAAACTCACGTGGGCTCCACTATAAACTTAGCAATATTTGCTTCAAAAATTGTTAAATTTCAGCCCGGTCCTTACCTGGCGTAAAACATGCAAAAACCAGCGCTGTTAAATTCCTGGTGCTAGTGTTAAAAGTTGATATTGGTTGCATCCAGGAATATTGTAAAACATGCTCTTACGATTTTGCGTGCACTATAAAGCACAAATTGGTCCTGAACGTAGTTAACTTGGTCATTTTAAATTTTGCGCCAAAATTAAGATGGCAGCAGTTAAGTTTGCTAAAAAGTTTCTAAATTTCTCACTAGATTCTTGAAACCAGGCCCCAAAACGCGTGTATGTAATTTAGGCAACCACGCGCTCACTCTTGTATAAATAATTGCGGAACCGACGTCTTACGTAAATATTATTCAAATTTATAAACAGTTAATTTTAGTAAACATACAGTTATTGCTAATTATTATTGTCACAAATGTGCTAACTGATTAGTGCTATTCGGTTAGTTCCTATTTAGCCGTCAACATTTTAAACCTTTAAATTTGCCGCGATTTTATTAACCTATCACGCTAATATTACGCCAACCTGACCTATTCATTTTTCATTGCATTTTTGCTTTATGCATTCATGCTGCTCGTGGTCTTGTTACATTAAAAATTAGTATCGTTGCATAGTATATTTTACTAATAGATTGGATATACGGTAGATAGAATCGATTTGATTCTAACCTGTATCGTGTTCCCGTCCCCGTAACTGTGAAAGCATGAATTAATTCAAGGTCGAGCTTGTTTTGTTTACGTGTAACCGCAACATATTTTTGATATCGCAGTTACTTAAATCATAAATTCAGGCGATTAGACATACATCGATACTTGAGGGAGACACAGTACTACTATCCCTATTATTTTTGTAACAACAAAAATAGATTTGGCTTTTAAGCACTCAAATCCCATCTCGAATTTTTATTGGTTGTAAGCGATTTGTTACGGAATCTTTACCACAACATAGATGGACATTTTAATTTTTGTTACAATTTTACATAAAATAATTGAATTTAAATATTTCCAACGTTTACAAAATTCGATTCGCGTTTATTTTCCTCCACTTCGCGGCCGATAGCGGCCCGCCGACTACGCATCACCTTCTTTCTTCTGCTGTCTCTTACTAACGGCATAAATCAGAGAGAGATACAATACCGGTGAAGTTGGCTACGTGCGGCAAAATTCACTCGATCTGTATTGTTTATGGCTGTTTCGTTGTGTGTTGCGCAAAAACAGATTTCTCAAAAACTCTCCTGGTTTTCGGCGACTTTTTCACCAGATTTTCGTATTTTATTGAATTGAGGAGTCATCTGCGGCCTATACAGTGTAGGAGTTTTCGAATTTCGCCGGGGCTTCCACGTGCCGTAAGTATTACGAAATACCCACCCAGATGGTTTGTTTTTGTTTACCTTGTTCCTATGCTATCGAAGTCGGGCTCAATTCTGTTCCAGAACGTTGCCAATTTTGGGAGTATTTCAGTTTAGCAGGGCTTCCCGTGACATGTTTCGGGCTTGACGTTTTAATTGGGGTTAATTTAAGCCGGAATTAAATTGGTTTCTTGCCCAATAACTCGAAAACGGAGATCACGTAGGCACAACTACACGTCAATTGCAGCAGCCAAACGGCTCTTCGTCGAACATTCTGGAAAGTGAACGTTGCATCCGAATCTTGTGGCATTTATTTACTTATTTGGCTTTAGAGATTTTTTTTAAGATGCGTTTGAATATTTTGATTCTGAAGAACTGTCTGAGACGTCATCTACTGCAAACCCTTCATTTTTTGTTTTATCCAACAAGCAACTAGAATAGCGTTGACCATTGGAGCTAGGACTAAATAGCTAAAAATACAGGCAGAACCCGTCCTAAGAATGGAGAATAATTTTAAATTGGCTTCATTATTATTATAGACAAAAAAGCTTTCCTATGTTAATCTTGGCACCATTTCAGAGAGTAAAACTAAATACCTACATGTTGTCCCTCTACTAGAAGAACGAGTGGGCACCCCAAAAAATTGAAAATAATTGCGTCATTGAGACAAGACTATTTGAGATTAAAGTATTTTTTCAAGTGGAAATTCAAAAAATATGCATGTTCTTTGTCAATACATAATTATGTATAGCAGCGTTTCTCAACCTGGGGGGCGCGGTATATATTTAGTAGGGCGCAAAGGATTGAGAAAGCAAAGGATTTAGAAAATGTATAGGAAAAAATTAAATTTTTTTATTGAGAGATGTAAAATTATATTGCTAATTACGGCTGTTTAAGCAGAGTTTTGATCAAACGACTGGAAGGGGGGCGCGAAAAAAATTGATACGGTAAAGGGGGACCCGAATGCAAAAAGGTTGAGAAGCGCTGATGTATAGTTATGTGAAAGAGTACTGAACTGACAAGAGGCGACTGTCAGACAAGCCAATGATTACGACAGGGATTGAAGAAACCTTCCAGTTTAAAGGTCCGTCATGTTTAAGGTTTACCACATTTGTTACCCAATTTAAAGGGACTGGCGTTTGGAGGTCATTGGACTTGGTCGTTAATGGCTCAAAATGAGGCAATTTTGCGGTAATTTGGTTCGTCCAAATGGGCGCCCCTGGATGTGATACAGAGAATGTAAAAATACTACAAGAAAGGAAAAAGAAGGAAAAGTGCTTCAAATACTTTGCTTCAATATTATATTTATATTTACTGCATAAAAAGTTTCGAAAAATGGCCAAATTTTTGTGTTACATTTTTACTTCATATTTTCCTCAATTTATTTTTTTTGTTTAAAAGCTAGCGTAAGCACTAAACAATCACATTTATGTATATTCACAATATTTTTGATTTTAATGGTGTCGTTATTGATGTGTCCGGAATAAAATCATTGAAGCATTTCTTGATTTAACGGTAAAAATAATGTTCAATCAAATTAATCGAAGCATTTTTTTCTTTCTTGCTGTATTTTTATATTCTTTTCATCACATCCAAAAAAACTATAAAAATGTCATAGATGTCCGCTACAGCTTTACTCGTTGAATGGCAGAGATTCTAGTGATAGAGAAAATTCTCAAATTAACACTATGTTCTCAACGGTGACACCTTTATACATATCTCTTTCTAATGCACTTAAATGAATGAGACAGACGTCACGGTTGCAGTGACCCCTAACACCTCTCAAATTATACCTTAATAAAATACCGAATTTGGATTATGTGTCCAAATATTCTACTTGTTTAAGTTAAGTAAATAAAATATAAAGAAATAGTTAATCTGCGTTTAATTTTCTTACATAATTGATTTAGGTAAGGGTGGCAAGAAAAAGCCCTTAATTTGTGAAGCTATACTATTTGAATCTTATTCATTTTAATGATGCATTAGAAAGAGACATAAAAGAAGGTGTCTCAAAGAAAATAGTGTCTTATTTTATTGTGTTATAGCCGACATATGGCTTTGTGGACTTTACGAGTCACTTTCAACAGTCGGCTATAGTAGAATTTTTTTAACCATTTCACGATGTCATACAAATGTCAAATATGTCAGCTGCAACAAGCGGATTTTAACGTCCGTCTCTCTTTTACTCGCAGAGAACGACAACTTTATCCGAGTTATTCGCAACGCGGTGTGCTTCAGTGGGTGTAGGCTTATGCAGGACTGCACCCTTTAACACCCTCGTTGGTATCTCATTCCAATTCACTAAAGTAACGAGACAGCAGTTCTACAGCAAGGGTTATAAAGTAAGTGAATCACTGAAAACTTTACTACATAAATAAATTATTGGGATGATGGTTTTTATTTCGGGAATATCCAGTGAACCGAGGTATTTGTCAGTATATTTCTTGTAATGACCATCATTCTCTTGGGCATTGGGCCGATAAAACTTATCATTTTAACTGTGAGGATTCCCGGTATATAATTTGTGGACGCGGACTTGCTTATAGTCTCGCCTCGTTCATCTCAGTGAATTAGAATAAGACACCAACAGCGACGCGCACTGAAGCCCACCGCATCGAGAACAACTCGGATAAGCTTGTCGTTCTCTGCGAGCAAGAGAGACAGTCGATACAAATGCATATTCCAGCTGACTGCAATAAAAAATTTGATATTTATATGGCTTTGTGAGGTTGTTTGAAAAATTCTACTTTATAGCTGACATCTCCCAAGACTATTATGTCCTTGTAAATTTGTAAATTAAAAAATTTGATTATATAGGTGCCAGTTGGCCAGCCAATTTTCGGCGACAGACGCCGCTACTTGCCAGTTAAAAACAATAGTATAGTCGAATGCATGGTATTTGGAAGCGATTTTTCATAATGGCTTGGCGCGCATTCAGGACGATAATTTTTTTGGACTACAGAAGCATGACTTCGCCATCTGAAAAAAAGCGTTCTGATGTAGCTTGAGAAATGAAGGTAAAAACGTGACGAACTCTACCGGTTATTATACAAAAGGACAAATAACCTCCAGACTGACTGGACTGGAGTACAAGAATTGAATTAATTGAGGCGGTAAATTAGTTTGTATGTCAGCGATGCCACCGGATCGACTAGTGACGAACGGTGCATAACAACACTGCAAATTCATTTAGCCACACAGATAAATTTACACGCCATAGGACCAAAGGTCAACGTTTATAAAAGTTATCTTTATTTTTCTTTTATTTTGCTTTTCTAGAAATATAATTTATTAACAAAAATTTTTTTCAAAAAGAAAAAAGTATGTACCTACTAATGTTACTATGTTACTAATTTGCAACATTCATTTCCTCGATTTCATTATTGCAGAGTTGTGTTAATTTGAGCTAATTCCACACTTCACTTCAATTTCCGGCCCTCTATCTTGCGGCGTTCATTCTGCATTGTTCGCGGGATTTTCCATAATTTTCATTAAACTCAACATTACCCAATTTTGACTCATTTAATTTCTTCGTAAAATTTGAATGTGTTGCTCAAGTGCGTTTTTCTTGTTTCAGAAGGGTTTTGGTCGTTCGCCAGATTTGGGTTGTTTGTTGATTTTGGATTCAATATGGCTTCAGACCACGCGGTTGCAGATGTTGACAACGACATCGACATTGACAAGGTGGTAGACGAGGAATTGGCCCCCAAAGAACCGGAATCCGTCGCCGATACCTCGAACAAGCGTAGACCGAAGAAAGTCCATCGCCAGACCAGCAAGGAAAATGTGGTGACGTCTGCTTTCATTCACGGCCCTAGGTCCTGGAAGAACAGTCGCCGACCCCGAAATGGCTACGGACGTGGTTTACCCAAGAAAGGCGGTGCGGGCGGCAAAGGCGTGTGGGGGTTGCCCGGTTCAGAATTATTAGAAGCTTATGAAGATCTTAACGATCCGAATTTCGACAACGAGAATTTTGGTAGCGGTGATATCGAGTTGAAAGCAATAGTTCCTGACGTTTCTTATGAAGAAATCAAGAAAAAAGTAGATCCGATAATTTTGGAGTATTTTGAAAATGGTGACACCAACGAAGCTGCTATCGCTGTAGCTGAAGCCGTGGCAAAGAACCGTAGAGATGTTCTAGTCGAACAATTGATCGAAATTGCTATGGACCATAAACCTTCCCATAGAGAGATGACTTCTGTTTTAATTTCTGACTTTTTCGGTCACGTGATAACTGAAGCGGACATAACCAAAGCGTTTCAGAGCCTTCTGGCTAATTTGAGTGATTTAATTCTGGATATCCCCGATGCTGCTACAGTTTTGGGCAATTTTATTGCTAGAGCTATAGCTGATGACTGCATTCCTCCCAAGTTCTTGACGGTAACCAAGGAGAAAAGCGACAACAAGGTTTTCAGAGAAGCGCTGGAACGGGCTGATACTTTGTTGTCCATGAAACATGGCCTAGTTAGATTACACAACGTGTGGGGCGTTGGAGGAGCTTTGAGACCAGTCAAATCGTTGACTCGGCAGATGCACTTGCTTCTGCAAGAATATTTGTCTTCGTTGGATATAGACGAAGCTAGTCGTTGTTTGCGTTTATTGGAGGTACCGCATTTCCATCATGAACTGGTGTATGAAGCCATAGTCATGGCTTTGGAGGCAAACAACGCGGCGACCGAGGAGGCTCTTTGCGGCCTCTTAAAAGCTTTTGATGAAACTATTCTGATAACGCCTGATCAAATGGAAAGGGGATTTTTAAGAGTTTTTGACGATCTTCCAGATATTCACATGGACGTTCCTCTCGCCTATATTATTCTGGATAGATTTGTAGATCGCTGTCATAAGGCAGGATTTTTAACTGAAAGCGTGATGGAGAAAATGCCTAATAGGGGCCGCAAACGTTTTGTCTCCGAAGGAGACCAAGAAGCCATTAAGAACCACCGAACTTCATAATTCGACACATAATTCAACACATGCCGTAGTTTTCATATATATTGATTGCATTTCTATGTTAATAATTTCTTTAAAAATACCAATACTGCACTAGGTGCGAATTAATGTTCTTTTTTGTATATGTTCTATCAAAATAAATAATATTCAAAGTTAATAAAGGATATTGTGTTATGTTATTGTTAAATTCAAGTAGGTACACTTAGATTCAATAGAATTGAGACACTTGAATAACTGGTTGTCTACCTTTATTTTGTAACCCAAGAAATTTGACAACACTGTAAAGTGGATAGTAAGGTCGTAGGCACGATGTGACAGAGCTGACGGAGGCCGTTATTCAAAATTCTGAAACTGAAACGCACGTGGACGGGATTGTTTGGTTTGAAGGCTCCCTCGAATAAATTATTATTAAATTTGTATTACAATAATTCAACTAACATAATCATAACTATGTCAAAACTAATAAAATTTAGCAGTTTCGACCAATTAGAGAACAACTTAATGGAAATTAATTTTAAATCCTTAATTTTGTTCGGTGGTGTATTTTTTAACGAAACGTTAAAAATAATAAAATAAATGCGCTTTAATATTTGGTGTAATACCCGTTATGTGTGATACATTCGTCTAATCGCCGACGCATGGATGTTGCCAAATTATGGCAGAGATCGTGCCCCCTAAAAGACTCCCACACTTCATTTACGTGGTCAGTCAGTTGTTCAACTGTTCTCTCCCTGACCCCATGCCAATTGACATCATCCCAACTTCGGACCATATGGGCCCAAAGATTTTCAATTGGGTTGAGGTCAGGGGATTTGGCAGGCCACGCAATTCGTTCAATTTCAGGATGGTCCAAAAACCAGTTCTGGACCATCCTGGAAATGTGTATAGGCGAATTATCTTGAACAAACATTATCAGTCCATTAAGGTTGATCTCTGCCATTGCCTGCAGCGAGTTGCCCAACACCGCAATATAATTGGCGCCACAAAATCGTGGTGGCGACACTCGATGGAGTTGCCCTGGACCTGCTGCAGACATCCAGCCCCAAAATCCCGCAGTTATTCTGCCACTCCTTGCGTTTTCAACGACGTTGTCGTTCTTTAAACGTCCCTAGAACGTGGCTAAAGTCATCCTATTATTCATAACTGCCTTGTTTCCCGACAATTTTGAGCGTTTGGTGAAGCGGCTTTCATAGTGCCAGAAGAGCGGGCGGCGGGCGGTACGGTAAACCAGAAAATTGTGAGCAAAGCGATAACTCTCCTGTTATTTGCGAAATCTAAATTCATGAGGTAAACTACACATTTCACCAGCTGGCAGCATCAGACAGAACCCTTCGCTGTCTATGCGACTCTCAATAAACTTTATGGTCCAGCTCATTAACAAATAGTTACTTGTGCTTTCAGAAAGGGTTACCTGCGTATTCGGGTGAATGCACTTTGGGTAACTACTGTGCTGCATTTAAGAAATAAATTCTCAAGACTCGGGTTGTAAATAATTATTGTCTGTTAATTACCCTTTTCTTACAAATTTAAAATAGTAAATGGTAAATGTTCTGAACAAAAATGGTTCCTTTACTATGTCGAGTTTTCTATTCTGTATTATTTTATCAGTCATTCGCTTTTGGTTATCGGCTTTAGCCATTGGGAGAATTTATATAGAATGAGGAATCATAAGCATTTCAAAAACCATATAGAAAACATGAAGAATTTAATAATAAGATGAAGTTTAACATCAAAAATAGATGCAACACTCCGAAGAAACAGAAAAACGGTTCTTCGCTTTAACAGGCTAAAAT
Organism: Schizotus pectinicornis; assembly: GCA_951805265.1. Taxonomy (NCBI): domain Eukaryota; kingdom Metazoa; phylum Arthropoda; class Insecta; order Coleoptera; family Pyrochroidae; genus Schizotus; species Schizotus pectinicornis. The sequence continues at coordinate 14,548,883 of OX638202.1, read as the reverse complement.
GACTCAGGATGTATAGACAAAATTTTGTTTACTTAATAGTAATTTACAATAGTGCTTTTTGGCTTGTGAAATGACCACGAGCGCAACGCGCGCGCGTGTGGTCATTTAAAAATCCGACAAGCACGAATCTTTGATCTTTGAATGGCATAATCTGCAAAGTCTCGAGCTGAATTTGACATGACAACTTAAACTAAAACTGCAATTAAAAAAAACTCACACAATTATGAATCTAGTTTTCTAAGCACGCTATTTTTATTCCAAAATTTGTGTTTCAATTGCAAGTAATAAATAAGTAATATAAAAAAGATTTTTCCGGAATAGCCCGAAGAGACCGTAGTTTTCCAAGTGCATTAAAATTTCCATTAAATTGTTCTCTAATTGGTCGAAACTGCTAAATTTTATTAGTTTTGACATAGTTATGATTATGTTAGTTGAATTATTGTCATACAAATTTAATAATAATTTATTCGAGGGAGCCTTCAAACCAAACAATCCCGTCCACGTGCGTTTCAGTTTCAGAATTTTGAATAACGGCCTCCGTCAGCTCTGTCACTCTGTGCCTACGACCTTACTATCCACTTTACAGTGTTGTCAAATTTCTTGAGTTACAAAATAAAGGTAGACAACCAGTTATTCAAGTGTCTCATTTATATTGAATCTGCGTGTACATGTCTAAATTAATTGACTGACTTTATGCCAACACTGGATTCACTAAATCCCGAAACAAATAAGAGCAAACAAGAGCTGTTCAGGGCCATCCCCAAAGCTGATGGTGATGGATGGCGCCATATTAACTGATATATCATTATCATGAATATTTCGTAGGAGCTTGTCTCAACTCCCACTTCTGAATTTGATTGGACATATTATGAGAAGACTTATGGCTCAATTTCAACTCTACTCATGCCTGGCATAACTGGGCACAGCAGAGCAAATCGCTTGCGCTCAATTTCAGCTGCTAAAGCAAGAACTCCTATTGTTGAAACAGAGAGCTGCGTTAATTGAAGTACATATTGGAGTTTGCTTCATTAGTAGAGAAAGGCGAAAAGGTTATTAAGTTATTATTAAAGTCTAGCTGGTTTCGTAAAACAACGTTTTTCAAGTTTTGGAATATACCCTTTAGTTAAAAATAATCCGTAGTGAATCTGAAACCGTTCCAAGTAACTTATGCATTCGTTTTGGTAAAAAACTTCAAAAATAATGCAAATATATTTGTCTATATTTATCTACAAAAGCAATTATCAAAAACAACAAAAAATTTGAGATAGATATATTTACTGGTTTATAAATAATGCTGTTAATGTATAAGTAGTAAAATAATCTTAAAGAAATAACACTTGATTAATTATCTGATTTATAATAACTATATAACCTTGTGTCTGATAATCTCAATCTGTAACTTGATTTGTAAAACACTCTAAAAACACAATTAAAAGAAAATAACTGATATGTATAGCAAGCATTCAATTTCAGACAATTACTATCAATTCGACTGATAGAACTAAGTCAGAAAAAATAAACAAAAAACATAACTCATCTCTTTGGAGCACACTGTAAATATCTTGTATTTACGATAACCCAAACTTTATAGACATATAAAACCTAAATTAAATTAAAAATAGTTCTTAACAATATGTCCGTTTTTACATCAATTATTGTCTAATCCTGTCCAAGTGTCTCAATGACAGTGTTCCGTTACATCCACAATTACCGATTTTTTCCAGCCGAAGAGAAAATATCCAACCCCGGCGCCCGCTATGACTGCTATGCACAACCAACCATTGTATGTCATAAAAATTAACATTAGAAAATATGATAAGATCATCTGAATCATATGAAGAGCTGTTTGGTAGCAGTGCATTAAGCTCAGCATCGTCGGCCTGAAACAGAACAGTTGTAGTGCAAATAATAAATCATTCATTTTTGTGTTAAACTATAACTACAGTACAGGAAACATTAACAATGTGAGAGTTCTAGTCTACATCGTGCATAAACAAGAATGTTGCACAACTTACGGTTGCTTATGGATCACCTCCCCGACCATACTGAATTAGAAGAAAAAAATAATAAATAACAACACTATCCTGATACTATAGTAAAATTTCAACCCGCAAGTTTTACCGCGACTCGAGAACTACGATTATAATAATATTATTAAATAGGTACGTTAATAAGTTTAAATTTGGCAAAGACATTTGATTTAAATTTTAATAGGAATAATAGCTGTTTTCATATCACTTACTGCACTATTTGATTGTCTTCAGAAACCACCCCCTTTTCAGGAAGGGTGACTGCTCTATACTGCAAGGCATTGTAAGTTTTCCAAAACAAAAATTCCCTAAAAATTCACTTTAAGTTTCATAGATGTTAAAGAAATATTGCAGCTACCTATAATACTTCAGTCCTTCATACAGAGCAGCCATAAAGAAAATTCCTATCATTGAGCCAATTAAGCCACCTACAGTAGTAAATCTCCAGTCGTCAAAAAGAACGGTTTCAGTAGAACTAAAATGGAACTAAAACAGAAAAAAATAAATTAAAAATAAGTAACCACCATGCTCACTGCAATTATTTAAACCTACCGTCATGGACATCATCATGGGCATCATTCCTCCTCCATCACTCATTGTCGTAGTTTCCATATCGTCTCCAACCGGCATGTGGTGCCCCTGGTGCATCCCATGTCCCTGGTGCATATCATGGCCGGCGTGGTGATCCATATCTGCTGCCATATAAAAAATAAATTATAATCACAGCCAGATAACAAAAATGCTAGAACAAATAATTTTACTATCGCTTAATAACAATCGATTCCAAGACATCAACTACCTCAGAGGTTAACAACAGATGTGTGCAAGATGGTTACTGGCATACATATAAGCGATATGGCATTTGGCGAATTATAAGAACATGAATAATAGCATAGATATTTCATGATTAAAGAACTACCTTGATTGTGTAAAAGTACAATTCCTTCCAAATGCAACTTGTACGTCGACCCCACTAATTGAGAGTATAAATACCGCAGGCATACGTGACAAAACGATAAAGACAATTAAGATTTTAACAAGTATGATAAAAAATATTGTTAATTTTTATTTGCATATATTTCAATACAAACCACAAATGAAAGCGCAAACAACAAATACGATATGAAAAATTCAGATAAAACTTCCTGTCTACAACGATAAGTTCAATATTTTTTTGTTACTGCCTTTTTTACGTAAAAAATATAGAAGAGTTTGTAGGAAATATAAAAGAATTGTTAGAAACTTAATTAACTATTGAATTGAATAATTATGATTGGTTTCGCAAGCGAAATGATAAAACGAAAAAAAAACTAATGAACACTCATCTTGCGTTTGTAGAACATCCCGTTAAGTGGCCACAATAGATTAATTAACTAAGACTAGCATTGAAACCATTTTATTCCACTACTGACCAAATCAATGTGCCCTCTAGCTGTTGACTGGAATTACACTAAATTAAATTTACTCGCCTGAATAAAACAAAGAACTAAACTGAACTAGTCCAACTTTCGTTGTTAAAATCGGTCGATGTTCGGCGATATAATAGAATTAGTGGAAAGGGAACTTATCACAGTTCGAATCCAACCCGATCAGCTCTTGAAACAAATAACGAATAATTATAAAAACAATTAAAAAAAAAATGATTTTTATTTCCAATAATCCTTACCTACTTCATTTTGTACTTAGAAGTTTGCATCATCAGACAGTTGTAATTACTTTTAAACCACCTCCAAACAACCATTGTTGAGACAAGGTCTTCAAGATGAATAGTACCAAATGGCTAGCGCTAGCTACCTCGCTTATTTTATAAGTATGTAAAATGACATCCTTCTCGATCTACAAGTCGGAACTAGTGGTAGAGATATAGTAAAGCGCTACAATGGAATATAAATATGATTGTCTTATTAAAGTATGTACTACTTGATGTTGATTAAAAGCAAATAGAGATCACTATTTCAACCTGCTTGCGTCAATAATGCCAGTATCTCGATTAAAGTTACATTTTCACTTAATTTATAAAAACAAGAATAAACCGTCTTTTGATTTTGGTATTTTTGTGCCTACCTATGTGTGCCACTATAACACAAGATAGATTGGGAGCCTAGACTCGTACTTTTTATGATAGCTTCTACCAATTTTATCTAGTTCAAAAGTAATGTCCACCTGTTAAAGTTTCAACCAGTTTATTTCCCACATAAAACCAACACAGACATTGAAATTCATATTTATACTAAGCATATAAAATAATGGAACAGAGGCATTAAGTTTTCTTTAGCTAGTACATCATCTGTAAAAAAAAATCATTTTAAAAGTGTGAGATGGACATTACTTTTGAAACTGGCTGTACTTACTACACCGTACATCGAAACCGCGTAGCAATTTTGGAAAATATTTGTATATTATCTGAATCTTATATTTCCCAAACATTATGCAAGTACTTAATTATAACTAATATATACGAATGAAATAGAAGAAATGTTGTTACCTACTTTTAATAAGTTCACTGTAGAGTATTTGAAAAATCTTTTTGACAACCATCTAACGCAAACAAGAAACAGTAAAATCATCCGCAATATCATCTACGACACAAATTGTACAATACAAATATTGTACTATGTTGTACGTTCTCCGGCCTTGTCGACAGTTAACTAATTGCTAGTTTACTCCTTTTTTTACTTTATGCACATACATAAAACTACAAAAATACTATAATTATCGTGCATGATAAGAAGGGATAATATTTTTACATAGTTTCTGCAAGAACCAAAAATCAATTTTAAAGAATTTTCCAAACAAAATCCAATTTTTCAAAAATGACGTAACAAGATTCAATTAATAGGTGGTTTATGATAACGCATAATTAATAATATTCTCATTTTAATGTCTGTAGCCAAAACGTCAAGCGTAGTTTCCCAAGTTCTGTGTTTTGCTCCTTGGTTGTTATTAACTTTCGGGGAGCAAGAAGTTCCGGAACTTGTGGTTCGCTTCGCGGTGGCAGCAGAGATTATTTATCAGTTTTGCTGTTCAGCGTAAAATTTCAAATTTTTATTTGAAGCTTTAATGCGCTAATACAAGCCAAAAACGACAACTGACATTCAGTTGAATAATAATTATAAGGACTACTTCCGTAGTATTTATTGGGCAGTTTATTATATTCCCTTATCTCCAGGAAAATACATACATTCAAGTGCCCATCGAAGTTAATGTTTGATAGCATGGAGAAATTAAATTGGAGTTAGGTATGACGTTCAATTTCAACACCACCTCACCCACATATCCACATCCTCAAAACTTATATTATTATATTAACCTCTTATGTATATACAGGCTATAGAAGCGTGGACAGACTAGACGCAGGTTCCTTAGGTCAAAGTAGGATGATTTGACGTAAAGAATTAACATATTTTGATAACTTTACAAAAATTTGAGTGCGATACCACGTGGTACTCGTATTAGCATGTTTCAAAATTATTTCATATACATTTTTGTATGTTTGTATACCTTTCATATTATTCACATTATTAACGATTATTTTTTTCAACTTAATTAAATCTCAGTATAAGCCAAGTTGTCGTACCAAACCACTGTAGGCGGATGAAAATATTTTCTGCTTCCCAACACTTTATGAAATGCGATTGCACACGACCAAATTTTAACAATGCAAGTAATAAAAATTATATACGGAGTTTATCAAATATAACACTTAAGTATAGCAGAAATAAGTCTACTTTTCAACAATGGATATGTTTTTTGCACCCGATACCACAGTCGTCGATATTTGGTACCGTGTGCAAAAACAATTGGATTGACTAACTCTCAACTTGGTAACAGTTGCCAGAGTTATCAGTGGACGTGAATTAGTTTTATAGAATTATTGTTATTGGTGATGTGGTGATTGTCATTATAATGGAAGGAAATCGTATTCGAGATAATGTTAGAATGCACTTATTATAGTTGAAAACCAGCAAATATTTTTTGTACAATATTTTTAAGAATGGAAAAATACAGATTGTTCTCGAACGGAGTTTTCTATTCTGTTGTGTCAACCACTTAAAAGTTATAAACTAAACAGTGTGTCCAGGATAAGAATGTTAAGCATGGAGATTTCATTTATTTGAAGAAAGGAAAAATGGCAAAGTATTCGGACAATTCAATTTTTTGCAAAAAAGAACACAAACTTTTTTTTCTCATAAATAATGACAACCTTAATAATCAATTTTGAAAGAATTTACCCCTCCTAAAAGCTGTTTTACACGATCATTAATTATGTATATTTATGTTTGTAATTTTTGTTACATCGTGTAATCCGAAGTGTGGTCACATTTCTGTTCATAAAAATAGGACTTGCTCTAATTTTTTTATGTTCATAAATATATCCCACAATTGTGGGCAGCATTATTGTTATAATTATTGATCGTGTAAAACGGCTTTTACAGCAATGTATCAAATGTCTTGCTTGTTAAACCATTCGATTCCTTTAAAACGTGCAAGACTGACTCCATCCATCGTTTGAATAATAAAAGTAATAGCGAGATTTATTGCCTCTCCTTCGCTAACTACTGAATTGTAAAAGCCCGTTTACATTGACCAAAATTCGCAGCTTTGGCATGAAGAATTGGACTGTTGTATAAAATTAGGCACGTTGTTTCTTCCCAGTGTAAACCACCTCCATTCGGTAGGATGGCGAGGATATTGCAACCCACCCATTTCCAGGTTATTCGAAGACACGCGAGAGAGGTGGGTAACCTTTGGGGTAGGCATAAACTCCAAACGGAATAAATATTTATTACCCGTAGCACCAATGGGGATAAAAATTTTCTGGAGTCCAATTCGCTGAGACAGTCACTCCTACATCCCGATTTACACAACTTAAAAATCGCCGATTTTGCTTCACGCGTTGTGCCTAAATTTTTGCTTGCAACTGTACCTTATAGGTAACCTAGTTACCGAATTTCTTAAACAACACTTTTTGTGTCCAAGATCATTGCTGCATTATTTAAATACATGAAAATTGATTGTGTTGTTTCCATATTGTAAAGATCGACAACGCATGGGGCAACGGACCTAAATAGGAAAAGATAATCATAGATAAGACACTATAGTTGAAAGATAATACAGTAACTGGCGCTCAACGACTACATGTTATTTGTTTACAAATCAATGGAAAAAATTGACAAGTAGGGAGAGGTTAGGGCACCAAAAGTACTACTATAACCTACCTATGTTCTTAATTTCGTAGTGGAAAAAACTTTCCAATTCCATATGCTACATCTATGACATAACGTCCTTCATTTCTGCAAGCTGGGACCTTGCCAAAAATGTGTGACTGCTCTATATGGCATTTACATAACATGATTTTAAACAATATAATAAATTAAATAACTAACCTTAGAACTATTGGCGATTGTAATGTTGAACGATACGGAAGTAAGATAATTCTTAGAAAGTTACTTGAAGCACTACAGTTCTATAACAATAATTGTCCGCTCCCCGCCTTTCTCTTACTATATCCTGGAATGAGAACAATTTTCTAGGTTATGTTTGAGACGAAACGTCAAAGTGACATAAAATTGAACGACCAGGGTAAGGTAAGGACAATAAAGAGCTAAAGACACCGAAAATGTTTTCTAACGAGCCAAGGGGTAAAGAGAATTTACTTCAATTTTGAACTAAAATTGCGTGTTAGTAATTAGAATACTTTACACAAAATAATAATAAAGGCCATTAATCCTCTATATCCTTGTTCCTTCCAATTTAAATATGTAGGTACACCCAGATTCAATAGAATTGAGACACTTGAATAACTGGTTGTCTACCTTTATTTTGTAACCCAAGAAATTTGACAACACTGTAAAGATAGTAAGGCCGTAGGCACGGAGTGACAGAGCTGACGGAGGCCGTTATTCAAAATTCTGAAACTGAAACGCACGTGGACGGGATTGTTTGGTTTGAAGGCTCCCTCGAACCTCGAACCAACGAAAATTACACAAGTCATCGACACGTTTTTTGGATTTAAGTTTAACGAAAGTTTGCTTTTAATTTATTATAAATTATTATTTAATTTGTATGAAAATTGCACGACACTGAAAAGTAGCCAATAGAAAAATAGAATTTGCTGTCATTTGTATGACAATGTAAAAATTTCCTGGAAATTTTTGCGCCATGCATAAAATTAATAAGTGGAAATTATTTCAGCCAATCAAAATTATTTATTTATTAATAATGATATCATAATGACATAATGGGCAAATGTCTGTGTCGTTGCGATTTTCTTACGCCCTCGTGCATTGATTAATATCAGGAAATTTTATTCTCATGCATTTCCAAAACGTAATTAGCCCTCGTGTTCCACTCGGGCTTATTAATACGTTTTGGAAATGCATTCGAAAAAATTTCCGGAAATAATCAATGCACTAGGGATATTATAAGTGACAATAATTCAACTAACATAATCATAACTATATCAAAACTAATAAAATTTAGCAGTTTCGACCAATCAGAAAACAATTTAATGGAAATCTCAATGCACTTGGAAAACTACGGTCTCTTCGGGCTATTCCGGAAAAATCTTTTTTATATTACTTATTTATTCCTTGCAATTGAAACACAAATTTTGAAATAAAAATAGCGTGCTTAGAAAACTAGATTCATAATTGTGTGAGTTTTTTTAAATTGCAGTTTTAGTTTAAGTTGTCATGTCAAATTCAGCTCGAGACTTTGCAGATTCCGGAAATTTCCGGCTTTCAAAGATTCGTGCTTGTCGGATTTTTAAATGACCACTCGCGCGCGCGTTGCGCTCGTGGTCATTTCACAAGCCAAAAAGCACTATTGTAAATTACTATTAAGTAAACAAAATTTTTTTTATACATCCTGAGTCATTTTAGCCTGTTAAAACGAGGAACCGTTTTTCTGTTTCTTCGGAGTGTTGCATCTATTTTTGATGTTAAACTTCATCTTATTATTAAATTCTTTATGTTTTCTATATGGTTTTTGAAATGCTTATGATTCCTCATTCTATATAAATTCTTCCAATGGCTAAAGCCGATAACCAAAAGCAAATGACTGATAAAATAATACAGAATAGAGAACTCGACATAGTAAAGGAACCATTTTTGTTCAAAACATTTAGCATTTACTATTTTAAATTGGTAAGAAAAGGATAATTAACAGACAATAATTATTTACGACCCGAGTCTTGAGAATTTATTTCTTAAATGCAGCACAGTAGTTACCCAAAGTGCATTCACCCGAATACGCAGGTAAACCTTTCTGAAAGCACAAGTAACTATTTGTTAATGAGCTGGACCATAAAGTTTATTGAGGGTCGCATAGACAGCGAAGGGTTCTGTCTGATGCTGCCAGCTGGTGAAATGTGTAGTTTACCCTCCGCCAGCTCTGTCACTCCGTGCCTACGGCCTTACTATCTTTACAGTGTTGTCTAATTTCTTGGGTTACAAAATAAAGGTAGACAACCAGTTATTCAAGTGTCTCAATTCTATTGAATCTGGGTGCATATGCACACAGTGATTACTTATATTCAAAAACTTATTAGATGACAGTGTGTTCTTCCACCCTTCCATTTCTCATCCCATGGTAATATTTTTGTACTCACGTATCATTGTTACATTAGTGCTACTAGTCTCCTTGCACAAAGGTTTCATTTATTATTAGTAAAGAAAATAATAACCACGTTTAATTTTTCTCCAGCCCTGAGTATCAGTTTATTCATATTCTACGTAATTTCCATTACCCTTTATTGGCTATAGGACAAATAATTTTTATATAGAAACATCAACTTCGAATTACAGAAATTTTATTTAAAAACTAAATGTATAATAAATTTTGAATAAGCTTATATTACATAGAGGCAATTATTTTAGTTGTTCAGAGAGTACATTTAAAATAACGGTTATCCTTTAGCTGACGTTATAACTAGATGAGTATAACGAAACAATTTTAATAGATTATCTACAACATGTTGGACTGAAAAAAGAAATTTGTTTCATCATTGTAAGTCGCAGACAAAACATCACGTCACAACAAATAAAACTGTGGATGTGTCGCGAACTTTATATGTGCATTAAGTTAAATAAAATAATTTGTAGCATAGCTATTAATTGTTAACGAAAAGTCTAAATCATAAATACAAGCACATTTACAATTTAGTACTGGATAAAAATGAGGCTCTGGCAATATCCATTAGACACTATGTAAAGTCCGCAATTCAATTAAAATCATAAACCGGTTATCATCACATGCCTTAAAGCACATTATAAAGATAAATAAACATTTCATTACTTATATCATATAATACCTACTATCATATTTATATATAGAAAAATCCATTGAACAAAAGTAATAGTATACAAAAGAATTGGAACAGCTTTCTAAGTGCGCAGCAAACTGATGTGGGGGTTCCACGCTAAGTCACAGTATGTTAGCATAGGACATTTAGATTTATATAAATTATAACGAAACACAAGTATCCACAGATGGGTGGTACAAAGGCTCCACTACTTGATGCAGAAAACTGTAACAAAAAGATAAAATAATAACAAGAAAATAGGTTACAAACCTAAGCTATTAAATGTTGAACCCAACCATACCAAGAAATATAAGCAAAGAAACAAAATGCTTGGTTCTGATATTACAGAAATTTCTCAAAATTATCATATTGGTTGTATTAACTTTTTACCATCCCACATTGGGATAAAAAAACCTTACACAACTTGAAACTTAATTCATGTTTATTAGTGAGAGCCATCATAAAATATCTTCATGTCTTGTACAGCGGCGAGCAAAAATTTAGACACAATGTTTTTTCCCAGTGTAAACCAACTCAATTCGGTAGGATTGGCAGGGCATTGCCACCCACCAATTTCTAGGTGATTCGCTGTCGGGCGAGGGCGAGGGAGGGTCACCTTTGGGGTAGATATAAACTCCAAGCGGAATATATTTAAATAATATCTATATATTATATTTAATATATTTAATTTCCTGGGGTTCAATGCGGCAGACTGTCAAGTCTCGCTGACACAATCACTCCTACAGCCTGTTTTACACAACTTCAAAATCGCCGATTTTGCCTCACGAGTCGTGCCTAATTTTTTGCTCGCCTCTGTACTTATTTTATAAACAATACTGAAACTTTTATCTACGACCAGAAACTACAATACTATTGTAATTTGTTATAACATAACATTAATGTGTGACCTGTATATAATTTCACATGCTTCAATGATTATCTGTTAATAAATAAAATGGTGTTTCAAGATGTGTAATTAACACTGTAAGCCTGTGAAATGTTAGAAGACACTCCCAGCCAACAAATAAAACCTGACAATCTTCAAATTTCAAACTGTTAATTATCGTTTATGCAAATGACAGAAATAGAAAGATGTAGGTAGTAGATATAGGTCCAATTTATCTTTATTCTCGTGTTACCTGTATTGCTATGGTGAGTCATTACTGACAACACTGTTTACGAACACCATCCGAGTTCATTGTTGGTTTAACATCTATAGGCTCCACGTTCTGAGGTCGGATCGTGTCGCCTTCTGGTGGATCTCTGATTTGTTTTTGTGACACGATTCTGTAGATTTCTGCAAAAACGAAATAATCAATAACATAAGTTACAGTTATCGCAGTCAATCTTACCTGTAAGTATATTTTGGAAAGCCAAATCAACGTTAGTTGAATCCAGCGCTGATGTTTCTATAAAAGACAGGCCGTTTCTTTCAGCAAACGCTTTCGCCTCTTCAGTCAGGACGGCGCGCAGATGCCTCAAGTCTGATTTGTTGCCAACCAACATGATGACAATGTTCTGATCAGCATGGTCCCGCAATTCACGCAACCAACGTTCCACGTTCTCGTAGGTCAAGTGCTTTGCTATATCATACACCAAGAGGGCGCCCACTGCTCCTCGGTAATAGGCTGCGGTTATAGCACGATACCTCTCCTGACCCGCAGTGTCCCATATTTGTGCCTTTATTGTTTTGCCATCCACCTGTTGAACAGTATTATTGATTACCTCATTCGGTATTGGTAAGTTAACAATTTGGATAATTAAAAATTGATTTTAACAAAATGCTTTTTATACTGTTGGCCTGTTGTCAAATAAATTACCAGTTTACCGGAACATTTCGACAAAAGAACCTGACGATAGATTTTATGTTAAACCAAAAAAGATTTACAAAAGCTGAGCTTGTTAAAGTAAATCGATACGACAGTAAAAGTAGAAACAGGAGGAAAATATCCTAACCTATTAAAACTGACGAAATCCGTAACTTGCAGAGTGTGGCGTTGGTTAAAATATAGACAAAAAAGTAATTCAAGTTAAGGAAAATTTTACTGAAACATAAGACGTTTGCAAAAATTGAAAATGTTATTGCCAGTAAAAAAAGAATATTCTAGGAAAAACCCTAAAGTCCATAGTTAGACTCCAATCGGAAGAGTGTTTAAACTTATTAACACCTTGTATAGTACCGAATTCACTGCTCGTAATATATTATTCAGATAAGAATAGACGTGAAGACAGTTAGAACACAAACTGATGAGCGAACAACAATTTGGGCGCCACTGACAGTTGTCAACTGTCAAATGCGCGTCCAAAGAGCAGTTTATAAAAACTGAATTTTCATCAGCATTGATGATGCTGAAGTGATAATCATCCCGATTATAAAAAATACTAAAATCCACATTATGAGGATAATAGGTTAAACATTTTTGGCGCTTCCTGGTGGCTCTATAAAGAACTGGCAAACATAAGTTAACTGTTAAAAAATGATCGTCATCTATCTATTTATCTTCAGTATTTAAAGTAGGTACAGTCAGTTTCAAAACTAATGTCCATTTCACAATTTTAAAATATAAATTTCTTCTACAAATGATGCACTACTCCCGTCATATTAATCTGAACGTTTTGAAAATAGCTGTGTGAGTAAAGCTATTACTACACAATGTTAGAAACCGTAAAATCTTCTGTAAATTATAAAAGTAATGCTCCAAGTCCTATATTTTATAAAACTGAGGAACCCGCGGTGGAAGCCCGTTGAAATCTAACAAAAATTTGGCAAAATCTGCTTCTCAGTTTTGAGCGTCGTCCAGATTAATATGGCGGGAGTGGTACTAGCTAAGGGAAATCCAATGCATCTGTGTTCCATTATTTCATATGCTTAGCATAAATATGAATTTTAATGTCTGTGTTGGTTTTATGTGGAAAATAAAGGAGTTTGAGAAAGTAGACATTACTTTTGAACTCGGCTGTACCTACTTCTGCGGTGAAACATGGTACGATGTAAAGCGCTAATGATAAGCGGAGAGATATTGAGTGTACACCTAGTTGCAAAAAAAAATTGAAAAAATCCTGCGTTTCGTCATCCTGATGGGAAGAAATAAGGAAGACAGAGTTGACTCTGTCCAGTTTCTCTTGCAACTAGCTGTACCTGCTTGTCAAATAAAAACACTCTTTTCACCCTCAATGAATGTTACGAATAATTTAGTTCTAGTTCAACCATTTCGGTCAATTGCCAATGTTTGAATGTTATTGCGTCGTTTATTGTATTTGCGTAATAACAAAATGAAACAAAGTCGTGTGTTGTTCATTTACGTTTGTTTGAAATACCTAAATATAAGCAATTGAAATTACAAACAAATAATTTTTTTGTTAAGTCACGAGGATAACACAGACCTAGTGAATTATCACTTCTTAATAACAAATAAACACAATGATAAAGAAAATACAATATAATGATGTGTAGACAGTCATCCGCTCAGCATTATGTTGAATACCTGCTGATTGAGTGCTGTCAACTTGACATGTAAAACGCCAGTTTCCAAAATAACCTCCACCAATAATTATCGGCTTTGATAACAACTTGCCAACTTCCACGTTTGTGTTAGTCACATTGAAGATAACTGTTTTGTTACGACCTAGAAGGATTAATACACCCTGCAGGGTGTCGTAAGACCTGTCAATTTGGCAGTTCAATCGGTAACTATGCAACTCTCAGAAAGGGTTAATTTAACTTCACTTCGACTGTTGCCCCAGAATCACCTATTTGACATTCCAAAAAATTAGTGAATTATAATGAAAAAACACGGACAAGTAGGGGGCGTTAGTTGTATGGTTAAAAGTAATAGTATTGTAATCAATGAGGATTAATCGCGTTAACCTTGGATTATACTGACAGATTGATAAAAAACAGAACATCAGCTGTTTTGGCATTTAATAACAAACCGGAATTGAGTCCATGACAAATTCTTCTTTTTGCACTCAAAGAGCGTAATTTTTTCCATTCTAAAATGACCTAAATGACTAATAATATGTGGGAAAAATTAAACAATGAAATGACATGTACCTGTATGCTACGGGTTGCAAATTCCACACCTATTGTTGATTTTGACTCCAAATTAAATTCGTTCCTAGTAAATCGGGATAACAGGTTACTTTTTCCTACGCCGGAATCTCCAATAAGGACAACTGGAACAAAGCATCAATGGCATTAGTATTCACTGATAGCCGAATCAGAATTATGATTCACACTAGTGAAATCATTGATTATTCTAAGTGAGAAGTGAGGCTGGTGACCCGTAGCCGTGAGAATTGAGGCCCTGATCCCCGATCCAATTCATTACTTGACGTTTATGTGCAGCGATTTGAACATTTTTGACCTATGACATTGCTGACTCGTCAGAGAAATACACAATTCACGTCAAGTGTCAATTACCTCAAAGGCTCATAATACCAATTTCCCACGGCGTAGCCCCCGAAACACCATCGCTTACCTTTGAACAGATAATCGTACTCATCATCCTTTGTACTCATCTTAATGTTTCAGCTGTTTTACACCCTCTTCAAAATATTCGAAAATAACAACACAAAGACGATTAGTGCATTTCACAAAAATATACCGTTATTGACAACCAACTGTTTTTATCACAGACACATTTCACTCGGCAAATCTTCGTTTTGCTCAAAGATGTTCTCTATAACTTTGGGTTGATACCTTTTTGATTTTGATAACAGACAAAATGGCCGCCACCACTTATTTTAGTGTGTATGTTGTGGTCTGCGTTGCCTGCGCCCAACTACAAAGCAAACGTCACTTTTTACGAGCCAACCAATCACTAAAACCAATGGCTAGAAGTAGGCGGAGCTCAATAATGGAGCTAATTTCAAAAACTCAATTTTAAGTTACTAAATACTCCATAAATACACATTCCCTATGATCAACTGCAGAAAAAAGCAATTACCGCTTTTAATAAATATTTAAATATTGCATCAACTTATATCTTATCATTTAGCAGCAGTTTAAAATTTTTAGTTGCAGCTTTCACATATACAGGGTGATTCGTTTTGAGTGGTATTACAAGTATCTCGAGAAGGAAAAAAGTTACTGACCTGAAAGTTTTGTCATAATCCTAGCGAGGTAGGATTTATTCACTGAAAATATTTTAAAAATGGTAGCACTCCCGCTTATACCGGAAGTTGACATCAACGTTGTTATTTTGAATTTTAAATAGAATACCCCAATTTTTAATTTTTTTCTGGATTCTATAAACAATTTGAACATAATTTTGTAATAAGTCCCTATACCTAAAATCAGTATTTTTCGAGATATTCCAATTTTCCTGAAAAATTTGACATAAAAGTGATGTAACTAAAAAATTAAAATCTGAGCAACAGTTTACGAAAACATGTTGAATTTTTTATGTAGGTGAGAAATAATGCTGGAACCCTCCGTGGTTGGAACTTAAGACGGTTTGATAAAATTCCCAAAATATTCAACAGTTTTTAATGAACGACATACGTCGACCTACAAAAACAGACAAATTTTTTTTTTTAAATGGGATGGTAGAGAAAAGTAATGCGCATCTAATAATGTATGATGTTCCTATAATACGTAAAATGTATGGTTCTTTAGATATTTGGCATTTCTTATTTTATTGAAGAAAATTCAATAACACCGACTTCTATGTAGAAGCCAAAATACTGATTTCAGATATAGGGACTCATTAACAAAATGATGTTGAAATTCTACAAAAAATCCAGAAAAAAATTGGTATATTCCCCATTTAAAATAATGTCAACTTCCGCTATAAGCGGAAGTGCCACCATTTTGAAAATATTTTTAGTGAATAGATCCTATCTCGCTAGGACAATAACAAAACTTTCAGGTCAGTAATTTTTTCCCTTCTTGAGATACTTCTAGAATAATAGACCACTCAAAATGAATCACACTGTACCTATGCTGAAATCTCAAAATGCTGAAGAGAACACCCACAAAATTTTACTTCATACCCAATGGTCAATCATGGGACCCGTTGGAATGTCAAATGTTGTCAATTCATTTTCAGTAACAGGACAGTTCATTCAATCTGGAAACTAATAATAGATTATCCACATACACCAATGTCCCACTTTTCTTTTACCACTTCTAAAGTTGCTGGACAGTATTTTTTCAACGTTTTTACAGCATGCGCTCTATTTTCCGGACATGCACAAAAACTAAAGTTGCCCTCTACAATGTAAATAGTTTTTATTTCTGTAAAGGCTTACCAGTAACACTTTGAATTACTAATATAGTATTCATCAATTTCATTAAAACCCCGAGGCTTCGTCATTTTGTTACAATTGCAGAACACCTAGATGCACTAGTGAACTGTGCATTGCAGCTAAGTTGAGCGGTTGAAAGAATGCAAAACGATCACCAATTTGCAGGGGAATACGTGCACTCTTCTTTCCCACCAGTTAACGAAGAACTAAGCTGTAAGAAACTAAAAACCAGATATGCTTCTACTAACACCTTGAAATAATTTATGATTAAAGTAGTGGCACTGTTCGAAATTCTACTTTTCTAAATAAGTTTGGATTACGAGATTACAGGAAGTTGGTGAAGGCCAGAAAAATAGTTACTTCTAAAAATATAATTATTTACACACATTTACAGTTTGTGATCTAATTAGGCACTTAATAAGGCCCACAATGTGCATACTCTATCGCGTCTCACTTAAGGAACGTTATTAACTAAACATGTAAATCATATTATTAAAGGATAAAAATCCAGTAGACTAGAAAAATTATATTCTAAATTAATCCATACTTAAAGTAAAAGGATGTTACAAATTACATTAGAAATGGGGGAAATGTAATAAATATTTAACTAAGCATTAAATTATGAGCGCATTTCATTATTCACTAAACAATGTAACACAGAATTTTCTTGATTTTGAAAATAAGATAATATCGCTTTAGAAATTGGAAGAACAGTAAAGTTTTTGCTTCACGGCAGTGTTAATCATTTCCTTGATACTTAACGTCAATTTAACCATTCCTCAATTATTTAAATCAATGTGATTTTAGCATGTAAAATAGATAGTACTGTATTTTTCAATTGCAGTTTTTCGTTGTTAATTAAATATGTACAAACCTTAATAGTATTATACAAATATACAGATATAATAATTTATTGTTGAATACAACTGATATATCTATAAATACTTCTGCACCCCACCAAGCACTTTGCGGTAACTTTTCAGGGATTTTGAACGTTTTAAGTGTAAAGAACTTTTAAATAGTGTTAAACGTTTAATTTCTGCGCCAGTTTATTTTATAGATATTCAGTATATATCACATTTAATATACGAATAAAAGTAGCACCATGAATTCGTTTAATAATTTATATGCTATATTGAAGTGAAACTTAAATTGTACTATAAAATCATTCAGTTCTTACCAAACTACAAAATTTGAGCATATAAAAGGCATTTATTTTGTTAAGGTTAAGGCATCTAGTTTCAGGCTTTGGTTACAAACGCCACTTCTTGATCAAACCAACTGTTTGGACATGTAGTATAAGGCGTTGAACCATCATACAACAATGGATACAGCCAATCAAAATACATCACTATACTCATTTGTACAGAGTTAGCCAAAAATGTAGAATCAAGCTTCTCCTGTCTAACGAGTCAATTTCAACTGAACTTGCGCCAGGAATAAAATATCGATGTAAAATTTAAGCTGCGCCGCCGCTTATCGTTACGGGATTTCAACGAGTTAATTTGCAGTTGAAATCGAGCGCAACCGATTTGCGCTACTCCGCCCATTTACGCCAGGCGTAAATCGAGCTGAAATTGATCCATAAACTATTAGATCCAGTTGCACAAAACTTAACGGTGATTTAATCATTCGTTAAAAAATCGTTAAAATTTTATTGCAGGACTATCCGTTTATTTGGTAGAATTTGACGGGTTGCAATGTTAAAGTCTATCAAACATCTACGAATTGCAACAATAGATTAACAGCTAACCAAAGTAGTACAGAATTTGGAAAAAAGATAACAAAGAATTAAACAACCGTTAAGTTTCGTGCAACTGGGCATTAGAGAAAAAATGATAACTGTTTGTCAAATGACTAATTTGAGGGCATATTAGAGCATATTTTTTTACAAAATGGTGCCGGCCATTTTTTTTTTCTTAAATGGCAATGTATTGTGAAAATATTTTCCTGCATCAAACCATTTATTTTCAAAGAAATAAAATTTACGTTTCAGCTTTCGCCTATTTTGAACTCCCTGCAAGATGTGGGTGTATCCTAATACGACAACACCAGGCCCTACTGGTCACATTTTAATAGTGTTATTAACTGCCTACTGTGTTAGGATATACCCGGAGACACCCTATCTTCCAGGTACCCCAAAATAAATAAGCGGCCATTCAATGCTAAAACGTTTTTTTTATTTAAAAATAAACGCCTTGATGTAAAAAAGAAAAAAATTCAGGTTTGTGTGCTTTCTCAAATCAGTCATTTCAGAAAGTTTTCGTTTTTTCTTCAAGTTTAACAGTGCAGGCAGGAGAAGGTTGGTTCCACACTTTTGGCTAACCCTGTATATACTCAACCATACTCAGTTGCATATCTTTCCCAATTCCATCAAGGAATGTGAAAAGGATAAATTTTACGTCATCATGACTGAACATAATTTGGTAATAGTTTCATGTAATAGTGACGCATCAAGAAAACAATTCAATAACTTGTCCTGAATCATGAGAAAGTAGGATAGCATATGTAAATACACCAATTTTCTTGCAGCAATCTAGCGTGCAAACTCCAGTTGGCAAGAGCTGGGCCCATGATACTCCAAGTTGTGGGGATCCACCCCCAAAACCGCACTCTCATACATACACTGGCCCTTGATTATCATTGTCATCTAAATTGATCCTGTTGAAAGCCGGACCGCCACCGTCATCAAAGAATCGACGGAACGTAAACTCAAAGAAACCGTGATGTGGTCCGGAACTCTCTGTTAAATCGTCAGAAGTACTCGAATCCATAGAGGCGGAATTCCGGAGCTTGTCAGGATCGATTGGATCAAAGTTCGATGTGTCCGTCGGAAACTCTATGCGAGGTACGTAGGGGGCCTGCTGACGACGCAGTCCCTTATCAAAGTCTATGTCTTTAAAGAAGGGATGAGACTTCACTTCACTAGCATTTTTGCCTAAACGTTTTTCCGCGCCACAACACAGTTTCAGTATCAAGTCTGTGCTGTCCTTCGAACGCCCATCTTGCTTTGGTATTTGCAGTGTTGTTTCCCAGTTGATCACCTAGAAATAATCGAACATCGTTGATACACAAAAATAAAAGCGTAATTTCAAAATTAAGAAATTTCTACAATTGCGCAGTTTTATTTACCTTGTTTTGCGTTTCGGCAGGAGTATTGGCAAGAAATGGTGGTCGTCCAACGAGCATTTCGTACAGGATAACGCCGACACTCCACCAATCACAGACGTGTGAGTATCCAGTTCGCAACAAGACTTCAGGAGCAATATAGTTAGGCGTTCCTACTAATGAATGGGCCAAACATCTATGCTCGCGACGCCGCCGCCTTTCTAAAGGTTTCAAACTTTTACATTTGCACTCTTCATTGTAGTCGTCTATTGGATCCATTGAGTCTTGCCTGCTATGTTCTCCTTAAAAAAAATCAACAGTTAATATGGTCATATCAAGACTTGCAACTCGTCATACCATTAGGTTGATAGTACTTTGAGTTATGAGTCCATCGGAACCCCGTGCAAAGTCCGAAATCAGTGAGTTTAATATGGCCCTCCTTGTCGATTAAGATGTTATCTGGTTTGATATCCCGGTGAATGAACCCCATCTTATGAACACTTTCTACTGCACAAGTCAATTCAGCTATATAGAACCTAAAAAGGGCGCTTTGATATTAAAAGTCTACCACAAACCATAATTTTTACCTCGCCAAAGGTTCTTCAAAGATTCCCCTTTTAATGAGTAACGACATAAGATCACCTCCGGGAATATAATCCATAACGAAATAAAGAATATCACTATCTTGAAACGAATAATACAATTTAACAACCCACTCGTTATCAGCTTCGGCAAGAATATCTCTTTCAGCTTTCACGTGCGCCACTTGGTTCCGTTTCAAAACATCAGCTTTTCTAAGCGTCTTCATAGCATACAGATGTTTAGTATCGATCTTTCGGACGAGATTTACCTCGCCAAAAGCACCAACTCCGATTGGTTTCAACTTCGTAAACATACTTTTATCCATTTTCGCCCTTTTAAGTCTGATATAATTTGACTCTTTTTGAGATAACATTGCTCGCATTTGCTTCTGATCTTTCTCGCTCAGTCCAATTTTTCTCATTTCGTTTTCCAACTGGATCTTCCTCGACAGCCTTTGTTTGTACGATTTGATCACGTTTTCCATGTGTTGCTCCATAAAAAACTTGAACGCTTGAGGAGAGTAATTCTTCACCTTACTATCGCGTCTCTCCTCCTCTTTCTCCTTGCTAATCTTCTTCCTTTCTGGTATGGGCGACTGGTGTTTTATTTTCGTGTAAGGCGGCAGCTGAGGAGGGATGTTACAGTTTTTGCTGTCGCCGTTCAATATGTGATTGTTATTGTTCTTGACCGAAGATGACGCTAAAATAAAACAACAAAACATAAAGTTCACTTCGAATTTTAGTTGATGATAATAAATTAAGGGTCGTATTTAACAGTCTACCAAATTTAACCAATATTTTCATATAAAAAAATACTTTCATTTCCCAAAAATACTAAATGCTCACCAAAATTAAGAAAATACATAATCTTAAAGCGACAACCAAATATTGACATAATGCTGGCCTCTTATATATTTTGTTCGCCAAAATAACTTTTGTTGACCATAAATACTAAATGTTCACCAAATTTTATTCCGCATTTAATTCTAACATAATACCCAATTATTTAATTTTCGACAGTGTCTTATATTATTTAGCAGTTAAAAATACTATTTGTTGATCAAAAATACAGAAGCAATAAAATGTTGTGCAAATGGTAAATAATTTTATGCAAAATTATAGATGTAGATGTGCTAGGGCAAGGAAAAATAGAAGTGTTTTGCACAAAAAAAGATATTGATTTCCGTAATATATAAATGCTTTGCTGTAATTGGTTTGCATTATGTAAAACGTAAAACTTCTTTTAGTGGTAATTTCTAATCGTGCTTTAAAAAAAATATTACAGGATCCTGAACTGACCTTGTACAAAACTTTTTTTGCATGCCTCTTGTCTGGAAGCGCAAGCGACAAGGAGAGATGCAGGAGCATATTTTATTTTTAGAGTAATAAAATAATTATTTGACGCATAAATAGTTTTTTTGAGAAGCACTAAATATAAATCGATAGCGCCAATATTTATCATGTATGTACAGCACGGACGCGTAACTTGAGCGTTCTAAATTTGGTGAACATCTAGTAAAATTTATAGACATATAGAATTTAAAATGTAAGCAATGGTAAAACAATACGCAGCATAGTTATTTTAGTGGTGATGTTCTCATCTTCTGATGTATAATAATTTGGGTTTCATTTAGATTTTTTGATGCTCATTAAATTTTCTGGTGGACAGTACAAGAGATGTATAGTTTAATTTGATGTACATTATATTTGTTCTCATAAATTAATAACGATTGGAGATCAATTCTGTCATCATAATTTGAAAAAGATACTTGAGTTTCAAATAGTGAAAATCACCTTGGACCTTTAGTCTCATTACATCAATTAATAGCGTCATTTAATAATACACAAACTAAATGATTTTTGGTAAATAATTAAGTAAAAGAATTGCTAAACTAAAGTTCACACAAATCCGACAATCATCCTTCCTCCACCACACCTAATAAAACCATCAACAATTAATTATTTTCTTAAATAAATAATATACCAAAGTCAACTTGTTAAGACGTCATTGTGTTCAGAAAAACCAAAAAACCAAAACACCTAAACACAACAAAAGGATACATTTCTATTTGGAAAAAAATTCGAGCATCGCACAATATTAAAGTTATTATTTAAAAACGTCATGACTTTGTAGTATATAAAAAATAATTTCTCAAAGTTTTTTGTTTATTCAAATCGGATAATAAATAACGGAGTTACGGCTTGCAACGGTTTTTAAGAAACACCCAGTATATTCTTGTAGTCTTGAGGGTAAAGTTTCAACCGTTTTTAAAACAAAACATATTTGTTTACCGGCGGCGAATTTTTCTTTCTCTAGTTCATGTCCAAACATGGAGAGGTTTTAGTTTGTAATTTTCCGGTCGCGTCCCGAGCGAGATCCCAAGTCTCATCTCCTAAAGAAGGTTGTGATAAAAGACCGAAACACAAAATAAATTTATCGAATTATGCGAAATACAGTCCAAAAATTCTCTTCTAGTAATGAGTAGTTGCCTACCAGACAGAATATTTTCGCTATATAACAAATAAAATTTGATTAAGAGACCTTCTCTTTCTTTATTTATAAATGAAACAAACCTGTGGGTGGCAACGGTGGCGCTCCGTTATCCGGATAAGCGGGCCGACTATCCCCCGAAGACGTAGATTGAGGACTATCAGACCTCAAGCACTCCGAGGAAACAACAGGCGAATACTTCCGTTGCAATGCCGGATGACTATTCGGAGACGACCTCGGCGACATCGCGCATTCTATTGAACTGATCTGTGAGTGATTATCGTCCGAATACGGCGGAGGCGGTAATGGCGTCAAAGCTATCCCCCGTTGAGCTTTAGCCTTAGCTTGCATAGTACTGGCGTAGCTCGGAGGTTCTGTTGTCGGAACAATTACCGAGGTGTTGTTTGAACTTGGACTGACTCCCGCTGGTAGCGGAGCTGCTGGTTTAGAAGTGGTCACGTATCCTTTTTGTTGAATCGAAGCAGTGTATGAAGGTGGAGGAACGCACGTAGTTAATGGTGTTGTGCTTGTCGGAGATGCTGGTAATTGCGGTGCCGTAGGTGCAACGGCTGTTTGTAGAACAGGTTTCTGCACTTGGGTACTTTTAACTGATTGCATAATTATTGGAGGTTGAGTTCTAGCTTGTCTAGCGCCCCAAGCTAGCAGTGGTGTAGGCTTCGCCATTGCCGTAGGTGTATTCGTGGAAACTGGTATAGGACTAGGTGAACCTGCCGACGTTGATCCCGAATATATTCCCGATGAAGGACTTTTTCGAAAATCTTGAGTAGGACTGTGTCTATTTTGAATGGAAGCGGAGTATGAGGGTGGTGGCGGAGGCCCGTTCGCGGGATTTGCCGATATCAAAGGGTAAGGTGGAGGAGGTTCCGCGGTTGACCCGGTATTACTTTGATACAAGCTCAATCCTTGCATTTGTTGGGACAACTGCTGCTGAACCTGTGGCCCGTTTTGAACCACCATTGGCTGGCGGCCGGAGGACGATGAAACGCTGCTAACTGGACTAGTTCCTCTTTGTTGTAGAGCCGATGAACCGTATGATGGTACGGCAGGAGGAGCTCGCGCTGGTACTGAAGGAGCTGGAGACATTCGCTTCAGCAAATGCGGGACGTTGTTCAGGGCAGGATACGAGGAAGGCCCGTGAGGTGGAGGTGGTGGAGGGGTATTGCGAGGGGGTGGTGGAGGCGGCGGTTCGTTAAAACTAGGCGAGTATCGGTTTATTGACGAGTGAATGTCAGTCAGTCTGGGACTATCAGATCGTGAACTACCCGCTCCACTATCCAAAGCCGGACTACCCCTCGGGAGTCCCAACTCTCTCTCAATGCTAGGCTTACGAATTAACTTATAACCACCCTTATTATTTGGATCAACTTGCTGCTTCATAAGAAAATCCAAAGCACCGTCTATCCGGCCATTCGAACACTGAAGAGCTCTCATCGACAGATCCTTGATGGAAAAACATTCAATCAATACAGGTAAAATTAGAACTAAACGATTCATTACCTCGGAATATCCCATGGTGATGAGTTGGGTTAGCATGTGTTTCAATTGGATAACATCCTTGTCGGTGCCGTTGCTACCAGATGTGGAGCTTAAGGAACTGATGCCGCTGGTCGCCGAAAAATTGGATATGGTGCTGGCGGCACTGGACCCCACCACTTCGTTGCTCCCTCCGCTCTTGGCAAATGGTCTGAGTGAATTTTGGATCTCCTCCAGGGCCTTTTGGTGATAGCCCGGTGAGCGGGCTGGTGCGCTCGGATTCATGTTTAACTGGGGCCGAGGCTGCTGGCCCATGCTGGGCCCTGCCACACACTAGCGATTCACATGGCTCCCCGCACATGAGTGTACACTTTTGCGACTACACCCGTTCATCCACCGTGACAGTCATCAAAAAGGATTCGCCGCAAAACCAACGCAACGCCTCCCTCAAGAGTGGGACGTCCTGAAAATAATAAGCCATAAATATTAACTATAGCGGGTGTTACAACACTTAGGGCCGGTTTTACAAAAGGAGTATATACCAGGTATAACGCTATTCCGAAATAATTTGTGACAATGGGTGGTTTACATACCCTCGGTCCAGTTTATACCTGCGTTTATCTTATCCGCCTTTCGTAAAAGCCCATTAGTTCGAGTTATTCCGGAATAGCATTATACCTGGAATAACGGCCTTTTGTAAAACCGGCACTTAAGTTCAAGTTTAAAAGTAAAATTCGTAATTTGACCCCGTCAAAATGTGTGAATGTGACAAGAAATAAATATTATTAGTTAATTATTTCTCTTGTTGTTGTTTATTCGTTTAATGGTAAGTACGTTGAAAATTAAGTTTCTTGGAAAACTGTGATAAATTAATAAGAATCAGTGCAAAATTTCAAGATAGCGACCGCCGTTTTGGTTTTAGTTTGATCCGCAACACAAACTTTAAATTGAAAAAACAGAGAAAATCATTTTCAAGATTATTGCAAGTTAACGAAGCTGTCAGGGTGTTTCAACGAAAACCGCCGGTGCCAATTTATGTCGTATTTTCAATGGAGTTAAAAATTTGAAATTTGGCAGAAATAAATTAATGTACTCCAAGATGACATTATCGTTTTTTTTTTTTTTAACGGTGTGAGTTTTCACTTTCGACCGCGATTTCATACCGAAATATTTACTTCATCTCTTTGATTTTCTTCAAGCTCATGATCACGACCTTCAAGATTGATAACGAGTAATTGAAATATTTTTATATCAAACCGTTATTGAATTACATGGATTTTTAAATTTCAGCCCTGAAGAGATTTTTGATTGACAGCATGACAGCTTTGTGGCCCTTTACCTAGTGGGTAACCACATTAGATTTTATGATGGTCTCTGTACAGAAAAGATCTTTGAGTAGGTACCGCTTTTAAGTCGCAAATAACCGAACCGTTTAAGCGGTCTTTGTCATGAAATTTGACTGCTTCAATAAAGCATTCCTGTCATAAATTCGTCAAAAACCCGCAAACTTCTTAAAAACACAATTAGCCATACTTCAACTACAAATTTCAAATTTTTAACAACAGGAACGTATACCTGGTGGTATTACAAATATAATAACAAAAAAATTTATTGAAAATTTCTTAAAAAGCACTTTATGGCGTCCCGACGGCACATAGAATTAATTATGGACCAAACAATGACGCCACATTGTAGCGCATTCATTAAAGTTTATTTCTGTCAAATTTCAAATTTTTAACTCCATTGGCAATTTGGCACCGGCGGTTCTCGATGAAACACCCGGTATGTATGCTCGAAATACTCGTTTTGGCCACAGATGAATTTTAACACCGATTCACCACGCACGACTGCTGCGGCGGCGCCGCAGTAGTTGTGCCGCAAGTGTGGCGCCTCTATTAAGCCGGCATCCCACGACGGGTGGCTTGACAAAACTCGCCGAATCAAACACTGTTTGATGTTTGATGGATGCGCTGGTTATTTGTGGTCGGGCTTGTGGTCTCTTGTCAGTAAATGAAGGAGAAAGTCTGAGCGAGCTTCGAGAACCCGAAGACACGAGTCAGGTTTACTAAGCTAAGCGTCGTGAGATAGCACGCGCCAAGAAATAGTTTTAGTAAAGAAAAAAGAGACATCAATGGTGCTGTGTCAATGTGGTTGATGCGATTAGTATAAGTCCATAACAGCACCATCTTAGACACGGATTTCGAATATTGCCCAAGAAATGTGACAGCTTTTCAAACAAAAGTTGGCAAAGTCAACAAAAAGTCAAGCCCTTCAAAAATTGGCAGCCCGGTCCAGGTAAACCAACACTTCATTGTGTGTGAGGTGGTCGTAAATGACCAGGAAGCAAATAACCCCACAAAATACTTTACGGCTGCCTGGGGATCCTACTCTGTAACATTCTCAGCTCGACAAGATACTATTTTACATGCTCGATGATAATTATCACTGAGTAACAACAATGTATTGTCTTGAGGGTCAATTTATTATTATACACAATTAAACTGGAATTTTGCCGATGGAAGTAAATGCTCTTAAATCACGCACGTGAACATTTTCCGCCTAATGACTTTCATCCAATGATCAGCAGCTAACAATCCACCAGAGATAACTCTAATTACACACCTGCATCCGTACCTACTTCGAAAATTAACGATGTTCAACTTAAATTCAACAGCAGTAATTATTTCATCTCCAATTATTGATGGTATTGAAAATAAACCACTTGTTCACTTTAGCAAAAGATTTTTCTTTATAAAAACAGAAGTTATAACTTTAGCATAAAAGCATGGTGAATAGATTTCGATCACCCGGTGTATGGCACCATATTCAATACTTATCTCGATATACAGGGTGTTTTCTGATTTCTGTACGCTACCATATTCAGATTTAAAAAAATCCGAATCTACAGGGTCCGTACGTGCCGCTTACCCGACACCGATACTCTACTTTTGCTTTGCCGACCTTTGATGAACGAGCAAACCACCTTGAGCAGCACTGACAATTGTCAACCATCAAACGCGTGTCCAAAAGAAACAGTTTTGATCAAGAGAACGTCACATTATCACGTTAAATATTCTGAATGTCTCTATTGAAAATGACTTCGTCGTCACTTTCACTTTCAATAAGCTTTTATAACGAAACAACGAAAGATATGCTACTCTTCGTCGCTATCTGACATTTGACATTAAATTGACATATGGGAAAATAGTTACACAATCAATCCTATTGCGTACCACAAATCAGCCCTATTGCGTATCCAAGATGTTTGGCATAACATGGGTGTTTTCCATTAGAATGTGAGCGTCAGTGTCTAAATTTGAAGTGACAGTCACATTCTAATGACAAACACCCATGTTAGGCCAAACATCTGGGATACGCAATAGGGCTGATTTGTGGTACGCAATAGGACTGATTGTGTAATTATTTTCCCAAACAGATTAGTACAACATAAAATTTTGTATGCACCACGGTCATTACTTGATGTTTATACCCCTCGGGCGACTTTAAAAGCCTCGGACCAGAACCCCTCGGCTCTTAAACCTGTCCCCCTCGGAGGCCATAAACATCTACATAATGCCCTTGGTACTTTCATAAATAACTATTATGTTTTACTAGTTCATTATTGTTTAAAAATGGCTTGGATACAATATACATTATCCTATCCATAATGCCCATGCGGGCCATAAAGTTTTATTTTATACTATAATACAGTCGAACTTCGATAACTCGAACCATGAGTTGCCACAAAAAAAATCAAGTTAATACGACTTCGAGTTATTGAATTTCACAGTGAAGTGCATATTTTATTTCTGCTAATGCTGTTGCCAAAGAATTTTGTTCGACTTATCAAGAATTCGAGTTATCGACGTTCAAGTTATCAAAGTTCGACTGTACATAACAACGAAACTTCCACAACAAGACGCTTTTTCCAGAATTTTTTTAGGAATAGCAATAGACGTCATTCATATTGACAGTAAACCACTTTGTTTACAAAAATAAAAATAAGTAATTTTACGAAACAGATTTGTAAAACATAAAATTTTGTATGCACCACGGTCATTACTTGATGTTTATACCCCTCGGGCGACTTTAAAAGCCTCGGGCCAGAGACCTTCGACTCTTAAATCTGTCGCCCTCAAAGGGCGTAAACATCTGCATAATACCCTGGGTTATAAAAAATAACTATAACCAAATTTGAAATTTTTATCTTTAAAATTAATGCTCATTTAAGAAGTAAACCTCCGGTATATATACCTGGTATACCGGGTGTTTCAACGAGAACCGCCGGTGCCAAATTGCGTATTTCCAATGGAGTTAAAAATTTGAAATTTGGCAGAAATAAACTTTAATGAATGCGCTACAATGTGGCGTCATTGTTTGGTCCATAATTAACTCCATGCGCCGTCGGGACGCCATAAAGTGCTTTTTCAAAAAATTTCAATATATTTTTTTATTATTATGTTCGTAATACCGCCAGGTATACGTTCCTGTTGTTAAATATTTGAAATTTGTAGTTGAAGTATCGCTAATTATGTTTTTAAGAAGTTCGCGAGATTTTGACGAATTTATGACACAACTGCCTTATTGAAGAAGTCAAAGTTCATGACCAAGACCCCTTAAACGGTTCGGTTATTTATGACTTAAAAGCGGTACCTACTTTGCAGTACAGAGACCATCACAAAATCTAATGTGGTTAACCGCAAAAACGGCCACAAAGCTGTCAATCAAAAATCCCTTCAGAGCTGAAATATAAAAATCCATGTAATTCAATAACGGTTTGATATAAAAATATTTCAATTACTCGTTATCAACCTTGGAGGTCGTGATCATGAGCTTGAAGAAAATCAAAGAGATGAAGTAAATATTTCGATATGAAATCACGGTCGAAAGTGAAAACTCACACCGTTTAAAAAAAGAAAAAAACGATAATGTCATCTTGTAGTGTATTAATTATAATTTGTTTCTGCCAAATTTCAAATTTTTAACTCCATTGGAAATACGCAATTTGGCACCTGCGGTTCTCGTTGAAACACCCTGTATCTTAAATTCCAACATTAAAACTACTAATTCCACCAAATTAGTCATCATCATACCTACACTATGGGTTCTGAGGCCTAAATTTCAACTTATGGCAAATATAAACTAAAAGTAATTAATTCAAAAAACTAAGAAACAATCACACTGCATTTTCTGGCATGCACATGTCAGTAGTGAAATAAGTTTTAAAGGAAACCAGTACGGAGCAAATTATTTGCAAATATGGAGTAAAACGGAGTAAAATGTAACTTTTTTCTTGTAATTTCCAATTCTTCAAGCCATTTAGGAGAAGGTAGTAGTAGAGAAACGGAGGCTGCATTTCTGGTGATATTTGGGTATGGGATCTGATCAGCATGTTAATTGGATATTGTTACATAAATCGGGGTGAAGCAGCGATCTGGAATTGGGTTTGTTATTTGGATGTCAAAGTCAAGCATTGGATTGTGAGGACCGCATCTGTCAACGTGCATGGGATCCAACGCTTCACGCTGGAGCTATGTGCCAAATTACAGTCAAATGTCTCACTCGCACAGCATTCCAGTCATGCATTCTTTGGCATTGTGCGTGACATCTAATATGTTGCTGTCCAAAAGTAATTCATCTCATCAGGGCTAAATTTATCTAACAAACCCAGTTGATGGTGTTACCTTTAAATCCTCGCGGAACCACTAGGAATCTGCCCCCACAACTGACAGATATCAAAGTGTCAATTGTCAATCTATCTCATTCT
Source organism: Schizotus pectinicornis (assembly GCA_951805265.1). Classification (NCBI taxonomy): domain Eukaryota; kingdom Metazoa; phylum Arthropoda; class Insecta; order Coleoptera; family Pyrochroidae; genus Schizotus; species Schizotus pectinicornis. Next base: position 14,518,855 of record OX638202.1, on the reverse strand, counting down.
ATGTGGAGGAATTTAGGAACACTCAACATATTATTTCCACTGGGAGACGTCTACACGAAACAATATCACTTGTAACTATTAATACTGAATTAGCTGCGAACAACAGACACTCTTATTAAACTTAATTCACGTTTTAAGGCACTGAAATCTGTAATGAAAACAAAGAAAATTTAGGAAGATTTAGATACCAGCCATCTTACACAGTGTCAAATTCCAAAATCTACCAACCTCACGGATTAAATCGTTCAAAACTAAACCTAAAATACTAAACAAATGAAAGCCGCAAAGGTCTTAAATTATTTAGAATTCCGTCGACGATGCTTGGGCATCGAAGAACAAGCTGCAAAAATTAGTTGACGACTATTTAAAACCAAAATTCCTTATCGCTTCAGTGAATTTGTTTCAGTTGCGTTGGCTACCATGAGCAGTTGCTGCTACAATAAGGCAGCATTTTTGAACAGAGGCGTCTCGAAAAGGTTTTTGCCAAAGTGCTTAAGGAATTTAGTTATAATTTTATCATCATCTTGAATCTAGACAAAAACTTATACCAGGTCGTTTAAACTTTTGATGTCTGACCCAATTACGTAGTTAAATGTTACGAGCACAAAAGATTTACAAGGGCGAAATTTTACATCCAATAAATTTTTTGGTACGCTCATGATTTAAAAAATTTACCGAAGGGAACGATTTTAGCTCTCGGCGTATTTTTTTGAGTAAAATTGGAATATTATCGAAAAATTGCTAATGAACGTGAAAACGTTGTAGAATGTTGTTGTCAGTTTTACGTATGGCGAAAAGAAGTTAAGAAGAAAATTGAGGTTATAAAACTCGCGAGTACCAAATAGGTCTAACCTCGAATTTGTTACTTATAATCAGAAGAATGGGAAGCGCCGTAAGAAAAGTGATGTCAGAAATGAGCAAACCTCTTAAAAATTTTAACGTTGAGAGCAGAGCACATAAGGTTATTTCGCGAGCGAAACCAACAGCAGCCCCAAGACATAAAAAAGACCAGGTTGATTACGACCGCATCATGAGAGGTAATTTTAAATATTCACCGACTTTTCGTTATCTTTAATTTCTTGTAGAATATCCGGAGGTATACGAGGAAAGTTTGAAGAAGCATTCGGGGCTAGATAAAAATTTGCAGAATGTTTATGTCCAATCTTTTGATCCAGTACGCATTAACCAATATTGAGCTCAAATATGGAACTTATCTTACTTTACAGATAAACTCACAGACTCCACCACCAAATCCTGACAGACCTTTACCTTTAGATAGGAGATTGGTTGACGACTTTGAGTACGGGGCCAAGGAACCAGAAAAAATACCAGTAGGAAAAGCAACCCTGAGGCAAGTTCTCAAGTTTATAACAGACCACCAAAGTGATTCAAAGACGAACACCACTGAAAAAATTGCTAAAGAATATGCTCTTCCTGAACAGACTGTCAGTAAGTTCATTGGTTGCCATACACAAGTTTCTGGTAGTGACTATGAGTTCTAGGAGAAGTTCTTAAATTTTTTAAAGTCTTTGAAGTTTACATCCCTCAAGAGAGAAAAGTTAAAGCGAAGTTTGCTGGACCCAGTGTGCCAAGAATGAAGATAGTCTCACAGAGTGTCAAACAACTAAGTGCAGGTGAAATAGGCAAAGACAAAATGTGATAAAATAGATTGTAGCGCAATTTGTATGTAGTTATTGAAATTTATTTATTTCAATTTATTTAAATTGAAAAAATAAATATTTACAGTAATATTCCTGATTAAAATTAAGGAAATATTGAAAGCTAGACAAATTTTAATATTTCCGTTATCCTCAACTAATGTGGGCGGTTGTCCCATTCCTGATACTCTTATTCTGCATCAGCAGTTGGATTTGGCTGCCAATGATGCGGATTCTCCTATCAATTTTAATTACATGTTACATCTGGTGCCTTAATTTATTGTTCTAAAAGAAATTTCGACAGCCCTCAATTACAGGTTTCTACTTATTGTTACCAAACAAGAAAAAAAATTTTTTTGTCTAAAATTTGCTTAATTATGACCAATTTTAATAAAAAAAATTACAAATTGATTTTGGACCTAAATACAATTTTGCATCAGAGCTTTTTCTTTCTGTCTTTCTGAATGGCACGTCTCAAAAATTCTGGTATGTTAAATAATTTTTATTGTAACAGATATTTTTTGATCAAGAATTCGTCTTTTTAATAATTGTGAAATTTACTTTGTATCTAAAAATTATTTAATTATTACTGATTTCAAAATTTATTGATTTTAGATATAAAAATCAAATTGTCCTGACCAGGTAGATAATAGTGGTATGTATTAATCGCAACAATAAATTAATCACTGAACTTAAAGTGCCGTCAATGCGCGCAACACGCAAGTGATGTCATCACGGAAAGAGGAGAGAATACAAAGATCGAACACGCAACGACTAGAACTTGATAGAGCCGTGGAAACGAGATTGTGCGCGAATGGAGAGGCCCCAGATTCGATTTCTCTTGGGAACGATGCTTTTTTTGCGATAAAAAAGTTCTACACAAAGTCATTTCAGGGACCTGTAATTTTTTTTAAAAAAGCACAATTAAAAATTACTACTTAAAAAGAACTTTTCAAATCTTTTTCCTTGCCTTAACACACTAAAGTGCCGTCATATGGATTAACGGCACTTTAACAGGAAGCCGTTTGACGGCACTTTAAGGCCAGCGTAAATTAATATATTGGCAATAGTAACACTCATGCACGCAAATGAAATGCTTTATTGTAAAAAATACATTAATAATTAAACAAAGTAGTTAAGCCACCTTATCCCATCTCCAAATGGTCCCATCATCACATACACATAGAAGAACATTTGCGTTACGACTTAAAGTAGTTTGCCGTATGGCCGTTGTGCATCTTGGATGTTGTAAAGTGTAAGATTTGGCATGGGCTGGATCTGGAACGTCCAAGTCCCACACAAAAATTTTACCAGTTTGATTACCCAAAGCCAAGATCTGGAAATTAACGTAAAACTTAATGTTATAAACTAATAAGAGATTATGATTTACCTTCTGCCAAAAGTCCATTGCAAACCTAACAAACCAAATTTCACATTCTTTGTACTCAAATCTATGGATGACAGTTGATGTGGTTTCACCCTTTCTAAGTCCCTCGTCATCTAAACGTCCTGGTTTCCAGCAAACTATGCAGTTTTCACACGATTTGCTTAGGACAAAATCTCCAAACCACCGCACACAATCAACGTAATTTCTAAAAACATTGCGATTTACAAATTGTATTTTTAAATAGTTGTAAAAATTGAACCTGTGAATATCTCTAGTAGAAAAATCTGGAAAGTGTTCCTTCAAAGAATCAAAAGGTCGATTGCTTCGATTTGAATTCCACAAATATGACTGTTTCACTGCTTCCCTCATACAGTCCTTATCCAGTTTCCACAATTTCAAAGAATGATCCATACCGCACGACATGATTCTATCACCTAATAGATCAAAATCCTACAATTTACAATTATCATTAGAAATAGAGTTACAATTATTAAACGTCAATATTTACAGCACTTAAAACCTCATCGCGATGTCCTTCTACTCCTCCAAAAATCGCTATACACACATCAGTCTTTATATTCCATAACCTTAAAGCGTGATCTTTGGAAACTGACAATAACAAATTTGGGTCCTGAGGATGGAACTTCAACTCATTAATAGCGTGACCGTGTCCTATATAGTGACGAACACAAGTCATAGTTATTGGATTTAATATCCTGACCACTCCACGTGAACCAGCCACCGCCAGGAGTGGCTTCCCCGAATCTTCATCAAATGTCCAAGCACAGGTGTAATAATTCTCATCTAACTGCAACAAGAAAAATAGTAAACTTAATTTAACTTAATCAATGGGCAGGCTTAAAGCATAAGAAATTTATGGGGCCATCAGTAAAACATATCTGTAGATTTTTTAATACGTTACAACGAAAAGCTTAAATTAATGTACTTACATCAGGATCTGCAAAGCACTGTAGTATCTTGATTCCATTGTCCTCAGGACATTCATATATGGTCACCCGGTTGCTCCCAACTGCTGCAAAAATTAACGGTTGTCCTTCTTTGAGATGGTGGTTAAACTGAGTTCCAAATAAGGGTTGGCCATGGTCTTCTTTGATGCTACATCTGCAAATTACTCATTTAAAAATAGTTTTGACTTTGTTAGTAACAGTCGCACGTAAATTTGTATATTGGCTTCAAAACAGCAACTTTCGCTGGGTTAAGTTTTTTCCTGCCCCGGCGTCCTTTACGCAATCTATTGGTAGGAGTAGCGCTTCTTGAAGTAGTGTCTGTGGTTGATGTGCTCCCTACACTGGACGTTTCGTCCTGTGAAATCAACTGATTTAGATGGTTGTGCTCTTCTAAGTGATACTAACCCCTTCATCTCCAGATTCCTCCGTTAAATTGGAGTTGGATAAGTCGCTGACGGGCTTTAATTTTTCCTTCATCCTGTTATTCTGCAGAGAACTGCAGTCACCAATCACTAATTTAGTTAGTCTTGACTGGGAGAAACCACCTAACAAAAAATATGGATGTAAATAAGACGAAGCGGGTTTCGGGACACTCAAAACAAAGCGGCACGGAGACAAGTAGGGCAGGGGGCAGACCAGCAGACAGCACAAAAAATCAAAACAACAACAATTAACAGATCTGGCGGGGTAGTCGACGTTTTCTTCTTATGCGCATGCGTCAAAACTTTAAGGGAGGGAAAATTTATTAGAAAAGCATAAAGAAAGTTTAAATATAATTTGTTTGCTTTTGTCCTTTCTGCAAAAGTTTTTGAAATAATAAATTTTGTATGTATTAATACAAAATTCAATTTTTAATAGAAATATTTAAGATCTTCCAGCTTCCTGTTTCGTGTTGAAATTTCCCGCTGAGAGATATTTTGGCCGGCACGAGGGGGCGCTGCTGGAGACACTTTAATTAGCGGATTAGCGCTAAGTACGTTCTTATTGTTGGTAAGTATGAAATAAATATATATAGTTATAGATTCAATGCTATGGATTAAGCAGAGACTTAAGTAAAGCTGAAGATATGTGTTCTTTCCTTCTCTTTCAACAGTGTTCCCCCATAATACTTGATAGGTAGTTGGTGGTGATTTGGTCCCTGACCCGCTCAGTAGTGCTCGCTCATATCTATGCTCGCTCAGTCCTGTCAGTGTCAGTGTTACTTATGGTAGTGCTCAGGTCAGCATAATTCAATTACACGTGTAGGTCACTTTACTCTTCACAATGGCAGGAATAGGAAAGAAGTTATTTGAGCAATTGAAGAGCAAGGAATTTAGACAGTATTTGATGAGGTCAGTAAATTGATACACATTTCAAGTCAAGATACTAATGTAACAGGTTGCAGCACACATTTTTGGGGCCCAGTTGCCAATTGGGGCATACCTTTAGCCGCCTTGGCTGATATTAAGAAGGATCCCAAGTTCATTAGCGGGAAAATGACTTTTGGTATTGAATTATTTATCCTGGCTTACATAATACTTTTTTTTATTTTGCAGCCCTTTGCCTGTATTCCATGATGTTTATGAGATTTGCATGGAAGGTTCAGCCTCAAAATATGCTGTTGTTTGCCTGCCATTTCACCAATGAAGGGGCACAAATTGTTCAGTTCAGCCGATTTTTGAATTATAACTATTTCTCCCAAAAAGAGGACCAAATGAAGCAGCTCACCCAATGAGTCAGAACAATATAACAGCAATTCGAGAGGTTACTGGGAGCTTGAATTGTGTTTTAATTAAGCGGAATCTTCAGGAAGATTTTATTATTTATTAGTAGGTTTTAGTTTAAATACTGTTACTGTGATGGGTTGTTCAACAAAAATGCTGCTCAATGAGCCAGAACAATGTAACAGCAATTGTAGAGGTCAGTGGGAGCTCGATTTATGTTTTAATTAAGCAGAATCTTCAGGAAGATTTTATTATTTATTAGTAGGTTTTAGTTAAAATACTGTTACTGTGATGGGTTGTTCAACAAAAATGCTGGATCTTGCACATATTTACAAGTAACAATAAGCCAAAACCAAAGTGCCTGTTGTAGAAAAATCGTATACAAATTTGTATAGCTTTTATCTATATTTTTGAAATGAAGTTATATTGTTTCTGTTAAATACTGGTTTTATTAATTTCAATCCTACCTAAGTGTCAGCGTTGTCAAATCTTCAATGAAAACATTGTGCTGGGTGTTGTTGATTTATGGTGCGGTACTCCTCACTGTTTATGTAATTACATTAGGAGCGTTGATAGCGCTTTACAACTTTTTCCAAAACCCTTGAACAGTTTTTTTTTTTGTTTCATGACATTCCAAAAAAACGTGGTTGTTCGGGAAACAAAACGAGTTGTTTAGTTTATTTCCTGAAAATGTTTTGGCCGTAAATTCAAAATAACGGAAAATTTGAAGACTTTATTGGAATTTAAATTACCCGGTAAGCTAGTTGTCTCAAATATTGCTTATATACTTAGTTTGCTTCAATGGCATTCAAACTAGGGAGCCTAATTAACTAAAATAAGCCATAAATAAGCGTCATACTTTTGACATACAATATGGCTACTAGTTTTAGCGCGATTGATCAGAAATATATTGATTCTACACGTATTATGTTACCTACCTAAAGGAAAATCCAATCGCCACATCAATTTTCAATATGATATTCAAAATTGTTATAAAAAAAACTCGAGTTTGTTATAAAAATGTTTAAATTTTCCAACTTCACAAATATAATAATCACTACCACTATAAAAGTAAAAAATTTGAGAATAACGGACGGAAATGTTACATCTATAAAATATTCTATATAATATAATGCCATATATGGGGCGCCATCATTCAGGGATTAACACAAACTATTGGAACAACGCTCATACGTTCTTCAGAAGACTTCAATGTTTTAAAAACAGTTGAACTAAACATATTTCTTAGGGTTATAATAGTTAAAACAATTAATTAAAGATCATTTACGCGTTTTGTACATCAGTTTTGATGGTCCCCTAAAAATTTTGCATACAAATCAAATCCTAAATGTTTAATATTAAATGACAAGACAGTTGTTATGTGCTTAAAAATATATACAATTCTTTCAATATACCACTGCTTTGACTACAGATCAAATTCTTCGCAAAAAAACCTTTTTGAGTAGCTGCATTCTGACTTAAAGTACGTTCCACAATACAGAAGTATACTACTTCTGTATAATATAACAGAAAAAAGACAACAAGTACATATATAATAACATATTACCTATTTACTACAAACAATTTTGTACCAAAATTGTGTCACTAATTTCACTGACATGGACGGGAATAAAATATTAAAAAAACACCAAAATTTCTGAGAACTTCAAAAGGCAGAGTATTCTTACATGATCAAGGCACTAGTCAATTATTTAGTCGTCTGAATATTCTCAAGCACAATGTCGAGTGCTTTTATCGCATATGGTTAATACCGAAACCAACAGAAATCAACACAAGTATAGTGACGATGCTGGAATGAGCACTGCTGGCGCCAGCTAACCGACATTTGAACATATTAAAACGCGCTTCATTGTTATCCACTAAATTGCTAAATTCGGCTTCAACCAACTGTCCATCATAGTAGGTAATGGCGTCCTCGAAAGGATACTCAAAGCCCTGCTTACACTCGCATTTGTAACCGCCAGTCTCAAAGCCTCGTCCCAGGATTGGTACGCACTGAAATTAAGAGAATTTTTGGTAACTGAACTAAGATTTACTTAAACAGCAACTTACATATGAAGTTTTTTGGTCACATTTGTGGGTGTTTTTGAAAGCGTTTGGAGTGTAATATTTGTCCGGGCATTGGTTGACATCAAGTTTCAGCATGTCCATTGTAACGGCCACAACTCCCCTGTAATTAATTAATTAAATTCTGCCGCTTGATTATCCAATTATGCTCAATTACTTAAATTCCAACTTGACTTTGAGACTGTCCCATCCAAAGAATGGAGCAGCGTATTTGATTTTCCACATGGGCATTCTTCCGTAACAGTCGTAATAGGGCGCCGTCCACGTCCCATGTTCTAGCTTCACTCCCTTATAAAAATTAGGGTATCGCTCATATTTTCTTTCCGTTGTTCCTGTTTCGTTGAATCTGACTTTAATTTTCATGTAATATTTCTCCAAGCTGTCAAAGTTCGTCAGCCAGCGCTGTTTCAAGGACAAAAACCATGGTTTGTTGAGGTATACTTCGTCTATAATAAATTTTAAACAAAAAACGAGGCGTTAGTAACATCAACATCTGTTAATAGTAGAGATCAATCTAACAATAGCATTAAATGTTTTAAGAAAGTTCAACCAAGAATATTAATTGATTACCTGATTTGTTGAGTCGGGCCAGGTCTTCCACGCTAAACTTCCTGGTGTTTAGTTCCTTTTTGTAGGCGTAAGGGGCAAAAAGGGTGCGATTGGTGAATTTGTTCCTCTCCCAGTAAGTTCCAGCAGACCAGACTCGACTGTCTCCCAAAACTATTGCCAAAGTTTCACCAATCATTTGATCTTCAGTCAACGGCCTATCCGCAACTCTCTTTCCTGAATAAACATCATCAGGGTCGGAAACTTGAAGGAAAGCACTGATAAAATTGGCCAATCGTAACGCCATTTTCGCTTCGTTCTGGAAATACTCTTGGGCTCCAAACATGATTCCGCCATCAAGTATCAATTGTTTCGGATTGTATTTTCTGCACGTGTCTCTATTAATGCTCAAAATGAAATCTAAAGTTTTGTGAATGTTCATTTTCGGCTGACGTAGGGCAGCGGGTCCACTGGTGGCGTTCCAGTATTCCCTGTATTCATCAAGGTAATAGTTTCGGATGTAAGGTGGCGCTTTCTCCCATTGAACAGGCAGTTTCTGTATCCCTAAAGAAATAATTTATATAGTACGTAAATTTTCGATTTGTGATTTATTTACATCCGATTTTGAGACAGTCGAAGCCGTTGTAGTACTGTTCAGCTGTTGCCCGCTCTACTACCTCGCCCAAGAAGGGGCGACGAACTTGCATAGGGAGACGCCAACCTGGCCTGCAGCGGCACTGATATCCTCCTCGCCTGAAGCCCCAACCGTGCACGGGCTCGCACTAAATTTGTTAAAAATGATAATTAACTTTATGCATACTGTGCAGACGATGACAAAATTAATGTGCACTACGAATATAAATAGGGGATACACCAACAGTTTTAATAAATTTATCAGAAATTTGCTATTAAAAAATACGACTGTTTTCAGAACCACACAACCCTAAAAGTAATTACAATTAATTAGCAACAACTGCCAAACTTCATAATTAAAAAAAAAAAATTTTTGACTTACAATTTTTTTAGTTATAAAAGTTAATAATCTTTTTTACCTCTGTAGTTTCCTTCTTGCAGCGAGCAGTATCGGCAAACAAATTCTTATCACCAGGGTTTCCTTGGCCAGGAGGACATTGATTTATGTCAATACGATCGTAGTCCATTTCGACAACAGAAATAGCTGAATACCTGTAATAATAAATTATAAGGAATATGCATATAAAAGACATGAAAAGTCGTCATAAATCAGTTTTGGTTAAAGTTTTTATCTCAATTTCGCATTCTGTTCATTAGTCAGACCTGTAGGGCCCATGTTTATGTGAAACATTTTTCTTATTTTTGGATGTTATATCAGTGCCGTTTGGGAAACTTGTTCTCAATAAAAATGCAGCTTTTTAAAATACGCGTGCTGCCATCTACAAAAAATTTTAGCAAAATTCACGAGTTTCAACATATACAAAGTGTTCACGATAAGAATGTTGAGAAGTGACGACTTCGGTCAAATCACAAGAAAGTTACCCCTGCTAGAAATTTAATAAAATAATAACATTTGAGAGTCTTGCCATGGTTTGGTTGATATTAAATAAAACCCAAAATTTTTTATTTTGGTTTTTATTATATATTATTTCTAAACATACAGGGTGAGCCAAGCCGATTATACAGGGGCAAGTGACATTTTTTTAACTGGAATGTTGTGTGTAAAAGAAAATTTTCGGAGCCTTTTCCTAGACTTTTTTCACTTCAATATTATTGCTGACTATTTCAAACCACTTGGATGTAGCAATTTTTTTTGTTCAAATATGTAATGGCATCTCAGGTGCATGTTAAAAAAATCACTACAGTTACAATTACGAGTTCTAAGAAAAAAATATGTAAAGACTAGTTAGGAAACATCTGTGGAATGTTTTTGAACCGTTCTTACTTTTGAAAAATCATACAGGATGGCTAAATTTAATTTTTTAATTTAAAACTTTTTAAATTTAGTTTTCTCCATTTTTTTAAATAAAACACCCTGTATATTTTTTAACGATATGATGTAGAAACTAAAAACGAACATTTTTTGGACGTTCAACCCTATGCCTATTTGTAACCATTTTCGATTTATCGGCCAATAATTACAAAATTCAAGAATAATCCTAAAAAATTAGATCGTTTTCCAAATAACTCGACAAAAAATTTCAAATGTTTCAAAATTAACACAAATGACAACTGACTACAGGTAACTATTGCTTGTCGGATAATATAAAAAGCAAAAAATAATCAAGATACAAACATAAAGTGAACTTAATTAAAAAAAACTTACATCTGGAGCACTTATTACAATTTTATTTATCGAGTTATACATTTGAAAAACAATCTATTTTTTTAGGATTATTCTTGAATTTTGTAATTATTGGGCGATAAATCGAAAATGGTTACAAATAGCCATAGAGGCTATTCGTAAATTCGTACGTAAAAAAAAAATTTTGTTTTTAGTTTCTACATCATATCGATAAAAAATATACAGACTGTTCCATTTAAAAAAATGGTGAAAATTAAATTCAAAAACTTTTAAATTGAAAAATTAAGTTTAGCCACCTTGTATAATTCTTCAAAAGTAAAAACGATTCAAAGACATCCCACAGATGTTTGCTAACTAGTACTTATATAATTTTTTCTTAAAACTCGTAATTGTGATTGTAGTGATTTTTTAACATGCATCTGCAGATGCCATTATTTGAACAAAAAATATTGCTACATCCAAGTGGTTTGAAAATAGTCAGTAATAATATTGGAGTGAAAAGAGTCTAGAAAAAAGCTCTAAAAAATATTCATTTACATACAACATTCCATTTTAAAAAATGTCACTTGTCTCTGTGTAATAATCGTTTTGGCGCAGCCTGTATGTTCAAAATAAATTTCCGGTTATAGACTTCTTTCTCTAGTTTATTTGTGTTTTAAAATCAAATATCTCCTATCATAGAACTCGAGCTATCGAAGTCGGACGCACTATTGATTGCCCCAGCCTGTATAACAAAATAAAAAATATGATATGTAATCAAACGATTTAAATACTGGCATGTAATGTATTGCTGACTAGAGGGACCAAAAAGTTTTCAAAATTCACTTATAAGTTGGTCAGTGGTCATGCTTCACAAGAAACAACAATTTTGCTTGGTATTAAGTATGGCTACAGTTACATATCTTGAGAGAGGTGTATCAGAAATCGTTAAAAGTTGACACGCCGTTATAAATGTTTGAAGTCTATCATCTGGGATTTTTTCCATTTTATAATTTTATTTGTCTTTGAGATACAAGGCCAACTTGATTTTTTTAATGGCACTATTATAGGGGTAATGTTTTTTTCTTAATTCAGTGATGTAACACATGCTTATCTTTATTTGTATTAAAACTTAAAAAATGTTTTTAAACTTAATTTTGATAAAACGTAAAATTAACATGGCTTTGAAAATACTGATATGAATTATCTGTTACTTGCATATTAATCACATTATTTATAACATTATGCGTGTATTATGCGCATATCTCATTTGTTATAAAAACTTAAAAAAAGACATTTTCAAAGTTAACTTATTTTTACGTTCTTATCTGATGACATACTTCAAACATTTACTGTAACGGCGTGCCAACTTTCAACAAGTTTTGATACACCATTTTAAAGATACAGATTTAACTGCATCCATACTTAATAGCAAACAGGGACCCTGTATAGAAATATATATGTCGTAGTCATTGGGCGTAATGTGTCATTTCAGAGAATGCCCGGCAATTGCTGTAATTAAGATCGTTAAACTTGCTGTTTTAGGGCAAGGAGAAGGTGAGAAGAATAGGCAATTTATGAATTTGGTGTTGCTTATCCTCCTCACCTTTCCCTGTTTTCCTTGCCCTAAAACAGAGAGTTTAACAATCTTAATTACAGCGATTGCCGGGCATTCCCTGAAATGACGCATTACGCCCAATGACTACGACATATACATAGTGTTCTATTGAGCATTAGAAAGGTGCGGCACTTCTGGGAAAACCGGAAGTGATATTATTCAGAAAGTTTATTTAACTTTTCATATCAAATTGATTTCGTTCTATTAGCATTTAACGTCACTTCGATAGCTACCTCAGACATACCCAACATGACCAATTTCCACAGGTATGACTAATTACAATTCAAATTTAGAATGAAGCATTTGCTAATCGTCAATTACACTGTCTTTTCTTAAGGTTTAGGTAGTTTCAAAATTCAACACATCTTATTGTTATGGTTGCCGGCTTTAAAAATATCTTTATCTTGGTCAAAACTTAATCTAACAGCAAGTTTCTAACAACGATTCTTCAGAAGAATCATCTGAAGAAGGTAAAAGTTTAATAAACATCCGCATGCCTCCTAAAATGGCTTCTTAAACCTATGAGTAACATGGCCATTAACAGTTTAATTCCATTTTAATGGGAGTTTACCTGGGAAACTCGATGTGCCTAAACCCGGTATGTCTTGGATAAATATCAGCAATGGGAACGACAGCGGCTACCATCCACTTGTTTGACCTCCCACAATCAAAATAGGGCCTGGTCCACTGCACCGGCCCCTTTTCCTCATCAGCCCCCGGAGGGCCGTGAAACGTAAATGTTTCATTAGTATTATTCGCGTACCGAATATCGACTTGATAGGTGGTTTTGGTGTCATGCCTTGTACCGACTTTGTCATCGGGCAACCACAATTTATACCACTCATTGATGCGATAGAAGTCCGAAGTGTAATCAGCGGACGTGTTAGGGGTGACTGCTCCCAAATCGTGCAAGATGAAGGTATTCCAGGTTGAAATCCTTTCTAAATGTATGGGATCGTTGAAGTCGTCGGCTCGGAACGCCCTAGGGGCAAACCTAGGAAAAGTTTTGTTGAAAAAGCCCCGATACGACGACGAATAGGACATGTTGGGGGCGAAATAAATTGAGCTGGCGTTGATCTGGGGATTTGTTGAGACATCAGCAACTGTTGATAAGAAATAATACATCATGCCGGGGTCGTACGTGTCGTTGATAGCGGGACGAATGAAACGACTCTGCAATATGTAACTCCAGAAAAACGCCCTGCTCAGGGCCATGTTGTGGAGATGTAACAAATTCGTTCTGTTGGGGAAGACAGGGTTGATGTTGACGTCTTTAATGTCGGGGATATGAGACACCGATATTGGTGGCAAGTATAGGTCGCCAACATGTTGGATTTCACAATTGTATTTGTTCACGCGATCCATACTACGGCGGATTTCGTCAAAAGCGTCCCTTGCTTGCCATTCGTATTGGGCCAGCACGCCCAAGATTAGAAGACAAACATAGAAAACACAGTGACGCCACATTTTGTTTGTTATTATTGGGGTTAGTGAAGCACTTGCACTAGAACATATTAGAGAACAATGGTTTAGGGGTTGCAAAAGCTTTGTTTATGTTTCTTGTAACGAATTCTTAGGTTACGTTACAAACTGCCCTGCCCACCACTAACCACTAATAAAGCATTCATTATAATGGGTACAGTCATCAATAACGCCCCCACCACCAGTATGGGCGATGGGCGTAAACAACGTAACGTAGTGGAATCAACAAGTGGACGTTGGTATGTCCTCCACGCAACCGGCGAAGAGGTAAACAATTCATCCGCCTTAGGCCTTAATATAGGCAACTAACTATACATTTCTGTACATTATGATTATGCTTTCCTTGGTTTGATACACCCATAGTATGGATAGGGTGTTTCTGTTTCCATTTTCAAATTAACATGATCACAATAATCACATGCATGTATACGCTTACTAGTCCAGTCAATGAATCCTTAGTCAAAAGAGGAGTCTAGAAGAAAATGTAGAAAGTACAATTTTTGCCTTCAGGGCGGTGTTTGGACTAATTAGGAAGTAGAGATACCTCAAAGTCCTGAAACCGAGAAGGTGAGGATCCTGCAAAGGGGCTCAAGGAAGATACCGGTTTTGAGTTTTTTGCTTACGGTTACCTCTAGCCAAAAAGTGGTTATGTACCAAATTGAAGCTGACAATATTTACCATCACAATGTTTCTCTTAATTTTTTCCATCTGTTATAATGTTTCAGGTTTAATAATAATAATAATAGTTCTTTATTTCTTTAAACCAGCGTTTCTCAACCTGTGGGGCGCGCCCCCCTAGGGGGGCGCGGTATATATTTAGTGGGGCGCAAAGGATTGAGAAAGCAAAGGATTTAGAAAATGTATAGGAAAAAATTAAATTTTTTTATTGGCTCAAAAATAGAAAACAACAACATAAAACATAAACTCTAATAATAATAATAAAATTTTAAACTTATTCCTATTCGTAGGTAAGGTACTTATTAATATTGCAAAATAAATGACTCATTGTAAGAACAATGATTTTAATAACTAAGTATTAATGATTACCTTGGGCCTGTCTCGCAGAGCAAAGATTTTCAAAAGATGGTAACATATTGGAAATTGACACTCTGAGTTCTCTTTCTATATTTAGCTGCGATCTATATTTTGTCTTTAATGCAGCTACTGCAGAGAATCCGGTTTCACAAAGATATGATGTCGGAAATGGCAAGAGTATACGAAATGCCTTAGCTTTTAATGCGGAAAATTCATCATCAACACTTGCCCAAAATTCGAAGAGTGGCTTATTTGCAAACTGTCTTTTGACTTCACCATTTGCCGTGAAGTCTATATATTGTTCCTCTTCTTCAATTGAGAGACCTTCAGGAGTGAGTTGAAATGGATTTCTGACCCACTTGTATCTTGTTATCAAGTCATCGTCGGTTATAAAATACCTTCTGAAATTTTTTCCCAACATGGCTAAATGATTTTCAATGGTCGAAAATAGGACTTTGAGGTGTGTTTCTTCTGCTTTGTAGATTTTGACAAATTCATTCACATTTGTAAACATTTCTAAATTTTTCCGCTTTACGTTTGTGTTCCATAATTCCACTTTTCTACAAAAAGCATTTACTTTGTCACTCATATCCAAGATATGTGTATTTGTTCCTTGAAGTTGAAGATTTAACATATTTAATTTCTCGAATATGTCAACCAAATAGCTCAATTTCATCACGAACAAGTGGTCTCGAAACAGCTTTGCTTCCTGGCGATTTTCCTCTTTTAAGAATATGGCGATTTCTTCTCTTAATTCGCAAACACGTTGCAAGAATTTGCCGCGTGATAACCATCTAGCATCACAGTAGAATAGTAATGCTGAATGTTCTCCACCCATGTCATTGCAAAGTGCAGAAAAAAGTCTTGCTTTTAAGGGCCTCATTTTTATGTAGTTCACCACGGTCACAACTGTTGTTAACACAATATTTAGGCCAGGACTCATTTCTTTTGCAGCAAGAGCCTCTCTGTGAATCATATAATGTGTCCAGATACATTGTGGTGATTTTTGCCTCACAAGCGCTTGCAAACTGTGGAATCTCCCAGACATTGTTCGTGCACCATCTGTACATATTCCAACACAGTTTTGCCACTGTATGTTTGCCTTGGATATAAATTGGTCCAATATATTAAATAATGCGAGTGCTGTCGCTCTATTTTCCACTGGTTTGCAAAACAATAACTCTTCAACTGCTGACAATTCATCGCAAAATCGAACATAAGCAATTAAATGACAATCTTTGTTGCTATCTGTTGCCTCGTCAAGCTGAATTGAGAAAAAATTTCCACAAAGCTTCGATAAAAGTTGTTGCTGTATATCTTCAGACATATCACCAATTCGACGAGCAACCGTATCATTTGATAGAGGTATTGCCTGCAGTTGTTTGGCAAAATTATCTCCAAGCATTATTCTAACAATCTCAATAGCAGCTGGCAGAATAAGTTCTTCCCCAATGGTGTGCGGCTTTTTGCATCTGGCTATCTTATATGCAACTTTGTAAGAAGCTAGTAAAGCTCTTTCATTTACTGTCGAAGCTTTTTTAAAAGTAGATTTTTGCTTTTCATACGACTTTAGTTTAGCAACAAAGAACTCCCGAGGTTTCTTAACGTACTCACTATGCAAAGTTTCCAAGTGACGTTTAAGTTTGTTAGGTTTCATGCTATCAGCCGCCAAAATTTTCGAACAAATGACACACATTGGTCTTTCTTCACCATTTACTTCGGTCTTCGTAAATCCAAAATTTAAATATTCTTCGGAATATTTCCTTGATTTTACTTGTGGAACTTGGCTGTTCTGTGCACTTTTTGATGTTGATGCTTCGCAATCGTTCGATGCTCGTTTACATCCAATTAAAAATTTATCCATGGTTGTTATATTAAAAATAGTTAAAATAGTTTGTTTTTACCGTATATCAGAGTTGAAATGCAATGCAGATACGCGCTCAAGTGATGGGGTGTCTCACGTGCATTCCTAGTACATTCGGGACAAGATCGGAACTTTTCGTGAAACTGCGAGAATTTTTAATACGGTGGGAGACGTCGGATGGCGACATGCAATTTTTACGAAGCCGATAACAATGTATGGTTACAGTAGATTTCAATCGATATTTTAACAGATTTAATCAAAAAACGTAAAATCTGAGATGTAAAATTATATTGCTAATTACGGCTGTTTAAGCAGAATTTTGATCAAACGACTGGAAGGGGGGCGCAAAAAAAGTTGACAGGGTAAAGGGGGGCGCGAATGCAAAAAGGTTGAGAAGCGCTGCTTTAAACAATAACAATGTACATTTTGTATAGAATCCGTCATTTAATTTGTCATAACATGCATCGACCAGAAACAATCTGAGTCTTTCTTTAAAATCGCTCAAGACTCCACACTCTTTGAAACTTTTTGGTAGTCTGTGGTAAATGCTGAGGCCAAGTGAGAATGGGGACCTTCTCTAAAATCATTTCTATTTCTGGTATAAAAATTGTGAAGATCAATATTATGATGAAAACAAATATATGAAAACACATATGATTCTCGTAAATGAAAATACCAGAGAGTGTCATCACAATAACACCAGCCGCTTAAATATTTCTCTACATGACGTACTTACATACGTGAGGAAGCTCCCGTCATAGTCGTCATACATCTCAAAATTCTTTTTTGAATTTTAAATACGTCAGAGACGTTTGTTGAGGTACCCTAGAAGCATATTCCATACCTCAATCGCGAGAATACCTGTGCGTAGTACACATTAATTAATTGTTTCATTGACAAAACTTCTCTCAAACTTTGCATGAAGTAGCACACCGAAGCAAGTCCTTTCACTAAATCAGAGCAATGTTTTTTCCAGCTCAAGACGCTGTCAATCCCGAGTCCCAGAAACTTGACATTTGACACTTCTCTTAGGCATTCCTCATCAATATTCAAATTTAGAATTCCAATATTTTTGGCCTGGGCAGTTCTAAACCTGACATACCCGGTTTTTGAACTATTCAAATAGAAGAAATTACTATCAATCCAAGAGTGCACCTCATCAAGGATACTATTTCCTATTACCTCCAAAACAAAATTATCTTGGTGCGAGATCAATGGAAATAAAAATTATCCGCTTTTTCTCTCTATCTTCCAATTCTGTAACACACACAATATGATTCTTTCGTAATCCTAGAATGCAAATTCAAAATCCAAATTACGACCTCTTAGTTACTTCAGTGCACCCCTAGAAATAATATTTGAATTGTTTATTTAGTAAAAGTAAAATTATGCCGGTTATTGTTTAAAAATAAGAGATTTTGTTTAGGTTCGCCTGAAGTAAAATATGTCTGGGGCAGTAAGTACCAGTACGTTCACCTTTAACGACTTTCTGTAACTTTTATTACAAGCAGTACAGACTAGACAGTTTTATGTGAGTGGTCCACAGGAGGATGAGAATACCGGTCACATTGGTCAGAATCGCACCTTATGAGATGTGCGTTCGTAAAATAAAAGAACTGCATCACCAAAAGATATGCAACTCATGTTCACATGTGTGTCATTCTTCTTTTCATTCAGCAGCAGCATGCAAGCAAGCTCACATGCGACCGGCCTTTTGGAGCTTTGGTGGAAGAACTTTTAAAAATAAACTTTATCGTAGTTTTATTTTTGCAAGTTGCAAGCTATACGAAGGGTGGCTCGGAAGAGCAAACAGGTTGTCAATTTCAAACAAGTGATTTTTTTTATGTGAATTGTGTAGAATTATTTTAAATATTTTTTATTAATAAAGAAAATTATTGGAATCAATGTTCAACCAGAACGGGGCATGTATAAGGCATTATATTTAGTATTAATGAGCAAATATAAATTTAATAGGGCTTTTGAGTATTGCGGTATTTTGAGTTATTAAATTTGTGATTGTGTAATGTGTGATTGTAGTAAAAGAAGTGTCTCTCCCTTTTTTTCTCTTGATAACAATATTTGTTTTTGGTTGCTGATAACATTTATATAATCCCTTCCGGTAGCATAAAAAATTGGTTTATATTGAAGTCGGTCATTCTTTTTTTTAAAACAATTTTTCTAAAAAACTCCGAAATCTCATCATTTGGAAATTACGCAAATTAATACTTGGGTATAATTATTGTTTTTTAGAAGCGTTGATTAATAGATGTAAATTTACGAAGTCTATAACAGAAATTCGATTTATTTAATTTAACTAAAACAATCAATTTGGTCGAGTAGTTAATAATAGCTTTCCTGATAGAATAATCGAACCATGTCATTATTCAAGTTATTTAGCTAGTAATTAAATAAAAAAAAATTCAAATGAATATAATAATAACACTCGTTATGCAAAGACGTAGGTTTAAGAATTTAACAAAACCGGAAAACGTTTAATTTAAACGAAATAATTTTTGTAAGTTGACAAACCCGATTAGTTTATTAGTTCATTAATTAGCTATTCTGTTACTAATTAAACTAATTGAAGCATGTTTCTTAAACGATTTTTTTAATTCGGACAAATATACAGGTGTCCTAAAATTGCGCGTACACACAACACACACACAAACTATTGCACATTTCTGGGTATGGGATCAAAAAGTGTAAGTCGATTGAACCATGTTAAAATGCTATGTTAGCCTATGAAAATAGGCTTTAAAGTTGAAAGTTGCATTTAGGTTTCTTCAATAGGTCAAAAATGGTTTGTTTAATTTCTCCAAAAAATAGTAGTTAACAATGCTATTAAGTAGACATTTGAAATGACAGAGTAGGTATATTTTTAGTTGTAGACAAAAAAAGAAAAAAATACGGAAAGCTTCCGCCGGTCCTGGTGCCTTTTTTCTTTTTTAATTCAATTGGCCAATAAACTCATATCTGACCGAGTTAAATAATAATATATGAATGTATATTTTTATCACGCGTCTTGCAGATATTAGTCAATACACATAATATGGGTCTGCAAATACAAATAAAGCTCCCTCTTCACGGCCGTTATACGGTGTTCGGAAGAAAAGTAAAATAGAAGCGTCTCTTTCTCATCCACGTCGTGCAAGGAGACGCTAACCCTTTTGTTGGTCCTATTGGGTCGAGTAGCTTGGCACCTCGCGATTACATTTGGCAAGTGCTTGCTGTAAATCGGGGGGAGCGGTTAGGGGGGTTTTTGCAAGCCAGCTGGCGCGTCGTACTCTCTTGCGGACGACACGAAAGACATGCGAACATTGTAGCTGCTGCACAGTGGCGTCACGTGGTCTCTTCTTCTTTCTCATGATCTTGCAATGATCTCAGACCGCCAGCTCCAGACCAGAGCGATTTGTAAAAATAAAAACTGCATCCTTCCCTGCTAACCGACATACGCAAATTAGGCATTCGTAGGTGACGCTGGGCGCCAACTTCCATTAAGTCCTTGGGCTAATATAACAATGAGACCAATGAAAAAATTGAAATGTGTAGCAAATTAATGAACCATGCTGTATACTTGGAAGTGTATGAGTAGATGGTATTACTAATAATTATTAACAATAAAAGAACGAATAATTGCATAATGAATTAAGTACTTGCAGCTCTGCCCCGTTCAACTGCGCACACATTCCTAACGTCAAACATGCTCCAGCTCCAGCATGGCTGGATAATTATCTATTTTGCTTTGCAACCTGTCGATAAGTTAAATATGTATCAGATAATAATTTTTGTGCATTATTGCTTGCAAGACCTTATGTATAAACTTGGGATTGCAAGTCAACTAAGGACCACTTATACATATAATTACTATAGTCCGGTCGCCGAACAGCTAGAGTAATAAAACAATCAAATTCATAAAAATACATATAAGTTTCAAAATATTTGCACTTTAATTGTGAACAATAACTAAAAACTGGGCATTTCTAGTAATTTTTCACAATTCAAATTTAAATATTTTTAGGAATTTAATTTTTTGGTAATTGTTTACAATGTCCACTTTTTGCTTTTTGCGCTGTTTTTTTTGGAAACCATCGTAAAACATCATAATAATGCCATTTTGTGCAAATGATAAATAATTTTATGCAAAATTTATAGGAAAAAAAAAGATGTGCTAGGGCAAGGAAAATGAGTAAAAATAAAAGTAGTTTGCACAAGAAAAGATATTGATTTTCGTAATGTATACATGGTGACGAATGCGTTGGTGTAATTAGTTTTTTGAAAATCGAAGAGTGGGTAAAGTAAACAATGGCCAATTTTTTTATTACTTTATCTCTTCGGCGTTAGTTAGAACTATAAGTAAACTCTAATTCCCAGTTGCACGAATCGTTCGTTCGTAATCTTTTTGTTAAGTTCTTTACTACTTTGATTGGCTATTAATCTAATGTTGCAATTTGTAGATATTTGAAAAACATTATAGCATTGCAATCCTTCAAATTTTCACAAATAAACGGATACTTCTGCAATAAAATTGTAACGATTTTCTTAACGATAGATTAAACCACGGTTAAGTTTTGTGCAACTGGGCATATAACTGTATGTTAACCGATATTGCAACAATAGTTTCTATAGTAATCAAACTTCAGTTGAAGGTAATTAGCGGAAGTGGCCCTTAGATATGGTTAATACTTAAAGCCTTTTATAGTAAATCTGTAGGTCCAAACTTCTCAGCAGATTCTATATTGTCTAAAGTTTCTATCAAAAAATAAAACAACTTTTCCTTGTACCTTATATCTTTTTTGAGAGTCTGGAAGCAGTCCAAAAAGTAAACAATATACAATAGATAGTGAAACGTAAACGGAGAAGAACGGATACAATGCATCAAGTGTTATTGTTTGGTCTAAGAATAATGTGGAATATATTATCTAATATTTGAACGTCTTATGTGTTTGGAAGAAAAAGAAATATTTTATTGGCTATAACCAATCGTTAAAATTGTAGGGAGTCTCAAAAGAACTGTTAATTCTTTACCAATCAACTTTATCTTTCTTCTATACATACGGTTTAGATAACTGATTTCAGAAGTAAGGCTTTTGAGTATCTTAACCACAAACCATTCAAGATGCTTGTGTTTGTATATTATTCCTAATCGTATGTCCTTTTACTCCCACGTTAAGAATTCTAAAGCTAAACATAAAGGGTTTAAATTCGTAGAAATTTAGATTTGGCGACAAAATGAAATTGCCACTTGCCGACATGTTCAACACAAAAACTTATGTATTAAGTGTGGCGACTGACACAATAATTGTTTATGTAGATACAAACAGACATATCAACAAAATAATGATATTTCGTCAATATTATCTTGCATGGGCACAAAAAAAAAGAAAATTGGGCGTGAGGTTAGCTGGAGGACACCGTAGGACAACGACAAGTCTCTCCACATACAATTAGGCACTTAAAAGTATGTCGGAATTGCAGTTTAAATTACTTTATGAGGCAGACATGGTCGAGACAGGACGCGCTTTCCCACTTCTGAGGTACCGTGCAGAGAACGGAGAATGGCGACGACCCAACGTTTGCAATAATCCTGATAACGTTAATTTCAAATTGTGATATAAATAGTCGGGTCCTAGCGGCGGAAAGCTATATATATCCCCCATGTGTCACCCTGACGGGGCAATTATTAACGGAACATCTGCATTTTTAATTAAACAACAATGCCGGAGCGTCTTTTCCTAAACGGGTAGCAAGCATCACGTTACTCCTCGAAGAAGACGATTATTATTGTCGCGCATCCGTGGGACCGGCCGTCTTCTTATATAAAACGGAAGAAAGTCGACGAGTCGCCGCTGTTCTCTCCGCACAAACCAGTTTGTAAGATTTTTAACCGCCTCCGCCCCTTTAGAAATTAAGTTTTTATACAGGGAATAAATCTAGAATAACCTGTTTGCGCGTTGTATAGTGGCGGGAACTGTTTTCAGCCAACATCTCAAACGGAATATTCGCAATGTCGGGCTAATATGATTTTTTTGAACGGCCCTATTTTCGCCGCTGCTCGAAAACAGAAGACGGCGTGGAGTAAATGGTTTTCTATTGTTTCAGTAATGGTAATGGGCGTCGTGGGGGTGAGGGCGGCGCGGTTTGGGAAAAGTCGAAATTTGACGGTTGAGGCGGGAAAAGCGGGCGGTTTCGGGAGAAATTGGGCGGTTTGGCGATTAATTGCGGAGGTATGCGGCAATCGGCGGACATTACGGTGAATAATAGACGTGAAGGTAATTTAAAGAATGTATGAAATGCCGGACTGGTTTGCAATTTGAGCGCGAAAGGCGCATGTCCGTTGGCTGGCTGGCAGGCAACCTGAATGCAAGTACGCGCCGACTAGACGGCTTGCAAAACAACGGAATCTGCAGAGTGCACATTGCATTACACCGCGGGAGTCGGTACTACAACAAAATTCGTTATTTTTTTTAAAAGTAGGGCTAAATTAAGTTTTAAGTTTTTGTTTTAACTCTTAAGTAATTTAATTAATTTTGTTAACGCGAAGTGTTTTTATTATTTAAATGATGTTTGTTGTGTTTGTTAAAGTGTAAAGTGAGTTTTGCAAAGTTCTAGCGAGTGGTAGGTACCTATTTATAAGTTCCTTTGTCGCGTGCGGGACGCTTTAACAATTACTCGCCAACGGGAGTAACGAGACCGGCGATTAGGGCATTTTGCAAATTTTCACTTTGCCAAAACCGCATAGCAACGGATCCAGGGAGGAGGGGAGAATTGTTCCTGAAATTCGCAGGTTACACCCCCCGACCGTCTAGACGGACCTGGTGCGGGGGGCAATTGTTAGTCATGCTAAAAACAATCCCGTGAAGCACCGTTTAAAAATCGCGATCATTCGCAAAGGGATCTGACGGCGTTGCTAGGCAATAGTTAAGTGTGATCCACGCTTTAATTTCGCGGAACGGGTATTGGTCCGCGGCGGGCCCTTGCGCGTCGCCGTGGTAAACCCAGGTCACGTTGACGTTGGCCATTGCAGTCGCGGCCGCCATTTTAAATTATATAAAGTTAATGTTATTTTTAGGGTTTTCTGTGTAGATTTTGTGTACGTTTTTATACAAAAGTCTGACGGGTAAGGTACAAATTTACGTTTTGGTGCGGTCTCTTGGGTCGTGGCGAGCTCTAGTGCCGGAATTTCTATAGTTGCCGCTACCTCGAGTGCATCTCATTTGTTTTGTTGTGCTACAATGGAATAGTGTAGTTTGTGTAGTTGTCGATTGTGCCCCCAATTTGGAAGGATTATCGCTATTTTCACTGCCAATTCTTACGATTTTCTTGCGCCACTAGGTTAATGTACTTTTTTTTGGATTGTTTATTATCGGGAGAAATGCCGGTTAGCAACAGCGCCACTGCGCAAGTCACTTATTTCGAGCGGGAAAATTAAATAAATAACGGATGTTTTATAGTGCGAAATTTTCAAACTCTTGAATATCCAGAGGCGCACTAAGGTATTTTTGCATTCTAAGCACACATTGTTTTCCCGCCCTCGCTCTTTAACAATTTTTATAAAGTACCTAAAACAGAAGGGGCGGCAAAATAGCACGTAGACTCATTATTTTACAAGAAATTTATTACTTGTTTGATTGTCACGGTTTTGAGCAGTTATTACGTTTTTTTTTTTTAATTTCAATATTTTCACACCCCCGTGGGTGTGGGGTTAAGTGGATCTTATATTGGCGGCAATATATCAGAGACGTCTTTGGCGACTATTCTAGTATTTGGAATATGTCAAAAAACAATGTATGTGCAAGCACTCAAAATTCAGATCATTCAGTTAAAATATTTTTGAATCTTAAGAGATGTGTAAGCAATAAAATTAAAGTAAGTGGGGATAAAATTGTTCAAATTAGCTCAATTTATGGGGGTTATACTATTTTATTGCTAGCTCTACAGTTAGCCGCGTAGCATTTATACTCCTCGAAAATCCCATGCCACCCTGATTCATTAGATTCTAGATGCTAGAAAAGTCGCCGAAGACGTCTCTGAAACATTGCCGCCATCATAAAATACAATAATACACCCTACACTCAAAAAAAAAAAAAACGTAATAACGGCTCAAAAATCTAACTAATCTAATGATTATTGTAATAGATTTGCTATCAAATAAGGAGTCTACTTGCTATTTTGCCACCCTAAGCAGCTACCTTTTTGGTCTAATGGATAAATCGGCCCTGATTATGTATATCCTACATTATTATAATGCAGCATACAGTTAGTTTATTACAAATTTTATTGTCAATAAAAACTATAGTACGTCTAGTGCAGTCTGGCAGCTCAAAGAAGCAGTGAGTAGATAAGTAAAAGAATAATAAACAGGCTGTCAATAATTACTAAAAGTCAATAAAAACTTGCCTCTAAATACGTTTTTCTAGCAATGTCACATTATGAATTTTATTAGAAGGATTAGAGATGAAAACAGGTGTCTTAAATGAACCTGCGATGATGTGCCAAAAATAAAGGAGAACTCTTTCTAGCAGGTTCTGGCTCAGAAGTGCTTCTTACCTCAAAATACAGGTTCCTTGAGATGTTCTTTTATGGGTTGAAAAAAATTTGTTTTGGGAAAATATTTGTCTAAAGTTGTTGAAATAATTTAAAAATTGTACTTAGATACAAAGGGATTATTAGAAGGATTAGAAATGATAAAAAGGATGTGCCGAAAATAAAAGAGAACTCTTTCTTTCAGGTTCTGGCTCAGAAGTGCTTCGTTGAAAAAATTTTGACTTTAGAAAATATTTGTCTAAAACTGTTAAAATAATTTAAAAATTGTATCCGCCAAACTGGATACGGAAAATATTGTTCGGACTTTTTATGCCCCTATAGAATTTTTCACTCTAACTTGAAAAGGTGCTCTTATCTCATTTCGATGCGACTCAGTTGGTTAAAATTGCGTCACAAACGAAGTTACCAATCAAAAAGTAAATTTGGCGCCAATCTATTCTCCATAAGTCAAACAATGGTTCAGCTGCCAGTTCGTAAATTGTAGTACAATATTTCTAAAAATAATATTTCGAATGAAATGATGCCTCGGTCACTTTCAGTTTTCATGACCCACTCAATCAATTTTACTCAGGAATTGTGCTTCTTATCGAAATGAGGCAAGATTATGTTAGGTCGCTTAACACTGGAGTTCACCCCCAAAATGAAGAATTTATAGGTGGAAATTTTATTCCTAATGCATGGTTGATTATAAGGTGTCATTACTTTGCACAAGGTGTAATACATTTTTATCACTACAGTTTACCGTTGGGATGAGAAATATGAAAATAGTGGCAGAATTAAAATTTAGTTCAAATTAACGAAATTATCCTGCAAAAATTGATGCACCAACAAAATTGACTTCAGATGTATAAATATCACTTTACCGACTGGTCCTCGCAAGACTGTCACAAATAATGATTTATGGTACGGTATACCAGCAGGGGGTGTATTGTGTATTATCCTGGGATAATTTCTTTATGGGCTGCCCAAAATTTATCACGTTGACTCTTAAGTTGTAAAATAAAATCATCCATTATTTTGTCTATTTTCTTATCGTTTTTATATTCAATCCAAAGACTATTTTCCTTTTCATGTTCTTCGAAAATGTTAATTTTCTAAAGCAAAAAAATTTATATTGTTACCAAAGGGCTAACCTGATGCATCGTGGCAGGTATATTTCGAATTTGAAATTTCTTTAAAGTGGTCCTATTTAGGGGTGAATTTTATTATTGAGCCGCCCACTTTTTTTTGTAAGATTTTCGACAGTTTGACAATTTATGTAGATAACGTTAAAACAATCTTTCTTCTCTTTACCAAGCATCCTTAATTCGCTCATAATGCACGTATATACTTCGGGGATTTACTTACCACTTTCGTGGCTAGTCTAAGCTTGAAACTATTTTCGTAAATAGAAAGTCAAGAAGGATTCGAGTAATGATCAGCTAGAGCTTTTTTATCGACTGTGAATGAAATGCTATCATTGATTGGAAGCTCGAGATTTAACAGAGAAAGGGCAGGTAGACTTTGTGGTGCTGTGGTGGCTTTGCTGGATTTGCAGCTGCTGGAATTGGGTTCGATTCCTGGTAACGATAACTCGGTGATTCACTTTTTTATTTCTTGTTTGAATTGGAAGATTATATTTTTTGATAAGTATCAGAATTCTACGTCAAAATCTGATAATGTTCTAAAGTTTCCTAGTTTTGTGTTATTTTCTGTTTCTTTTTTTGGATTGAAATGTAGATGGCACAAGCTCACAAGCAGTCATTTTAGCTTCTTGTGGTTTTATGGTGCATTTTCTCGTTGGGTTTTATATGGTTCTGACCAACTCAAGCTTTTCTGGGAAGTTGCAAGTACCCGGGTAACATCTACCTGTACCTAATGTTAAATATTTTATTTCTAAACAAATGTGTTTAATAGTCGCAATAAACAGGTTTTGTTGTTGAGAAAAAAAATTACGGATTTGTTATTTGAATAAATTTTACCAACAAATATGATTAAATTAAGATGTAATTTGGTCAGCAATTTTACCACCGTACCTATTGGAAATGGTTTTTTTAAAATTATTTGCATTTGCCTTGTCTAGGCGATTGTTATTTTGAGCTGGCAAAGATCGTTATCTTACGGAAACAATTTTTAAATTTCTTACAATGGGCCAATAGAATACAGCTAAGCATACTTGGCGCTTCTTCACGTCTGATGTGTGATCTGGTTCAATCAATTTACGGTAGTATTTACAAACAAAATTGAGTTTTAAATGTTTTGTCCTCTGTAAAATAGAGGCACCTAGCCAAATTTTTGAACATGTATAAATAACGTACCCCTTCCAACATAATACGACATTTTTATTAGAAAATTAGGGGTCAGCTTATTTTCTGTGGTCCTAGTGAATTTTTGTCGAAAGTTTTGGCTTAATTTTCAAAATTTAATTTTATGATCGTGTTCACTCGGGTGTGTAATAACACAAATTGCACAGCTTCCCGTCACTACTTTTTAAAAAATTTTGTGAGGTTGATTATTGCAAATTGACGAGGAAGACGTTTGATTACTAATTATACACCACTAAGGTGTCAATAATAATAGTGGTTTTGCATTATTCATATTTGCGAATTTTTTTAACATTATAACAAATTGCTGCAACGCCAATAATAGAAAAGAGACCGAAAAACCTCATGATCAATTAATCATCTAAAATTTCACGATTTCTGAATCTTATAGCTGCACCGATAAAAGTGACTGCATACTGATTTCCGAGGGGTCGTTTGGCTTCCTAGCCTTTCCGAACTGCGACCAATAAGATCTTTTGTTCAATATATGGATGTTGTAGGTCGTTTTCAGACGATGGTTCCAGTTCCGGCTTCCTGCGTACGATATGTTTGTGTTTTAGATTGCATTAGACAAACGGCATAAGATCACATTTCAACACAATCGTGCATCATCTTCTGCATACGAGACTGTATTGATCGAACTAGAGTAGGATGCAATTAGATTCCTTTTAAAAATTAATTTTAAGTATTGAGACCAATTTTCAAGTTGGCAGTTACGGTTGTTAAAATGTTTCGACGTTGATATGGCTGATACAGTATGATACAATAAATTATTGTTGTGAATCTTGTTTTTAAACTGGTATTGCAGTTGCAAATTTTTGTTTGAAGTTTATCATTTTTTATAACTTGACGTTTGACACAACGGTTATTGTTCGTTACGGTACAAGAGACGGCCAAAATGTTGAGCTATAATTTTTAAGTTTTCACTACTGCGCTAAAACCAACCAACCAGCTGCTTCGAAACCATCCATCTAATCTCGTTGGGTTGCAGCTATGGCCGAAGGAAATGGTGAAGTATCGGAAGAGCCAATGAAAATTGAACCAGAATCTGAGAGAACCGAAGACTATCTAAAATTAATAGAATATGGCCTTGATGAAAAAGTGGCGGCTAAGCTAGACGACATATACAAGACTGGTAAATTAGCACATGTAGACCTTGACGAGCGGGCATTAGATGCCCTCAAGGAGTTTCCCGTCGATGGAGCCCTCAACGTACTCGGCCAGTTCCTGGATTCGAATCTGGAACATGTGTCGAACAAATCGGCGTATTTATGCGGCGTTATGAAGACCTACCGGCAAAAGAGTCGTGCTGGATCCAGTCAGGGGGCAGCGACGCCTGCGCCCGTTCCAGTAAAAGGTCCCGATGAGGAGAAGATCAAGCAAATCCTCGACAGAACAGGGTATACGCTGGACGTAACGACAGGTACTGTTTTTGGTCTTAGACGTCATTCGATGTGTTTTTTGAGTTAATTTGTTTAGGTCAGCGAAAGTATGGCGGACCACCTCCTGGTTGGGACGGGTCGCCTCCCGGATCAGGATGCGAGGTGTTTTGCGGGAAAATTCCCAAGGATATGTATGAGGACGAGTTGATACCGTTGTTTGAAGCGTGCGGCTCAATCTGGGATCTCAGGTTGATGATGGACCCCATGACGGGCACGAATAGGGGGTATGCATTCGTGACGTTTACCACGCGCGATTCTGCTCAACAAGCCGTCCAAAAGGTAAGTAGTGGTGATTGTTTGGGACATGTAGACTGTTCTGTCGAAAGACCATCTTAGAGATGTTCAAGACTGATTGAGGTGATGGAGAGGGGCGTTCAAGTAGTAAGAGTAGTTGAGTTCTGTTACTTGAACTAGTTTTTCCAGTAAGTCAGTTTGAAATCGGTGATTGGTTAAATTTCATAATTTCTTGAAGGCCCTAACGAAATTTTAGCAGCAATCTGGCTATTCAGGACTCCCAAATGCCCAAATGAAAAATACCTTCCTCTACAATATTCCCCATGTCTCCTCAGATGATTGCTAACTAAACTGGTCCATTTGGGAGATCTGGATGTCGTTCAAACAGGAACAGTTGTTAAATTGTATCCTTTACCTAGTGCGACCTTGAAATTGACGGGTTTCAGGGGACCATTCCAGTGGTCCTCTGCAGTCCGGGCGGAGCATCGGGATGCACACGGCAACATCCAGGTGGTCCTAGCCGTACATATGTTTTAATTGGCAGTTCTATTATAGTGATGTGTGCCAACTGTCGTCACAGCCGTCAGTTTTGAGTGCTGAACTTTTGTTGCAGCGGCTCTGACTACGGAGCATACTTCTCTCCCTGTAGCTTTCTCCTCCATCAGAGCCCTTGATCGTGACCAAATTCAGATGATGACACGCACGACGTTGCGTGTCCCGATTGGCTCTAGAGAAGTACTGGTGTGTTTGGCTGGAATTAAACAAAAGTTTTCTTTTTCCTTTACAGGTCTCCTCTTTGCACAAGGGGGCAAAATTGAGACCGGACTAGCATATCGTTCTAAATTCCCTTCAGTAGTGACAGATGTAGTGCACATTTGATTTGGTTTGGGTGTAGCGGTGGTGTGCGAGCACAGCGTTCCAGGTTCCGGACAGCCACGCGGGTTGCGAAAATTGTACCAATACATGTGTTGCGGATCAGACCATGTTCTTCAACCAGATGAACACACGGGGCCGGCCCTTACCATCGCCGCTCGATGCAGTACAACTTCACACACACACACTTTTTTTCTCTATCAAATCGTCTGGCATCGCCGATTGTTCTAATCAAACGTACATACGTGTATGTACAAGAGCTTGATGGAAATTGTGATGGGGGATGTGCGCATCAGACACTTGGACGGGGCGGGCCCTGAGGCGCATTTATGCGTGCGTTGTACTGGTGATCCTTAGCAAAATTGTCAATTTGGTGGCTAAATTTAAATGTTTAGTGATATACCTGCTAAATTTAAGATTTGATGTGGCTAAATCAGATTCTGGCATTTTTATTTCTTGACCCACAGCTCGATAATCACGAAATCAAACCCGGCAAGACCCTGAAAATTAACATTAGCGTACCGAACCTCCGTCTTTTCGTGGGCAACATACCAAAGTCTAAAGGCAAAGAGGAGATTCTGGAAGAGTTTGGTAAATTAACAGGTAAAGTGCATCAGTAGCTAGTGGCGGCCGGCTGCCGGGCTCAGTCCTTTCCCGCCCTTGTCCCACCTTTTTGCCTATGGCATAAAATTGGCTACCCTTCCACTGTTCTTGCAGCTGAATGATTATGAGATACGGAAAGGCAAAAAGATTGGCGTAACCATATCTTATAACAATCACCGGTTATTTGTGGGCTATATTCCAAAGAACCGGGATCGAGACGATCTCTTGGAAGAGTTTTCCAAACACGCACGTAAGTTGAGCACCCTTAAAACCCTGGAATGCGTTAGTCTGCGCCTGAGCAATGGGTAGGGCAGGGCCGCTACAAGCACGGAAGGGTGGCAAGGTCCAGTGCGATTTGTCGCGAATTGCACCAAAACTTTACGCCCAGAAGTACTTTGAGCAGTGGACTTTGGCCCCTATCCAGACACCACGCTTTATCCAACGAACAGCTCTCACTAACGATAACCTTCTATGTCGCACAGCTGGCCTTATGGAAGTAATCATCTATAGTTCTCCTGACGACAAGAAGAAAAACCGCGGCTTTTGTTTTCTCGAATACGAATCCCACAAGGCGGCATCGTTAGCAAAAAGACGACTCGGTACGGGACGGATCAAAGTCTGGGGCTGTGACATCATCGTTGACTGGGCCGATCCCCAAGAAGAACCCGACGCGCAAACAATGTCTAAAGTCAAAGTTCTGTACGTTCGTAATCTAACGCAAGAAATCAGCGAGGAGAAGTTAAAAGAAGTTTTCGAATTGCACGGCAAAGTAGAGAGGGTGAAGAAAATCAAAGACTACGCTTTTATCCATTTTGAAGACCGGGAAAATGCAGTGAAGGTATTAAACGATACTCAAACATGTTCAACTTTCTAATAATACATGATCGTTCAGGCGATGGAGGAATTGGATGGCAAAGAAATGGGTGGTTCTAACATCGAGGTGTCTTTAGCTAAACCACCGTCCGACAAGAAGAAGAAGGAAGAGATCTTGAGAGCACGGGAAAGACGGATGATGCAAATGATGCAAGTTCGCGGAGGGTAAGCCTCATTGTCCGCAGAATTTTCTTATTTAAAGTCTTTTATCTAGGATGATGCCAGGTAGTATGCCTATGAGGGGACAACCGGGAGGACAAGGAGCTAGGAGCAGTACCGGCATGCGGGGACCAATGGGCCGAGGCGACTATGGTAAGTTCATAAGTAGCAATTCGTACTGGATTTCATTAATTCAACCCGCAGCGTCCTTAGTCTGCTTGTTAGTCAAGTAACTATTCCATTCTCGAGAGTACACTAATGTTTGAGTTACAGTACTATTCATAACTCTGGTGTGTCGATAAACAGTGAGTTGGGCGATTTAACGAAATTGTATCAGTTGCCTAATCAATAAAAACGTTCCGGTCAAAACTAAAATTTAGATGAAACACAGCATTGCGTGATTTCCGTTAAGAAAGTTTACAAAATATTAAAATTTGCTGGATTCCGACAAGTCAAATTATTTCAATTTGTATATTGAGAAAAATTTCATTATTTGTTGACACGACCGTGCCCTGCGAACGTTTTGTTACTATTGCTAAACCTTAACCCGAACCATTGTACTGTTTAACCAGCATTAAATTTCCAGCAGTTCACTAACAAGTTAGTTGCACAATTGCGTTTAGACTGACTGCAAGTTGACGAAGGGATAGACGCCGAAATTTTGAAACGTTTTACTTGAATATTGATCAATGAGTTATTTATTTCAGGTCTGAGAGTTACTGTAGTGATAGTATTTAACACTTATACTGCTGTTGTTAGTACTAATTGGCTAGTTGAGTATACAGGGTGATTGAGTGAATGCGAACCATGGTGGAGCGAAACTAGTAAGGAGTGATAGAAGTACGCATGAGGCAGCCGGGGGCACCGCAAGGCAAGGGCATCGTACAGCATTGCACGCGGCTCCGACTCTAACATGCATGTGTCTCTCTGTCTTTCTATCACCTGTGTTTTGTTTATTAATGTTGCGCTTGCAGCCAGGAGCAGCTGGTAAGTACACGCTGTGGTGGAGGAACTTTGTTTTTCTTCGTCGGATCCCACAAGGGAAGCCTAGTGTAGTTTACAAAAAAATTACAGTATATCATAGTTTTAGTTTAGTTATGTACTTGTAAAAGTTTGATAAGCAATAGATTCTGGCGTGAATCGTTACTTGACTCTTTTCCCGGCATGCTCTAGTAGTACGACCTCCATGCAAACGATTGGATTTAGTTGGCTAAATTGGGACTATTATTGTCTTTTATAGATTATGATTACGACTATTACGGGTACGGGGATTATCGAGGCGGCTACAGTGATCCCTATTATGATGACTATTACCGGTATGAAGATTACTATTATGATTACCCGCCGGCGCCGACGCAAGCCCGAGGGAGAGGCAGGCAACCACAACCGGTGGGTGGCCTATGAAATTGTTTACCGTTTTTACTATTCTTTTTTTTTAATAATGCGGTAGTTTGATTGTGGCACAGTGTCGGCGTTATGCCACTAACGAGCCGCATCTAACTCCTTTAACAGCCCGACCCGCTTGCATGGTCGACTAACTAAAACATAAAAAAGAAAAAAAAAAGAAAACTAAAAGAAACACTTGCCACATTCAAATACCATCATATCTGAGCCAACTTCAAAATTCAGCGCCGCCGGGAAAAGTGACGGACATGAGTCAGGATGCCAGCCGCGCAAGGCTGGCTCAGATATGATGTGCTCTTAGTTGCAGGGTTATCCAAAAGGTGGGGGCGAGGGACGACGCCGCCACGCCGACACTAACCTTATATTTTCTCACCTTTATAAGTTGCTTATAACGCAAGTGTCTAGAAGACCGCAGGCTTGTGTCTCTGTCTCGTGTCACCGCAGTGTCGTTTGATTATTGCTTTGTGTCTTTTCGCTTTATGCTTTATAGTCGCTTTATTAGAAGCTTTTTGCTTTTTTTTTTGCTTTGCTTGGCCTGACCGCAATAGGTGGTTCCGTGCTGTGTAGCCAAGCTTCTGTTTATATATATAAATATTATTATTATTTATTACATATATATATACCACATTATTTTTTATTTTTGGATAACCCTTTTCTAGAGCTTCCGCATATCAATAGGTTAATGATGGGAGTGAAGCTTGCTGCGATGCCACTAAATTAATTCATCAAAATGAAACAGTAAGCACTGCAGCTCGCCGACCATCCCAATTTGTAAGGCAACCAGTGCTAAGTGTTGTCATAGAATGGTACTGACTTTTATGTTGACACTTAGGAACTGGATGATGGAGGCACGTTGAGTTCGACCAGCGTGTACTACGAAGTTAGCAGTGGGACACAGGTTTGTTGAAATCCTTTCTACCAATATGTGTGTCATTTCCTCATTTCCGATTTCCTGGTGCCATTCCACATTTATAGTACCTACCCAGTGCTTGGTGGTTTCATTCACCTTTTTTATCATTTCATCATGTCGCTTGTTACTAATCATTTCTGTTGTTGTTGTACTACAAGCATTTTTGTTTTTATGTAATAATAATTCTGGTAGTGTCTGCAGGTACTATGGATTTTAAAAATTGACAAGTTTTATCAACTAGATTTTTTTGCTTTTCACCCTTGTTATGTCTAGAGTTTCCCGAACTTGTTGAACGTGAATGTTACAGTTTTTATAAAGTAATTACTTATCTATTTTTTTAATTATATAACTTTTTGGTTTTACTAGTCATTCTGGGCTCCACAAAAGGTCACTACTATATTAAACTCGCGGGCATATCTCCATCCTTAGTGAATTAACGACTAACAATTTACCTTTCTCCCATTCAACCTACCTTGATGTGTTGAGAGACGCAGCAATCCTTCTTGAGAGTCGGTGGGGTGTCAGTTTTAAGACTCCACAGATCCTCATCCGTTAAAAATGGTAGAAAGGATCCAACTCGAATCGATGTATTAAGTGTTTTCACACTTCGTTTTGTTTCTTTTAAAAATTTATGATCATTTGAGAGACTTGACGTGTAGGTGGTTATTTTTACGTTACACCAAGACCGTTGCGTTGGGTACAGTTGAGTAGTGTAAAACGTGTGTTGACAGGCTGGCCGTGGGCGTGGGGTGGTGGCACGTGGCCGGGCCGGTGGGCCCCCAGCCCGTGGGGGAGCAGCCAACAGAGCGGGCCGGGGAGGAGCAGCAGGGGCCCGTGGGGCAGCACGCCAAACCGTTCGTGGAGTGGGCCGCGCCAAGGGAAGTTTACCAGGTGAGTACCTTGCTGATCTGTTACCTCTAATCATGTCCTCCTTTAGTTTCAGTTTTGTTGAGCGTTGCTTAGTTTTAATGTGTGAAGCGAATGGAGTTAGAATCCTGACTAGTATGTAGTTCCTGAGTAACCCAGTACGTTATCATCGCCTACTACCTATTTTTCCTTTTATTGTCTTTGTATTTTTGCTTTGTACTGATAAATATTTTGTTACGCAGCAGGTAAACGGAAATTTGACGGGGGTCACCAGAACCAAGGGGAGACAAAGCGCAGATACCAGAGCAACTGGGGTAGCCAGCCCCTTCCGCAACAGCCGCTGGGGGCGGATGTCAATGGAGAGCAGCAGGCGTGGTACCAGGACTCTTACGGGTCCTGGAGCTAAGTGATAGGACAGTGCAGCCCGCGGTGGGACTGAGTGCGAGTGGCCCTACGTCTGGGCAAGGGTAGGCGCATCCTTTAGTGCCTGCTGGTGTGCGCCTGCGCCCTATTCAAAGAGGAACCCAACAGCTGATGGTGTCCCCATACTATCCATAAAGATATCTATCTGCATTCGTTTTTATTTTGATAATAATTGTTGATTTGATTATTTCATTAGCCATGTTGGATTTTTCAAAATTTTTAACTGTATCGTTTTTAAATTCATTTTAAAAATTAAATTGTATAAGTTATTTTATTACGTTTTAATGTTGTTTGGGTGATGTGTCCCGTTGCTCTGGAGATTACATCGCAGGGACGTCGCCCGTCGTTATAGTCTCGGTGCAGGTTGGCGTCCCGCCGCCGGGCCGGGACGTGAGATCTGCGCCTTATTCTAATTTTTGTGTTTTTTTTTTATTACTTTTTAATTCTTAATTCGCTACCCGACATCCCAGGTGTCACATCACTGCATCGATTTGGTTTTGTTATCATGGTTTGAACAAAAGAAATTGCTGTTTTAATTAACACTGATGACTATGTAGAAGCATGGGTTTGGCACTGTTTAGCACGATCGGCGGCTCGTCCATCGTTGGATGGCCGGTCGGGCCGGGCATGAAGGGACTGCACTCGGTTCATGCAGTGTCCTGATAAAGATCGTTGCTCATGAAACGAGTGAATTTTATGTATAATATAATTATATATTTTATTCCTGCAA
This sequence comes from Schizotus pectinicornis, assembly GCA_951805265.1. Classification (NCBI taxonomy): domain Eukaryota; kingdom Metazoa; phylum Arthropoda; class Insecta; order Coleoptera; family Pyrochroidae; genus Schizotus; species Schizotus pectinicornis. The sequence goes on along the minus strand of OX638202.1, from coordinate 14,482,884 downwards.
ATGCATTTTGCATTGTGATGTATTTTAGCGGTAATTTAAGGAGTTCAAGCATATACTTCTGTTTTTGGCACTGGATCTACAATACCGTTATTCAGCTCCACATAGCAACATTACGGCTAAAACACACATTTGCAATTTTAGACTCAATCAAGGTTTTAATTAATTTAAATATTGTAATTTTAATTAATTATTTGGTTTTTATCCAATAATTGCTTTGCTTCCCTGGCATGTTCCTTTCTTTCAATATCTTGATAAGTTGATCTGTCCTTTATTCTTTAGTGTGATGTAGCTAATATTCAACTGACATAATATACTGTACTAGAATTATACATACTACCGCTAGTAACAATTGCCATTCACTACAACTACCGCAGTACTAATGTTATATAATAACACTTTTCAACCGTTCATTAAAACTGTCACTGTAATGTATTTTATTGGTAATTTGTTCAGGGTTGCACCACTGACTCTGACTTTGCTATGTATATCATCTATTAATTAATTTTGACAGGACTGATTTATATGTCTCAATAAACAGTTGTATGTGTATTACATTTTAAATTGCTCTTTTTTTTACCTCTGCAAATTTCGGTATAGGCCATTTAACTAAAGGCTCGATTTCAAGTTGAATTGCTGTGATCACCAATCTGGGTTGATTGAGCAATGTCGCACAAGTTATTTTGCCACATTGCTAAAACAACTCAAATTTGCTACTCTCGCAACTCCATCTGAAATCGAGTCTCAAGAAAACAGCTGAAATTACTTTAAAAGGTTTTAAACCACTGGAGGATTTACATGTATAACGATTTTGAAGGCTGTACATCGAAATGTTACTTTTTTGTTATAAATATGTTCCGCTGAGATTCATATTATATGATTAAATATTATTGTTTAGTCAATAGCGGAGCATATATTGAAATTTGTAATTACTGAAAATAAATTATTTGTGACTCAAGTAGTCTAATATGTGTAATGTTCTAACTCAGATTATTATGCCTAGTTTTCAGTCATTTTCCTATGTTCTATGCATTTTTTTTTTCAACAAAAACCACAGATTTAGTTGTTACGTCTGGCTCACATTTTTAAGAAATCATAAAAAAACAGGGTAGTTTTCCTTATTTTTGGCAAAAGAATCTGGCTCACATTTTTAAAAGGCCAATGGATCATTGTATATAACTATTTTATAATTTGATAAACCTAATAAATGTTTCTTTATTTGGCTGATATTCGCCGAGCCGACCGCTGAATTTTCAACACCTACGGTGATGAAAGTCATTATATCAATAACAAAAAATTTTGATAAATAAATCGATAATAATCAATCCAAGTCTTGTACAGTCGCCGTCATTGAAGAAGCCCAGGGTGAAGTGAAATTCATTCCAACCGTTGATTGAGATATTTAGTAAATATCTCGATCAACGTTCCAACTTACGGTGTGCTTGAAGCTGTTTATAATTTAAAACTGAAATGTGCCGCTCTATTTCGACTAATCTTAGTTTACCTGTGCGGTTCTCAAACAAACTGTACCCCGTGGTTTAGCCAGGTTGCAAATGTAACGGAAGTTAGAATGAATTTTGCTTTACGCTGGGCTTCTTCAATGACGGCGACTGTACAAAATGTAAAACTGAAATGACTTTAGAAAATTATTATAGGAATAAGAATCATTCAGATGGACATCATGCAAATTGTAAAAAATGTTGGAGTTCTAAAAAAAAATCTGCACCAAGAGAAATACAAGATTTAAGTATTTGTAGTAAATGTAATATTGAAAAAAGTAATGATAATTATTTTCAAACTAGAAAATTTAAATGTGGTAAACAAACTATATGTAAACAGTGTTGTACTAAGGTTTGTACATTGTACAAAATGTAAAACTGAAAAGACTTTATAAAATTATTTTTTTATTAATAAACTTAATGACGCACATCAATCGATATGTAAGAAGTGCTGGACAGAATATCCCTATTTATAAATAATGAAAAAAGACCATGTCTTAAATGTAAAAGACCAATAGGAAGAAGACATATAGATGCACATCTTAAATTGGAATCGCACTCACTGATTAACTAAAAATTTTTTTAACACAAAATTTGTTAATAAAATTATTTTTAAAAAACTTTTCCTATAGAAATGGAAGCTCAACTTAGAAGCTTGAAACGTAGACAAACGTATACAGGGTGACACCACGACAGGGTGTAAGCGAAATAAGTGCATTAATTTTAACTGGTAATAGAACGCTTCAAGACCAACAACTTTTCCTAATATATTTTTTTAAAAACGTTTTAGTTTTTGTGTTAGTTAAAATTATTTTAAAATCTTACACAATTTTCTTACACGCCACTGGAAGCAACGTTACCTAGTCAACAAGATTACCTTATGAATTAATTGTATTATTATTGTTCTTTGTTGAAGCTTTTCATAAGAGGCTCGTCAATTTGTACGGGGGAAAAATGATTTTAAAAAATTCCATTTCGGAAAAATGGTACATAGAAAAAAATTTGTCTTGATGAGTTCTACCACTGGTTAAATTTAATGTACTTATTTCGCTTACACCCTGTATAAAAGAATTTCAAAGAGATATAAAGAATAAAAATAGAACTCAATTACATGAGTGTATAAAAAAATTTAAAGTAAAAAGATATGCAAGAGCATCTAAACAAGAACTGATTAATTTTATAAACGGTCAACTCCCTGAAGGTAGAACATTAAAAAAAAATTATATGATATGATTGTTGACTATTAGATTTTATTCAGATATAAATCAACATGATTTATCAATCTATCTAGGTCATTGAGGAATTGAGGAAAAATCTCTATGATCGACATGTAAGACACTAATTTTGACATAGAGATTTTTCTCAATTCAAGAAGTATTTAGAGTTTTTTCTCTACGTTTTCAAATAACTCGGGCAGAAATCCGTAAGTTTTGGAGAAACAGTTGCATTAGAAATGAAGACCTGAACTAATTTCGACCAGAAAATCTATAAGGTCAATACATTTTTGTAATCAGGAGAACTCCTTTTATCAGATAGGGCAATAAAAAGATATGTTTGTATTTAAAAAACAAAAGTTGGTCTACTTCGGTCCAAACCGGAAGTGCCAAAAATAATTTCTTACCCGTCGATCATAGAGATTCTTCCTCAATTCAAGAAGAATTTAGAATTTCTTTTCTACGTCTTCAAATAACTCGGCTAAAAATCCGTCCGTTTTTGGTGAAACAGTCTGTATGTAACAGTGAACTTGAAAAAGATAATAAAGTTAGAGATCATGATCACTGTACAGGTTAATATCGGGGAGCTGCTTGTAATAAATGTAATTTAAATTGAAATTTACTAAAGTTTGTTCCCATAGGTATGTATTCATAATCTAAAATACGATTCAAAATTATTTCTAAGATGGATTTTAAAATTGAGAATCATTTATGAAAAAAAAAATATATAAATATAATTCCAAATACAAAAGAAAATTATATAACCTTCTCAATAAAGTACCTAGTTGTTGATCAGTATAAACAAAGAAACAATTATTCAAAATGTATCAAATGTAAAACCAAATATAAAAATAAAATTGTAACAAAATGTAAAAAATGTAATTCAAAAACAAACATCAAACGAAAGGGTGACATGAATAATGAACTAATGGAATTGAGATTTATAGATACGTATAGGTTTATGGTCTCAAGTTTGGATACTATGGTTAAAATTTTATTGGGAATCAAAAAAGAAATGTATTGTTCAAAATGTCAATCTAGAAAAGAAATTTCAAATCATCAACTGCTTTCTATAGATGAAAATGATAAAATAAAATTAATTGCAAAATGTAAAAATGGTCATAATCAATTATCTGATTACGTAGATTATTCAAAATTTGAAACTATACAAACAAGATTTAATAAACAAGACTGACAACTAGGAGTATATCTATATGAATGGGTAGACTCATACAAAAAAATGTTTGCAAGTTACTTACCAGATTTCAAATATTGATATTCAAATTTAAATAGAAAAGGAATAAGCATATCTAAATATCTGTTCGCTAAAAAGGTATATAAACATTTTAAATTTGAAAAGTTTATTGATTATCATAATCTATATTTAAAAATAGATTCAGTTTTCTTACAAGACGTGTGGGTCAACTTTAGAAGAATGTGTTTTAAACATTATCGATTAGATCCAGTTTATTATACAGGGTGGGGCAATAGTGCGTCCGACTTCGATAGCTCGAGTTCTATGATAGGTAGAAATTTGATTTGAAAACACAGATAAACTAGAGAAAGAAGTTTATAACCGAAAATTATTTTTGAACATACAGGGTGAGCCAAGACAATTATACAGGGGCAAGTGACATTTTTTTAAATGGAATGTGGTAACGTGGAATGTGGTCTTCTGGAAGTGAAAACTGGCGCGTTGTAAATAATGAAAATAAAATATCTAGAGTTTTTATAGCTTTTTATAGAGCCGAACGAAATGTATACCGTTTGGGTATACACCAAATTTTCCAATTCACATAATTCTTTTAAATAAATTTCTTTATCTTCTTTATCTATTTTTGACATAGTTCTATTGTTGATATAACAGAGTAGAATCGCATATAATCCTACTTTAATAATAAATAGAGTTTTTACATCAATTTTCTCGTCATCCTTATAAAACAGGACAGGACTGTGAATTCGCTTCGCTCATAAGAGCCTTGCTCGAATTTATTTGGACGAAACCGTATTCATTTTTGTGCTCAATTAGCCTAATAGAAAAAATAGGGCAAAAAAGCGAATTTTAACTTTAAACAAAGGTACCTTGAAAAACGGAGTAGATCTGACAAAAAAAATGATGTGTGTTTAACAAGCCCATATAGTTTTGCTTTTTTAAAAATACCTTTGAAAACAGTCAAAATGCTCAATAAACAAAGTGTTCTGAGGGGGACCTTATAAATTTTACACTTTTTGAGTTACCTTGAAAATCAGGTTGTTTTCCTTAAAAAAGTGAAGTGTACTCAAGGGGCTCTCTTAGTATTATTATTTTTTAATGTTAAGGTATAGTCTTTTGTCAAGAAATTAAAAACGGGGGTGTTTTCACGATTTTTTTCTACTTTTCTGTTTACCCTTGAAAATCGGGGTGTTTTCCTTAAAAAAGTAGCTGTGTCATAGGTTACACAGTACATAGGTTAGAAGGTTATGAACCCAGTTAAAATTCTTATACGTCTCAAAGCTCTATTAGTCTGAGGCCCTGTGCGAAAATGTAAAATATATAGAGGTCGACCAAATCGCTGGTTGAGTTGAATAGTATTGGGGCGAATATCACTAAACCCCCTCAGGTGCACTGGCAAAAAATAAGTAGCGGGAATTTCTTCATTATCTGGTAATATAACAATTGCTTCCAACGTGATATTTATTTGAGCGTAGTACGCCTGGCCATTGTGGACAACTCTTACATTATGAAGACGCATTTTATCTAGACTGTCTTGTCGACGTTCTTGTGCTTCTATTAAAGATTTTATCAAGTTTTTTATTTTAGTTGCAAAAAAAGTTTTTTCTCACTATTTTATATTTGGCATGCATACCATATTTCTTTAAAGTTAAAATGTATTATGAATTTGATGATATTTCGAATACATTAGTTAAATCTTATAACTTTGACTTGACAGTTTTCGGAGTTAAATGTGGTATTATCACTTATAATTTCTCTAGTGCATTGATTATTTCCGGAAATTTTTTCGAATGCATTTCCAAAACGTATTAATTAGCCCGAGTGGAACACGAGGGCTAATTACGTTTTGGAAATGCATGAGAATAAAATTTCCGGATATTAATCAATGCACGAGGGCATACCTTTTTGGTAAGAAAATCTCGACGACACGGACATTGGTCCATTATGTTATTATGATGTCATTATTAATAAATAATAGTTATTTATGTATCAAAAGAATAAACACCGATTTTAATCTCGAGAATGTAAGTAATGCACGAGGCGCAGCCGAGGGCATTTTCATTCGAGGGATTAACGATGTTTATTCCAGAGATGCATACAAAACTTTCTCCCAACCGTTTAAGTTAATAATAATAATAAATTAGAGAAGAAATAATTGTTATAATTGACAGATACCTAAATAAAGTTGGCTGACGGTTATTATGGAAACGAGTTTCTTTATGTTATACCGGCATTTATTTTACTTTATTCTCTCATAATGAGGGAATAAAGTACCACTTTATTTCCGGTTGGGAAGAAATGATGTTGATTGGCTGAAATAATCTCCACTTATTAATTTCATGCTAGGTGCAAAAATTTCCAGGAAACTTTTACATTGTCATAGAAACGACTCCGAATTCTATTTTTCTATTGGCTACTTTTCAGTGTCGTGCGATTTTCGATCAAATAATAAAACTAATTAATCGTCTGTGATTATTTTCATATGTTTTTTTTCTTATAAATTATGGATATAATTAACTGTAATCATCAAAACTCTGATTGAAATGACTCAGATGATAACTCTTATTTAAGTGTTAAAGAAAAAGAATGGAGAAAACTTGACTTAATTACAGAAGATGATATGAGAAACAACAGTTATGAAATTGATGATTGGTTTTACCTTCCTGCAAATAAAGAATTATCTGAAGATTTTATTAAAGAATTTAGATTAAAAGTTAATTGGGGAAATATATCATTCCATCAAAAATTATCTAATTATCTGAAGAATTTATTAGAGAGTTACTCGATTGTACTCGATTGGAACACAATATCACGTTATCAAAAATTATCAGAAGAATTTATTAGTGCATTTAAAAACAAACTTAATTTATTTTTTGTATTATGCTATCAAGATTTATCTCAAGATTTTTTAGAGTTAAAAAATGAACTAAAAGAACTTATTTCCAGCAAAGGCAAACAACAAATATTTTCAGGTTTTATTACTTTAGGTAGACTTGATCATGAGATATGAAAGAATATTTAATCAAAAAGTTAGTCACAATAATGAAATAGAAATTAAATTAAATTATCCAATGAAAAACGAAGTTAGTTTAAAATTCAAAAATAATTTCAATGAGCCTATTACATATCTCGATCTATTTTATTTTATCCGTAAAGGATATGTGAGAGTATATAATGAAGAAGAGGAAAAACATACAGCAGTAAAGCCTTTTCCTAGCTCATATCTTAGACCTGAAACAAATGGGTCATATGGTATTTATGCACATGATTGGAAACATTTATTAACTGAAGGAATTTATAAAGATTTAGATGGGTTTACTCTTGTAATGGGATCATAAATAATTAATTTTTTATTGTATTTTTTATTGTAAGTTGACCGGCCAACAACACGGAATTATTAACGAACTCTCATGTGATGTAAACGGTGTTTTTTCCATTTCATATGAATGTGATGAATTTTCAAACTGGTACTTTTAATATTCATTATCCTAATCTAGGTAATTTGGAACAACTGAAAATTTTACTAAATGAATTGGGTTCTTTTAGTTTAATTCTTTGGGAACTCTTTGAGAAAATCACTTTTTTGAACAGCACACAATGAAAATGTTATACATATTTTTTTAACACAACTTTAATCTTCTACACTATCTACACTGTCTATATAAGCCAGTGGAGACTGAATCTGAGTATTATCTACTTTTTGGACAGTAAATTTATTCGATCCAAAGGGAATTCAGTTCTACAAAAAAGCCAGTAGTTTTAGGTACTCTGGTTCATAATCCTGTTGAAAGATTAACAACTCTAGTTCTTCATCGAAATACAGAAGGGCAGAGACACTTAGTTTTTTGTATAAGTTTTGGTAAATTTCGGCAAATGTTCTTGCGCTCATTTTAAATTTGGCTAGGTCCTCTGCTTTACCTTCCGCCCACTTTTTTAATTTAGCTGCTTTTGATAAGAAGACAGGAGTTATCCAGTCAATATACTTTGCCTCAAAAACTGTCATGAAACTTTTTATATTAAGTTCTTTGTTATTTTTAAATAACTTTCAGTTTATTTTGGCCTAAAAGAAAACAATGACAATTTATTTTTATCAAAAAAAATCACGTTAACTTACTAGTGAAGCTTCAAGCTGTTCTTATTGGTGTTTAGACTTAATCACTTCCATTTCTAGTTGACGTGTAGAGTTATTTAATTCCATTTTTGAGTTAATCAATTCCATTTCTAGTTGATGTTTAGACTGTTGGATTATAACCTGCAGCATAGTCATGTTCTCCAGCTAGGATACCCTGGGAAGCGCCATGTCGACAATTTTCATTACTATAAATTATTATGCTTTATTTAGTTCCAACCAGTTCTGTGTAGATTGTTGTAAGGGTAACTTATGCCCGTTGGCGTCGAAAAATAAAATTGTATTTACCTTTTTAAAAAACTCATTTCTTAAACCAGTGATTAAGTCGCCTGAGAAAACTAATGTTATTCGGCTACGTTAAATAATCAATAATTTACCATGATTGTTTTTTTGGCTTTTTTAATCAAAACAGAACCTACTATCTAGCACGCACTAATAAATAATGATGACAATTGACAACAGATATAAACATGAAACAAAAATTGGGTGTACTATTGGTTGCATACTAAATAAACCAATAAATTTCTTTAATAATAATTATTATCATTATGCAAACTATCTAAAGTTTTTTAGTATCTATTGATTTATATATTTTAAAACTGTGTCATGTTGTCTGTTTTCCATAAAAATGTGAGTTAAATTTCTTTATTTGTCTGATATGGACTTGAAAAACTACTTGATTTTCAATTTTAGTAGTCTATGTGTAATGTTCAAACTCAGATTATTATGCCTATAGTTTTCTTAGTCATTTTTCTATGTTCTATGCATTTTTTTTTCAACAAAAACCACAGATTCAGTTGTTACATCTGGTTCATATTTTTAAGAAATCATAAAAAGCAGGGTAGTTTTCCTTATTTTTGGCAAAAAAATCTGGCTCACATTATAAAAAAAGCCAAAAATAGGGTAGTGTGCATAAAAAATTGATGTTTTAATAGTCTAAAAACAAGTCATTTTCTTAATTTTTTGTGATTTTGAAGAGACTTCAAACTTTTAAACTCAACAAACTTCAACGATTAAAACTTGATAATCGACTCATTTTCCTAAAAAAATTGATGCTTTTGGAAAATTTGAGTTAGAAGTTAGGGGTTAAAAATAAGGGTAAAAAATCAAATTCAACGTTGTTTTTGATGTTTTAGTTGAAATACGGATTTTTGTTGAAAAAAATGCATAGGACATAGAAAAATGACTAAGAAAACTAGGCATAATAATCTGAGTTAAAACATTACACATATTAGACTAATGACTCATTTTACAATTTTTGACCCTAATTCATAAATAGATCAACAGGGGCAGCTGGGGGCGGAAAACTGGCACAAAATTCTCGAGACGTCCAAGGGCAATCTAAAGTGAAACGCTAGAGTTTAATTAGATGTTGTTTAGTGGAGTGGTCACATTACACGAGTTTTTTTTCCACTTTTTGAAGTGTAAAAAGTTCAACATTTTTCTTACCTCCCTGAAAGTCAGCAAACCTAGCAGTAAATAAGGCACGCAAAGAGTAGTTAAGTTTTTGAACTTATCATAATTCGGTCTTTTATCAAATTTACTTCCTAGCTTTTGTATACGTGTGAAGTGAGCCATTTTTGACTGTTCATGCTCAATGATGCAATTTTTTTCAAAGGCTAACAGTTATTTTTTTAAATAATTTTCTGTTTCGGCTACAATTTTAATTTTGATTGTAAAATATGATGGAACGTTTGTATGTACTACACATTTGCTACAGAGTGGCACCAACAGCTCAGAGCAAAATAACCTTCACCAATAAACCTTTGTGTTAAAATGCCGCGCCTGATTAATAAATTGCCTATTAGTTTCTTCCGGACATAAATATTATATCGTCGTTCTAAATTTTGCGTGTTGGATTCTTTTGCAACAAATTCTTCTCTAATAACTGTATCAAGTTAATAGGTAGGCTATACTAGTTCCTTGAAACCGCAAAAGTTTACCTTTCTTTTCTTACTGATACACCAAAATTAATTACCTATCTAGGTATTTTGGTTTAAAGTAAGAAAACAATCGAAAAGTAGGCATCTGCTGTCGTCATCTCTTTTTTTGCAATTTGCAACTTTGCTCATCTAGCGCTGTATCCATTTTTGTTGCTGCGCTTAGGGAAAATTGTCGAATGCGCCGGGCGAATGATCTTTCCTTTGCAGCGTGTCATGAAAATTGGTGAATGCGCCGGGAGAATTGGCAAACCCGTGCCGACCACCGTTCCTGCAGCCAAAGCTGTAAGTGCAGAATCTTACAGGACAATTCTCTCGGGGGTGGTTGAGAGGCGCGCTTTCGGAATAGTGCAGTTTCCTGCGTTTTGGCGGCAGGTTCGCTGCCAAGCAAGCGAACGCGTGGCGGCGGCGATGTTGTCTGAAAAGCGACGCCGCCCCTGCGGAGAAGCGCGCGCCGGCGCCGCCCTAGCCCGGCGTCGCGACCGCTCCCATTCCGTCGGTGCGCGTTGGGACGGCTGCATGTCGGGTGAGAGCGGGCGGCCGTCTAGCGATGTCACGAGACTGGGCGGGGCGGGCCGTCACCCGTCGGGTGTCCTGACGTCTACCGTTAACGTGCCGCCGCGTGCCAGTGTGTGATGAGTGCACCGTTGATTGTGCTGACTAGAGTTAACCGCACCAGACGTCGCCGCCGCACCAGCCGCCCAAGTGCTGCCCCTTCGCTAACGCTGTGCTGTTACTGTTGTCACGACGAGTGCTATTGCGACTGCAGGATAAGATGGCTGCCGCTGGAGCCGCGGCTACCGCTCGTCCTAATCCACAAGGGTAGGTCCTGGTCCTGGTCCCGTTTCTGTACCCAAGTCCACCCCCAAACTCGCTTGCACTCGGCCAGACCACCTGGCGAACTAGGGGGTGTCTTTGTTGTTGTCGTCACTCACCTCTGCTTCTAACGCCAATTGCACGTATTACAATAATTAATAAAGATTAACAAGCATCCAGATTGTCTTTCCTACAATAGCACTTCTTAATATTTACATATGAAGAGACTAGGACGGTTATATGCACCAAGTTGCGTTCAGGATAAGGGGCGTGGTTTCTGATCGCTGACTGATGATGATGCGAGTGGCGCTTCTTTTTTTATTGTTGAAAGAACAACTGCGGCAGACAACCCGCAAGCACATGTTTACAAGGACTAGTTGTGTATTTTTAATTAATTTTTACCCAATAATAATTTTAATTTATTTAAACAAAGTCTTCTTTCTTACCGAAATATTAAGAAATCATCCAGATCAACGAAACAAGATAGTAACACTTGTTATCATACCATTATCTATTCTGTAGTAAAACAACAGTTTTGACTGACGTGTGGGCGTAACATTCCTTAGTATAGTACAACCATCATATCAGATCAGACGAGTTAGATGCTTTGAATAGAAGTTTAAAATTAATTTTAAATTTACATGTTCTCCACAAGGCAAGGGCAGGGCAAATTTTTTACCCCATAGTGAATTTTGGAAAAGTGAGGAAAGTTACAATAAAGGGGGAAGGAGTATGGTATTTTTTATTTATGTTAAATTGGGTAATTCAGGTGTGGCATTTAGTAAAAATAAAAGAATATTACCACTTACATTTGAAGGAAAAGAAGGAGAGAAGAGTAGAGAGAAAAAATGAAACTTTGATATAAAAAATTTAATTAACAAAATTCCAGTCTATTGACGTGCTGCAATAATATAATAGTACCTTTGGTTGTAAAAAGACAGGCTGTAATGTACTTTTGAACCCTTGTAATGTACTAATTAAAAAATTCTGCTAGATATTATTAGTTTACCAGGTAAAAAATAAGTGCAAAAAACTCAATAGTACAACAACAAAATTATTGCTTTAATGAAATTATAGGGGTGGGAGAATCAATGAGGTATTTTTGAAAGCTATTGAAATGTGAGGGTGATAAAGATAAATCACATCCAACAGAAAACATCCTACCACATTGTTTCTGGGTGAATTATTGCAGTAACAATAGGTACTTGGCTGACTGCTTTGAGTAAATGCCAAATTTATTTGGCATAAAATTGTTATATTATTCTTTCTTCTGATCATGTGTTCTTATGAAAAAGAGCAGGGAATGTTGAGACAAATGTTGGAAGAAATAATAAACGAGAAAGAAAATCAAGGAATTAACGTATTACAGAAGTCCATATTGAACCTGCGGTTTCAAAAAATGGTACACCAGGAAGATGCACGTATTGTTCAGCGAGAAAGAATCGAAAAACACGGTTTTATTGCTACAAGTGCAATAAGTATATGTGCTTGGAGCATATAATTGGCATTTGCATAGAGTGCCAAGAAAATACTCTAGACGTCTCATGAATTTGTTCGTATGATGTTTTTCTAGTTGAGGAAAAATTATATTTTTGTTAATCGTTATTACGTGTGATTTTTAGTTCTTATTGTTTTTTTTATTCGGGTCAATAAAACGAGGTTATTCAAAAAAGTTGCATTGTGTCAAAATTTTAAATTGTAGTTTTAGAAACGAAACAAATAAGTCTAATATTCTTCTTAAGTCAATTTATTGTGTTATTAAGATGTCTCCATATAACCATTTTAAATAAAAAAAAATTTAAACCTATACTTTTGGGCAAAGCTAGTATATGGTCTGTGAGACCGATGCGACTACATGTATCTTACAATTTTGCACGACTACTGAAAGGTTAATAGTATGCTTTAGATTCTTTAGAACTTATAAAAGCTTCAACTTTTTAAACATTGTTATTATGTATCTAACATTGTGGCTTTAGTAACATAATTGCGATAATGCAGAAGGGAGAAAAGGTTCTTCTACTTCTAATCTTGCTTGTCTATATGGTAGTCAGTATTCACAATACTTTTAAGATATCAAAACTGAATGCTATAGAGTGCCATTTTCTCATTTGGGTGATATAACTCTCAGGAGTAGGTAAAGTTTTAAGGCGCCACTTGTGTTACAATATAACCAACTACAAATTTTGTAGGAATCATAAACTTCTTTGACTGTATATGATTTTTAAGTCCTAACTCAAGTTGTAACTTATTAGCAACAAATTAACTCGTTGTTGATTAGGAAATATTGTAAAGTCATACAAATATCAAATGGACAAAGAGCAAACATCCATGACCCAGGTAAAGTCTTCTTCATGTAGATTAAAACCGCTTCTTTAAACGATTCGGAGTTTTCATATTTTTCATGATGCTGATTAGAAATAAATAAACTTAAGTTAATCTTGATTGTTGGAAAGGCGGGGTTGAAATTTTGCAGTTAATATATAACAAACCTACAACTCTACTGGATTACAGAAATAATGAAAATCAAATTCTAGATCACCAGTTTCTGTTCAAAGAATAATTAATCTCGCCAAAACGAGTTTCGGATCTATTTTCAATTATAAGTTCTGTAGTTTTACTCAAAACTTGAATCTTTTATTTCCGGAATGTTGGTATAATTACCGCCATAAATCTCTTCATCCTTTGACTGGCAAGCTATTTATCTGTTTGTAACAAAAGCACACGTATAACAATTGAGTGCGAGGATTGATGAAACGAGGCCAGATCGCTTCAGTTCTTCTCTCCTTTCAGGTAAATCCAAATAATCGTGAATTCCAGAATATCAGGAGGACTTCTAATTGCATGAATATTAGTTGTCAGAATGAGTCGCTGCATTGTAACGGCTTAAGAAACTGTTATTTCACGAGCAGTGAAGTCAAAAGGATTATTCAGCATTCAAGGCCACCTAATTTCTATAAGTGTTACAATTACACATTATATAAATTGGGTCCTACAAGCTCTCTTAAGTAGGGTTACGTAGCTTATTCCTGTAATAAATCTGCGAGGCTAGTGAATACTTATATGTAATGTGTGGTTCACACTTCTCAGTAGTGACAATTTGTTCATGTTATTGAAAGGGTTACAGATTCCAAAATGAAAAGTTCCGTTTTAGTTCTACTAATTACCCGAAGTTCGGTAGTGTTCTGAAGTTGCCGACAATCCCTATTGTGAAATAGGTTTGTGCGCACGTATAAATTCAGAGTGGGTACTGTTTGCTGAATATAAGTAATTTACTGTTGGCTGTGGAAAAGCTTCAATTTCAATTAATTAAAAAAGTTTATGAAAATTAAAAGGATGTAATTTTCAAATGCCATTTGTTCTTTTATGTGCTTAAGAAATTATAATTGCCTCATTTTATCAACGAAGAAAACGATCAGACAGTGCATGGGTCGTCCTCAGGTCCTCATATTAAGAAACTTTATGGGATCACTTAATTTTTAGAAATATCATTATTTAAAATCGGATCTGCATGCAACGGTGACACCGCCCAAAAACCGTAAAAAAGAAAGTTTGTTAATAATAATTATCAAAATTATTGTTTGCCTATTGTGTTTTCTTTGCAAATTTTAAAAGCATAATGACGTTACTGAAAATAATAATAATTAACTGTTGTTTTTTGACTAGTAAGGAAGATATAAAAAATAATATTGGAAACTTTTGCCATAGTTTTGCTTTGGGTCATATTTATATCGAATTAATGTTTTCCCCAAGTCATCGTTTCCCTGATTATTTATTCACCGCTCGTATTTAAACTTGCCCTTAAACGGCCCAGAGCTAGAGAAACTGAAATAAATGTTGAGGGCCCTGGAAAAAAAGTTTTGGATGAAATAGGATTTTCTTGACAAATGATTAAAGCTGATTGTTTTAAGAATTTAATTTTTCTTAAGTTAAATAAGTCGCTTCTAAAGAGGTTTGCTAATAAATTACGCAAAAAGAAACTGTTATACAATAAGATAATTTAATATTTTAAAATGGTTTAATAGAAGTTGGCGAGAAATCTAAAATAACAGATAATATAATAAATTACTAGATAATGAAAGTAGTAACTAACAACTTTGTTAAACGTAACATCAAGATGTCTTCTTTTCTAATTTTTAAGTTACAAATTTATTGAGTAAGTTATAGAGTTTCTATTCCAAAATAAATACATTATATTACAAAACGTGTTTGTTATCGTGTTATTCTGCCAATAATTTACAATTATCAGTAATGAAACAGAATTTAATGACTGGTTCAGATTTATCGTCAATCTAATATATTTACACGCTGACATAATTTTATTCTTTACTTGACATGCCCAGTTCTTTGTAGATTTCATAGATTATAATAACTGACACGAAATCAAATCTTGAATGACAGATTGCCTTTGTTGAGTGAAATTTGTAAGTGTCTTAATTAGTGAACATAACAAGAAATATGAGGAACGATAAATCTGCACAAGAAACTTTAATTCATTAATTAACAAAATAAAAATAAATCTTGCTACAGTAAATTATGATACCAAATTGATCAGATTGAATAAAAGAGGGCTGCTTATATCAAAAAAATTAAAATAAATTAGTTTTTTAACAAATGATAATGAGATGATAAAAACAATCTATAAATGAACAGAATTGCCATGCTTTCTTTACCGAACTTAAGACATATCAGTATCGGCTTTATTTCTTGTGGGCTCTTATAATGGACAGAGTATACATAAGGTCTCTCTTTTTTCATGTTCTATATTTAGTACGAAAGTTTTCGTAAAACAAATATTACGTTTAAGTTATTGTGTTATCTTATGCTTTGTATTATTGAGCTCCGGTTGATTAAGAAAATTATTTTTTATTTACCATCGATATTATTATTGTAGCGTATGCCATTATTGCTCTTAATAAAGAAACTTTCAGGGTAATGTTTTAAATCTTCTAACATTTCTAAACGGAAGAGTGTTCACGTAATAGGTTCAGATTAAAATCGGAATAATTTAAGATAATTAGGTATATTCTTCGGCCCAGAAGCCGTTCAATTATCAGTGTGAAAAAATCATTACCATCAATCCAACCTCGAGCTTCTTCGCCATCAGCGCCACCGTGAACAAATTGTCTCTGCCGGTATTTACTTTAAATTTCTACCGGGTCTTATGAGACATAATTACGTGTTCTAATTTGTGCGATGGCAAGTTGCCTATGGAAGTAATTAGGATGGGAAAGAGTAAATGGGGTACATGGGTAGGGTAGGGATGAGTTATGAGATTATGTATCGGTCTTGTGGAGGCGTTGTGAAACTGTAGAGTAAGCAGAGTAAATAGTTAATAAAGTGATGGGGTAGTCAAACAGCTGTTTGATGGACACGGAGACGGTGGAGGGTGGATCAATAGGCACGCCGCCGCCGTCGCCGCGCCCTTCTTACGACCGCTTTTACCGTACTTGCTGCCTCCGAGAGCAGAAGTTGGGGCAACGTCGACTGTGCACATACCTGGACTCGCCGTTCCTCTCGTCAACGTCAATTTGGAAAATGGCAAAAACTAGAAATGTCTTTAAAATTGACTTTAATTTTAACTTGAACGATTATGGGATCTCGTATTCTAATTTGAGTCAAGCTAATTGCTTCTGCACAAATTGACAGGTGTTGGTAAAAGTTTTGCATCAGTCTAACACAAGAGTTTACTTAGAATTTCTTTACATTACCTACCTATCCAACTCTTAAATTACTGATATCTGGTCCATTGAAATAGTAGAAAGCTAAATCCAATGATCCAGGACTGGAACATTCTTTGTTTTAGTCTGCAAAATATTCTAAAGCTTCTTCATACTTTGAAAACTGTTGTCCTCTCATATTTCTCTTCATATTCTATCTATGACCATTTTTATTTTATAGTCAGATTTTAAATCTAGACGGAATGTGTTTTCGCTTTTACATGCAGCATCTCATTTAGGCAAGTACTCTTATTATATCTAGTAAAGACGACAATGTTAAGGAACTTCATAGATTTTGTGACTCAAACGTCGGGCGCAATAAGAACTGGAAAATGTTTCAATTTTTGTGTCAGACGATTTATTTAGAAGAAAAAAAAATTATGCTGTCTACGTCACTTTTTTTCGCAGGCAATAGCATAAAGACTCGTTTTGAATAGAAATCAAGCGCTCAAGTATTTTGCGATTGAAGCGATGTGACGAAAGAAGCAAGATAAAACTGACTCATTTAAGGAAAGAAAGACAACGTTTTTCTTTCCTTGAAGAAATAGGTACTTTGGTAAATATCCAAGAAGAAAATTTAAACTGTCCAACTATCTATATAAAGATATAAACAAAATGTGTTACATATATAATACCAGGTAGATGCTTACGAGCCATGAAAAACAAAGAATGTAAGCAGGAAACAAAGAATAAGAAGAGTTGTAAATAAAGATAATATTACTTTCTTTTAATATTATTACAATAAATATAATATTTCCCATCCTAAGGTATTCAATTTGAATTTTTTCAATTTAATAAAAAGGCAGGGAAAAATAAATTTTTCGCTTTCGACCCATTACTTATTAGGTGTTTGCTTAATTTGCAGAGCTTAACAGATTTTTCACTACTTGGTTAATGCTTTTATAGTCTGTTATCGATTTCCGTTTACGTTCAATCGTGTTTTTGTCGTCTAATCATGTACCAAAAACAAAACTGGCTCTCGGGAGGAGATCGACGAAACGAAAGCGCACTCGTCTGTGTAGTTTTATTCGAGTGTTGTCAGATAATGTCATGAATGAGAAAAAGTCGAGTTACGATAGCGCAAAGAAGCGGCGAAATATCTTGATGAAAAGCGGAAATATTTTATTAGGAACGACATTGGTGTCGATATAATTTGTGTCAACCTTTCGGGCGTAATCTGGCGCTGTAAAATCTGACGACAACGGCGCACTTTCATCTCGGTTTAGCAAACGGCCACAACTTTAATTTGCTGCTTGTTTTCAATTTGTATCGTTTCAGGTGAATTCGGAGGTTTGGGCCTGTCGTTTACTTCCCGCCCTTGCCCCCGACTCTGACGATATGGTGAGTAAAATTTGTTACTTTTTTGTATTTGTTGGAAAGGAGCTTGATGATTATAAGATGACAAATCCGAACTTAATTAGCCATGGTCGGTCTTAAACTGCAAAACTGACTAGGTATCTACTACTCAACTCACTTCCACATCATTCACGTCAGAGAATAGACATGACATGGCTTGTAAATGGACACACATGTAATATGTAAATTACACATTCGGTACTTACTAAATTGATTAATTAATAAGTTAGACAATTATGGCCATTGCATTGTTTAATCTTCCGTTGACGTTTCTCTAAATTTTCAACTATTTTGATGGACTATTAATCCATTGTTGCAATTGATAGGTGTTTGATAGACATTGAAATTGCAACCTTTCAAATTCTTGTTATATACCTATAATTTACCTTTATTACTCATTATTACTTATTATTTGATATTAGTATTTACGTCACATGTAATGACGCAAATTACTATTTTTATTTATCTTTATTAGAAAAACGCGCTTAACCTTTTGTAACCTCTTGCCGAAACTAACACTTTGGAATTTGCCCCTCACACCATAAGTGTTATCAATCTGTACCAAATCAACACCGCGAATTTGTCTATAAAACCAGCCACATCTTAGAGAACATCAGAGACAGAATTTGACTTCTTCAGTTAACATAGTTAGTTTATAAAATTATTTCTTAGTATTTAAACCTATATTGGTAATAAATCAAAGTAAAGTGCGACAAGTGTTTAATTCAACGTTAATCAACGTTTTCCGATTCCTGGTCTACAACATTCTCACAAATAGGATAGTCCTGCAATAAAATTTTTAATAAACCTTAACGAGGGATTAAACAGCCATTAAGTTTCTTGCAGCAGGACATTAGAGTTATTTTGGCGATTCAGCACTTCCACTGTCTCTTGGGTCTTACCATTGATGCAGATGTCCTCATTGGTGGCTGACTGGCGTGTCGCGTACCTCCATATGGTAAATAAAGTAGCTGGTAGGTAATGGTTGGCCAAGGCACTGCTGGGACTGATGGAGATTGCTCATTTGCCAAGTACGTCTTTGACGGAGTTGGTTGCTTCAAACTGCACAAGACGTCTCATTACTTAGGTGATGAAGCTCACTTACCGATCATGGTGGCTGAATTTTGTATTTCTGCTACACTTTAGTACATGCTTCAAGTGCAGTTGCATTTTGTATCTCATTGTTGAGGTGGCTGACTCTCTGCTTCTTAACACACAATATAGCATTACAAGATGATGGAGGCTGTGGCGTTGTATTGCACTTGATTACACTTACTTTTGACGAGGGTTTTATCAAATTTCATAGAATTTGAGCATTTGTCTTAAGTCTTGTGACGTAAACGAGGTGGCGGTGAAACGTTTCACTTATCGTTATAAATATGTTTCTACATTTGGCGATTTTGCACTACCACGGAAAAATGCAGTTGTTATTTATTAATTATTTATTTATGACCCATTCCTGGTAACCAAATATAGGTAAACTATCTGTACATATCGTGCGTTTGTTTATAAAAGCCCCAGCGTATAACTGGAATAGAGATCAATATATGAAAATAATTCCTAATTCCTTCAATATTACTGATGATGGACTATCCAAAGAGAAATATCATACACTGCTCAAAAGAATTAGGGGAACACTTCTTGTTGATCCCATAAATTTTAAAATAGGAACGCCATGAAAGTAAACTTTTGAAATTCTGAAAGATACGCATTTCTTCATGAGAAAGTGGCTTCAGCAACATTCAACAAATCTGTTACTCTAAAGACTTTAATTAAAAACGGAAAAAGCAACAAAAATTAAAATGAATCTGCTAAGATTTCACACATAAAACAATGCTCCATTAGCCCCCATTTTAAAATCAATAACATGTGTGTCCTCCACCAGCAACAATAATCGCCTGGCATCTACGAGACATACCCCTGATTATTCTTTTTAAATCTTCTTGAGGAATTTTCTCCTATTCTTTGATTGTTGCTTCTTCTAGCTGCTGAAGAGTTGGAGGTGCATTGAGACGCCTGCAAATGGTTCTTTTTAGCTTATTCCATACTGGCTCTATTAGCTTTAGGTCAGGACTCATTGCTGGTCATGCCATGGTTTTAATATGCAGGTCTTAAAGAAGTCCATAATAATGCGTGCAGTATAAAGTCTCGCATTATCCTGCATTAAAATGAAATTTGGAACCAAACCATATGCAGCAGGCACAACATGATCTCCTAGCACTATATCGATGCAATTCTGAGCATTTAGATTTCCGCGGATTACCACAAGATCAGCTCTTCCATTAAGACTGATTCCCCTTCAAACCATAACAGAACCTATCCCAAATTTTTTAACTTTGCATATCGCAGACTGAGAATAGAGTTTGCCTGGACGTCTGTACTCACGTACTCAACCTTCACAACGTGTGAGACGGAACCTTGACTCATCAGTCAAGAGTATAGGTCTGCGATGTCAAAGTTGAAAATTAACGTGTTCACGGACAAAATTTAAACGGTATCTTTTGTGCCGCCGGGTCAAGATTGCTTTTTGCACGGGTCTTCTGGACCTGACGTCCAGAAGACTGGCTTCTCTAAATCGGTTTCTTATGGTTTGACCTGAAACTTCCAGTCTGTAAGTCATCCTGAGTGAATTTTTGTTATCTTTTGCTGTTGAGATGCGATTACGCATGGAAGAAAGGACTAAAAATCGGTCTTGATTTGAAGTAGTTTTTCTCATACAACCTTGTCCGTGGCGTTTTTAATAAAGACCAGATGCTCTATAGCAATTCCACAAACGCTGGATGATGGATAGGCTCTTCCCAACATCTTCTGCAACTTGCCGAATCGAAGTCCCATTTTCACGTAGAGCAACAGCACATGCAACTTCTACCTCACTGAGATACCTCATTTTGATTCTGATAACTGGTTAAATGACATTTAGTGTTAGTTTTCACTAAGACAATAGACACTTGTTAATTTAATCAATAAAAAGTTGCATCACATTTACTCTGATTTTTGTAGTTTTTTTCATTTTTTGTTCAAGTCTTTAGAATAAAGAATTGGTTGAAGGTTACTGAAGTCACTTTCTCACGAAAAGATATGTATCTTACAGAATTTCGAAACCCCATCTTAATGACGCTACTATTTTAAAAGTAATGCCGTCAACAAAAAGTGTTCCCCTAATTCTTTTGAGCAGTGTATTTTTTTTTCACTTTTGGTTTAGACCAGAAGTGAGACTTTTTTGTTTTTCAAATGGAAACCATACATTTTTTTTTGCATAAATGGATTGAGGATTTTTTTTTAAATCACACTTGGTCAGTTTATTGCAAGACATACCCAGAAATGGCCCAATAGAAAATCGTAATCTCTTTCAACAAATGCTCAAAGGAATAGCTCAAAGGGGTATTAAGCAATCATGAAAGTTCTTATTTAAATTAATTTTTTTATCATAAAGGATCTGACGATGGAGACCAAGATTTTCTATATTTTGTATATTTGTTTGTTAATAATTTATAGTGGATTTTCTGCTAAGCAGAACTGCTTAGATAGAATAGATTGAACAGATTGCGATTGTTGTCTATTACATTTGCCACATTTTCCTTATAGTAAAAATTGTTTTATAGTAAAATAGAACTACAACAATCTAAAACAATACTGTTGGTTCGATCGTTCGAATCTCGGAATGTTAGAAGCAAGAGAAGCACTATACGGACGAATTTTGTAGAATGGTTAGATTACGCTGACTAAATGGTCCCATTTTTTTTCTTTTGACTGACGTGACGTAAAACAGTGAATATTCTACTGTAAATTGTATGTATTTATGAAGGTTGTTACTTCGACGCGCCCGCCATTTCCTCTCCGGCGAAGGGGGCATAAAGTGCAATATATTTTAAGGTACGGGAGCTGGCACCTTGATTTGTTTTCGGTAAGAGTTATATCTGTTATTAGGGGGATACAAAACAGCCGATAAAACGTGTAGGCATTAGTCTTTGACACCGGTTAAGCGCCCACTAGCAGCGCGCCCAGAAAAGGCGAACACCCGGTCAGATAAAAAGATTGGCAATATCGACTTGTGGTAGCGGTACTTCTGCATTATTCAAATATCTCGGAGAGTGTTGCAATTTGGTCGTGTTCGGTCTCTATGTCCGTGGAGCATTACAAAGCCGGAGTTCAAATTATGCGACAAATCACCCCGGCTTAGTCCAGAATTGGTCTTCCAGTCTTAGCCTTCTGTTTCAGCACGCCAACTAATGTGCCGAGCTCTCCGCACCGCAAATCAGGCCCGGCCAATTTAAATTTAAATAGGAGGATAAAAGGGCGATTTCGTACCGAACTGGTATCACTCAGGCGGCTCGAAGAAAGGGACTTCACCAAGCTTTGTATTTATTACCAGTGCATTATAACGGATGCTCGGTGGTTGTAAGCTCCTCGAGATGCCGTCGGCATCGACGTCACGACTACTGCTCCACTTAACAACGTGTTTCTAGAGGTGATACAAGCGGCATCGAAAATCCAGCAAAACGCTGCCATGTTTTGGCGTTTTTATTAGATAAAGTAACAGCAACTGCAGCAGTGCTTTGATGTTGAAAAGGGGTGAAAACTAGATAATTACTAAATGCAAGAAGCAATCCTTTTTGAGTTTTACGTGCGATTTAACGCGCCAACCAACAACCAAGGCGAAAACGAATCGAATTATTACAACTTGTAAAGCATAATATGCGTATATAATGAGGAAATAATAAAAAATCATCGGGGTCGCCAGGTGATAGTTACGAGGAAGAGTAGGAAACATCTCTCAAACAGTATTCTGCTTCCACTCTTCAAGGTCCACTTTTTGTTACATAAAACGATTCGAAGCTGCAACGAGTGGAGTTTTACTTTAAAAAAATAGCGAGCTTGGGAATTTACCCCCATGTTTTGTAGAGGACAAAATGGTAAATATGTTAACATAATGGGGTAAGTTAGGTAACGAGAGTAAAGAATTTTAAGATATTTTTTTAAACAAAGATTTTATATAATATGTAGGTCATTGAATGATTATGGTAGAAATATGGTTTCTCTATAACTGCTAATTTCTTACAAATTTAGTTTTGTGATTACTTAAAAAGAAGATAAATATGTAGATAAAAAGCGTCATTAGCACTAGTTTTAGCTGCGAGTGGTTGATTTACCCGAGTTTCTTGTAAAGCTCTGATGAGGTTAGCTTAGTTCGTGGCGTCAACTAAGCTCTTATTAGTTTGTGATTGACGGCAAGAATTAATTTTTTGTCGAAACGTTGCATTAAAATTATGCCCATGTTTTCAGCGAATTGGCAGTTTGTCAACATTTTGAGAATGTTACTCCCCGGGGTGATGAATATGGCCTCGCATAACAATGCTGTAGAGCGCTAAAAAGCGATCGCTTGATCCACGAGGCGGTGGAGTGAGCGCCGAAATCAGTCAATTATAATTCATGAGGTGGGACCCCAGGTGGGATTTCTTTGAACGAAATGCACTTACTAAATGTGAAATTGGTTTAGCCTATGACTTCAATTAGGGGGTGAAATCAAAATGATTGTGCTCAATAGTGGCATTGAGAGCGCCGTATTTGAGAATTGGCGGAAGCGCCGGGTGAATTTACAACAATGTTCCAAATTTAACACGTGACTGATTCACACAGTTAAAGTGATAACGTTTAACGTGCACTATGTGAAAACAACTAAATAAACGGTGATTTCAAAGGAAAGTATTCACTTGGCTCTTGACTAAATAATAAGTGCCAGAATTCATTTGCCCGACGCGAAATTGAATCATCTTGCTTTTAAAATACTTTAAATTTAATACAATCAACGACACTGTTGCTTTGATTAAGAATCAAGAGGCGTGCCTGCGAATTTGATAATTGAATTTATTACTTCGATTCGCCATTGAAAGAAGTGGGGTGATTTGAAACCCTTGTAAATAAGAGATATTCCCATAATCCTTACTCTTAGGGCCCAGAGTTTCATCTAAATTTAATGACGAGCTTTTTTGCCTTCCTCGGCGTGAGTTTTAGGCGGCGTGTGGTATTAACCTGAAATTTTAAATATCTCGCACAGGTAACGAGTTAATTAAACTGCAATCTCGCCAATATAATTGATGCGGAGCCATTGTTTCTTTGACATTGCAGATAATGTTCGGCAGCTCAATATATGTCTTGGCCTAGGGCCGAGCTTAGAAAATATTTCTTCATTACAAAAAGAATTTACTATTTACTATAAAATGCAACATGTCAATGGGCAAAAAACCCACACAGAAAACATAATTTTCACTGCATTACCAGACCTCACGTTGTTGGACTTCTTTTAATAGCTTGTAAATACTAAAATATTTGCAACAAAATCTAATAATTTTGTAGATATATTTACTACCTTGATGACAAACCCTCTAGGAAATTTATCTCTTTA
This sequence comes from Schizotus pectinicornis, assembly GCA_951805265.1. Lineage (NCBI taxonomy): Eukaryota > Metazoa > Arthropoda > Insecta > Coleoptera > Pyrochroidae > Schizotus > Schizotus pectinicornis. The sequence continues at coordinate 14,458,600 of OX638202.1, read as the reverse complement.
GTCCTACAAGAAGATAATAGACCGAAAATTAGCAATATTTGATCCAAGGCTCTAAATTATATGGCAAATATTATTTAATCCTTAAAAAGGGAAAGCAACATTTAACTTTTTATGTACTTACTCAAGTGGAGCATAAAACTTTGAAAGCAATGTTTTTTAACACGTTACTTTATTATCTACATAGAAATGCGTTAGATGGATTTCTAAAGATTTGAAAACGTTGGTTTGCCCATTTAGATAGGTTTTTGTAGGATTTTATTCCATATTGCTAATTAAAACATAAGTATTTTTACCATCGAGCTTTCTGAGTTTTGCACCCTGTATGTCGCTTGTTAGTGTCCTTTATAAGCATCTGAAATTTATCGGCTTAATTGCAGGACACCCTCTGCAGGTGTTAATTGTGCATAATTTTGTTTAGTGAATACATAAAATATTTAACTCTTACTGCGGGTTATTGATTTGCAGTCTAGTCGTTGCATTAGATATTTAATCCTTTATTGCCAGGGCACTTAGGTGGTGAATTTGTGATAATAATGATTTAGTTTGACTGAATTTGCCTGAAGAATCGGCAGGCCGGAAAGTACAGGTCCTTATGTTTAAATATGCATTGTGTAAAAATGTCGGTCGTTAAAATGTCGTAACAAGTTTAACAACGACTAGTTAGGAGTTAGGTGTTGATTCTCTGCCAAAGCGTAACGAATTTAAGTTGCGTCGTCAAAGTAAATTAGAAAAACATGGAATGTAAACGAAGTTATAATGATATGGTGATTTTTGCATTTTTATTCATAATTTCAGTTTGGCGGGCGCGCATCATGTTGCCGGAGGAGGGCAGGTTGGAATATCTTAACGCGTTTTTAAATATGGCCATTATTGTATGATCTATCATCATCCAGAACTTATCTTTCTTACCAATTTTCAAAAGTAGGTGATCTCGCTGCAGCGCTCTCCATTGACATTGACAGATTGCTGGAGGTAATGGAAAAATTGACGGGTCGCCAGGGTTGATTGTCTTTTTATTGAATTATTAATCTACTTCTAATTTCTCATTTTCGAATGAAGGCGTTGTAGCGATGAAATTATATGAATTATTTATAGTACAATCGTCCGATTTCCGCTCAGTTCTGAAACAAGGAAACAAATCAAGGTATTAACCGCATCTAACATTCTTTTAAATAATTCATAATGCCGATATCGCCATTAATATCAATATCGGATTACAACAACCTCCGACCTTTCTCTATCTCTCATAAGCGCCACTTGCGTTCTCTCCCTCTTACTCTTTGCAACGTATTCTCGCGCCAACTTCATCTAGGATGCCCCCGTTTTCCTTCTTCAATAGGGTGCCTAAACATGATTTTCGTGTCCCTGTCGTCCGTAGATCTGGCCCAATCATTCATGTTATTTTATTTTGACTTCAGTTGCAATGTAAATAAAAAAGCTCCTAATATTGCTAATAAAATATATTTAGTTTTAATATTTTTTAAGAAGGATCAAGTTTTGAGTGATAGTTTAACCAATATGTTGGCTGTTAAGCGGTAGATTTTTCCGAAAAATTAGAATTTATATTACTTGAGCAAAAGGTAAGAAGAGATTGCGGTACTTGGACATGTTTTAACAAAGATTCCTATTGCCTTCTCTCTGCAAGGAAGAATTTATTTGTATCAAATACCAATGCGTTGCTTAAATAACATAATATATCCATCACTCAGCTGGGTAAGAAAAAAAGAATTTTTTTAATCAATGGGCGCCTATGTAACCACTGCTGATTAAATCAAAAAGGAGATTTGCATTCTCCCGGAATCGTGCTAAAAAATAAGCGTTGAAGTCTCCATGATGCGGCGACATGTTTGCCGTTAATAATTAGAAAAGCAAATATTAATTTATGAGGGCTTTTGCCCTCGTGTGTTACATTTTGTTTGACTCAATCAACAGAAATAATATTTATCCAGAAATGCAAAGGGGCGCTTGAAATCAGCGTGAAAACGGCCGTCGCTAACAAGACGTATCGGAAAAGCAAACTGTAACGTCAGCGTCGAACAACTGTTTCGACGACGCCTAAGCCGATGCTTACAAATTTCGACAGGCCCCGTTAATATAGAAAACATAAAGACGTCATTAAGTTCGGACAAATAACGAACGAAGACTACATATAAAGTGCATTACCGTCTTGTTACCGTATCGGCGGTGAATGGCCTTAGTGGGGCGTGGTAGAGCGTCGGGGCGCCGGCGCCACCGTCAGACAAAGAGCTCCCTGCTAATGATACACTGCCACATTAACACTGCGCTGATCCAGGGTCATCACCCCTGATGCACGCTGGACTCAACCAACGGAAAAAATGATTATCCTCAGGGTGTCTTTACCTACACATCAGTTCGTTTAAGCGTCGCGAAAAGGTCCTCCGACGATTCCGCGAACGTCCGCATGATGATTGGGATGGTTCAACAAAGAGTGCATTGTGACAGGTCCTGGAGTAGCGTAATGGACTTTATGATAGGCGACCCATTATTTCGATTGATAAAGAAAACTGTAATAACCGCTAATCCACTGGATGGTGGATCCATTCAAGGAAATTCTTTGATTGTGGCGAGCTGAAGTTGATAAGAAAAGAAAGAATAAATAAAGATAAGCATGAAGAAGAGCAAATAAATGTAAAATTAAAACATTGTAATCTTTTAGTTCTTTCGTTTGTAGTTTTATCTGTACAATTAATTATTTAGTTTTGTCTAGCTTTTCTTGCTTGTTCTTTCAAGAATAACAACAATTTGAAAGTCAATGTTATTATAAATTCTATAACGTCTATAAATTTCCAAAAAAAGTATTTTTTTCTGTATTCAATTAGTGAACTGCATCCATATTTTTGGAGATTTTGGAGGCCCACAAATTGATCTGCCACATTTTTTTCTTGAAACAGCCAATCCAATCCAATTAATGTTGTGTATAAAGGACATTTAGTATCAAGAGTTATTAAACATTAAAATTTTATTGTACAGCAAGGTTCTCTAAATTCTTGAATAAATTTCTTAATTTTTATAATACATAGTTGAAAATAGATTAAAAAGTAACAAATTGCATGAGCTGGCGCTAAAAGTCAAAACATATTTGAAACTAAATTAAAAAAAGAGTATTAGAATTTTTATGAAACTTCTGCACATGAACCGGAAAACCTAACAGATTTTACTTTTTGCCATATAATGTTGGGGAATTTATAAATATATCTAGCAAAGGATAACCATAAAAATGAGTCAATATTAGCAGTGATAAAGGGAGGTTTATGAGCTATAAAATATTTATTTTAAGCTCACCATAAGTTTCTCGTTTTACGCCTTGAAACATTAGAGTACTTCATGCAGTCAAAACCTGTAAAAACTGAATACGAAAATAAATTAATTAATGGATGGTGTCTTTTGAACTGACTAGCAGGTTTTTCGTAGGTACTCGCCTTGGTTGTTACTCTAACGATAATAAAATATGCATAATGAGCCCCTAGATTGAACTGGCCTACGCTTAGGAAATATCTGTTTGAATTAATCATAAGAGTTTAATCAGGCGCTTCTGTTTTAACGTTATTTCCAATTAATTTCAGAGCACCCTTAACTTCATGCTATCAAAACCGATCAATCAACCGATTATGACAGTTTTTTCTAATTTTAAATTGATTGCAACAACCGTTTCATTGTCATAAATCAATCCCGCATCAGTAATATGTTGTGGAGTAGTCGCGGTGACACAAAAACACGCTAATGATTCTATATAGAATTTTAATAGCCCCGATGCTGATAAATCGAAATTCAATAAGCCGAGTTTCGGTAACCGTTAACCGACAAACGCCACGTAGCCAGCAGTTAGTCGTGGCCTCTTCCGGCGCATCTAGCATTTAATTTAATTTAGAGAAAAGCCGATTTGAATATAATTATTGCTGCTCAATTCACATTTCTGCAATTTGTGTTTGTTGTTATTGTCCAAAAGTAAATTAGGCAAGGCCATCAATAAGTATTTTGAATAATTAATTTGCTGCAACTAAAATCAGCTAACTGTAAAAGACGACTGACATAATTAACGCTACTATCCGGTTTGTTATCATTTGACTCTTGGGGTTGTTTGCGATTTTGCCATTAGGCGACCTCTTCACGTGAGGTGTGGTCGGGGCAAAAAGTGGCGGCACGATACCAGAGATGGCGCGAGGTGTGTTGTACAAGACTAGTACCATCTCTCGGGATTCCGCCCAACTTGATAAACCTTATTGATCTTAAGAGAAGGCAGATACGTCCTCTTACGTCCTCTTAAAGGACATTTTGCAGGTTCGGACTGTTCGGATTTTGTCGCGGTTACGCCCACTTTATAAGGCAGCGACTGCAATCTTAACTGCTATTAAAACTTTAACCAATATAAGACACATTTTTAAACAGTTCATTTATTTTGCAATATTAGCCAATTGCCGTGCTATTATCTTGTGCAGCTGAATTAGATTCGAAGCTTTCAAGGTGCAAAAGTAAAACATGGAATGTTCTTTTGGTCGATTCTTGTTTTTCGCGTCGAGCTTCTTGTTTAATTGACAAAGTTAGCAACCCTAACACTATTAGTTTGCAGGTTAGAAAATTGTTAGATAAAACTTAGGTACCTATCTATCGGCTGAAGCAAAACTTTAGTTTCTTTGTTGTATCAAGTTTCCAAACAACGTTACGGAAATAAATCCGGAGATTTGAAAGAGAGTGCTTTCCCTCATTTTCAAATGATGTTGGTAATTTGGTTTTATGAAGAGATTTCGTTAATATTTACGATTCGGAAAAAATGACTAAACTCAATTGTATTGAATCACCTCTATATTCTTCTTATTACCAAAAATACTGTTCCACGTTTTCTTTTTTGGCAACCCTCAACCAATGAAAGCTTGAGCTTCTTAGGAAAGATAAGTAAACTCCTTGTCGTTTGTAAATGGAGAACTGTGAGTAATTCGCCATTACTTACCTATAACCGGGCTCATCTAATGTTTGTCCAATTTTGGAGTCAAATATGCTCAGTCCTGTAGAACAACAGGAGGACAAGCATCATTGAAACTGAACATGGGATTCAGTAATAATTATGTACATAGTACTGTTGTTTCTAACTAAAATTTTAGGTAGATATCTGTATTTGGTTTATCGAGTTAACTAATTCTAAAGATAAGAGGTGAAATTATTTAGTTGCAATAAGTATTCTTCTTATGCACAATGATTTATTGCGTAGACTTTAGGCAGAGTAGAAATTTATCGAAAGTTGGCGACGAAACGGAATAAATATAAGAGACATGAAAGGGACAAGCTGAATACATTTCTGATATATTTAATTGTATTGTACATTCAAGTTATCCTCCTCTTGTTTCTAAAAAAGATAATTTTTTTTTCATTGCTCTTCTATTGTGTCATAAATACGTTTCGTTAAGTGCATCATTTTCTTCATCTACATTATTATATTTTAAAATTCTTAGATGAGGGCGATGAGTTATAGTTGATAAGAATTCTGGGACTCTTTAATATTTATTTTCAAAACCAGTTATAACTGAAAAATTGCGCCTAATCATCTAAGTTGATAACTTCATTGCCATAATATTTATAGTACAATAAATTTATCAGGAGCTGCAATGCCATTGTTGACAATTTTAAATTTGGAGTTTGTGATGCTGTACTATTTATTCAATGTGAACAATATAATTTAAGTTACCTACATAAAGAATTTTCTCTTGGTTAAAGAGAATTTAAAATAAAATCTACCCGATTTTTCTTGTTGTGCAGTCTTAACGCGCCCCTTAAGAGCCCTAAAGCGTTGTTCGCCAAAAGCTGCTCCCTTTGATATTTAAAAAAACTTAGCACCCCGTTTCAAGGAAACGTGCAGCTCAATGTTTACGGACGGGCTAATAAAATGCCTTTTTTAAAATTAAATTTCTTACCCTGTGCAATTTAATTTACAGGCAACCACCGACATTCTACAAAAAACTTAATCGTCTCATTAAATGGGAATTTACACTCTTGCGTTTGTAGTAATGGCAATTTTACGGACCCTAAATAACTCACCAGTAGGTAACGTTTATCATAAATGCTTCGTTTTTGGCATCTTGGATATGAATTGGCGTTGATCAAGTTACAAAAACTATTTTTCCAATGTATGTTCTTTTCGGATAACTGTCTATCAATAACTATCAAATATTTTGTCTATATATTTTTTCTTGTAAGCTACATCAAATCCCTTATGGTATTTATGAACTGAGACCACTTCGTTTTCTTGACAGTAGTTGGTAGCTGAGGTTCCATGGAAAATAATTAACACAAAGTGTTTTTCATACAAATTCTTGCACTATGAAACTAACTATGTAATAATATTTTATTAATTAAATTAAATTAATTAAATCTTATGTTACCGATCTTGAAATGTACTGTTTTTTTGCAGGACACAGTATGGCCCCAGCACACCGGCACACCTCAGGGAGAAGTCTTGTTCTATCGATCCTCTGCCTCCAAGCTATATGTCTTCAGGTTACCAGTGGTAAGTTTCTTACAAAAGTAAAGATATCACAGCCCCTGTTATTATATTCTTCCTTCTTTATTATCATGCGTAATTTGCGATGTCAGGGGTTAAAACAAATAATAATAATAATAATAATAAATTAATTCCTCAACAGAATACATTTACAGGACAACACATTAAACTAAAAATAAATTTACAAGGTACTTGAAAATGCAAAACATATATTTTTCTCATCAAACTATTTTTTCTCCGGCCGGTACAGCGTTCCATTCAAAATTACTTTCCTGATTTGCGACTTAGTGCAGCGATTCTCATAGCGCTGATAAGCCCCGCAGATTAAAAGCAACTATTGCTTTTTATTTAAATAATAAAATAGGTGTAGTTAGTAGAGACCTCTTCATAAAATATTAACGTTACTGAAATGGTAAAGAGAGTATGATTGGCTTATAATCAGTATAGGAGGTATCATTAAAATCATCAAAATTTTGGAGCACGAGAACAGGATGACGAATAGGCTGGAGGTAAACGAAATAAGAAACCGAAAGATTAAATTTGGGCGATCCTTTAACTTAAGAAACTTGTCAAAGAGCAATGACGCTACGTTCAGAATTCGTTTGTGATAAGAGATTGTGGAAAGTCTTGCAAATCCATCGATTACTACCCCCTTTCCCAGTTGTCATCATATATTCTGGGAGATAGCTCTAATCATCCGACACCCTATTGTTAACGTTTCAAAAAGTAATTGGCGTTCTGCGGGGTTCTTACTTTTTGTATGGAATGGAAATCTATTTCTGAATGCAATTTTCGCATTAAAATTGGTTGTACAAAAGGTTTAATATGTATGGGTTTCCTTCGTATTGTTGATTATGTCAAGTGTAATTAATTACTGTAGCTCCAGAAATAGATTTAATATTATCATGTTTGGTAGTTAGTTCCTAAAAATAATATTTATTAATCACTCAACTTTCAGAGCCTCTTGATCCACAATTCCGTACCTTTGTCCTTTGTTTTCTTCAATAAGCCTAAGAGTCCATTATAGGTAGTTATTATAGTGTTGATCTTATTGATAGAGGATTAATTGAATTAAAAAATGTAAATAAGGTCGCCCCAAATATCCAGAATTTTTATTAGATAAGCTTTTCAATCATTTAGCCATCAGCACTTCAATATTCGGTTGGATATGAATAAAAATAGAAAGAAGCAATAAAAGAAAGAGAAATTCATGTTAGAAAAAGCTACAACACATTATATTAAAAAAAATGTATTTCTCTCTTCTTTGTTATACATATGTGCAAATATAGAAGTCAAGGTGGAGTGAGCAAAGGTGAAGGTGGGGGAAGAAATGGAAATTAATTTTTTTTAACTATATTACACAATAACTGAAAGCTTCAATGTTTGGTACAATTTCACCTATTACATTATTAAATATTATTTTAACAATAAGTAGAGGGGCATCTAAAAATAAATTAATGATGATTGTATTCCTTGGCGCCTAACTTTAGCATCAGTTGATTTTTTGCCAAAATTGATGGTCGTGACATGGTGTCCGACTGCCCTTTTTATGTTATATTGGCTATAACAGACAAATCGTATTTGCGACCGAGACCCTTGTTATCCCCCTATGAGTATGAAAAAAGGTAGTGTCGTTCACGGCCGTTGTCGGATGCCGGTCCTGGCGTCGGCCTCATGCCTCAACTTTGGTTATTTGCTAACGCCAAGGGCTAACAAATCAATATTTCATCCCTGCGAGGGCGCGCGAGCAAACGGTGATTTGGTGGTGGCGCGTTGGAGTCGCTGCCAGTACGCGACGAACTAACACGCATCATGGTGGCCGTAGCGATCTGCTGCATCCTTGTGCTGCTCGCCGTCTTCATAGTCATCATCATAGTTGTGGGTCAGAGCATCGGCGTGCCGAAGACATAAATGCCATCCCCATGTAGTGTTTGCAACCGAGTCTTCCCCGTCCTCCCATGATGTCTTTCAGAAAGCTGGCCACAATGGAAAAACGGACTAGAGAGTTCTCAACCACGAGTGATCGCTAATGGTGTTGTGATAGAAGACGTGTTGTCGTCGTCGTTGTTGTTGTTGTTGCTGTCGTATCTGTGTTAACCAATCTAGTGGCTTACCTGTAGCAATTTTGTACTTACGTTTAGACGGTCGACTGTAGAGTAATCTGAACCATGTATGAGACCTAGAGAGCTCTCACTACTTGTAGACCATGTACCAATCATTTGTAAATTTTATATTTGTATCATACTTACATGATGAAACAATAAAATTATTTTGTAGTACCTACAGATTTAATTTATTTTTTCAGAAACTTTTACATACTTACCTTAATTACCTTTTTATGTTTTATTTAATAACTTTATAAGAATAATACTTCTAACATACACACATTGTATGTTTATGTGAGATATTATCGATTGTATAAGATACTACTCAAATAACCGAATGTGTCATTAAATTTTCATTTTGTGGCATAACTGACATATTATTGATGACGTTGTGTCTCTTTGAGTTCATTCTCAAAAAGCATTCCAAATTAAGGTCATGATAAATTGTAACTTATTGCATATACAATAACCTTATTGCGCACATTATTGCCTTCTTAATTGCATTCACAACAGAAGATTCACGATTGAATGGTGAAGAAGTAATTTGTAGTTGTAAAAACACCTAAATCTTTATCGGTGACTTTGCCAGGTAATTTTCATTGCTTTTGACTAAAAATGTAGGTAAAAATAACTAACTTTATGTGATGAATTAGTTTCACAATGCTCTGTCTTCTATATAAATTGAAGATCGTTCTAATGTATCTTTTCTATTAATTTAGTTGGATTCTGGGGCTGACTTAGAGAAGAACTTTGGTTGGTCCTATAAATATATTTTTGTACCATCGTTTGAAAGACTTACACACATCAAGCTAGGAACTATTTATTTTAAACAGAATTCTAGAATCAATAGGAATGCACTTGAAATTACTGGCTGGAAGATATTTTGTCGATATATTGCAGCTCTTATTTTTGGACATATATTTTACAACATAATAAAGACGAAATTTAAGGGGGTGTAGTCATAATATAGAAATAGCCATTTTCCATGCAAATCAAGGTGCCTGTTCGAACACAAAGTCTCTGGATATTAGTGGACGTCTGCTTCTGCGGTAAGATAGATTAGAGGTGCGTGTTGTCAGAACAATCGGCTGAAATAATTATTGCGTGCCGAAAGAAATTTATTTTTACATTTTCTAAATCATCAACCACCTTATTTATACTCCCATAACTGACAATTGATCCAAAACCTAAACATGAATTTTAATTATAGGTATCTAACAAGGACTAGTTTAGTTATCGAAGCCACATAATTTTCCATAAATATTAACATAATAATTATACAGGGTGTAAGCAAAATAAGTGCATTAATTTTAACTGGTAATAGAACGCTTCAAGACCAACAACTTTTCTTAATATATTTTTTTTAAACGTTTTAGTTTTTGTGTTAAAATTATTTTAAAATCTTACACAATTTTCTTACACGCCACTGGAAGCAACGTTACCTAGTCAACAAGATTACCTTATGAATTAATTGTATTATTATTGTTCTTTGTGTGAGCATTTCATAGAGGCTCGCCAATTTGTAGGGGGGAAAAATAATTTAAAAAAATTTGATTTCGAAAAAATGGTACATAGAAAAAAACTTTGTCTTGATGAGTTCTACCATTGGTTAAAATTAATGTACCTACTTATTTCGCTTACACCCTGTATTATCCTTACAGTTAAATTAATAAGGGCTGTTAAAAGTAAACAGGTATGAAAGTTGTAAATATAGTTTTCTCAAAATATGATGGTATCTGGAACATTTTCAACATAAAAGCTTCTTCATCGTGTCAAGTAAAGTAAATTCAGAAAAGCCTTGACAATAAGAGAGTATATTATACTCTTTACGAGTAGTTCAATATTTCTTCTATTTGCATAATATTTACTATGTAGGGAGTCGCAAATATGTTTATTGTGTTTCCATCATTTCTTCAGCCATATTCTTTAATAGTTCATACGGTAAGCTGTTCGGGTTCTACTTTTAATTAGTTGTATGGGCTATAAGAATTAAAGTATTTTTTCCTATAAAAATGCGACAGTCAATATTATTCTAAAAGCTATACCGTACCGAAATTGTATATAGTATTGTCGATAGAGGGAGTTTAATGCGTTTTTGAATTTTTATTAGAGTTTTATTTTAATAGAGTTATAAACTGGGTTATCGCTTAATATAAATTAGACAGAATTAATCAACGCCAGGATTTTGCAAATAAAATAAATAATCTCACTTCTCCACCGCAACAAAATGTTACATTTAGCTAAAGTAAAAAAGAGATGGAAGTAGCTCTCACTTGAAGAAGCATAAAATTGTCCAATCAAACTGCCAATCAATCGTTCCAATTACCCTGGATTTTAGTGGAGTTAAATTAGCGCCGTCCCGTTACTTGGAGATAACTGACAGTTGGATTTCACACAAAATAAATTAAAGAAAATAATTGTATTGCCCTTAAAACAGCAACCGAATTAGTTCAAAGTAGGACCTTTGGTAGGACGCTCATTGTTATGGACCACTTAAAACCCTTTGATGACCGCTTTAGCATAACAACGTAATTTCACAACTAAATCAGTAGGTGACAATTTTGTGAAAGAACAATTTGCATACAGTCAGGATTCATTTAAACTTTTAATGCATTTTAACAAGAAAAGTTCTCTGTTTTCCATATCATGTAAAATAAAATTGCTTTGTTTGAAATAAATGGGGATTTATAGATGTTTCTCGTAATTTGAATTTTAAATTTCGAACTTGGATATCGTGTTGGTCTGGACTCGTCCTTTCACTTTTGATCAGAGAATTCCCACGTTTGGTTAAAATGTGGTCGCCCATCATCCTATATGAAGTAGTTGGTTTCTGGAACCCTGGAGTGGTTGGTGCAAAGCTGTTTTAATTAAACTGTTTCAACTCATTGAAATTCCGGGATGTAGCTAGAAGCAATATATAGAGTCGTGTAACCGGTGTTGGTGCCTGTCTGTTATCGTCGTAGGTATCGGGGCGAAAACGGGTCACAGGTTCGTATCAGCTATAGGGGTGTGGTCGAACTTTAAACTTATCCAACGTTTTTAGAAAGAAGTTTACAGTCACACTTTTTTTTGGTTAGTTTTTGAAGCAGTAATGCGTGTCTTACATCAACTCAAAATTTTCAAAATAAAAGATGGCACATCTATATCAACCGCTTTAATTTATTCAGTCGACATTTGCATTATTTTAATGGATGCTTTAGATAAAAGCTTCAAAAGTAATTTTGTCAACTACTTTACTACAATCATTTCACCCGCTTTTTTAAGTAAATTAAATTATGTTAAGAGTTTAGCACAGAGTACTATTTGTACTTATGTATGGTGTTCTGTTGTCTTAGAGTGTGACCAGACATTCGTGAGCAGACCGGGAGGTCCGCTGAACGGCACCTTCCAAGCACCAGAGTTTGTCAATAGTCAACACTCACGTCAGTGCATCTACACATTCCTAGCTGGGCCTGGTCAACGTGTAGAAATCATCTTCACGTCGTTCGCCCTTCGAGGGACACCACCTGAGTGAGTACGAACAGAATTCATAACGAAAGAAATGGCGGGGTAGTTTCTAAACACACATGCAATTTGGTGGTTATCAGGAACCGTCCCAAAATTTTTGGTAAGTATTGTTAGCAGGGCCGGCGCCAAATTATTTTTTGTCCTAGGCAAAGCAAGCCATCAGTTCCAATTTCAAAGAACCGAATTTATTTTAACTTGTAACGATAAGTAATAATCAATTTTTATTATGCCATCAGAAGAATATTTTGACATACCTAGTCTTGATTTTATATTGCATGATTCAACCATTGGCCAGTTCAGTTCTGACCTCCTTTTCAAAATTATGAAGAATGTGTAACCCTATGTGGTTCATCTTTCAGAAACTAGGTACTAATACTGAAAGTGTAAGAAAATTCTTTACAGTAGTGATGAGAATAGATTTATTACAAGACCAGAAGTTCTTGTTGCAAATATTCTAAAATAACGACGAGCTATAAACTAATATGAATAATAAGCTATAATATTCTTCTTTTTACGAAACTGTGGGATTTTAAAGTCATTACTGGATCTCTTTGAGGTCTACACCCTGGTTGGTCTAATGGTAGCGCCGGTCTTGGCCGATAGAATAAACAAAATAAGGGTAACATCAAATTGGGCTAGAATGTTAGAACCAAAGCAGATTTATTATTTGTACGTCACGATTTTGCTAGTAAAGGTACTACCGATGTAAATCACCAAATTGCATGCAGGTAAATATATAATTATGTGAACACCAACACCGTACTATGAACTGGACGGTCTAGGCTGTAGGCTGTAACTGAATTGTAAATCATTGGGCTTTTATTTGTAGAGTTATTGGTGTAGCAACACAACGCATTTGTATTTGTGATTGTGATATGGTAATCGCCAGTTTGTAAAATAGGTCGACTTGTAAATGTTACAAAAATTGATATTATGTATCCACCACCATGACAGAATGGGTGACTGCCAGACAAGTCCTTAATGCACTGCAAGTAGAAGCACTTTAAACAATTTAAACAGCTAAGGGTTGTTTGGTTTATTAAAGCAAAAAATCTTACGTCACGGCATAAATTTTCCTTTCGAAAGAAAAGTTCTGTGAGTGATTGTTATGCATTAGCGATATTTGCGATAAAGGAATGAAAAAGAATGTAGAAGCCGTGACAAAATTGTTATCAGAACAAGATTGAGTGCTTTGAGGGCTTGTCGTTGAAGAAGTGCGTGCGGGATGTATGGCAAAAGTACGTTGCACGTGCAGATTGCCCGTGGCGTGGCACGTGTCGTTGACTGATCGTTCTTGTGTTGCCGTTGCCGCTGCCACAGTGGAGCTGCCGTGGGAGACCTCCCTGCGTGAGTACCATCTGAACTACTCGTTGGTTCGATGTTTGTCCATCCTCAACACACTCCCATTTACAGCATTTCCTTACTTGCAGCCGCTGTCTTTCGATGTAAACTTGGCGCTAAGTTGAAATGCGTTAAATACAAAAGAAAAAATATTGACTCAAGAAAATTTGTTTAGCTTAGTACGTATAAATAAACAGTCTACATATATTTTTTTAATTTATTACTTTTTAAATACACTTCTTGTAGAAAGCTGGACGTTTCGTTTATCTAGAATAATCATTAATTTTAAACGTATTTCAATTGAAACCAGTTCAACAATTATGCTCTGCAATACTGCATGGAATGCACATAACACCATAAAATCTCCTTTTTTAAAAATAATGATAGTTCTTCAGGCAACTGTGATGCAACATAAAATAAAATTTGCAAATCTTTTTGGAATACTTAATTAATTATCTTAATTACTTTAAACATATCATTTTCAGTTTAATGTTTATACACAATTTGCAGCTGTTCTGTGCTTGTTAAAGATATGCTTAATTCTGATATACCTATCTGTAGACGACAGTAAGTTTTTATTAAGAGTTTCTTTTCTGAATTGGCATTTAAGACAGTTTCTTGCACGTTGTTGGCTACTCGCCAATACTATTCCCGCTTCACTGCCATTGTAGATTCTCCTTTATCCTATAATTCTCAAATTGGCATCATGTGAACCTTTCTTGGACTTGGTATGTATCATGCATGTTGCCTATAAATGTTATTTATGTTAAATGTGCTTCATATTAGACAACTAAATGTTTTTCAACTTTGCAACTTATTATATACTCTCGTTGAAACAAAAAGTGGAAATAATAAAGAGAATTAATAGACACTGTATAAGCTACATATTTAAAATATATAATAAGAAGACAAGAATCTAATGCAGTAAAACAATGATTGGAGAAGAAGTTTTAGATCTTAAATAAAAAAAAATCAAATTTAACTAAAGTAAAATTTTATATCTAAAGTCTCTCAAGTAGCTGGTTCACTTTCATTCATAATTATAGACACAGAAATATAAATCCCTTCAATGCCTCAAATCCTTCATAAATATTTGAAACGCAGTATGATCTTTAGTGACGTTCGGAATACTGTAAATATTACATCCAAAAAGTCTGCATGAAGTCTTTCGAGACGCCCGTGGCATGGCTTATGCTGGTTCACTGATTGCAACATTATTCCCAACCCGTTTTGTTGTTTTTTGCTAATCCTTTCTGTTGTCTGTCGTTCAGCTGTGTCCATGAGTACATGGATGTGTATTCAGAAGTGGTCCAGCCAGACGCCGCGGAGCTGATCAACTCTCCGTTTGGTGGTCGGTACTGTGGGCCCATTCCTCCCAGACGTAGGGTGTCTCTTTATCGTGCCCTTGCGCTTGCCTTCTACACCGACAAGAACATTTCAACGAGTGACCTCTTCAGTGGCAGATACACATTTATCAATGACTGTAAGTTTGTCGGTATTGTCTTCGTCACTCTTTGTTCTATTAGGCCGTTGACCACCTAATTCGCCCCAGTTCTTTGTTTGTTGTGTCGCCAATTAATCATCGTGTTTTAGTCACTCTAGAGGGTGCACGAAACAATACTATGTTTTTTATCTTAATAAAAGCTGAGATGACCAAAGCGCTTTAACGGAATTATTGATTATGTTTATTACTTTCTAGTCATTACTTCATAAGCAAAAGGAATAATGCAAATTTTTTGAGTAGCGGCTTCAGAATGAACTTTCATAGCATCGATTTTTGCAGCGGAATACGAAGTTGGTGCTCCGGTAGCAGGAAGTCCGTGTAGTTTTTTGGTAAAAGGTGGAGTGAAGCCCACTGGAGTGATCCTGTCGCCGACTTATCCAGGTGCCTACCCCAAGGCGCTCGTTTGTACTTACCAGTTCCTCGGAGTACCAGGTCAGAGAATTCGTCTGGAGTTCAGGGATTTCGACCTGTTTTTCGGTGGTCCTCAGTAAGGGCTCCGGTATTGGTTTTGTTAACCCTCTAATTACTGTTTTTTCAGTTGTCCGTTTGATTACGTAAAAGTGTATGATGGACCAGACAATAGTTCAGCTGTAATTGGCACGTACTGCGGCCAACAACGCAATCTCGTCATCTACTCGTCCGAGTCTTCTATCTTAGTTACGTTCGTCACCCTCCCACGCACTGCCAACACTCAAAATAGAGGCTTTAAGGGCATCTTTGAGTTCTCGAACTCCTTTACCAAACTAGGTGAGTGTTATTGCTGTAATCAACGAGAAGTATTAAATTTCTTGAAACTGCCCTTAATTGTTGTTGGGATGATTGACGTTTGCGTTCATCTCGTCAATAGCTAGATGAAAACTTTTTCTTTATTACTGCGTTCGGAACTCGGACAATCCCAGATGTGTGAAAAATTTTATTCTACACTTTTCCTCATTTTTTGATAGCTTGCAGGAGAAAGGAGTGAGAAATAATGATTTACTATGGAACCTCCATGTGATATTCAAATCCGTAACGCAACATTTACATATAAATCTAGCCAATTTTTCGTCTCGGAATAAACTAATCCAATACAATAGATGGCGGCTTTCAACTGGATCATCGTTGACGATTTGCGTGCTAGTTTATCTAGATGACTGCTGTGGCTCAATGTAGACAAATTTAGTTGGAGAGGATAAACTAGATTTATGTTTTTTTTTTATGTTTCAGACTTTATAAGCAAAAACGACGGTCAGCACATACGAGGTACTGAGTGCGACCAGAAAATTTTGAGCAAGAAGGAGTCCAGCGGGTTCGTGTTCAGCCCCAATTACCCGTTCCCCTACATGCCCAAATTAGCCTGTCGATACTTCATTTATGGAATGCAGGATTCTCAACACCTGGAACGCGTCAGACTCGAGTTTGTGCTCTTCGAAATTCCCAAGGGGCCTAAAGGAGAGTAAGTTATTTGTCGCCATCTATTTGAAAGAGTTTTGAAAATTTTTAATTATGCTTTTAAAATTAGTTTATCTGGTCGTTGTGAGTTCCGCACATGCTTGAAGGGAACAGCGAGTCTGAGTTTAAGGCGAGAGGTTGATGGAGCCGGTGGATAGATTTTCACCATAAGTATCATACTTTCCTTCCTTCAGATATGATATCTTGGAGTTTCTCCGCAAAGACTCGTAACGCCCACGCGGTTAATGTGTTAACACGGCACCTTCGTCGCCATCCGAGCGCCTCTCTAAATTTTTGAATGTAAAAGTTACGATATGAGAAAATACGATGAGATATGAAACCGTGTGCGCGACGATATTAAATATTAACCAGATATCCGAGCACATTCCTCTTGAAAGCATATCGCAATATCAGCAGAGAACCTGGTAACTTGGTTGTCTTGCCGGTAAGAAATCAATGTTGGCACAGTTGAGGTGGCACCATTATCAACGCGCATTATTCGGAAAGCAAACTGGCTCCACGAGCACCTGAGTCCCTCGTTTAGCAAACGATAAACCGCTAATTAACCGGATGGAATTCGCAATAACCTGTACTTTCCTATGCAATCTCACGCGCTCGCAAGCTAAATCTACTTACCGAGGTCTCCGTTGTTTCTAATTACGACACATAAATCTTTTATGCGACAAAATTGCCCGATTACCAAGCAAATTTTCTGTTATTAGTATAATTCTGGGCAATCTAGATCGAAGCTTTGAAAAAACATCAAGCACATGAACAACTGATTGTAGTAAAATTTGTTGGCTGGACCAGAATGCAGCAACTATGATTCGTCTAACAGAGTTTGCTCATTATTGACGACATAGACAAATTAGCACAAAAAGGCATCTAACAAATAAAAAAATTAATGAGCACCGGGCTGACAACTGAGAATTTTCAGAACTTGCAAGAAAAGTTAGAAATTATTTAAAGCAGTGATACAGGCGATTAATTTTAAATTTGGAAAATAGTTTATTTCTAATTTTTGAAATAACTGCCTCTTGTATATTTGTTTCCTGGTAGTATTTGACAACATACAATGCTTCAAAATTGCAAAATGTATAAAGTCGATATATGGTGAAGAAACTAAATCATGGTGTAGAAATTAATAAATCTAAATTAATAAATCTAATTACAACAATGGCAATTTTTTTCTAAAGCAACTACACTTCTGTAATCCCGCGCTTAGTCTAAAATGTATGATTTTTATGTAGCTTTTCACCCACAAATAGTAAAAATTACTTATTGTATAAATATATGATTACATACATGAATACATGAATACATAATTTGCAATATTAATACTGCAAAATTAGAACTATCTTTTATTTTGTCTTTTTATTACGTCTTTGTTAATTAACACAGACGTAGGTATTGCTTAATTTCTTTTTGAACCAAAGTTTTTAAATTCTAGAAAGTCGGCAAATGGCGGAGGCGCCAGGTGAATATACTGAGTTCAGAACTTATAACTTTTTAATTACCGTCCTATCTAGACAAACTTTGAGAGACGTCATTAAAATGTCAAAATTGTTTAATACATAGATATATAAATGTAAAATTATTACCAAATACATAAATACCGCTAATGTTGTCTTTATCAGCAGTTTTCCGAAGAAGGTTCGAACAATTTCTGTAAATTATAGAAAGTCGACAAATGGCGGAGGCGCCGGGTGAATTTCATAACATAAAAATTTATTAAAAATTAGCAATTAAAATTGCCAAAAATAATAAATTTTTATTAAGAAGACTACGATTAGCTCATTCCTGGGAGCTTAAAACTATTTCAGTGCGATACTTATTTCAAAACTTATAATTTTTTAATTACCGATCTATCTACCTAGACAAACTGAGCGATTTTATCAAAAAGCCAAATTATTTATTACGTAAATATGTAACTGTAAAATCATTAACAAAAACATAAATACCGCTAATGTCTTGATCAGCAGTTTTCGTAAGAAACTTCGAACAATTTTGACAAATGGTCGAGAAATGGCGGAGGCGCCGGGTGAAATCCATAACATAAAAATTTATTAAAAATTAGCAAATAGAATTGCTAAAAAGAATAAATTTTTATTAAGAAGACTACGATTAGCTCATTCCTGGGAGCTGAGAACTATTTCAGTGCGATACTTAGTTCAGAACTTATAATTTTTTAATTACCGATCTATCTACTTAGATAAACTGAGCGACTTTATCAAAAAGCCAAATTGTTTATTACGTAAATATGTAACTGTAAAATTATTAATAAAAACATAAATACCGCTAATGTTGTCTTTATCGGCAGTATTCGTAAGAAACTTTGAACAATTTTGACAAATGGTCGACAAATGGCGGAGGCGCCGGGTGAATTTCATAACATAAAAATTTATTAAAAATTAGCAAATAGAATTGCTAAAAAGAATAAATTTTTATTAAGAAGACTACGATGAGCTCATTCCTGGAAGCTGAGAACTATTTCAGTGCGATACTTAGTTCAGAACTTATAATTTTTTTAATTACCGATCTATCTACTTAGATAAACTGAGCGACTTTATCAAAAAGCCAAATTGTTTATTACGTAAATATGTAATTGTAAAATTATTAACAAAAACATAAATACCACTAATGTTGTCTTTATCGGCAGTTTTCGTAAGAAACTTCGAACAATTTCGACAATGGTCGACAAATGGCGGAGACGCCGGGTAAATTCCATAACATAAAAATTTATTAAAAATTAGCAAATAGAATTGCCAAAAACCATAAATTTTTATTAAGAAGACTACGATTAGCTCATTCCTGGGAGCTTAGAACTATTTCAGTGCGATACTTAGTTCAGAACTTGTAATTTTTTAATTACCGACTTAGACTACTTAGATAAACTGATGGACTTTATCAAAATGCCAAATTGTTTATTACGTAAATATGTAACTGTAAAATCATTAATAAAAACATAAATACCGCTGATGTTGTCTTTATTAGCAGTTTTCGTAAGAAACTTCGAACAATTTCGACAATGGTCGACAAATGGCGGAGGCGCCGGGTGAATTCTCTAACGTTAAAATTTATAAAAAGTTAACAAATAAGATCACCAACGTAGTAATATTTTCTTAACGAAACTATCATCAGCCTCTTCTTGACAATTTAGAACTGTTTTACTGCGACATCTAGTTCAAGACTTGTGAACTTTTATGTAACCAATTAGCCACCAAACTTTGAGAAAGTGCGCCAATTCAAATTGTTTTGCAGTTGTTCGGATGGTTATTTGAAAATATACCTGAAGGGCCAGGAGACCACCGACTCGTACGACAAATTTGACTACGAGATGTGCGGCGAGGAAAGTAAACCCGCCATAGTGGTGTCCGATGGACCCAGATTGGTGATGGTCTTCAGTAGCGGCGAACTCATGGGGCGGGGGTTTAAAGCTAACTACACATTTGAGACTGGTTAGTTCAATATCACTAACAATATCCGCTTGCATGCAAATACACATTATGCTATTTGTAGAGTACCGGATTCCTGGTACGGCCGCACCGGATGGTACCTGCACATTTACATACCGCAGCATCAGCAAGAAGAAAGGTGAATTTAACTCACCTAGGTATCCATCTAATTATCCAAGTGACACCAACTGCACATATTCGTTTTTGGCGACAAATAACGAACAGGTTACGTTAGTTTTCGACAACTTTAAGGTCCGCGCCGATTCCGCGAATGCTACTACTGGCTCCTATGGGTATATAATCGCGATTTTTTGCTCTTTACCTTAAATTCTTTTTTAGAGCGTATGTATGCCAAGAGGACTGGTTAGAAGTATATAACATTTATCGAGACGGTACGGAAAGAATGGTCGGACGGTACTGCGGGACGACGGCCCCAGGTCCCATCGAATCGAACCGAGGGGCCATGGGACTGAAAATTATCTTGCATGCCGATTCTGAAGGTGTCTACAGCGGATTTAAAGCACGATACAGTTTTGAAACAGCTAAATCAATATTCGGCGATTGCGGAGGCAACGTAAGCAATTTAGAGTCCGGAATTATTTCCAGTCCTAAGTTTCCCGGCGACTACGACGGTCCAATAAAAGGGTTGTCGTCGAAGAGCTGTAATTGGTACGTCAGCGTCAGACCAAAGTTCAAAATAATGCTCAATTTCGAGAGGTTCGCAGTCGAAGGGGAACCTGTTGGTAAGTATTCGTGACGTACGAAGAACATGTATGCCTCGATGATTCAATAATGTAACCGTCAGCGAAAATACATCAGTCGCGTTGTATTTATTTATATAAGCCGAAACAAAGGATACGATGCTGTTTGAGCCTGTGGCTTGTAGTAAATAGAGAAGTTTGCTAAATTAGCAGTACGTTTGACGTTGTAAGTTGCCGTCTTTACTTGTTCAAACAGCAATCTCGAGGGTTCGGCTCTATAAAAGACCACTTAAAAGACGCAAGTTGGAGAAGCGTTGGATAACGAAACCGGAATAGACTTTACATTACAACTTAATAGCTTCTGCTTTATCGTCAGATGGATAACTTTCCTCCCTCTAATAGCAAAGTCTAAAAATAGGGGTACTTTTGATTTTAGGCCGAGGCTGTCCCGCTGCCGTTTTGAGACTGTGGACAGACTTGACGGCATCGCCGATAGAATTGTGCGGAGAGAAGACCCCAGGTGACAAATGGCAATACCTTTCCATCTCTAATGCAGTTCGGTTTAGGTAAATAATATTTCCCTGCCGCGTTGTTTATGATATTTCTTATCGTGGTGTTCTTTGCAGTTTTGTAACAGCAGACAAGGCCGTGGGAGCACAGGGTTTTAAGATTGTTTGGACGGAGGTTCAGGAAGGGCCGAGCTGCGATGAATTTCAATGCGAAAGAAGCGGTTTTTGTATAGCGAACAAATTGCGCTGCAATATGGTCAACAACTGCGGTGCCGACGACAATTCAGATGAAGCCGACTGTGAGTGACGCAATGGTTACTATAATAATATGGTATCTTATTCCAAATTTGCATTATACGCAAAATTTGATTTCTAAGTAAAGTAATTTATTAGCTCGGAACAACGCCAGTTTGGTAGAGAAATAATTACAAGCAGGGGTGGTTTTGAGATTGAATATTGCATGACATTTACATTCTGTGTTAATGATTCAAAATTTATGCCTTGTTTTCAAACTCATTCCATGCCAAGTTGTGTGCTGTAAAGAATGATTAAAGTTCGGTGCTTTATTAAAATCACAGTAAGAACTTTAAATATAAAATCAGGTTTAATTATGTAGAAATGACGTGAATGATATTTAGTTGCACATGCTACAAATAAATGGTTGATGGTAGCATCAGCAGCTATTTGCTGATGGAAAACATGTTCTGTGATGCCGATAGCTTCACAGACCATGTTCTTCACTTTGTGGATAATCGAGCTAGTGGTGGCAGGTCGTTGTTATGTGTGTGCAGGTGAATCACACGCGTCGCGTCCCCTAAGCCTCCTGCCACCACTGTTCTTGGCGACGCTGCCGATGCTGAGGCTGGCGTGATGCCCTCCCGAACAGCATGCTTCTCTCACGCTCACGTGAGTCTCTACTACTCTATTATACTGCTATCACTGCCTCTCATCCACCATCCAAATCACGCACGA
The DNA here is from genome assembly GCA_951805265.1 of Schizotus pectinicornis. Lineage (NCBI taxonomy): Eukaryota > Metazoa > Arthropoda > Insecta > Coleoptera > Pyrochroidae > Schizotus > Schizotus pectinicornis. The sequence continues at coordinate 14,436,564 of OX638202.1, read as the reverse complement.
TCATTTCACCTCATACAAGTGTTTGTGGTAGCAGTGCTTCAGCCTCCGGTTAACATTGGATGTTTGTCGGTCTGCGGTAGACTTCCAATGGTGAACTGGACTTTATCATCAATAATTAGTAACTCTATCATCTCAGGAGTGTTCACTAAAGTACAATTTACGGATTGTCAGTTTTCAAACTAAATTTTAATACACCTTGATGTAAATATTTGTGGTTTTCCCTTAAAACTTTCAAGTAGATGGTATTTGTGGTTTTGAGTTGTTTGTCAATACCGTAAGCTATCTGAGTTTGAGGTTTTAAGGCAAGTAAACCAATGTGTCAAGGTATATGGAACACTTCTTAAATTTAGAGACTCAATTCAAGAGAGATCGATGAGGCTAGAGGTGGACGCCCCTGTGGTGGATTGGCTTCTGTTGATGAAATTTTAATTGTCGTTTGCTTAGGTTCCGTGGAAGTGCCCCAGGAAGACCACACGTTGCTGTACGTGTGCGCCATCGCCGCCATCCTCGTGGTGTTGGTGACGTTGTGCGTGCTGTGTCACAGAAAGCGTCGTCGGCGTCGACGAGGTCTGCACCGTCCCCTGCAGCTGCCCGTCCCGTCGGGCTCGTCCAGACGTCCTCCGCAGCACGTATGCGAAGAACTGGGCGAGCGCTACGCCAGTGTGGACAGTGTTTGATGGTGGCTTCCACCCCCCGGTCGTCGTCATCCGCACATCTTCCTCTTACGGTTACTGCCGCCGTCAGCAATACGCTCACTTTACAGGGTCACTCGGTCGCGTCTCCGTTTTATCTAAATAAATAGGATTACATTTACGACTAATTATGGTTGACCTCCCGCCGTGTTGTTTGTTACATATGATGTTTGTTCGAGCGCTCCCCCGCAGCAGGCGGGGGTTATTTTAATAAATAAAATATTTGCATTTGCAAAACTACCAACTCCGACCAGCAGCGTTTCACGTCCAGCTTCGATGACAAGCCAATTATTCGCATTTGCATATTGCGTTTCTTCAAGAGATCAAATATTTCCATAAAATCCCCATAGCTCACCACTACGCAATTTGACCAAATACGTCCTAATACTCTAATCTATTAAGCTAGACAATAATAAAGCAATTTCATATTTTTCAGTAAGAGGTAGGGATCTTGTAACGGATAGTTGTATTAAAAGTATTATCGAAATTTCGAGAGCTAGTAGGTGATTGTGGCCCTTTGTTAAATCACCCTTCGAATAACATAAGAAAATACAACGTGAACTAATCTTTTACCAAATACTTTGAATTTAACAACTCTAGAAAAGTTTTACATAAAATTATCCGAATGTTTCCATAGCTATACTGTGATTTTTATATCTTCGAATGCTTCAACTTTGAAACCATCAATTTATTACGAAGGAAATAAAAAAGATGCTTCAGAAGAATCTCTCACTTCCAATCTAACCTTAATCGAATTTTTGAGCTTCCTCGTCTCAAAATAGTCGTGGCTCTTAAAAGAAGTCTTCTTAGAATAATTGTCTTTAAACTATTACAGGGGTGCAGAACCTCTACACCGACACTTAGTGACTGTTATATAAATGTTAATTTATTGGGAGAGAAATTGAAATCGATTAATTTTACTACTTACTTAAATTTGATTCAGGGCAGTATCAGAATTTGTTGGTATGTTGGACGTCGTGATGGTGTTGGTCGCATGTTGGTCCCAGTTGTTGGTTGGACAATCACTAGCTCAGTATTGCTGACGGCTGGCCGGCACGCCGAGCGGCCTCGGCAACTTGTGGAGTCAATAAACAGTGACGAAACAACACACTCACCCCCCACCCGAAGATATTTTTTAACAATGTCGATACCTAACCCAGCATCTAAACAATAATAGTAATAAAACAAATCACGTGTTTTAATAAAAGTATAAAATAAATGTTAGTGCGATGTATACGCAAGACGTAGTTAATTGTTCGTGAACTACGTGAGAAGCGGAAGTTAGTGCACAACGAGACGAGAAGGGAATACAACCTGACTAGGTTCAATCGATATATTTTGTACGTCGATAGGTTTTTGCGTTGATCACAAGTTTGTAACTTATATATAACATTTGCAATAATAGATAGTTTTGCACAATCTCGCACAAACAGAGCTATTGAACTATCGACGTTCAAATTGTTACATGAAACAGGTGCTCTAGATTTTATTTTTACAACGAATATCCATCTTCCTGGCGCATAGGTCCACCAGAGGGCGACGTAGTTAAAGAAGTGCGTGGCGCAACATCTACAACTGCCGTGTTATAGATCATTTAATTGCTTTCTCAAGTAACTTCGGGGAAAAACTGGACCTGTTCGTTCACATGTTGTTATTGATGATACAGAGACTGACTGACGTTAGTACGTTAGTTTCGTCGAAATCATGAACTCGTAATTAGTTACTATTATAATCCAATACATATTACAGACGATTGTATGCACTTTATTTAAAGATGTCTTTCGAAAACAATACTTTGATGTAGCTATATATATATTCAAAATATGCTCAGTTAAATTGAGTCTGACTTGTTTAGATACGTTATTATTCATTGCTTGTAGTCTACTGCCGCAACCCCCCTTACGGATGCTCAAACGGTATATTATTTTCATTTGTACATTGCCACTCAAACTAGTGCTGCATTTTTGTAAAATCCACATGTTGATGGGATTAAGCATAGCGTGAAACACAATCGAATTCATATCGCCCTATTGTTATAGCAGAACGAAAAAGTTACCCACAACAACAATTGTTACAGCTCGGTTTCGATAATTATGGTTCTATTAAATTAAGGCGTTGTAGAAATGATATAAAAGCAGCGATTTTGCCAATCGAAGATTGTTTTCTTCTCACTTCGAGCATATCGCAAGGGAATTGACGGCGAGGCGCTGATTCGTTTGTAAAGTATCTAATTCTATTAGCGTTACTGTGTTATTACTTCTTGATTATTGGGCTTCCTACAGACTTTCCAAGTCTTACTCGTATACAGTCTACCATTAGTGCGAGCTGCTCCACATAGAGTAGAACACCTACGATACTACAACGATTGGAAGTCATTGGTGATTTAACTGAGTATACACTACTCGACCGCGTCTTGGTGCTGGAATTGTAATAAACCCAATCACTTTTCGTCATATTTCAAGTAACACACCAAAATATAGTGAGCTTTTTGCCGACAGCTCCAAGACGATGTTCGACCAATGACTGTAAAAGTATAACATTTTCATTGTGTTTGATTGGCATTGCAGAAAACGTTGTACTAACAAACTAGTTAAATATAGTCGTCAAGCTGACGTAAAAGATGATTGTAAAAATATATGTAAAATAAATAAAATCGTTGGAAATAACACAGTGATTGTGAATATTCTGCAATTAGTTATCATTTCAGTTTCAGTCGTCATTTCGTGAATCACTCTAGAGTTGTCAACAATTTCCGTTATTTTGTAAAATAAAAACAGAACACCAAGTAGAATGATAATTTACTGCGAACGTTGTTGTAATTGTCTTCCCAGACAGTCATTGTGTTTTTTTCAAAATAAATAATCTGTACTCTAGGATAGCTTAACGAAATTATCCTAATAACTGCAACGTTATCCGTTTGCCTTGTTTCATAGGCAGCTTGACTGACCGAACTGCGGCTCCGCGTGACCGATCAGTCACCAAAGTACGTAATTGTGGACTATAATGATTCTTTCAAAAATTAGCAAATTTGCCCGGGTAGCAATAATTCTGCTGGCCACAGTTCGATCGAGGTGCTGCTACGTAAAGAAAGTAGTGGGTTTGATTGGTTGCAGTAGCGTATGCACTCAGTATAAGTAGGCCTCGGCCAACACATTGTTAATTATTAGGATGGGACTTTATTTTTAAATATTATTCACTCGGGATAGATATTTATATAATATTATTATATGTATGTATATTTCATACATATGCAGTTGCTGAGTGACGGTGTTAGTAAATTAGTCACTGTCATTTACATAATATAATCAATCACGGACAACTGCCAAATCGACTATTGTGCTTGGTCTGGACACGAAGCCTGGTCGAGAAATTGCTCAAAACCTTACGGTACCAGCGCGACTACTTTTCAAAAGTCGCAATAGATTGGTCCTTTTGGTATTTTCGACCGGGTTGCGGGCCCAGACTGATGTTGTTTTTTCGAAAATTTGGCGGTTGACTCAATTGAGCACGGCGCGGCTTCCATACTCACACATGCAACTGCAAACGCGCGCACTTTGTTATAACGATTTGTAGAGAATACAGTTCCACGAGATGCATCTCCGAGTTTTGTTCATTTCTCATCAGTCATTATGTTTTAAGACACTTTCAACGATGCAACTTGCGGTTCTGTCGGTGAACAACAACATACATACATTTGCCGGATGGGCGACCGTATCTGGATCACCAGGCGTTTGTTATTGTATTTTTGCAAAACCCCATACAACACGATGTAAAACTCGTTGCCCGTTCGGCAACGAATTACTGTAATTCGAATTTTCATCTAATACATTTAAAAAAAAAAATATGTTATTTGTTAATTAAAAGCTGTTAAGTACTGTTAAGGTGAGGGAGGTCGCATCAACTGTAAATTAATTACAATTACTGTATCAGATGCTCACAAGCGACAAGAACTCTACAAAATAAAGTGTATTCCACTGTATTCATTATTATTCACATTGAGTTTGCTCTAATAATCTTGCCCTCACAGAATTATTGCATATAAGTTCTGCCGTAAAGAGTTGACTAGTCAGTTTCCGCCCAGATTTTAAATTAGTTAGATTACCAAACATACAGGAAATTGGCGCCACAATGTCTGGGTAAACCACAGCCTAACGAACATTTGAAACCGATTACAAAATTTTATAGCCCATTAACTTGACCGAGACGTGACTGAAAACCATAACAAATTCAAAGTCTCATAAACAGATGGTCGTCAGCGCTTGTGTAGCGGTTTCGATATGTGGCGAAAGAGCTCGATAAGTTGCCAAAAATTTTCTTTAGTAGAAAAATACGAAAAAAATTTTGAACTACCAGAATCTCGTTTTATGACTTTTTTTGGTGGTTCTAAAAAAATTTGTGGACCCTTCAATCTGAAAAATTGCTATTTCCGCTTCAGAAACAATATTTTTTTCCTCTGGCCTCAAGTAACGCACAGCGTGGATTTTCATTTTGCTCGAAAAAGCAATAATTGGAGAATCAATATCCATTTTATGATACGAGAGAATATACACAATTAAATCCTATATGCACTATTTTGTTAGTCACATCTATTAAAATCAGTAAAGTTTCATGTTCAAATAGGTGTCATTTCATTTTTCACGATATGGATTTTATTCTTTTTTATGTAGATCGATAGCTTAAGTATTAAGATGATATGATCTCGCATAACCCCTAGTCGCGTTTCAAACATAAAGTTTCTAGAACAAGAAATGTAAGACGCGGTTAATTACGGTTTGGCAAGTTGTGTGAACGCGACGGAGATAGCGTATACGGTAAACGTAGGCACTGAACAAAGAGAGCAACACAGCATTTTTAATGACCGGAAAAATTGTGGTAAGCGGAAAAATGGTCAAATTATCATAAATAATTTATTTTTCAAATCAATATCATAAAGAGCTGATAACAATTGATCAAATAAATTCGTCAAAATAGTAGGTTATGAAAAATTACTATTATTTTATTTCATCACATTTATATTGTTGTCTTTTATTTTATGGTTCTAAAATAAAAAAATTACGATGTAAATGAAAAATAACTTGCCTTCTTTGTCTTTATCTACCGCCTTCCCACTCGTAATAGCAACGTTTTAATAAAATAATAAAAAAAAATGTAAGAGGAAAGATTGTCGGTGTTTGCCATTAATCCCATTGAAACTGATATCGCAGATAGATTAGACGTAGAGGAAATAATTAGTGAGTTTTCTTTATTGAAAGTGCTAAAAGTGCTCATGTAAATAAATTTTAAACAGAAGTAGCCATTATTATTTCATTAGATATACCTACTTATAGAAATTATTACAGGAGTTTTTCTTGCTATACATTTTTGTCCTAATATTCAAATAATGTATACATCTCACATTTTCTCACATTTTTAGTTTTTAAATTACAGACAAAAATTTCATTCAAGCTTTAATTTTTTTAAGCAAAAACCATTGGAGTTAGACTTTTTAACGAAGCATTGTCAAGGCACTTTTTACAATAAATCTAAATCTGCCATTCATCCAACTTTGGTTTTTCTTATGGGCGTCATATTGGATTTTAGCATTGATTGACTTTTATTTTTTGATTGCAACACAATACTTTTTTACATTTATGCCTAATTTTTAAAATTTTTAATGGTGAGAAAAATTTTCATTCACATTAATATTCAGTATAAAAATGCGCAACTTTGCCCTAATTTAACCGACTTTGTATCTCTGAGATTAAGCGAGCTCTCGAAAAACGGACACCCTGTATAATATGTTAATAAAGATCAATTCATATAGTATAAATTTATTTATTGTTTTATTTATTTTATTAAATACGTAATGATATATGAATACTACTGATGTAGTTTGAAAAATACATACTACATATTCTACATTTTTGGGCGGCAGTTGCTATCTTCCACAGTGCACACACCTCGGCACATACCTCTAGATTTCCTACAGCCGGGCCTGTAGGTACTTTATATTATTTATGCTAATTTGAAAGGGCTTTTATTATTAACATTTGTCAGTCTTCTTCATACCGCTACATCATCCGACAATTAAAGATTGCTGCACGCGATAATTAGCAAGATCCCTTGGATATTGTTTACTAATTATATGGTCGGCCTTATCACATTCCACACTTTTCTCCATGTACAAAGACGTGGAACGAGAAGGAATAAATACGTGATGACTAGGGCAACGTCAGAACTACTTAGTTATATTTAGCTCTTTATCACCGGATCGGAAATAAAACCCGAGACCGATTTCAAAATCTCAAATATAAACAACACGATGCACGCTGGAATCGCAAAATTCTTGTAGAACAGCGCCAAAACCCTCACACGGGAAAACCCCTCAAATATATAATGGTTTTACGTATTGTTGACTGCCGCGATCGGGCGGAATTGTCGAGAGGATCCATTTGGTAGCCCTCCACGAGTTCTTGGTTTTACGAAAAACGGGAAGGCCTAACTCATTTCTGTTTTTAGGATTATAAAGCTGAAGAATTGACCTTTCAGCTAAAAGAAATATAAAAGCAGTAAAAAAAAATCCCTACGTAATACGTGGCTTCAAAGTTGCCAAACTTTGAAAGGTTGTTACTTTATAACAAAAAAAATGCGATTAAAAATTACTTTAGCCAAATCTTTGATGTTTTGTCATTACGTGGGTCAAAGGAGAACTTGATTGTATCATTAGGTTGCTCTAACGCCATGAACTACGAAAGCGTGTTTTGCCGTTTTCTCGCCCGTTTCTTACGGCAGTCTTAATCAAGAGTACATTTTTAAATCACCAAACAGATAATGAAGGTCAAGAAGATCATTCTTTGTCGAAAATTATCACATACAAGAGGCACAAAGGACGAAAGTGTAATTCACCATTTTAGATCAGAGTTCATTTAGGAATGAATGCAAAAAAAAGAAATTGCGCAAATATATATCTACTTCTACAGCATAGGCATCTTCTATATAAAAGTCAAAAATCAACGGCTGGATAATCTTCTCAATTGAGGCCACAAGAAGAATTTGTTAATTTCTTTCCATTCATTTTTCAGCTTTATCTTGCAAGTTTTTCTACCGCTCTTTCTTCAGTCATGTCACCCAGATGTTTTTTATCGTTCGAATAAAAATTCACTTCTACATTCTTCAGTGCAGTAAATTTTCCGGCTATTCAATGAGTATAAATTAATTTAATTTTTTTTAAGAATAAAAGAAGTTGGTAAGAAGAAGGATTGTAAGGCTTTGAACTCATCAAACTCTACTTATGAAAAATCTTGAATTTTTTTTTGCTGTCCCACAAATTATCCATTCTTCCCTATAAAGTCAAATGATCAGTTATTCCTTGTGTTACTTTTATTTCTTTTATACACTTTCACTTTCAAAATTTCACACAACATCAAAACATCAAGTAAACCTCTCTTATATTAAACGGTAATAGAAATGATGTGGCCATCGCTGCCACCCACATAAAGTTTTCCACTGTCGCCTGCTGCCATTGTGTTAATGACAAGATCTACAGGACACGACTCCTCCAATTTAATGTTATCATTGTCAAATTTCCAGTGTTTTACGACTTTATCCCATCCGCCACTGAACAGTGATATTTTGCCGTCCCAATCTGCCCCCTTTAAAGCGTTAATGATCATTTCATGCGCACCCTGAAATATTAGACTTTGTAAGTAATGAATTGATGTTTTAATTTATCCGAACCTTGAAGAGAGTTGGTTTATCAAAATGTCCAGTAATATCTACCACGGTTAAATCCTTGCCTTCTCTAGTCGAGAAAACTAATTTGTTGTTAATAACAGCAAGAGGAGATCGTCCCATCATAGTTTTCTTGATGCCAAATTGAGGTTTGTCTCCTGAAATTTTAATATTTTTTTGGTAATAAAACTCTTTCAATTAATTATGAAAAGAAATGATTACCTCCCAAATGCAGATCGGTGATGACTACATCGTTATCCTTCGACGTGAAGAGAAGGTTTTTGTGCACAACCAATCCTTTTACGGGCTCTGCTACGTTGATGGAACCAAAGGACGAACCCTTTTTGTATATTTTTACCTAAATACGCATATATTTTGTAGATTTAATAATTTCTATTAATATTATTTCTTTACATTGCCTGTATCATCGCCAAAGTATAAAACGTCATCTGCCCAACGGATTACCCAAAATTCACAGTCTGGGTCAGTAATAATGGTTCCCTTTTCCTTAAGGGTGTCAAGTTCCCATCCTTTGACGGTACCTTCGTTAGAACATGAAAAAAGGGTGTCGTTGCTAGCCGCCAGAGAATAAACGGATCTGGTGTGAGCCTGGACTTGGCCCAATAGAGTTAAATCATTACTCCAAACCTACCACAAAAAATAGTAATTATTGTAAAACGGTACAAGAGATTATTGTTTTTTTCTTTGTTTTATTACCTTGATTTTACCATCGTCTCCGGCACTGTACACCTTTCCTTTGTGAAAAAGTAAGTGGTTGACGTCCCGCCCATGCTTGTCGGCGTCGTCAGCTCTGGTGCTTATCTGCATCGGCATTTTCTGAAATAAATGACTCGGATGTATTTACTTTTCGTGGAGTTCTATAAATAATATATGTATCTTTATAGTAGAATTTAGTATTTTTTTAAGTAAACTTAAATCTGAAAAATTTTGATTTTTTTTTTCTTTTGAAGTTTTTCAACTTTTATTGAAAACAAAAATTCCTGCACTCTAGTCGTGATGCATTTTTCTCTTCTTGGCTTGGCGGAAAAAGTCGTGCACCTGGTGCCTAAATAAACTTGCGCATGTAGCTTTAGATCACCTCTGTAATAGTGGGTGGAGAATTACGTGGCTCCTATAAATAGTTTATCAATATTTACACTGTAAGGTAACAAAGTGATTGATCTATTACTAAAAAAATAAGCAACATATTTACAACATTAATATTTATTTTCACTTATTTTAAATGGTCATAAAATTAAAAAGTATCAAAGTTCGAAATGTTTAAAGAAATGGTCAGAATCGAAACCTGAATTTTAGAACCGCGAAAAATTCGACAATAAGATTTCAGTTTTTGAAGTTTTAATTTGATACTGTTAATTTACTTAATTTATTGTTGACATTTTATAGTATCTCAGCAAAATCGCAGATGGTACGCTACACTGTATATCTTTCGCTTTAGTGGATAAACAAACAATGGTTTTATAAACTAAAGGAACTAAATTTAGACGACTGTAAAATCAGATATTTGATATCGGCTGCCATTTTTGCTCACCTCAATGTAGGCATTTTGGTCATCTGCACTATTCGTATAAAAAACACAATTTTTACAGTCTCTGAATGGAGCTAATCTTTTAATATCGTACTTTATGTTTAAGAGAAATATGAAAAAGGATCAAAAGTTGAATCACTTTGATTTTTCTAAGTGTGTAGTCTTCAAATTTGATAAGATTTTTTTAGTGCAGTTATTCATCTTTTTAAGTTATTTAAGTAATTATTATAACAATCTAAGAATAATTTGTAGCAGACCATTATCAAATTCCAAAGATGTGTTTAGATTGTACATTATTCATTGATGACAATCTCAGTGTTAATTAATATAATTTAGACTCATCATAATATCTGGGCAAATTTCCTTGTTTGCGTTTGCATTTTTTAATTCTTTAATTTACTTTTAGTTTAACTTAATCACCGTATATTTAATAACAAATTAAATATAGAATTATTCTTATGGATAAGATGTGGGTATCATAAGTTGTTTGTAAAGTTATTTCTTAAACACAATACTCCAATTTACCGAACAACTAAGTACGTTCTTTTCTTTAAAAAAATGGAAACATATTTCCTTGCGACTTAAGAAACCATCACCATCGTATGTTAATTTTGAAAAACATTTTTGATTAGTAGGTATGTATAATCAGGAAAATATTATGAACATCAAAATTACTTGCTTACTTTTTATTTGAACTGTAAACTTTGTTAAACTTCCTAATACTTTCACTTTCGAGTCAGCTATACAATAACTTGCTGGAGGCTTCTTGAACTTGCATATATACTCTCGGGGCGATTAATATAGATCGCGTCCTTCTATTTTTAAGGTACTTGAAAATATCTCTGCTGATCGTTTTTTTGTTTACAGAAGGAAATTTACAGAATGTATTATTTTAGTTTTGTAATTTGGTCAACAATGAACATATACATATGTGTTTAGGTAAACTTGTATGACATCGAATAAACAGGTTAACAAGATGCGCAATAAAGAATTAATTGTGATACAACGTCGCTTGTAAGACTGCCAGGAATATTCTACCGCTCCAATTTGCAATTAATTTGAGTTTGTAGTAAGGAGTTGCTGCAACAGTCTACATAGTAATGGATTATTTAATAAGAGGAAAGGTACGTGAGGAAAGAGGCAATGGTACTTTTTTCACATACGTCTGCTAAAATCTGCACTTTAGTTGCAAGTTCTTTTCAAGTATCATTTTTTTTTAATTATAATAATAAACAATAATAATTTTAACGTGGATATTTTGCATTCCACAATACTTCTCTTTTTTCTAATTGCACCACCATTGATGCTAATAGATTTGAGATATTGAATGAATTGGTGAGAGTATTGTGTAGTAAAGCTGTCATTCACTACTCCGCAACAGATGAAACAATAACTCTTCTCAGAGCATCTTTTTCGAGCCTCCAGCTAATGATCGTTTTTCATTGTGTGATCATTTGGGGAGAATACTATTGTTATTGAACAAAACAGTAAGCTATTACCTTTTGCTCCACCATTATCGCGCTTTCTTTGGTGTTAATGCAATATGAATCTCAAAAGTTTGATCTCCTGCTATTGTGTACTTAACATTGTCAATAAAAAACTTTTAGGACGAGACCACTTGACAGAAATACCTTCCACCCTCAACCCTTAATGTGCCAATTAATCTTTTTTTAATAGCAAGTCAGTGAACAATTTAATTCGTGGAATAATTACTTAACAGCCCTTTTAAGTATTATTTGTTATGATTTATTAAAAATTTCCAATGTTTAATTAAATATCTATGCAATTTGATAAGTACATACTTAGTCATTAATTAATATTAGAGGTCAAGTCTATTTGCTTGTGGCATTCTGAAGTATGTTATTTGTTACGTTATTTTTATTTTCTGGCTAGAATTTGCCTATTGAGATTTGTAGTCTGGTGAATGTTATCTAGAAAAACCTGGAACAATATAAAATTAAACTGATGCAGGTGCGTGAAAAGTCTGGCAACGCTTCTAATGACAATAAGATACATGGTTAATTTTATTCGGGCTATTATTAAATAAAAATTTGAAGCTATTTACTCTAAAAATTAATTATTCAGTATAGATTATTAAAATTTGTTGACAAATTGGTTTATTTCTACTCAAAACATACTGAAAATGCAATTAGATAAAATCTCAAGTGTTGAATCATCTCACCTATAAAATATTAGTTTTAAAGCCAAAAATGCTCTTTGTCAAATGGCTATTTAGGGGTGTAAATAGAGTGCCACTACTAAAATGTTGGCGGTCATTACTGCTCAAGGTAACTTTTTGTTTCACTTTTGTAATGGTATTTTACCAAACAACACTTTCTGTTTTGTAGTTTTTGCTTTAAATAGTTGAACAGGTTAGGACTCGACTGCTGGTAAATCTAATACTTTAGAATGGATATTGGATATTACTTCATTGTCTTTCAAAAATACGCACCTGTTTCAGCTAACGGTTACTCATTTTCAGCTAAGTACATACATTTTCTGAAAATTCTCGAAGTTTTGTTGTCATTTCAATTGAACGTGATGGTGGTCGACATTATAAATCAATCGACCTACGAGGAACTCAGGTGGTTAAAACAAGGAAGTAATAGTAATAATAAAAATAAAAAAGTATTGCTTCAATGTGCGTTATACTACTATAGAATATAATAATAAATAAAAGTGTATTGGTATAGAATAATTTCTTGCAGATGGTGTGCTAGCCTGCACGTAGAATTTGGTTTTCTACTCGTACACAAAAGGTCCACAAATTTCTCAACATGTTTACCTTTAATCTAGAAACTTCTAGTCTAGTTCTGATTCTTCCTCTAGGACTAGAAAAACGTGCATGTATGCTCGTATCAGCCGTGAACGAGGAAGTTCCCAATTGTATAATTAGATCAGATGGCTAAGCGAGAATCCGTTCTAAATCTAGAACATAGTTCAATAATCTTGTTCATGGCATTGTAACAAATTTAAAACCGTTGACTTAGAGGTCAAATTCAGTTAATAAATCGTTACGTATGACTTGTATAAAGATTAGGGTAGGTCCACTTTCTGGGCTCATTCCAAATAAAAAAAAGTACATAATTTTTTTTTCAAATTATAACAAAGTTTAACTCTAACATATTAATGCTTGTAGTGTAGAATAATCAGAAATTAATTTTAAACCGGTTTCAACTTCTTTAAAGTTCTAAATAATTTCTAAATAATAGAGTAAAATAAATTTTTGAACCAGCCAACACAAAAGAGATAAAACGAAGGAGTATTATATTTATTACGCATAACGCAGATCTTGTCTCTTTCCACAATTTGCAATTTGTGAAAGCAATGTTATTGAAAGAGACAGTTGAAGTTGACTTTAAACATCCCTGCCACACACCGTTACCAAAATAAATTCTACATCAGTGACTTAGTTGAGATTATCTTTCAGTTGTCAACAAATTGCCAGCTGTCGTTTGATTTTTACAAAGTACATATTGCATTGAAAGAAAAGCATTTTTGAAGATCATTTCATTTAAGCATGCTTAGCAAAATGTTCTTTTTATTCTTTAGTTATTTACAGTGCGATTGTGCGCTCTTCTATAATAATCTAATGTTTTCATATCGCAAGTTAACAATAATCAATAACAAATATTCCAAATACATTACATAACGTTTCTACCCGTTTTTAACTTTTTGTTTAGTTTGAACCAAACAGCAAATCTTTTTCGCGTCCGGCGACGAGGTTAGTAAAGTGGAGAGACGAGGAGAGAGCAGAGAGATTGGGATGTAAGAGCTTTGTAAGTTGCATACATAGTTTTAGTGTATAGTCTGAAATTACTTCAATTTGATTATCTACTAGCCCAAATAAACCACAAAAAATAAATAATATAAGTAAGTGCTTTGGTAAAACGTCGTAGTTACTTAATTTTTAACAAAATACGAAAGGTGTTAATTATTTTGAGGAAACAACTTATAGTTTGTAAACAATTTCTTAGCTCAGGGCTCAGGTAATCTTTTAGAATTTTTGACTGCATAGTTACAGCTTTCAAGAGTTTTCTGCAAACTTCAACCAACCTCTGGCAATGATTCACTGAAGGGTATATAATGGCAAAAATTTTGGCAACAATTGCAATAAATAAAATAAAATATAAAATTACAATTTTTCAGTCTTAATAAGTCAATTGGCTATGATCTGGTGCGTAGTTTTATTTAAACCATGTTCCGTAGAGTTATCAACACCGGCACTTCATAATGATGAGGCGTTGACGGATCAAACTTCGTCCATTCTTGTCCAAGAAAATTAACTGTGATGTGCTAAATTTAGAAGAGTAGTCTGATGAGATATTAAATCATAAATTCATAAAATCATGATTTGGACTACCATAATAATTCACACAAGAATGTCTATTTATTTATTTGCTGTGATTTAGTTCACTAGTATCATAATTTTTATTTTAATGATCAACAATCAACAATCAATTTTGTACACAATGACAACATGATGAACATTTCTGAGAAGTGGAAACAGAGATATTATGTATAAAAATTAAGCTTTTTATATTTTTTAAATTGCGCGTATCATTTATAGCTTATGAAGATATATATATGCTGGAAATTGTCAATGAAGGAATACTCAGTGTTAATATTTAACAGTATCTTTGGAATCAATTTGTTTCTATTTTATCGATTATAAGTAAAATCAACTGACAACTTATGTTAATTTAATTAATTAATAAAAATTCGTTAAAAAATTGTTTATTTATATTCCTAAAATAAAAATAGTTTGTTACTTTAGTAAAACGCTCAGAAATGTTTTACCTCGTAGTAATAAGAGCGTATTTTCGAGCATTTATCATTAACAATAATAGTAATTAAAATTCACAATAAGACAAAATGTAATTTTTGTTGATAAATTACATCATAAACAATATTCTTGCCATTAACACTAACCTTCAGCTTCAAAGATTTGGAGACAAAATATAATGTGTTTTATCTGTACAAATCTACAAAAAGGCGAGATCAACAGTTTGAAATTTCTATTTATAATCCTCAAACAAATGTTGAATTATAATATTGGGCCCCTTGACAACGCACGGTCAATATTCATACAAGCATAAATTATTTCTTGCCCTTTTTCTTCTTCTTCTGGGCATCGGGCCAAGGAAATCCTCTGCACTTCAATAAATCCTGAACGTTATGACAGGTGGTGTAAGCATTTTCCATCGCTGCTTCAGTAAAGATATCTACCGTACATCTAGACGTTTTTGACCTGCCACCTTTACGGCCACCAGTTTTCTTAGCTCGAACCGTTTTTGCTTTTTTCTTATCTCCGTTCTTGGCGTTCTTCGTCTTTTTCTTTTTTCCCTTTCCGGCCATCTTTTTGATCTGCCAACAAAATTAGCAAACAATTTAAAATACAAAATATATATGCAATTCGTACACTTACCCACCTCGTTTCGTGTGTGTTACGTATTAATTGATCAAACACTACTTTATCGTATTAATCAAACATTTCCATAGCAACTGCTTTCGATATAATGCAGCTACGAATTAAAATAAAATTTTTAAATAAGATCATGAAAATGTTGGGCAACTTAGGCACTTAATAGTTCATTTTTAATCAAAGGGCTTTCTGTCAGCCTTTTGGGGCTTGAGATGAGATAATATAACATTATATTATATCTCCTTCAAATTTTTTATCCGAGTTTTATTTCCGGAATAGTTAGTTTTTTGACTCAAATGTGTGATTTATCCTTGGTCAAAAAGCATTAAAAAGTTTAAAATTGTAATCTAGAACTTTAGGAATGAACAGTTGCCAAGAACATAATGTGTACAAATATACAGAGTGAGTCCTTAAGCGTGAATACCGGATTTATTTCAGACCGAATTTGCCTCATAGCAAAAAAAGAAAAAATTATAAATAAGAAAAAAACCGTAACTATTTCACAAAATGTGGTATCAAAACGTTTTTTACCATTTCACTTAACGCATATTATTCTCTTTTAGGAAAAAAATTGGTGTCGGTAAATTTTATTCATTAGCTATTTATGATTTATGGTTTATTAGCGCTTCTGCCATTTGTCAAGTTTTTAGAGTTATCGTAAATTTGAGACACAATTCTCAAGTAAAGCAGTTATAAAGTGTAGATGGATTCAATTTGCTCACTATTTCAGTCTTAAAAGTTTAAATAATTAATTAATTTTACCGTTGAAGGGTGAAATATAAACATGTAAATTGCTTCGCCTTTCATCTGTCACATTGATAGAGGATAATTTATTCTTGACGTACATTTAAAGTGCAAAGAGCAAATTCACAACTCTTGATCAGAGTGAACTTAGTCAATTATTTCTTTCGTTGTGATTGTATTTACGGTAATCATGTGGAATTTCTTGTTTAAACTATCTTGTTTGCTTCAAGTTGATATTACTTAGGACAATTTATCAAAGTTTTATCTTCGTATAATTATTTTATGGTTACACGCACCGCAGAAATCTTTATATTTCTGCGTATTAATGACAAATGTACCCATCGACAGAATCCATTATAATCTCAAAATATTTTTAGCAACCAGATAGGATTGTTACAAATTTGAGCAAAATGCGTCTCGGTGCTTAAACATTTTCTTGACTAGTGTCGCATTTCCTTTTTTGTACCGTTCATATCGTTTCTATTGAACTTCCACGTTAAGGGTAATTTGGAAAAATATAAAATCCAATCGACAATAAAATTTTAATATTTAAGTAAAAAAGGCTATGAAGGCGACCATAAATCACAGTTAAATTTTCCATTAAATAATTTTCACAAATATAAATAGAAACGCTGAGAATTGTAGCAATTTAAGCTGACCACCTCGATAGATTTCGTAGTCTCTTAAACACATTTTAATAAAAACACTTTAAACATTAGGTTTTTACTAGTGCATGTACTACATGTTATCACAGCTGTTGTCATAGTTTGTTATGTTGATGTTTTTTTCATAAATTTACTGAACTCTGCAGTAATTTATTTTTTCACTTATTGGATAACATTTGTTACCCACTTTGATGAAAGTTTTTCTGAATGATTGTTTTTCACGAGCTATGGAGTTAGTGGCTTGCAATTAAGACCAAAAATAAATTTTCCACCAGCCAACGCCCTAGTTTTGCCACAGGCTAGGAATATACACATCGGCGTTTATTTAGAGTTTCGCCGGTGGGAGATGTGCGTAAAGATATAAGCGGTTGCGATTCAGATTTTACCAAGTTTTACGATCAGTCGGTGCGCCACGACTCTCAGAAAATATGGGAAAAGTACCAGCTATAGGCATCGATTTGGGCACCACGTACTCGTGCGTGGGTGTGTGGCAGCATGGCAAAGTGGAAATCATCGCCAACGACCAAGGCAATAGAACCACCCCCAGCTATGTAGCATTCACAGACACCGAAAGGCTCATCGGAGACGCCGCCAAAAGTCAGGTAAATACAGATTCAAAAAAATTCTAGTCAGAAACCAATTTCTACAAAAAAAATCTTAATTTTTTCATCATTAATTTCGGCAATTCTTGGTTCTCCGTTCAAGTTTTCAACATTGCTGTTTATTAACGTAATTTGAAAAATGTTGGAATTGGTTCATTAACACTTTTATCTCAGCTGACAAAACCATGTTTGCTTATAAGAGTAACAACTGTAAGACGTACTTTAACTGGTTGCTAAACACATGTACCGGCCCATCTAGGTGCGTATGTACATGTTTTATTTAATCTGTGACATGATGACGTATTGGAGAGGTCAAGATCCTTATTTGGTTAACCAAGTTTCTCGCAGTCGCCTACGAGACAACCGTTTAGGACCAAAAAGAGTAATGAGTAACCTGCATCCATTTATAGTAATTTGTTACAAATTAGTTTCAAGTTTTTATTCCAACCTAAATGGATTCGTTACCAAATTCATCAAGATTTGGAATGGTATTTTTAGACAATCCTCCCACGCTCTTCTAAATTTGCGGGAAGTTAAGAAACACCACCCTATTTTAAAGTTACCAAACTGTGTTCGTAAAATTATGTAGGTTCTTCTAATTTGTTTTTCTGGAGAAGATTTAGGACCTTTTCCCTATCCTGTAACCAGCAGTTTATGAATTTATTTATTTTTAGACACATTTGTCAATACGCAAGCGCTTCTTCCAAAAAATTCCTTTTGCTTAAATCACCACTTTTATGCTTAGGGCCGGTCTTTCGAACTCCTAATAAGGTTTCTAATAAATTTTTTTTGAAAATATTACTATTGGAATTTATATTAGAAGAAAACTTGTAATGAGACAATTTGAACATAAATATTTAATCAACACAAGCAAACTGGCAAGTATATTATTATTATTACAATATTATATTATTTGTTTTTGTCACCATTAACTTTAGGGCATGCAAGTAAAAATTAATAGAAACTTTATAAATAATCTTGCCAGTAGAGATTATAAGACAAAAGTTTATAAAAAATAATTGTTTTATGCTGTTTAAGCAATAGTTATGGTGTCTATAGACTAAAGTTTACAAGTTTCGTAGAGGTTAATAACCCTAATCTGTGCTAAATTAAGTGTTATTTATTTCTTGAATAAAAAGCAACAAATGATAACTTATTATATTCTTCTAAATCCAATCCGTCCCTAATAAATATTAACTAATAAATTTTTTTTCCAAAAATACCAATATTTTGGAAAAATCGATTTAGATTGTGTATAATAGTAAAAAATGAAAAAACCTTTGTCCCTTACCGTTTCCTAACCCTATTCACACACAATTCACAAAGCTTTTCTAGAAACATATGCAAAAATAAACCCCTCAATAGTTCATAAAATTTTAAAAATTTATTTTTTTTTATTTTTGTACATATTTCTTGGAATATAAGGGCAAATTTTTAATTAGCAACTAGCTCAGAATTTTTAATATATTTTGCATGCGTTACGAAAACACTTTTCATACATTCTCTTTTTATCTTTTAATTCAGTCTGCTACGTCTTTTTATATAATGGTACTCCAAGCTGGTACCTTATCAAAAAGTTACGAAATTTTTACTATGTCAACATTCTTATTCTTGTCATCTCTTCTTGCAACTATATATTTCAGTTTTCCACAGCACCTTATTTCTTATTCACTTATTAGTTCCACGATGCATATTCATTTCTGCCAGTCACTCCTTTTATTTTATATATCTTTGCTCCTCATTACAATATACTTTGTCGCCCTTATTTTCACCCGCAAAGCCCGTTGTTCTCCTAGTTGTATGTAAAAACGTTTACGGTCACTAAAAATATAACTTTTTTCTTAAATCTAGCTCATACTTTTTATACTTATTATTCATTTTTACTCGTTATTAAAAGGTACTTAAATTAAAATTTCTTTATCACTTATTATGAAAAGCTGAAGTAAAATCATGTCAAAATCAATCTGTTTTTAGATTAATTAAAAAATATATCAATTTAATTAGACTTCACTTTTATCATCAAAAAATTAAACCACAAATAAAATTACTATTTCTATTTTGAACTGTAATAAGAATAGCCGATATCGTTGTTCTTATTTTCATTAATGATTCTCATATGTACAGTTTTATTTTTAGGTGGCGATGAATCCAAAAAACACCGTGTTCGATGCCAAGCGTCTAATCGGTCGCAGATTTGACGACTCCAAAATCCAGGAAGACATGAAGCATTGGAGCTTCACCGTTGTTAACGACGGCGGCAAACCTAAAATTCAAGTCGAATACAAGGGCGAAATCAAGAAGTTTGCTCCTGAAGAAATCAGCTCTATGGTGCTAACCAAAATGAAGGAAATCGCCGACACTTATCTTGGTGGCAAAGTTACGGACGCTGTCATCACCGTGCCGGCATACTTTAACGATTCCCAAAGACAAGCCACAAAAGATGCGGGGGCGATCGCTGGCATGAACGTTCTTAGGATAATTAACGAACCAACAGCAGCAGCTCTGGCCTATGGCCTCGATAAAAATTTAAAGGGTGAAAAAAATGTTTTGATTTTTGATCTAGGAGGTGGTACTTTTGATGTATCTATCCTGTCGATTGATGAAGGTTCCTTGTTCGAAGTTAAATCAACGGCAGGCGACACGCATTTGGGAGGTGAAGATTTTGATAATCGCTTAGTCAACCATTTCGTTCAAGAATTCAAGAGGAAACACAATAAGGATTTGAGCAGCAACACGAGAGCTTTGCGACGCTTAAGAACAGCATGCGAACGTGCTAAGAGGACTCTATCTTCCAGCACTGAAGCCAGTTTGGAAATTGACGCTCTTCACGACGGCGTTGATTTTTACTCTAAAGTCACTAGAGCTAGGTTTGAGGAACTATGCATGGACCTATTCAGGTCAACACTGCAACCTGTGGAAAGGGCCCTCAGCGATGCGAAACTTGACAAAGGCGCTATCCACGATGTTGTTTTAGTCGGTGGCTCTATCAGAATCCCGAAAATTCAAAAAATGTTGCAAGATTTCTTCTGCGGAAAACCACTTAACTTATCCATAAATCCCGATGAGGCCGTTGCCTATGGAGCAGCGGTTCAAGCGGCTATCTTAGCCGGAGATACCAGTTCTCAGATCCAAGATGTTTTACTTGTAGATGTCGCCCCACTGTCTCTTGGAATTGAAACTGCAGGAGGTGTGATGACCAAAATCGTCGAAAGAAACTCCAGAATACCTTGCAAACAACAGCAAACATTTACCACGTATTCCGACAACCAAAACGCAGTTACCATACAGGTACGAACTGTAAACTCAATTAACTACTCATAATTAATAAACCACTCAATTTTAGGTATTTGAGGGTGAACGAGCTATGACCAAGGACAACAACCTTCTAGGAACGTTTAATCTCACCGGTATTCCTCCGGCGCCAAGAGGAGTTCCAAAAATTGAAGTCACTTTCGACTTGGACGCTAACGGCATTCTCAATGTGTCGGCAAAGGACTCCAGTACTGGCAAATCGGAGAAAATCACAATTACCAATGACAAAGGAAGACTTTCGAAAGCAGACATTGACCGTATGCTGTCAGAAGCCGAAAAATATCGTGCTGAAGATGATAAGCAACGTGAAAGAATTACGGTTAGAAACCAACTAGAAGGATATATTTTTAGTGTTAAACAGGTAAGTACTTGGGAAATTTTCCATTACCGTTGACCATCACTGTGAACTTTTAGGCTGGTGAAGAAGCAAGTGCAGATAAATTGCCAGAATCTGATAAAAAATTGTTAAGCGAAAAATGCTCAGCCGCCTTGGCGTGGCTGGATGCAAATCAGTTGGCTGAAAAGGAAGAGTTTGAAGATAAACTTAAAGAGCTACAAAAAGACTGCAGTCCAATAATGATGAAATTGCACCAGGGAGCGCCAGGAGCGCAAGGTTCTCAAGGCGCTCCAGGAGCGAAAGGGCCAACCGTTGAAGAAGTAGATTAAAATTAAATTGTTTAACGCTATTGCCGGTTGGTTGATGTCTAAATAGGGATTGGGTGGCTTTTCTAACTTATTTATGATGCATTTTATACATATCTACAATAACTCTTTCCAAAATTATTATCTCACAGATAGCATTTTAAACAATTTACATTATACCTCTTAAAATAAGTATTAATGTTGCATTAATATCTTTAATTATTTATAATAAATAAAATAATTATGAAATGAGTTTTTCATCAATTTTATAAGTGTTTCTGGGGCAAAAGGACTGTTTTACATTTGAGGACCTTTTCTAAATAAAATCTTAATACCTTTCAAAAATTAGGTACTATAATCTTTTTCAAAAATTTTTGCGTCTTTTGGTTTGTATGCTCTGGATCTAGTTTTCAGATATTTGTTAATATAAAATAACAATGAACAAACAACGTTCCATATAAGATCCCACGATCTACGTTGTGTTTGAAATTAAGCAAAAAAATTTTTTTCACCGCAGCATTGAGTTATAAAACGTTGTACACTTTTGTTTTATTGACATCTACGAAATTCTAGATATATTTCTAATAACTAGTAAGATATATAAAATACGCATTATAATATTGTCTAAGGGTGGGTTTATTCACCTCTCGGTAAATTAACAGGTATAATAATTACCTAGAAGACAATTGTCTCAACAATGGTTGCCTTGGAACTTACGTGGACGTTAAAGTTACAGAGAGGTGTTTAGACCCATCCTAAATAGCTTTTTCTGAAGTAATAACTACTTTATTCTTATTTTGATAATATGTACATATGTACTATATTTCAAACTTACTGAATTTTCCCCATTACACCTGAAAATTGTTAATAATAAATTAATATGTAAAATAAGAGAACCTTTCTTTGTCTATGAAAACCTTTTTTAGTTTTCTATTAAGGAAAAATGGTAATTCTACAAACTTTGAGTAAGTAGTTCACGGAGTTTAAAAGTTTATGAGTCGCAACCTTTAATTTTTCATCACTGGCAGCCAAGAACTATTGAGTGGGTTGATTACTATAAAGCCACAAGGTTTCAAAATTATAGTTAAACAACAATCAATCAATACGCACTACTATTATCCATTCATAATTTTATAAATATGTACGATTTAAAGGATGTAACAATGGCGTCGTCACTTCCATATTACCATATATTCAACAACAATATTTTGACGCAAATTATCGTATCAATACAAGAACAGTATGATACACACTTCTTGATTAGAACTAGTGTCTTGTGCTCACACGTTTGCCCAAAAATTTACCATACATTTTTTCCGCTACTGCAATAAAGGTCGGTGGTAATTATAACATTATCAGGATATGCCAATGACTAAACATTATCGCGAAGTGTAAACGTCCATTGTCCACTGGTAGTCTGGTACTGATTGCTATTATCTCATTAGATTATTGTTGTTGGACAAAAGTCCAGAATAATTCCTAATTTCAGTTGTCCACCATGGTTGTCATCAGCAAGCTATTCTTTGACGACCGCATCGGTCCGAACATAAAATGCAACTACGTGATTCACGAGGGCATCGATAGCTGCCTCAAAGGTGCAATTGGGATTAGTAAAATAGTTTTAATCGGAGTTTTTAAATTTTACCTCAATATATATTTGGTAAGCATTTCCAAAAGCTTATAAAATCTTAATAAAATTTTGTGTTGTAGGTAAAAGCTTTGGTTGAGTTCAAGAAAATTAACCGAAATTACCCTAAACGAGTAGTAAGAGAATATTTGAGATCCGTTTTATACGCGTTTGTTTTCGCATCGCTCGTTTTTGAAACTAATTGTCTTTTGGTGTAAGATCTTATTTCAACATGTTTGATCGATTGATTTCTTTCTTCAGTAACCTTACAGGCAAATTCCACTATTACAATATAGGGTTGTTATCTGGAATAATATCAGGTTTGTCAATTTTTGTCGAGTCAACCAAAAATCGAGAATTAAACACCCTAATTTTCTTCAATTTGGTAAAAACTTCTCTAATAGCAGACCAAGATTTACTGTTCTTCTATTTAAGCTTATCGAAGCTATAATTAAGAACGCGAGCTACCACAAAATAGTTAATTTCACAAAAACTAAGCAAATCATCACGTTCATGTTAATTAGTTCTGGATTGATGCACTTACTAGCTCACGGTCATGGTAGAAGGGTATTTCCAAGCTTTTGGTAAGTTTGACTAAATTGGTGGCTCCTCTTGACCGTAACTTTTTAGGTTCTTTACACCACCAAAAATTCAAAAATTTCCGAAGGCGTCCTGCAACCATGATCAAAAAAATACTGAAGTAGCCTGTCTTAAATATGGTTCCGATGTAAGTAAAACAAGTGCAAAAATTAGAAAAATATTTTATTTTCAAATTTCTTGACATTCCTCCAAATACAAATAAACATATCAAAGAGTAAAATCAAAATTTATTGTTAAGTTAGGAAGGGTCATTTGACAGGTACATCGAATGTGCTAAATTTAAAATTGAGAGAAATGGTCCTGTAGATCAGTCAAAACGGCTAATGTTAACTTGCAAAAGTTACTTGTTTTGACGTGTTTTTATTAATTTTGAAATTAAAGATTAATAATTGAAAAGAATAACTTTTTGAAAGTTGCAAGTTTATTATTAATCATATTGTGTTCTAGTACATTGGGTAGTTTCTAATCCTGTTGTGTTACTCTCCAATTACCCATCGTGCATGTGTAACTCTTATAATTTTAGGGTTTTGTCAAATATTTTGTGGTCGGATATGCTGCAAATCTTATCAAAGTGTTACTGTCTACAATGAATAGAGTTGCAAAGAACCCTAGAAAATTGTATACTTTACTCTTGAAACAGAGTAATCTTAAATTTGGATTGTTTCTAGGAAGCTATGTTGGAATATTTAGAGTAAGTTCTCTGATAATAATACTTCTACTTAGTATAATAAGTAGATGCTTTTCAAACTTTAGCTACTGTCTTGCATTTTATTTAAACTTAATAAAGGAGGAAGCTCGATGAATTCAGCAATAGCAGGATTTTTAGCAGGTGGTGCTTTTGTAATCCAACCGAGTATTAATGTACTTGCAATAAGCCTCACAACTTTACTTCAGGTACGTATTTATTTTTTTATTGTATTCATTAATTTCAAATATGACGTTTGCAGATTTCTTACAGTGTCGTAAAAGAAGCGACCAAAGAAATAAGACATCTTCCCCTCACAGAAATGTTGTTTATGTTATGTAATGGCTTTCTTTTACATAACAGAATTTTTTCCGTGGAAACCTGTCCAAGATATTACGTAACAATGACAAACATTGCCAGCAATCAGTTGTATGTATAAATTCATCATAGATGCATTTTTCTCTATTTTCTTTACGGCATAGACCAAACACCTTGTGCCGTACAAGCAGTATTTTGGAAATATTTTGTTTATTAATGTTGTAAAAATTTGCACCATTATTGAAAAAAAGATGCGGGATATTTCAACAACAATCATATCAATTCATTTGATAATTAAACAGGAAATTGCATTTTTTTGTTTAGTTTATTGAGCTTTAGGTGCATTCAATGCTCTGCTGTTGCCAGCAAGTTGAAGGTTTGAATGGAAAATCGTTTTGTTGTTCGACGATAAATCGCACGTCATTGTAATCTGAGTTTTTCATATTCATCTGAAAGAGCCACTAAAGTCCATATTATCGCATAACTACGTTTAAGCGCAACTAAATTTTGCAATTACTTTTTTACTCTAGACTTCACCGTGAAGAACCCTATAAGTAAATTTTGTTAAAGAAATTCCCAATCATTTTATATCCAGTGAGTAGGTTCTTACCTATTATCCTAAATTTTATCTTCGAAGTAATTCTGACCCCAAACACGATTCTTGTTCATACAATATCAATAATCGATTTCCATCATTTAATGAATTCTTTGAAAAATCAGATGTTGAATAAAATGTTTAATTATTGATACGTTACATGCACGAGGGATTTGTGATGTATGACCCTTTTCTATACTTTATTGGACAGCAGATATTATTTAGTGGACAAAAAAGTACTTTCTATATCTATGTAAGCGTCATAAAATTGGAAAATTTAAAATTGAGCAAAAATTAGCTTTCGATACTTATTGGTGAGTTGCCAAAAGTCAAATAAATCAAGATAAATAAGTTTTGTGTTCCAGAAATATATTTTTTCGGTTACAAATAGGACAGATAGCCATTTTCCAGACTCCAGGCAGTTGCCAAAATTTTGTTATTTTTGTAAAATATAGCAACTTTTATTGCATTTAACAAATCTCCCTGCGTACAAATTTTATAACTCGTTTTTCTTTGGTTTCAGGTTACCATCAATATATAGAAACCTAGTGTCAACATTTTTTTCAGGATAATAGCCGGTTTACTTATTGTATTTTCATCCATAATAATATAGAACTAAACCTTTTTAAATCTAATTTAACATATAAATTTACCATAATGTTGATTCTAAATTTTGTAAAACTACAATATACCTGTTAGTTATAAAAAGTTGTTTGTTGTTTCTTTAGTCAATATTTTAAGTTTATTGAAGTAAAAGGTCAAATTGCAATTTTAACTTTTCTTTTATATATACAGTAGCGTCAAACTATTGCGTGTGGGTTTTAGGTCTTTATAATAAAGTGATATACAACATGTTTTGGGCAAATTGTTTATGAAAACTCCCATCCCAACACCAGCAATTGTGTTGACTAACAAGCAAATCACTCTACATACTAGTGTTCTAGTGTTCCTGATAATGCACCCTCTTTCTTTATGACTGCACTAATTATGTACAGTTAGCATTGTTTTGTAAGGGCCTGTATAAAAAGTTGTATATGTCGCACCCATTTAGTGTCATTGTCCTTTTCATGAAATGGACATCCAGTTCATGAACTGGGTCCAGATCGTCTAAAATCTTAATTTTTTTCACGATCTGGATACTACTTTTATCCAGTTCATGAATAGGGCAACACATTTATCCGCTTTCTGAAACTCCGTAAAATTACGGCATCAGGACATACAAAGCATCCATTTCTTGAAATGTACAACTGACTTGTTCACTTCCTGTTACACCGTCAACGATTCACGAACTGGAGAGAACTTGGCGCTTTATGCAATCTATCCAGTTCCTGAAATAAATTGTTGATAATCTGTCATCTGTGGTCTATAGTTCATGATGTTATGTAAAAGAAAATGTAAAACCCAAAAATGTTGCTGCCTTAAAAATGAAATCCTTTGTACAGTGTCAAGCAAAAAATTAGGCACGATGTTTCTTCCCAGCGTAAACCAACTCCATTCGGTAGGATGCCAGAGCATTGCGGTCCCACCTATTTCCAGGTGATTCGCTGCCGGGCGAGGGACGTGGGTAACCTTTGGGTTAGGTATTACCCGTAGCACAATTTGGCGATAAAAAATTTCTGGGGTTCAATACAGCAGACTAGCAGGTTTCGCCGTTTTGCTGTGACAGTTACTCTTACAGCCCGTTTTACACAACTTAAAAATCGCCGATTTTGCTTCACGAGTCGTGTTTAATTTTTTGTTTGCCACTGTACTAGTAGGCGCTATATGAGTCTCTCGTGTGTTTATAAATAAATTCAATGTTGCTTTCCAGACCATTCATTATTTTTATTAAACTTTTATCTAGGCTTTGTTTTATTATGTTTAATGTTACTTTATAACAATGTTTATTACTTTTTTAATATAGAGATTTTTTACTTTATAGTTTCTTTATTTATTTATTAATTTATTTGTTGAATCAGCTTAATGCGTGATTATATTATTTGCTTTATACGAAGTTATATCAATTTACGTCATGAACAACAGACGACAGATTTTCAACAGTTTCGTTTCAGGAACTGGATAGATTGCACAAAGCGCCAAGTTCTGTTCAGTTTGTGAATCGTTGACGGTGTAACAGGAAGTGAACAAGTCAGTTGTACATTTCATAAAATAGATGCTTTGTATGTCGGGATGCCGTAATTTTACGGAGTTTTAGAAAATGGATAAATGTGTTGTCTTATTCATGAACTGGACAGAAGTAGTGTTCAAATTGTGGAAAAAATTAAGATTACACGATCTGGACCCATTTCATAAACTGGATGTCCATTTCATGAAAAGGACAATTATACTAAATGGGTGCGACATATACAGACTTCCATGAAATGTTTCAATTAGTTAGTAAACAATAACTTTTCTTATTCAAAGCACCGTTATGAATTAATCGAGCACAACTCTTCCTAAAATCGGGACCTTCTACAATCCCATCGGACTACACGCGGTCGTAAATCTTTTCCGATACATCCTTCAACCAAGGCCGATGCGCCTGACCAAACTGTTAATTAACCTTGCGGATTTCTGCAACGGTGGGAAACTATTTTTGAATAAGGCATGGCAAAATTGCAGGCGGGCGGGCATGTCCCATGGTCCTCCGAGAAGATGGGAACAGAGACAAGGCCAGTTCTATTGTTCCTACAAAACGTTTCCATTTAGGAAAATATTGTCCTAGTGTCACATCCGTTGAAGATATTACATGGTTTTCATATAAATTATTATCATTTTGCATTGTAATTGTAACTTAAAGGTAGGTAGTTACATGGCATGTAATCCAACCGTTAAGATTGATCAATGTTAAAAAGGAATTAAGTCTAACACAACAAGATTTATTCTGTTTATCTTTGACAAGCGGTAGACGTGACCAAGCGACCATTGTTCTTCTAACTGAATTAGAAATTACAAAACAGTGTTTTCAGGCCATTGTCTTGACCGTACACTGTTATTATTTCTAAAGCGCTGAATTTATCAAGCGATTGGGAAATCCGCTAAGATGCAGGAAAAGCGCGTTATAATTTATCCTCAAGCAGTGTCCTTTTAATTACGGTTGCCGGTCCTCTCTCCGTTAATTCGATAATAATAAGAATCAATTACGTAATAAATAATAATAAATACATAAATAAAGACTAGACCAATATGGCTGTTTCCTTAATTAAATGAGACGGCCCTGGAAAAATTGCGACAAAGCTCCGTAACAAGACTTTAAAATTATATAGGTAAGCAATAAATATATCTATATTGTTTTAATTATTAGTTAATACGAAAGCTAAAACTTGTTAAGTATGGTAGGTACTGAACAAAGTAATAAATTCTAACTGTTCTAACTTCTTAATTATGGAGATTATCTGTGGAAAATTTCTATGGTTATAAACTGAGTAAAAACAAAAAGAAAGTTTGTTTCTTATGATTCCAACTCAGTAAAGTGAATCTCTAGATTTGCCGCAATAAAATTTTAAGATATTTTATCAATAGGTCAGCATCAATTTTTTTAACAAAAAATTGCATTTTACGAAATTTCTTCAAATATTTTAGTTGTCCGTCAACAAGTAGGGCCTATTTCGTTCAGTTTAAAGTAAACATTAGAGAATATGATTAGGTATAACCATTATTTTGTGATGCTAGAATTTTTTGGAAACTATTCCGTTCGTTTATTTCCCTAAAAATTTAGTTCAGACAACTTGTGTATTAATCTATAACCAAAAAAATAAAAAAACGTTTAGCTAAAAACCGATGTCAAGATGGCTGAAATTATGTAATATGTACTAATCCGTGGCAATTAATTGCGAAATATGGTTAAAATCAGCTGGATTTATGATCGTAATGGGACGGCACTACCTACTTTCTAAGAATCACCTACAACGTTTATGGATTAATAAATATTCAAATTGTTATTGCGTTAAATTTATCGACATCAAAATCTAGAATTGTCAATGCTGAAAACGTTTTTTTTTTCAAACTTGACTTTGTAGCCCTGTCTGTAACATTAAAAAAACAACCGTTTCATTATAAATATAATTCGATTACTTTATTATTTTGTGGCAAACTTTCATTTGAAACTAAGCGGAAAGTTCAATTACTGAGTGGATTTAAGAATGATAATTATTGCAAATTGTTGATAATTATGAAGTTTAATGATCGGGATATCCATCAAATCACTAGACGTTGCTAATGACATGAATTTTCAATTGCGAATTATTCTTATTTTTTTAGCACATTATTTTGTGTTATGTCTAAGTGAAATCTATTGTTTTTAACATTTAAATTAGCATTTAATTGTGCAAATTGTATCATTAAAACAGATTGCTTCAGGAAATAAATACTTTTTTAACTAAAGTGATAACGTTTTGTAGGTACAATATGAGTCTTAACTCATGCCCAAAGGCCATAACTACATATAAAAATTATAATGCGTTTATCTGCGGATAGGTAATTTTCCAGACAATAATTATTGTAGACGTAAATTCAATAGAGTGGCTGCTTCCAGCCACTTGCCCAGTACTATTACATTTGATATTTTAGATACTATTAGGTAGGTATCCAATAAAAAATTTGAGTTGTAGACAAAATGGTTTTGATGAAGCCAAACTCGTTTAGGCAAATGACCACTTTTACATATTTTAAAATTCAAGGTTATATTCGAAGTTTTGGAAGATTCCCATAATTTTTTTGCATGATTGTGACTCATTTTCCAGTATTTGAAGGGTAAATTGTTTTAACCATAGTTCAAAGTTAGTTAAATTATCCACGGAAATGACTAAATTTGTAAAAAATGCATCCTTTAACATTCCTTCATCGGAATCCTTGAAGCTTTTTAATGTTCCGGTATTTTTAATTAATTTGTATCTTAAAATTTCTAGACCAGATAAGGGCGTTAATGAAGCAGTCCAAGTAAATTGAATAACTTAACATTACAGCGTCACAGTCATTAATCATTATGTGATGTGTGTCTCCATCACGTTGACCAACTTAAAAATATCAGTTAGGCATGAATTCCTTGGGCAAAGATGTTGTTAAATTAAACACCTAAAGATGTTATATCATCCCGCTTAACAGGACCGGAGGTGTGGTGGTGGTGAGTACTTTCCAACGCCACTTCCAACCACTTCCAACGCGTCTTCAGTCAAAACCAGAAGTTCTCTTCATCGACTCTTCAGTACCCGGCGAGTTCCTGTCCATTCAGAAATATACCGGTGCAGTGTCCAAAATGAGAAGTGAACTGTGCGTTTTAGGTTTGGCAATTTTCGGTGAGCTTCCTTCCGCCTCTCTAGCTTAACCTGTATCGGAAAGTTTAGTTTAGTGTTTTATTATTTTTAATTCGTGAATGTTAACTGGTCCTGTGCTTTTATTATCGAATTATCGTCGACGCGTCCAGGAAAGATACGATAAATTTAAATAAGTGAAAGCCAATTGGGATTAACGTGCTTTAGCTTTTATCGGCCAAATAGGGTCGGTTCCTTAAACGCTGTATTGCTAATTAAGAAAATATTGGTGAAATTTTCAGATGTCTTGGAAGATCAACTTTTGTTGTTCAAAAAAAGTCTTGCATTTCATTATACAGTAAATAAATTAATAAACTGGTTTTGATTCTCGATTAAATATAAAAGGTAGAAATTTGGTCACTACTTTTTTTGTTAAACTATTCTACGCCGCCACTTAATGATAATAATTTTATAAGTAGGTACGGCAAGTATAGCAATTATCAGCAATGTACGCGGTACCTGATTAGATTCAAAGCAATGAGTACCTAATGTAGCAAAACTTTACAAATAAAATTGCAAGCAGCGCTAAGTAACAAAAACTATCATCTCTACTTCCAAGAGGTAATAGGAGATGAAAGCCAGACTACAAGGAAGGATCAATTAACACAGATATTATATAGTCTTACCATTCTGGCCACAACTATTATTATAATTATTAGATGAATGAAATTTACCAATAATTGAAATTTACAGAATGTTCTCTGCAGCAAGTTCTCTGCAGCTACCAATTAGCCATAAAAATATATTTTCAATGATCATTTTTTAGAGAAGATCTTTATGACAAAAACTTTGCTATTTCTTAAGAATCTTCATTGTAAAGTTACAGTTTTTATTTCCTTCAAGTTATTGTGTTAGGGATCTTACATCTTTCATAATATCAAAGAAAGGGATCTTACTTTTAAAAAACGACCTATTTGCAAAAGCAGTTTATAATGTTAAAGATGTAGTTTAAACACCAACATATGCAAATGAACCTTAGTACAACTATGCGTATTTATTTTCAAAATACTGTAGCCAAAAGGTTCATTAAAATGATAAATTATTATTTTATTTTGACCATCAACCAGCTGATTACTAATTCCTTTGTACCTACACCTACTATAATATGTTATTACCTTTTCAAAACAAGACATCAGGTTTAAATTACTGTGGACTAACTAGCTTAGTTTACCAGTAGTGAGTATTAGTTAGTAGTTATAACTTTCCACCATTACCAAATAAATTAGCAATTGCCGCACTAGTGCAACTTCTTTTAATAATATTTCAGATTTACACCAGTAACAAAAACTTTAGTAAAATAGAAGAAATTATTGTTACTTTATTTATACTTTTAAACAACATAGCGAGTGGTATTTGGTATTTTTTCTTATTTGATAAATCTACAATAGTCAATTGAAAGTGGAAGGTGTGGTCGAGCTCATTCAGTGATGATCAATTTCTGACTGAACCTGGATAACCTAAAGTTACTATTGTGAACTAGTTCACATTATTTACATATGATGACAACATCTGTAGCGTTCTTAAAAGGTTCAAACTCTAGGCAATGATATAAACTGTTTCTAGCTTTCTAGGACAACATACTCATCTAATTTAACCTAAGACACAAGTACCAAGTAGCACAAGTAGGCAACAATTATTGTTTAAGATGTTTACCGATAAACTTTGAGGAAGTTACAGTAAAGTGAAGTAGAGTAAAGAAATAAAGGATTGAGTAGTCTGTACTGTAATATATTAGAGTAGAATGGTTGAGTTTATGGTGCTTAGTTAAATTACATTTGATTGATGTTTTGATTTCTTGTCGCGACCTTCCCTAAAAGATAAGTTTTCTGAAACTTCTTCAAAATGAAAATGTACTTTAGCATCTTATATGAAGGCGTCTTATTAAGTTAATCGTTGCAGATCTCTATTTAAAAGTGCTTGTTTTAAAGACTGAACAAATTTTTGTTTTGCCTACAGAATGAAAGTTGTTTATAATTATCATATTCTACTTACATTTGAAACCCTATTATAATTAAATTTGCTTAGTTCTAAATTATTATTTTTTTAGTGTTTCAATATTCTGACCCTCATTTCCATCGGTACATAATAATTGTAGCCAAAATCGAGTGCAATAGTGTAATAGAAACAAATAACTGTAGACAACTTGAAATGATGAACAAGTCACCTCCTCTTAAATATAAATAAAAGTTGGTTGCATTGCTGCAAATAGTTTAATCATGTAGGTATGCCAAGTTATGTAAAGTATTAAGCAAGAAAGTTAATTTTATTCACAATAGCGCTAGAAACAATTCGATTTTAACAGCAATCATCAAAAATAAATTACGTGGGAAAACTGGAGGTTTTCCTGCAGTTACCGACCCGCATCCATAGGTAATATTAAAAGTGAAATTGACAAACACGCACGTTTTATAACATTGTTAAATATTTTCGTCGTGTGTACACTTCGATTAGCATAAACCGACTTCAACTAGACTCCGATAATTAATAGTAAGATGCTGACTAGAAAGTAACCCGGTGAAAGTAACCAACGGCACTCTCCCAACAACGTTACGTCTGCATTGCACATTACACACCTATTTCGCGAAGACACTGAAACAAAGGTCTTCATTTTATTGCTGCCTCGTGGTTTCCGTTAATGTGGGTGTATCTGCAAGGTACCTCAAATGCACGGAAACTAGTTTCGGAATAACTGCAATCTGCAAATCTCTTTGCGTAACCCATGTGATTATACTATTGCAATTTGTAAGAGTACAATGGGAAAGAACGGCATGCCGCTTCTGTGCAATCAACACTAATTTGGCTTTCGCAACTATTTAATAGTATTAACATTTTGTCGTGGGAGATAATTCCAGTAGGTACACAGAAATGTGGTGCGCTTTAAAATTTCCACTTAGTTAATCCCGGGGCTTAATTGTTGCATAACGAGAAATACTAGGAAGATGTGGTTTTGCATAAGCAGTTTTTGGAATTCAAGGTGAACATGTCACCAATTCAACATTTCGCAGGTGAAACCAAAATTGATGGTGTGTGAGGCGTCACTACTAAAATTGCCGTTTTAATAACGAATTGCTTGTCTGGTGGAGAAAGTAGACCGAGATTAAAGCGACCCTGAACTTTCGATAACCACGGTAGAGCTAAACTAGCCATCCGTGCATCATCCAAGTTTCTATAAACAATCGTTGATTGAGCTCGTGAACTACAATATGACGGCAAGAAAAAGTTGCAGACCAAGAACGGTGAATGCACCATGTGTTCCTCTTGGTGAAAATTTGATTTGCCACTAAACAGGAAACTGATGGTCAATCGAGAGGCCACTTTCTTATTTAGCAGTTTTCTAATAAAATTCTGCCCAGATAAGAAAACAATAGAGTAAGGTTACCCAACGTTCCTTATTTTCTCATCAGTACCTCTACTAAACAGTTGTAGCATTCAGAACTTGATACCATCCTTCCTTACCTTGACGCCTCTTACCTACTAGTTTTAACATCGTGCCGATCGAATGAAATTCCTCGAACTAGTTCTTCTTAATGAACGATATTTGAGGACTGTGGCTGTGGGAACGATGCTCTCACTGGGTCAATATGTAACTGGAATTAAAAGTAAAAGGATCACTTGGCCTTGAGAATCACTCGCTTTACGTAACTAGTTCCAGTACTATCTTCAAAGGAATTTTGTTTGGACGCTAGTTTCCGCCACGTAATGTCAAATTTGATTTCAGCAATTACCATTCACAACATAATTAGCTTTTAGGGCCATCCATTACTCACAGATTTAGGGAAACAAAAATAAGTTTTATGTAAAGTTCACGTTTTTCAAATTAACTAGCACAAGTGAGTTTTATCTTTGTAATATCGAGATAATATAATTATAAATTGGTTCTAACCAAAACTGACAGCATAGTTTGATGACGTGAAGGATTAAAGATTGTATTCGCGAAGCTTCCTGCAAACAGTTAGCGTCCGCAATTGTGGTGTAGAATACTAAGTAAATGAATGTGTACATTATTCATCAGCTATTGTCTCATCGGCCAATAACCACCTTAAACTAAAATGCTAAATTTTCATTTGGATGGGATAGTAGTCTTCACTCGTTTTGACCATGCCACTGTTTTACAGTTAATTTTAAATGATTTAAACAACTTTCAAATTGATGTGTCATGTTTTTTGCTAAATAAAAATTCTTGTTATCAAGTTCCAGATTTTACTTATTTGGCCTTATGCAACATATTTACACATCTGCAAAAAGGAAAGTAGGATCATCGTTATGTGCACAATATGCCTCCAAGTGACGCTTGAATCCGGGTCATTTTCTCGTCTGGGACAAGAAAACTTCTTCAAAAATATTTGCAAAAGACCAGATCTTCTACATTCAAATTAGTTGCATGTAATTTCTTGGCCAATGCTATTAACACAAAACACAACAATATTTTGCTTTAATTTAACTGCAAGAATAGTATGTGGAACGAGTTAAAGGTCACTCAGATTCAGAATTTCAAATAGCTAAGAAAATATATGTAAAATCAGAAAGCAGATTCAGGGTATTATTACAAGCACAAGAAGACAAAGTGAAATTACATGTAAACACTACTTAAATTACATTATAACTATAACTTTCAATTCAAATCAATCACACACAAATCATCCTCTCATCTCCAATTTATGATTTATTTCAAATTGATTATTGTCATTGTCAAATTTAAAAAGAAATATTAGAGAAAAACAAATTCTGCATCTTGGTTTCAGATTTTAAATTTAACACACCAATTTGCTTTCTTTGTTAATAAGTATTAGACATTCAACAATTCAGGTTGTCTCTAGCACTAATTTTCGCTAAGGTCAAAATAAGTAATTGTGCTTCAAACTTAAAAGATTAAAATTTTAACTTTTAATAATTATAAGTGTTGTGTCTTGAACTAGTACACTTAGTAGTTATATGGTATTTCTTGTTAGATAATATGTATAATGTGTAAATAAGAAATAAAAAATTTTGAATTCTACAAAATTTTAGAGCAGCAAGTGTGTACATAGCTATCGGCTTCAATCGCTGTAAACGGAAAGTTTTGCCAAATTAGTTCATATCACATTAAGCAGGCTAACAGCATCTTATGTGCAAGAAGCACGTTTTCTGAATTTTAGATTGAACCCGCATCTGCAGGTAGATCTACTTGTAGATGACTTATAGATTTCCAACAAGGAAGTTAGGACATAAATCTAGTCTTACCAAGTTAGAGAAAAAGAGAACAAAGAAATACTACAAATTATAGAATAGTGTAAATCCAAGTGCACCAATATACAAGACCTCAAAAAACAACATCAATTGGTTAGGGATGTTTAGGGTAATATTGCTAAGATCAAAAAAGTGTATGTAACAAATCAACTTTTACACCAAAATGAAAACTTATGGCTCTTCAAAGGTAGAGATAAATACACTTTTCTTCATATAAATTCAAATTTGGCAAAAGCTTTTGCAATAAGGAGCATTAAAAATTAAAACCTTACCTACCAGACTTAGAGCCAGTAGGCAGTATTGACAATGAATCACGAGCGTATGATATTTGAGCCAGAAATGGGTTGAATACACCTTTCCAAGTTATACACATTATGTATATCTACATTTTTCCATGTTTAATATTCCAAAAAAACTACCATTTAATTATTAATATTTCTTATAGGATGCATCAATGCGCAACAACTGAAGGGAAATCAAGAGGATCCGTGCCAACTCAAATCCAAAGTGGTAGCAGATGAAACCTACTGCGACCGTTACTGGGAATGTGTAAATGGACAACCAGAACTGTACGATTGTCCGAATGGCCTCGTCTTTGCCGGCAAGAACCGCGGAGTAACCGAAGGTTGCGACTACCCCTGGAGGTCTAATTACTGTGACAGCAAGCAACAAGCCAGTGAGTTCTAAACTTACAAAGTTAACAGCGCAACTTTTACTCAACTTTTAGATACTCCAATCGGCACGGAACATTGTGACTGGCTTTATGGCATCTTCGGACACGAAACTTCTTGTACGCGCTACTGGACTTGTTGGAATGGAACTGCTACAGAACAACTCTGCATTGGAGGTCTTCTATACAATGAACGCAGCCATTCCTGCGATTGGCCCGAAAATGTAGAGGGTTGCCAAAAGCATCGTGAGTTTTTCTTCGGAGTTAATTCGTGATTGATCTCACTGTGAATTTTGCAGCTCTCTGCAATGATGATCCCAACGGAAATGTTCCTCTTGGAAAATCTTGCAATAGATATTGGCAGTGCCAAGGTGGTTATCCTAGGCTTCAAAGATGTCCAGCTATGTTAGTATTTGATCGCCGCTCCTTCAGGTGCGTTGTACCGCCAACCGAAGACTGCGATGTACCTAGCACGTTACCACCACCTCCCCAAGAAGAGGAAGAAGAACAGAACATTCCCCAGAACAATCCTAAGAACAAACCAAATTTTAACCTTCCAGCCGGGGCTATTCCTGTTCCCGCTAAGAATAGACCCAGTAACTAACTCGCGTGTCTCTTTTTCCTTTATTAAAAAAATTTGGTAAGTTGAGTACCTGAAATTTCGAAAGACTATTAAAAGCGAAAACATAGGTACAGACGATGTTTCGTGTCAATTACTAATAACCGCCATTTCCTTATTTCCTATAATTATTTGTTGATATTTCTGTTACACAATCAAATTAATTTATTTCTCTCATGCACACGAATGAAAATCTACTTTCACTCAACTAAATAATGCTATCATCTTTTCACTTTCCTTCTCTGTCTTTAGTGTTCCTTCTAGTGCCAACATTTCTCCGTTATCATTATAATTTTGTTATACAACAAGTGTCAGTCACTTTATTTAAGTTTGTATCTTTAGTAAGTTTATTATAAGACAATTTTCATTAAAATAAACTAGTAAATTATGCAGTTACTTTGAAGATCCTACTTTAACCCCCAAGCTACGATATTCGTAGTTAACCGATAAGAATTGCACCAGTTTCAAGTAATAAAACATAAATAAAAATTACAACTCCTATTATTAAAGATTAAAGTGTGAATAACAGTGAAGAATATTTTTTGGCTTTACAGCGCTATTTCAAATAGTCAAAAGATACAGCAAATTTCTCAAGTTCGTTGCTTAACTCGGGGTCGTCCTGAAAGTCTCTAATCATTTTATAGGCATGGAGCTCGTTTTTAGAAATTTTCTTATTTTTGCTTCCTGGTGGTCTTCCCTGTCTACGCCTCATTTCAGATGCTGACGCTGCGGTTTCAGAGATGCTCGAAATTGCTGTCTGCAGTTCATTAGCCGAGTAGTCGAAAGAGTCCGGTAACGGAGGCAGTTCCTTAATGCCTCCCAGCTGAGGATTGATCATCAAATTGCATTGTGGAAATCCAAATCTCACTAAAACCTAAATTCGCGTAAATAACTCATTATTTCCAATAAATCGATATAAATGTAAGTACTTACTTGCGAGATATAGAATTGCTTTTCTTGAACGCCCAAATTTTCCCAGGAGTTTGCAACTGCCATTTTAATGTGCTGTTTAGGAGTGTTGGGATACATCCAGTGATACAGTGTTCTGGTGCGTTTGGAAAATAATGATCTGGCTGCTTTCCAAATTTCCACTTGTTTAGTTTCCGGGCCTTGTAGCTCAATTACATCTTTGAAAAAGCACTGTAGCTGCTGAATATCAGGCACCTATAAAATGTTAAGATTGCGTACCGGTAAGAGTTAATGAAGGTCTTGCTCACGTTATTATGGCAAAGTGGTTTTTCACGATTCTCCCTTTTGACAAAACGTATCAAGTTTTCCTCTCTAAAACGGGGATTTTGGATTTTACTAACTCTGTTTTGGTTAGTCAAGTCAATAGGTTCATCATGCCGCTTGCGGATGGTGGGAGGTTTCGAATAGGGTTGGATAAGATGATAGCACTTCTGAGCAACATTCGCTTCAAAATTAACGATAATACTTTTTTTCTGAGTATAATCAGCATTCATCGTCTACGACAGTTAACATTTATTAGCTACTTACATGACAACAATAAATACCCTCACTTCCTTATTATTTAATTGCTTCCTAAGCGATTCCTTGACGGTTTCCATTGAGAAAGCGCGAAATTATTTTATATAAACGCGGAAACGGTGAGTAAAACTCAGAATTAAACAACTTTTGTTTTATTCAATGGTGACTAAACAACGCTAGTTGTCATAGAAATTATTTATTGTGGAAATCCTTTTTGTTTTCTCTACATCTGTGATAAAGTTTTGAAATACACTCAAATAGTTTAAATTGGATGAAACATGGAACACTCGCAGGTTGTTGTAAATATCAAATAGATTCTTCAAATGTGACTACACAACCGACGTTCTTTTGTTTATGTGCTAGAATCAGTAGAATTTCTTTGACTAGTTACTTGATGTTTTCGCGTCGACATCACCACTGGTAGTCTAACCCACATCACCAGTAAGCATGGTACAGTATACAATACTACAATACTGATGGTGTGGTGTCACCAGAAGGTAATTTACTATTTTGATGAAGAGTCCTTTCTGCCTGATAAATTCTCGTTGATAGTTTTGAGATTGTTTCTAACTCTTTTCTGCACTTGAAACACCAGACACTTGCCCACACTGCTTGAATGTATTCAAACATTGACAGCAATTGTTTTATCCTCTTGGGTTTTTCTTCCCAACTTTTACTTGTAAACTAACTTATTCTTCTTTTCGTCAATTTAATTTTTAGTGCATACTGGATTGATAGTGATTCAGTAGTCACTTCCTAAAAGATCTTCGTAATTGGTTTTTAGTTGATTGTTGACATTCCACATTTAGAAATCTTTTATCCAGAGTACCCGGTGAAGTTTTTTGTGATTTATTTGCTCTTCTGTATATCTATGGTATTTTAGACCTCACTCTATGAGCTGTTTGCTCTGGTAAAACCTTACAATTGATTTCTATTTAGTACAAAATTACTACCGGATTCTTTAATATTTTTCTTAACGTATTTGTTTTATGCATATGTTATTGTAGAAGTTATTCCTAATAATCCAGCTCTGTTAAGTTCGCCAACGTAATTGTCTGTTTTGCTAGTTGTTAATATTGCTATATTTTAGGACCTTGGTGAAGAAGCTCAAAGCTTTGGTGACACCTTACACAATCCACTTACAACAAACGTGATGCAAAAAATTATTTACAATACTTTCGGAAATTTAGTTAATTTAGTTTACAAACGGGAAAGGTTTTTGCACAGGTTTTGCCTTGACGATTACAGTTTTGCGCTTGTTTCGTTGAAAAAGTCGTTTCTTATCCTGCAAGTATTTATCGCCACAGGGACGAATGAAGAAATAGTAAATTATTTCGATCACAGTCAGTAGGCTAGCCCCTATAAATAGTCCTACGGTTCCTCCTGTTGAGACTGAAAGAATACGACTAGGTAGTTCAATTTAATCAAGCTTGAACGATCTACTTACCAAGCAAATCAAGGGGGTTTCTCACAAGGGTTCTAGCGTACTTTACAGAAGGAGCTTGAACGTAGAAATTAAATTTTACTACACTGTGTTCATCCCTTAACCTGTACAAATCATAAAACTATAACTATTACACATCATTGATTATCACCAACCCACCATTGCTTCTTATCCGCAAAATTATTTTTTACTTCTCCAATCAGCGCAACTTCCATGTTAAAACAAGATGTGTGGCAATCGCAGTTTTCCTCAAAATGGTTCTCAATTATTACAGTACTGCTGATGATACAGGAAATTCCAGTTGCGTTACATTCCACATTTTTATCTGACAAATTAAGAAAAATTATCTGTACGTGAAGTCTGCAACGTGTACCTAATACCTAATTAATTGTATTGTTTAAAGCAATAACTACATATATTTGTTTTGTAGTGTATAAGTAACTACGACCATGTCTCCAGGCAGAGTCAGTAGACCTGCTTTTATAAAGAGCCAAAAATAGCGATAAAAGCGAGGAAAAAGATTAATTCCCACTAGGGTTTGAACCTACCTTATAGTGGAGAATGTGTGGTGTAGTCGGTTTTGGTGACGGGGTGCTCTGAAACCGGGGTGGTTTCGCACAAAACTAGGGGACCTTAACCGACTCGGAATGACTGTCCCTTGCAAGGGTTGTAAGAGAAGTAAAGTTGGGACTTAATGGTGGAAGGGAAGAGCCAGATATATGCTGACCACCACCCTTCACCACGTCACGTGGGTTTCACTCTGGGGGGAATTCAAACGCGATCGCAAGCATGCAACTAAACTATTTGTTCTTATCCTAAAGAAAACAAACTAACTATAAAATAAAAAAAATAAACTAATTATCTAAGTGGGGGTAGCAAACAATATTCATATTGTATACAAAAAAATTCATACCAATGTTGGGATAAGTGTGCAATCTGCAGTTGCAAATTGCGTAATGAGCATTGGAAACGCATTCATTCTGGCAGGCAGCTAAACTGTAGTGTTCGAAAAGGTGCAAATTATTTTCTTCCTTAAGCATACAACTTCTACCTTTGTCATCCAATGTTAAAATGGAATCATCAAAACCAATTTCCTGCAAACCAACATTAAAACTAAATCCGAGTGTTTGTCTATTATACTTTTACAATTATCGATAAGTACACATCATAGCTATAATCCATACTGATTGCATGATCATTGTCAGATCCTAGTAGCTGCATTTTAACGTTCTTCATTGACGGAACCGAATGTTTGTCCAGTGCTATTAGATAAAAGTTGGTTTTCGAAGTTTCGATAGATAGATTTCCATAGCCATTATTCACATTACGGCGAATTTTGAACGGCACACCTATTTTTTCCAAATGTCTAATTTAACAATAATCAATTAGAGCTGAATCTCTTGCAATGTAAAGTAAATTGATACGATATATGTTTCATTGTGTATGCGTAACTACGACCATGTCTCCAGGCTTTTATGAAGAGCCAAAATAGCGATAAAAACGACGAAAAATATTAATTCCTACTAGGGTGTGAACCTATCTTCAGTGGCGAATTTTGTGGTGTAGTCGGCTTCGGGTGACGGGGTGCTCTGGAACCGGGGTGGTTTCACACAAAACTAGGGGACCTTGGACCGACTTGACTATGACTGTCCCTTGCAAAGGTTGTAAGAAAAGTAAAGAGAGTGTGAGTGTGCAAGAGTGGAAGGAAGTTCAAGATGGATGCTTCCTGACCACCAGCTTTCACCACGTCACGTGGGTCCCACCCTGGGGGGAATTTCAACGCGATCGCGAGCATACAACTAAACTATTTGTTCTTATGGTAAACTAACCTAACGAAAACCAATTAACTATAAAGAGAAAAAATGAACTAATTATCTAAGTGATGGTACCGAACATTATATACACATAGAGTCGTATTTGTACCTATAGGCCAAAGAGTTAAAGGCAAAGCAACTTCCGTAGCAAGAATCTATAGGGTGAATTTCGTCACAGCAAGAAAATTCATGATCGTTGTAGTAGCAAGAAGTGAAAAGCTCTGAGCAAGGACTTCTGACCTATAAAGTACATACTGCTGTAAGTTAAATAACAATATAGATTTTTAGAATTTAAACCTCATTTAAATAGTGAGATAAATTAGTCAATAAGCATTTAGGGGCATTACTGGATTTGATATAGCAACCGTTGTCTTCAGAAAAGGTTCCCCTGAAGAAAACCAACTGTTTCGCTGCAGCAAATAATTCTTGAGCATCATCAGAATTTCCAAACCATCTTGAAATTTAAAAAGTTGTAGAGTTTCAAGTAAGTAATGCAAATAAATATTATTAAATAAAAACTTACTGCGTTTTAAATTTTTCCAGTTTTTCTTTGTTGGCAGTTTCGCAAAATATTATTGCCGGAAAATCGGTCACCCAATCCAGATAAGAAGTGTCTATATCGAATGTTACAGTTTGAGTTCTGTATTGTTCTAGAACGTTGTTTATTAACGTATACGAACCAATCTAGAAGGAATCATTAGTTAAATTTACTTTTCCTTGAACATAGCACGAGTAAATTACCCAAGATCCTATAACGCAAGCCACCCAGAAGATTCTTTCCGTCCAATGATACTTCTCATCTGCGATAAAATGAAATCCGTGTATAGAAGAGTTCAGAAAATATTCTTTTACGATCATGGTTGTTCATGCGAATACCGCCAACTGCTGAATGAAATCAATATACATAGTTTGTAAATTTGCTGCATTACGACATAAACCAAAATTAATTATTCATTTTACGTACTTCATTTAGCACGTGTAATGTTTGGAAAAGTAAAATTTATTGACAAAAGTAGATTTGAAAATGTATTTTTAACTGTGTCAGTTTTAAAAATGCTCAAATAAATTAGGAAAGAATGTTCTATGTTTTGCTTCCTTCGCATTGATTTAAAATTAAATTACTTGGGGACCAACTATAGTTCTTTCAATACTGAAGTAAAAGTTTTTATTAACTGGCTAACTTGGCAAGTGCACGACTTTTAACTTTAACTAAATGCATCAGGTACAAAATTTTAAACTCAATTAATTATAATTTAGGCTGGTAGGTTAGGTATAATATAGGGAAGTAAATATAGGGAAGTAAGTAATGCACAGGGGATATGCAAATAGTTTAGTTTTCCCATCTTATGAAAGTGCAACGTGGAAAAACCTGTAGGAGACATTCAAAGCATGCGCATAGGGATCACAAATGGTCAATCTGTTCTATGTTACACTTGCTGATAATGTAGCAAAAGCACATTATTTGCACACCTCCTGCTGTGCATTACTTTATTCCCCGGCTGTACCTACTACCTATGTAGCACGCGAGCGCAATGTAATCCAATATTTATTAAGCATTAATTATTAATGTTTGACATTGAAAGAGATACCTGTTTTAAAAAGTATCAATTGTTGTGGGAAAATAAATATAAGGATCGTGCTTTTTGCCTGTTTAAGAGGCGTCCCGACGTTTTTGCAAAATATGACTAAATTACGACAAATAATGTTATTTAAATTAGAATTTAAGGAATATAGCTACGCTATAAACTAATATTTTGTTTTATGGTTGATGCTTTTTACACTTTAAGGAAAATTACAGAAAGAAGAAAGATTTGAGCAAAGTTTTCAAAGTCCACTTAACTTGTTGCTCAGCATCTCCCACAAACGGATAGAAGGTCTAATTTCAAATTGTTTATAGCCTCATTGCATCATAGCACACAAATCCGAGTCTAAACTCAACCCTTATAGCCCATGGTTCATAGACAAACCAACCCCCGACTAGATCCTCAACCCCTTCGGGGCTGCGCTGGCTAGTTGCGCTGCAAACCGCAGTGGTTTCGTAGATGGCGCTATCGTCTATTGATGCGGTCTGGCAACGCTGCCCAGACCTTATACGTCAAAATTGTCAAATGGCAGTAGAAGTGTCAAGTTGATGTTTAGTATTATTGGCATTTATTGGATAAGTTTTAACTTAATTAAAATGAAAAGGCGTTCCATTAGGGAACTGTCCCGTTAAAATGGACCTGATCGTACATCGGACCGAGTCCTTTACCTCTGCCACAATTTGAATCTCTTGACACTTATGTTGGAAATTTCGGGGCACAGTGCAAAGAAGTGGGAATACTAGATGCCGCGCTGGCGGCAGTTCTCCAAGGGGCGGTGCGATGCTCAGTCTGGAGCAGGAAGTGGGAGCCTGGGATTCTGTACTTCTTGAACCGCTCTCTGAGGACACTTTCATTGCCAACTTGCAACAGCGGTTTAAACGCGATCACATCTACACTTACATTGGAAATGTGCTGGTCTCGGTCAACCCTTACAAAAAGCTAGCTTTATACTCGACTGACCTCGTAGAAACTTACGTGAAAAGAGGACCATTTCAGTTGCCTCCACACATGTATGACGGTCACATAATTCATTGCTTATTCTAAAAGTTACGTTTTAGATATGCCATAGCTGGATCGGCATATCGATGGCTGAATGACAGAAATGAGGACCAATGTATTGTTGTTACAGGTAAATTGTACCTTTCTTTACATAAAAATGTTATCAAGCAAAATCTACAGGTGAAAGTGGAGCAGGTAAAACAGAAGCAGCTCGAATTGTTTTGCAATTCTTGGTACTGGTTTCTGGGACTTCTACCGAAGTTAAATTAATGAAAGACCGTCTTGTCCAATGCAACACGCTTCTCGAAGCATTTGGTAATGCACGTACCATGAAAAACGACAATGCTTCAAGATTTGTTAGTACCTGTCTAAATTCGAAACGTCTAGTAACTTTGCAATTTTCAGGGGAAATTTCTGGATATTGAATTTGACTACAAGGGAGATCCAATTGGTGGACACTTAACTCATTGTAAGTAGTTCAAGTTGTGCAAATATTTTAAGTAACT
Organism: Schizotus pectinicornis; assembly: GCA_951805265.1. NCBI lineage: Eukaryota > Metazoa > Arthropoda > Insecta > Coleoptera > Pyrochroidae > Schizotus > Schizotus pectinicornis. The sequence goes on along the minus strand of OX638202.1, from coordinate 14,391,761 downwards.
ATAACCGTATTGAATTTTTGCTTGCCAGACTTTTTGGATAAGGTATGCGCGCTGAATGTAAAACTTATGTAACTGGGTTCTTGACAAACACTAAATTCATCTACCAATTATCAATAATTAAAACCTTTATCTTGACAAGCACACTTGTTGCATCTGGTTATATGAATATTCATCTCTTTCAAGTCATACTTTTTCTCTACTTACACTTATTTTTTTAGGCTAGAGTCACGTGTTTGTCAGCCGGTGACCGCAACTTCCACATTTTCTATCAGTTGCTTTCTGGTGCCGACATTCATTTATTGAGTAAGTGTTTTGTAAATTTCACTGCCTTGATTGAATGGTTTTATTTTCAAGAATGTTTGAAATTGCAACGCAATGTTGAGCACTACAGCATTTTACAAACTGAGAACAATCAACCCACCCAAACTGATGATGAAGATAGGAATCTGTTTATTTACACGAAAAGTGCATTGGATATACTGGGATTTAATGTTGACGATATTGTTGACATATTTCGAGTTATTGCAGTTGTTTTAAAATTAGGTAATTTGCAGTTTGTGCCTTGTAATAACATAGACGGTACTGAGGGATGCGCAGTCAGCAATGAGTATGGTAGGTATTGAGTTTGTAATGTATTACCAATATTTTTTTAATTGAAAAAATGATTAGGAAAAATTTAATTCAGGCACAAAACATTGCTGAAGTTTACATGCTTACTAACAGTCTCCACTGAAATAAAATTTGATGTCTTAACTTTATTGTAACAAAATTTGAAAGCATTACAATGACTTACACATCCACTGGTAAAAATATGTCCTGAAGCCCATATAACACTCGTAATAATGTAATACAGGGTGTTTCCTAAAATACGCCTTAACTTGTAATTCCATTATTTAGATTTGAACAAACAAAATATTTTAAAAAGTTATTCGTTGAACACTATAAAATGGTTCCAATCGTAATTTTTTTAAATATGAAATTTTATTACAATAACGAAAAAGGTTTCAGCAAAGGTACAAAATTATTTATAAATTTTGTTCCAATAGACCCTATTAATTCAGTACCCTTCCACTAGTCTGTGGTAAGAGTATGGGGAATGGAAGCCAGAACAATAAATTGTCTTTCCCCGGTTTGCGCCTACACTTAAAGTCTTAAAAGAAAAAATTAAAACTGTTTGTCTAATGATTAATTTGAGGACATACAGGGTGTCCCTGAAAGGTGCGGACACAGGTTAACCACGGGTTCCTTAGATCAAAATAAGTCGATTGGACATAATTTACCTATATCCGAAAATGCCTTCTAAAGAATCAAGATTCAAAAACTGGCGAAAAAAAAATGTTTTTTTTAATAATCGCCTTAACCGATTTTACTGATATTTAATACATAAGTATAAAAATTTAAAAGACACATTTTGATATAAATTTTTATGGCCTTGATATTGTAGAAGATACCTAACAGTGACCACTCTTGTGCTTAATACGTTCGCTTAGCTTTAGCGCTTTAATTATATTTTTTTAATAATTAGGATACGTTAATTCTTCACAATCTTTGCCTCTTGTAAAATTTTAATATCTTCAATGGTTTTGACGAAAAAAAAATTAATTTGAACTTGATGCGCCCGAAGCGCCGCACCGTAAACGCTTCTGTATAGAGACCCTGTATAGAACATTTTTTTTTTAATGGTGCAGGCTATTTGTGCCTGCGTTAAATTTTTTTTAATGACAACGTACTAATATTTCTATTTGGTCCCACGTAGGATTTTTTTTTTTTACACAAACGTGAAATACATTTCTTTCTACATAAAGGCATTTATTTTTAAATAAATGGAGAAAATTGGTTTTAGCTTTAAAGGGTCGTCTATTTTGAGCTACCTGAAAGATAGTGTATACGGATATATCCACAATAAACAGTCGATAACACCATTACAATCTGACCAGTAGGGCCTGGTGTTCTTGTATTAGGATACACCTGCGTCTTTCAGGTAGTTCAAAGTAGGCGTATCTGAAACGCGAATTTTATTTATTTAAAAATAAACAGCTTTATGTAGGAAAAAAGAATTCCACGCTTTATATGGAAAATTATTTTCTACTCCAGGTTAAATATAAATATAATACATATTCTTTAATATGCTCTCAATTTAGTTATTTCCACAACACACTTAAATTTTACAAGAAACTCAATTTAATCTCTTATTTTCAGAAAAAAAAATGGTTTATCAAACGAAAGTAACAAAATTATTGATTTCTATTTAAAGAAAAGACTAAACATTACTTGACATTAAAATTAATATTTAAAAAAATGCGACAATTTGTAGTGTTTATAGAAAAATTTTCTGAAGTTTTTTGTTTATCTAAATCGGATAATAAATAACGGAGTTATAAAGCGTTTTTAGGAAAGAACCTGTATACATTATACATATTAATTTTTTCAGAAAATTTTCTATTTTTATTATGAATAGTTACTGAAAATTTGGACGTGTAAAACCTATTGTTTAATATCAGCTAAATTATAATACTTATCACTATGAGATGAATTATCACTAAGTTAAGATCTTTTTATTAAAACTTGAAACCTTTTAGAGCTATTTGAAATTTGCGAACTACTGGGCGCCGAGCACAGGTGGCTTCAGCGCGCCTTGACGAGTAGGCAAATCGAAGATGGGATTTTAACTGACCTCAGCGCGTACGAAGCAGCAAAAATCAGGGATGTCCTATGTAAAACTGTGTACAGTCGTTTTTTCACGTGGCTTATTAACAAAATTAACGAGATAATAAAGGTAAGAAAAAGCACCCTAAAAGAAATACGCTCACGATCACAGTTTCAGGGACAAATGGTTGCAAAACGGAAAGTTCTGGGCGTTCTAGACTTGTACGGTTTTGAATTGTTTGACAAAAACGGTTTCGAACAGCTCATGATCAATTTTTGCAACGAGAAATTACATCAGTTTATAACTAATGCCACGTTAAAAGATGAACAAGAAGAACTGATCCGAGAAGGGCTAGAATGGAACAAAATTGAATATTTTAATAATGTGTAAGTTTCAGTTCATCATGCATATGGACTGCTCCTTGTTGAATTCCATATTTTAATTGTCGCTATTTTTTTGCAGAGTTATTTGTCAATTGTTGGAGCAAGAGAGCCACGGCATATTGTCGTTGCTCGACGAAACCCACGTCCAAACCGACGCCGGCTACTTGGCGCGCGTTGAACAGTGCTGTGCGGGTCACTCGCATTGCTTAGCAGCAGATGCCACACTGCCACAATATACTTTTCAGTAAATATATGCCGATTAGGAAGAATCTTTGTGTTTACTAGAGTTGGACGGTTTCAGGGTACGTCACTACGCTGGCGCGGTGACTTACAGCGTCCGCGACTTTGTCGAAAAAAATCGGGATTCAATACCTAAAGAGGTGTCGCGCGCCATGTTCAGATGCGATCACCCCTTAATGCAGTCATTGTTTCCTGAAGGCAATCCAAAACGGTGCAGCTTCAAGAGGCCCGTCTCGAAAGCCAAGCAAGTGCAGGTTTCTCTCAACGCGTTACTCAAAAGTTTGAGTGCTAGGCAAGCACATTATATACGATGTTTGAAACCTAACGAAATGAAGCAGCCTAGGATATTAGAAATGGCCTTGATACAGCACCAGGTATGGAAATGTTTCATATCTGTTACAAAATCATTTCTGATCGCTCTGCCTTAAAGAAGTTGTCTTAAATATCTGGTGGAAATAAGAAACAGCGAACTTTTGATTGAAAGCGTTTATTTTAGGTGCGCTACTTAAACCTTATTCCCACGGTGCAGGTGTGGCGCTCGGGTTTCTGCTACCGACTACCATATCCCCAATTCCTCTGCCGCTACAAAGTCATTTGTGCTAACACTTGGCCTAGATGGCGCGGCTCCCCTATAGAGGGCGTCTCTGTTTTGCTACGATCACTGCCTATTCCCAGCGCGGAATTTACATTTGGTAGAAATAAATTATTTGTGAGAAGCCCGAGAACGGTTTTTGAACTGGAAGACTTCAGAAGAGTCAGATTGCACGATTTAGCTCTCCTCATTCAAAAGTCGTGGAGGGGCTTCAGGCAACGGAAGAGATACCAGAAATTGCAACACTGTCAGATGATAATTGCGTCTGCGTGGAGAAGTTGGAGGGTGAGTTTCTTATTGAAACCGGAAATAATTTTGTGTGATAAATTTGCAAAAATAAACATTTCTTTTATTGATTTAATACTTCTAGGAATTAAAGTACGGAATTCCTTTTAAAGGACGTAGGCATCTTTGGTGTTTTTATCGGGTGGTAGGTCAAAATATTGTATTGACTAGACAGCCAGGGCGGTAATAGCTAGATCCCCTTTTGTACTACAATAGTTTAATAAGGCCACTTGTTTCAACGACTTTTTGAATATAAAGCCAAATACTTTTGTTCAGGAAAATTCAGGAGTTGAAACGTAGAAAGCTACTATTTTTGATAGTTTAACTTTCCATTGGTGAGCAAGAAACTGCCACCAATATAAATCTTAAAAAATGCTGTATCAAATTTTTATTATTTTTTCTAAAGGTGCAAGTCGTTTAGAAAACCTATGATACCTTAGGATGGACTGTATACTTTTCATAACCCAACACTGCTTGTAAATTTTATTGCTATGACGTATTTCCGGTAATTCTTCAAACTTCAAAGATCGGATTATTAACATTAGATTGGAAACTTTTTGCTCGCGCTAGAAGTATAGAAGAACGCTAAACGTAATTTTTTTTATTGAAACAAAGCATAAGATTTTTCTAGCTTCTTAAGTATTTTATCTTAAATTATCTTAATATAACTTTTAATAAAAAAAATTGTGATTGCAGGCAAGAGAAGAGTTTCGGATACTAAAACATCGTAAACAGGTCGAATGGGCCGCTAGAGTAATCCAAAGACATTACATTCAGTGGAAGGTAACAACGAAAATTGTGTAACCATATACGAAACATTAGTTTTATAGAGGAGACGATATCTTTTAAGTCTATGGAGGATGCTACCTGTGGACGCAGATTCCCCAATTTGTCGCGAATGGCCCTCTTCCCATCCGCGTCTGGCGGAGTGCAACAACCTGATGAAAAAAATCCAACACAGATGGCGCTGTCAAAAGTACCGGCAAAAGTTTGACCAAACTGCCAGGAACCGAATGAGGGAAAAGGTTACAGCAAGTTTTATTTTTAAAGATAGAAAATGTTCATATCCTAGAAGGTGATTACTTTGTTACGTATTTAACTTTGTTACCATAATATCTAATTTTGAAGTGTTTCACACCCTTTTCTCGGAGATTACGTTCGGCTGAGGCAAAACATCCAGTGGAAGAAGATTTGCTTAGAGAGCAACGACCAATATGTTGTGTTCGCTGACATAATTAACAAAATAGCGCGGTCAAGTGGGAAAGTAAGAAGTTTTTTGAAAGTTTATCTTTTCTTCAATTTTTCTTTCCAGTTCGTTCCTATTCTTCTGGTTATATCAACTAGGTCCATGCTGATTTTGGATCAGCGCACGTTACAAATTAAATATCGAGTACCCGCCTCAGAAATTTACCGCATGTCCCTCTCGCCTTTTCTTGATGATGTTGCCGTAGTTCATGTTCGAGCAGTAAGTACGAATTGCTTCTTTCAGAATTAATTAATTTCAAAAAAGATATATTTTATTTCACTTTCTAAGGTAGTGTTTAAAACGCCCACTTTCCATTAGTTTTATTGCTAGCGCTAGTTTTGTCCCCAGTCGTCGGTAGCGAACGCGGAAACTTCAAGTTCCAACTCCGACGCGACCGGTTGTTTATTTCAGAGCGATTTGAGTAAGAAAAAGGGAGATTTTGTCTTCCAAACTGGGCACGTCATCGAAATCGTCACGAAACTGTTTCTAGTGGTCCAGAACGCTACCGGGAAACCCCCAGAAGTCAACATAACAACAGAGTAACTTGAGCCACAAACCCTATTTTTTTATACTAATTTTGTCATTGAAGATTTGAAGCAAATTTTGGTTCGCAAACCGTCACGTTCACCTTCAAGTGTACTGGACTGCCTGAGGTGCAACCGGGCCAAATCCGGGTGTTGAGAAAGGCCAACAAAATGGAGGTTCTCGTGTGACACCTTGCCTAACATATCCACAAGACCAGCGCAAAGACCACTGCCATTAGGATTTTTCTTTGCACAATGATTTCTGATGAATGGTTTCCGTATTTGACGTTATATGTTTTAATGATGATTAGATGATCGTGTGCTTTAATTTAAATTAATTTAGGGAATATGTACAATGTCGACCAATAAAGCCATCAATGGTTTGTAGGTAGAGTTGCAATAACTCGAAATTTTATATTTACTAGGTTTGTTTCAATTCTAAATCGTTAATAGTTCATGGTTAATGAAACAATCATAGCTTTCCTGTTGTTATACGCAGAAGTTGAAGAGTTAATCAAATATTACAAGTATCAAGGACAGCTACAGCCTGGATGAAGAATAATTGCACTGTCCAAGGGTGAGTGAAAGAGTCGGTGATTCCTAGTGCATAGAATATATTCTTTCAGGGTATTCGAGTGATAGTAGTATACAAAATGTTATTTCTGTATTTCTGGACCAGAGGACACTTGGGCACTTAAACTTATTGAAAACATCAATAATGTAAAACATCTGAAGGTAAGCATTAATCTGCCTAATTCTTAATAAACTAACCATTATAAATCTTATTCTAAACGTAGAAACATCTGTATTCTAATGATGGCCGATAATTAATTAATTGTTCTGATCTACGGACTGTCACACATTTTTATTATATGCCCTAAAAAGGTCCTAAAGTTGACACTGTTGAGTACAATAATACTCATTAGTTTTAACTAAACGCTTAGAATAGTGTTTTATTGTTAGTTTATTTGGTATAATTACTAGCCAGATTAATGCTAGTTGGCGAATTTAACTTGGCACTCGGCTATGGATGCGCAGTGGTCTAAACGTTCTCCCAGTTTTCCCCCTGACTGCAACATTTTCGGGGTTAAATTTGGTATGTACAGTCAGTTTCAAAAGTAATGTCCACCTGTAAAAGTTTAAACTCATTTTTTTTTTCATTTAAAGCCAACACAGACATTAAAATTCATATTTGTGCTAAACGTATGAAATAATGCAGCAGATTCATCATTTGTAAAAGAAATTTAAATTTGAAAAGTACGAGACGGACATTATTTTTGAAACTGACTGTACGCATACATGGAAAACTTTTAGAAAATCAAGGTTTTTTTCTATTGTTAAGGTTTTTTCTATTGTTAAGGTTTTTTTTTATGCGTTTTAAGCACTTGTAGGGTTTTTTATGTGTCTATTTTTTCTGGTTCAAAAATAAAAAGCTATTTAGGGCTATTAATTTAAAAATCTTTTAACCAATTTTTAAGATGTCAAAAAATTTTGAGTTTGCATGAATTGGGATTTCTTCCATGATTTTAGCACGATTTTCTAAAGTGACCAATTTTCCTGATTCAAAAGTATGTAGCAACAACTTCCATACTCTTAGTGACTGCATTGAAGAACAATGCTTTTAGCTAATAATAGATTGTTTACTACTGCGCATTTACTGCTCGCACAGATGCTGACTTGATGCCATCAATCAAATACATTATTAAAAAAAATAGAAATCTGTTGAACATAATTTAATGATTTAAAGAAAATTACAACAATTTATTGACTGTATAAAATGTTAATAGTGTATATTATCTATAATATCAAAACTGTTTTTTTAAGTTCTCTGCATTGTATATTCGATAGCAATATGTTAATAAATGAGTTATATTTTTATCTCGCTTCTTAATATTGTTCGTAAATCTTAGTTTTCCAATTTATTGCGTTCAAAAATGCTTACATACTGAAATAACTTGAGGTCAATCAAATTTTACATTACAGTGATATCAATGCTGCTTTTCTTCATTAGTTTCCCCGTCACTTGGTGGAACGTTGTTCTGCGCGCTATCGCCTTGATCTTCAGTTTCTTGACTCTGAGTGGCATTTTCAGTTTCTTGACTCTGAGTGGCATTTTCAGTTTCTTGACTCTGAGTGCCATTTTCAGTTTCTTGACTCTGAGTGGCGTTTTCAGCGCCAGCCGTCGAATCTGTAGTTCCGTTAGCAACTGGTTCTGCAGCTCTTGTAAGATCAGTAACAACATCTTTAGCTAATTCCCTTTCATTATATCTTTCCCGAAGAGCCGAAAAAAGACACAACTGCGCTTCATATTCCCTTTTCAAATCTCCGTTATATCTAATCATATTTTCCAATTTCTTGTGAATCAATTCTTGACGCTCTTTTTCAGCTGACACCCTGTCTTCCATGCACTTAATCTTAATCTCGAGCTGTTTGGTTTCCAAATTGCGAATTTCCAAGAGGTCTTTAGTTATCGTGACCACGTCCTTAAGGGAGGAAACTTGCTGATTTAGAGCTTCGATCTGAAGTTCTTGGTTTTTTATTACTTTAGTTTTGTCAAAAATGATACTCTTGGCTTTTGTTAGAGTGTCTTCTGATTTCATTTTTAGAATTTCAACCTCTTCAGCATCTTTTAAACGCTGTGCTTTAAGTTTTTGTACTTCCGTGGCATCTTCTTCAAGCTGAGCAACGCGTTTCTTATAATTGGCAAGTTCGACATCTTTTTGCTAAAATTGCGACGCGTTTAGTGACGTATAATAATGTAAATTTAGAGAAAAGTACTTACTTTTAAACTACTTTCGAACTGACCCAATTTAGTGGCGTTGTTAGTGCAAATTTGTTCATAATCCGAAATCTTGGCGAGGAGCTCAACAACGTTTGGTTCTACTTCCTGAGCCTAGGGAAAAAATAATGAAAAGAAAATATTTTTGTAAAAGGGGTGTTATACCCTAGAACTTCCTGAAATTGCTTAATTACTTTGAAATTACCCTACCTTGTTAGACAGTGGTTGAGGGGGCAGTTGCTCCAAAGTTTCAGACATTTTTGATGTATATGCCGAAAGACTCCTGGAATTACGTCGCACAACTTGGAAATATTTGGCCGAAAGACTTATTAATAGAATTCTAGGTGAGTCCACACTCCACATCCGTAATTTATATTTAGAAGTAATCCATTAATTTTAAATTTCCCGCCCAAGTGTCAACTGTCATAACCTCAAAATCGAAATTCCGTAATCGAGGTTTTTATACTAAACGCCGCAATCTAATGAGATTAACGTAAAAGAAATAGTTTATTTAATCTTTTTATCAGAATTAAGGTAAAGAAGCATAATTACATAACTTTACTTCAGAAATTTACGTTTCGATCTTTCACCCCCAAAGTCATGGAGTGATGCAAGTGAGTGTCAATTTCCACCCTTTTTAGTGGTTTAAACAAGAATCATCTATTTGTGTGGCATATTTCGAGAATACGACGGAAAAGTTAGTTAATTTCCATCAAAAATTTATTTTAATTTTGCAAAATTGACAGTTATTAAAAATTTATAGGTTAGATCACGTCTCCGCTTGAAAAATTAGTATAGAACACCCTCAAAATGGAAGAATACACACGAGAACCGTGCCCCTGGAGAATCGTGGATGATTGCGGTGGTGCTTTCACCATGGGATTAATCGGTGGTGGTGTCTTCCAAAGTATAAAGGGCTTTCGAAATGCTCCTTCAGGAATGAACCGCCGACTAGTAAGTTCAACTATTTCTAACAACCAGTGAATAATTGTAACTCTCATTATTTAGGTGGGAAGTTTAGCAGCCATCAAACAACGTTCACCAATAATAGCTGGAAACTTTGCTGTATGGGGTGGTATGTTCTCCACCATTGATTGTGCATTGATACACATCAGAAAGAAGGAAGACCCCTGGAATTCCATTATAAGTGGTGCAGCTACGGGGGGTATTTTAGCGGCTAGAAACGGCCTGCCAGCAATGGCTGGAAGTGCGTTTATTGGAGGGGTTTTGTTAGCATTAATAGAAGGTGTAGGTATATTATTCACGCGGTTGTCTGCTGAACAGTTCCAACCTCAATTGCCCCCCATCGACGACCCTTCACAGCTTGGATCTCAACAGGCCGCAGGAGGCTTTTCATTTCAATAGTGACGTGATATGTTGTGTTTGCCCGTACAATTTTCTTTACTTGTACAATTTTTGTTTATAGACAAATTAAATGTTAATAGCAAATTATATTATATGGATCTAGCAGTCGCTTTCATTATAACTAATTTATCTAAAATTAACAGCCACCAAATATTTATTGTGAATAGACTTTGAACATGTATTTCAAAACAAATTAGTTTAATTTTCTTATTCCCAAGCCAAGATCTAATAGAGCTTTCAGAACTATGAATTTAATGTACGTTTGAGTCCTTCATTGTGGCATGAAGTGCGGAATTTCTTAAAGAAAGTTACAAAAGTTGGGTGGGTATGGTGCAGCGCCACTGCTTGCCTGTACCATCCTCCCCACTTAGATCTGCCCCTGTTGGTTGAATTTTGACACTGGTTGGACTGTGCTTGGGGTGAAACAACTGGTCGGTAGTAAGTGCACCCTTACACCAGATAGGCGTAACTTCTTTTTTAAAAGGGAACAAATATAATGTATACCAAATTAAACTATACATCCCTTGCACTGTCCACCAGAAAATTTAATGAGTATCAAAAAATCTAAATGAAACCCAAATTATTATACATCAGAAAATGAGAACATCACCACTAAAATAACTATGCTGCGTATTGTTTAACCATTGCTTACATTTTAAATTCTATAGGTCTATCAATTTTACTAAATGTTCACCAAATATAGAACGCTCGAGTTACGCGTTTGTGCTGTAGATAATAAATATTCGCGCTATCCATTTATATTTAGTGATTCTCAAAAAAACTATTTGTGCGTCAAATAATTATTCTATTACTCAAAAATGAAATATGCTCGCGCATCTCTCCTTGCCGCTTGCGCTTCCAGACAAGAGGCACACGAAAAAAGCTTTGTACAAGGTCAGTTCAAGGGCATGTAATTTTTTTTTTTAAGCACGTTTAGAAATTACCATTAAAAGAAGTTTTACGTTTTACATAATGCAAGCCAATTGCAGCAAAGCATTTATATATTACGGAAATCAATATCTTTTTTTGTGCAAACCACTTCTATTTTTACTCTTATTTTCCTTGCCCTAGCACATATACATCTATAATTTTGCATAAAATTATTTATCATTTGCACATTTTATTGCTTGTGTATTTTTGATCAACAAATAGTATTTTTAACTGCTAAATAATATAAGACACTGTCGAAAATTAAATATCTGGGTATTATGTTAGAATTAAATGCGGAATAAAATTTGGTGAACATTTAGTATTTATGATCAACAAAAGTTATTTTGGCAAACAAAATATATAAGAGGCCAGCATTATGTCAATATTTGGTTGTCGCTTTAAGATTATGTATTTTTTTAATTTTGGTGAGCATTTAGAATTTTTGAGAAATGAAAGTATTTTTTTGTATAAAAATATTGGGTAAATTTGGTAGGCTGTTATACGACCTTTTTTTAAAATAGATTTCTATTTAGTACGTTTTCCATAATAAATGATTACTTTGCTTCTAATGACCCAATTTTACAAAGTAGCAGAGAGGTGATTTTTGAAAATAAACACAAGTAATTTATTTTATGATGTTCAACTCGCTAAAGAGCAAAATGGGAAATAAAGAAACTGGACAATAGATAATTTTTGGGTAATATTATTTTAATTTTCCCTCCTTGCTTTTAGTTACTTTTATTTTGCAATGCGCGCGTGCGCAAACTTTAATAACCAGACGGTTGGCAGCGCAAGTGACATGTGACGTTCTTATAACCTCAATTTTTTTATGAACAACTTATACGAGGCGAAGTTTACAATTTTCTAAAGAACAGGATTGTTTGTGCGTTTGAAACTTAATTGTTGTACCAATTACACAACTTTAATGCAAAGTCCTTTCCATTAAGTGGTAGTAGCGGAATCAGGATGGAAGCTGTGGCTGAAGAGAAAGTGAAAGAATCTAAGCCTGAAAGTTCTTTCAAGAAACCTATATTAGTGGGCAAAATAGGGCGACTACCAAGGAAAATAACCTCAACCGAAAATGTACCGGTGCCAGAAGTGAACAGTGAACCTATGGAAATTGTTGATATTCCGGGTATGTGAACTTTTCGATCTAACCATCATCATTATGAGCAATACTTTTAGTTCAACCTCCGCCCGTGGAAAAGTCGGCGCCTGAAAGTGCAGTGTCACTGCCCTACAAGGAACCAGTCTGGTCAGGTTTACCGAATTCTTCGTCAAGAAGTTATGTGTTTGAAGTCCTTAAAAATGGATCTATTGTCGAAACAATCGATCTGGTTAATAAGCCGTTTTGGGTGTTTGGACGATTACCCAACTGCGATATTTGCATGCAACATCCCACAATCTCACGGTAAGTACTTTTTTTTTAGAAGCACTAATGGGACTTCACTAATTATGCAAAAGGCCATTATTTAAAAACACTATTTTAGGTACCATGCCATTTTGCAATACCGAAGCGAAAAAACTGAAACTGAAGATTGTGGATTCTACATATATGATTTGGGCAGCACCCACGGAACATTCATGAACAAAAACAAGTTAAAATCGAGAGTTTATGCAAGAATACAAGTAAGTTTACAACAAATTATGGCGTATTAGAACTGTACCGGCCTTGGGCTATATCCTCGAAAGTATTTATGACGTCAGTGAAAGCTTCTTGGTAATTCTGGGGCTTTGGTTGATCTTCCTTTTCTCGCGTTTGCAGTTTGTCGATGTTTTTTCGGATTTCCTCAATCTGTCGTTCCACGTCAATTCTGTTATCTTCTGTTACCTGTTCCAAATCTGTAATGCTCTTCTGGTATGAAAATTTAATGTTTTCGATGCTCTTCCTGATATGGTTCAAAAATCCGGAACTGTTGTTGAGGCGCTGACGAAGATCCTTGAAGTGATCTTCAACTTCGGTATTTTTAACGTCAAAAACCGCCTTCATGTTCTCAGTTTTAGCAAAAAGTTTCTGCAGGCGTTCGCTAGATCTTGCGTCATTTTCATCCAATACTGTCGATTTCTTCATGTCCAAATTTTTTCGGTGTTTGATGTTCTTCTCGAGAATCGTTGAGTCCTTTGGTTCCATCTTGAAAATTCAGGAAATTTTGCGTTTTGCTTATTGATGATGACGGCGATCATAACTAAACAACGTGGTTTACATGACAACGCTTGATCAATGAAACAGAATTGGGGGCTGCACCTTTGATTATTTACCACTAGCAACTTCGCCTCCTATATTGATGGTATATTGATGGTCTTTGATGGTGATAGTTCTATTGTCGTAATTTTTTTTTTTATACGGGGTGGGGCAATAGTGCGTCCGACTGCAATACCTCGAATTCTATGATAGCTAGAAATTTGATTTAAGAACACAAATAAGCTAGAAATAAAATCTATAACTGGAAATTATTTTTGAACATACAGGGTGAGCCAAGACGATTATACAGGGGCAAGTAACATTTTTTTAAATAGAATTACTGACTATTTCCAAACCACTTGGATGTAGTGATTTTTTGTTTGTTTAAATAATGGCATTTGCAGGTGCATGTTAAAAAATCACTATGGTCACAATTACGAGTTTTAAGAAAAAATTATGTAAGTACTAGTTAGGAAACATCTTTGAATCGTTTTTACTTTTGAAAAGTTGTAGATGCTAGCTAAATTTAATTTTCCAATTTAGAACTTTTAAATTTAATTTTCTCAATTTTTTAAGTAGAACACTGTATATTTTTAACGATATGATTGTAGAAACTAAAAACGAACATTTTTTTGTATGTACACTTCAATGGCTATTTGTAACCATTTTCGATTTATTGACCAATAATTACAAAATTCAAGAATAATCTTAAAAAAATAGATCGTTTATTAAATAACTTAACAGATAACATTATAATAAATGCTCAACATGTTCCCATTTTGATTGACACACATTTCCATACGTCTTTGAAATGAGAGTTCTGTTTTTCTTAAAATTGCCGGTGTAATACTTCTAAAAGCCTAAAAGCAGTTATTATTCTTTCCTTCATATCCTGGATTATTAATGGCGTTTCTCTATAAACAATTTCTTTAACGTATTCTCATAAAAAGAAATCCATTTTTGTAAGATCTGGTGATCTAGCAGGCCATCTAATGGAGCCATTTCTTCCAATCTATTGCCTTGGATAGATATTATTTAAGTGATCTCTTACTGCGTTTAAATAATGAGGCGGAGCACCATCTTGTTGAAACCATATTCGGTTTTCTATTCTGTCGGGAAAATTCACCAATAATTGCAGCAGATAGTTTTCCAGAAAATGAAGATAAATAGCTCCAGTTAATAATTATTGGTCGATAAATCGAAAATGGTTACAAATAGCCATAAGCACATACAAAAAATGTTCATTTTTAGTTTCTACATCATATCGTTAAAAATTTGCAGGGAGTTCTATTTGAAAAAATTAAAGAAATTAAATTCAAAAAGTTCTAAATTGAAAAATTAAGTTTAGCCACCTTGTATAATTTTTCAAAAGTAAAAACGATTCAAAGACATTCCACAGATGTTTCCTAACTAGTACTTACATAATTTTTTCTTAAAACTTGTAATCGTGATTATGGTGATTTTTTTAATATGTATCTGCAGATGCCATTATTTGAACAAAGAAAATCACTACACCCAAGTAGTTTGGAAATCGTTAGTAATAATATTGAAGTAAAAAAAAAATAAAAAGAGGCTCCAAAAATCGTCTTTTACACACAACATTTTATTTAAAAATATATTACTTGCTTCTGTATAATCGTCTTGGCTCAACCTGTATGTTTAAAAATAATTTCCGGTGATAGATTTTTTTTCTAGTTTATTGGTGTTCTGAAATCAAATTTCTAGTCATCATAAAACCCGAGCTATCGAAGTCGAACGCATTATTGCCTCACTCTGTATAATAACTCATTCCCGGTGTCTATAACTCGTGTCCTCATGAAAACAGTAAAGATTTATTTAATTAATATTGGCGGAATTTTTTTTTTAAGTTTTTCACATTGCTGGAGAATGTTAATCGGTGGGTCCTTGTGGGTCCGTTCTGCCATTCCTGCTATTCTCGTAAAAGCGAATAATTGTGGAATTGTCGGGCGACTTTTTCTCCGCCGCCCTAAAATTTTTATAATTTTAAATTTATATTAATTGATGCGCGGATTTTTTCCTATAATATTGATTTTATTATCATTTAACTCTTCGCGTTTTGTTTCATAGTGCCGACCGATATTATAGTGTTATATTATCAGGTAGGTCACATGCTCAAATTGGGCTGCAGCACCCGAACGTATATATTGAACGGCCCCGACGAAGACACCGAGGAAGAGTCTCCACTAACAGTAACCGAGTTGAAGCAGCAGCGGTTGGAAGAGTTGCGCAGGCGCGAAGAAGCCGAAAAAGAAGCGGCTTTGAAACGGGAGCAACTCGAAGAGCAGTTGCAGAAGAAACGCGAAGAAAGAGGTATCGATTGGGGATTGGGAGAAGATGCAGATGAAGAAACCGATCTTTCCGAAAATCCATATGCGCAATCAAACAACGAAGAGTTGTATTTGGATAACCCGAAAAAGGCGTTGAGGGGTTACTTCGAACGAGAAGGCTTAGAATTAGAGTACGATTGCACCGAACAAGGCATTGGCCAGTTTTTGTGTAAAGTCGAACTGCCTCTCGATGACGAAATGGGGCGTCCAGTAATTGCTGAAGTCGTTCATAAGGGAAAAAAGAAGGAAGCTGTTCTACAGTGCGCTTTGGAAGCTTGTCGTATATTGGACAGGCACGGTGTGCTTCGGCAAGCTACTCATGGTAAATATTTATTAATCATTGGATTTTCAAGTACCATCAAGTACCGATTTTAGAATCTCGGAAGAGAAAACCGAAGAATTGGGAGGACAATGATTACTACGACAGCGATGATGATACGTTTTTGGATCGGACTGGTGCTATTGAGAAAAAGAGAGAGATGAGGATGAAAGGCAAAGCTCCTCCAAAGGCTGAAACCTATGAGAGTTTGGTGAGCATACTGACGTTCCGTTTTTATCTAAAAGGTCTTTAATTTATTGCTTATCAACTTAAAACTGACTTTGGCTCTTGTTTGACAAAAATTATTCTAAATTTATTTTAATTTTTCTGGGAATAATAGACCATATTAAACATTCTAGGCGCATGCGCCAATGGGGTATTTGCCTAAAAAAATATTGCACTTTTTATGCATGCAAATAACTAAAAGAGGCTTAAATATTTTTTTCCATTTTTTTATTTCATATTTTTGTAAATATTTGCAATTTTTTTTTTTGATGACATATTGGACCCCCGTATCTAAGACTCACACCTATATTGAATGGACTCTTGTTTTTGGCTACTATGCTGCGCTGCTAACAGAGTGCGCGACATGTGTACAGCGGATTGGCATTCGATTTATAAATAGAACGCAAGGAATCTGAGTAAAGCGCCATCATACGATTTCTTTTAGAACTACGCCGTGCAGGGGCCGGCTACGTCACAAATCTCCCACTCCAAAAATTAAAAAAAATAATTCTGGGCGTAATATTGACCCTAGAACCAAATAAAAAAATACGGCTCTAATGAAATCGCCTACATTTTCTAAATATTATATTTCCCAAACATGAGACAAGTACAGTTGCGTTCACTGAAAAAGCCCAGGGTAAAGTAAAATTCATTCCAACTTACGTTACACTTGCAACCAGGCTAGACCACGCGGTAGAGTTTGTTTGAGAACCGCACAGGTAAACTAGGATTGGTCGAAATAGAGCGGCACATTTCAGTTTCAAATTCAAAACAGCGTCAAGCACATCCCCCATGACGAGAATTTGTGTTCGCTTGGTTAGTGACGCCAATTGTCACCATTCGAGAGAGTTGGAATCAGGGGTTCGATTCCCTTATCTCCTCGTCTTTTATTTTATATTTATTATTTCATATGCAATTTAGTAATAATTATGACCTTAATTTGTGTTTCTGATATAATTACAAGCCTCTTTCTAGAATATTAAAATAGACAACTTTCTGAAGCAATTCCAGTAAAATATTTTCACTTATAATATTCCTAGTGCATTGATTATTTCCGGAAATTTTTTCGAAGGCATTTCCAAAACGTATTAATTACGTTTTGGAAATGCATGAGAATAAAATTTACGGATATTAATCAAAGCACGAGGGCATATTCGGTAAGAAAATCGCAACGACACAGACATTGGTCCATTATGTCATTATGATGTCATTATTAATAAATAAATGATTTTGATTGGCTGAAATAATTTCCACTTATTAATTTCATGCTAAGTGCAAAAATTTCCAGGAAATTTTTACATTGTCGTAGAAATGACACCGAATTCTATTTTTCTATTGGCTACTTTTGTTTTTTGAAACATACTATTGCAACAACGGGCACGAATCAATTATGGATGTGAAGAAGGAGTTAAATTCCTTTTCTTAAATTATTATTTCATATGCAATTTATTAATCACCATTAATCTCGTTCTGCAATGTTAAAATTGAAGTAAAGTATTTCCGTTTAATAGAATAAGTATTAATTGTTAATTTACTTTTTGAAAAATATTATTGCAACAACGGGCTCGAATCAATTAAAGATATGAAGGACTTGAATAGGATAATGATATGTAGAAACTTTTCAACGGGATTAATTAAAACTGTAAAGTTGCAGTTGTTACGGGTAGGTATAATGTTTAATTTTAACACCCAAATTTTACCAACACATTGAAACACATTATAACAGGTAGTATACAATGTTACCATCAATTATTATGGCACCCTTCATCCATTGCCGTCCTTGAAATTTGGTTTACCTGGCTTTCTAACTGGAGTCGCTTGCTCGTGTCACTGCGAATTTACTTAGGTAGAAAGAAAAAGGGTGAAAGGAAACATGAAACATCGAAGCTCTCATTCTTTGCCAAGTGCCAGTCACGTGGGCGTGAAGGGTACTACCAGTGGCGGCTCGTGGTAATTTAGTACGGGGGGTCAACGGAGAGACAAATGTTTTTCAATGTTTAAACTATTGTTCCTCTTTAGTTCTTTGATATTTGGCACTACCGGCACAGACATATTGCATAAAAACAAACGCAGCAATAAACATGAAACTTGACAACCTCCGCACGCGACCCGAAAATCGGAAATAAAAATCAGCTAATGTTTAACCAGCAAACAATAATATTCATCGACTAAAGAAAGCAGTCCGATAAAATTTTCACACTGCAGGCCTTAATTAAGAAATACGATACGTTTATTTTTAGTTATTTGTTGATTTTCCGTGCGTTGGCAGGTTGCAGGTTTATATTCTGAAATCTTGGGCTTATGACCGTTAAGGATTGAATACGACGTAAATCTCCTTTTCTAACTTGCACAAAACCTGGTATCAGTCTGTTTCATTCGCACCTACATGCAGTATTGGATTCAGTCCTTGATTTCTAATGCAACTGTTTCTCCAAAACTTACGGATTTCTGCCCGAGTTATTTGAAAACGTAGAGAAAAACTCTAAATACTTCTTGAATTGAGGAAGACTCTTTATGCCAGAATTAGTTTCTGACATGTCGATAATAGAGATTTTTCCTCAATTCAAAAAGCATTTGGAGTTTTTCTCTACGTCTTTAAATAACTCGACCAGAAATCCGTTCATTTTGGTGAAACAGTTGCATTAGAAATGAAAACCTGAACTAATTTTGACCAGAAAATCGATAAGGTCAATACATTTTTGTAATCAGGAGAACTCCTTTTATCAGATAGGGCAATAAAAAAGATATGTTTGTATTTAAAAATCAAAAGTTGGTCCACTTCCGGTTGATATTTTAATCACCGGATTCACCAATCGTTTGTATTTGTTAATTAATAATAATAAATAATGTTATTATTGTATGCAAACTATTATAATGTGTTAGTAAAATTTGGGTGTTAAAATTAAACATTATACCTACCCGTAACAACCTGCAACTTTACAGTTTTAATTAATCCCGTTGAAAAGTTTCTACATATCATTATCCTATTCAAGTCCTTCATATCTTTAATTGATTCGAGCCCGTTGTTGCAATAATATTTTTCAAAAAGTAAATTAAAAATTAATACTTATTCAATTAAACGGAAATATTTTACTTCAATTTTAACATTGCAGAACGAGATTAATGATGATTAATAAATTGCATATGAAATAATAATTTAAGAAAAGGAATTTAACTCAATCTTCACATCAAGCATTCAATCCATTCCAACTCTAACCCTTACCCTTTTTCTCAAGACCTTCATAAACTTATGGAACTCATAGTGCATTGTAAATAATTACCTAGTAGACCACATTATTAATTTGCACTTTCCTTTTCCACTAGTCACTAGTGATTAGGTATGTTTTGGGAGTAGACTTTACACACACTGTATAGAAGTATGGGAAATGAAAGTTAGAACTTGTGGTTGTTTCTCTCTCCGATTTGCGCCTGCGCTTTAAATTTTTAATAGGGCTTATAGTGTGACCAAAGCCTTAAAAAGTTAAAAGCTTTAATTGCCAATTTTTTCTCACATTATCTTGTTTGCTTTTTTTATCGTAATAATTTTGTCCGTTCTTGCCGTCTCAGTTGGTGAAAGAGAAAAGTCTTAAGGAGTCCATCATGAAAGTTGAGCGGGAGCTTTCAGAGGCCCAAATGAAGTTCAATGTCGAAAATAGTTCCAACCCCGAGCAGGATCCTCTGGATTCGTTTATGTTGGAGTTGAAACAGTCCAAACCAGATAAACACGCTATCATTAAACTGAAAACGGAACTTGCGAAATTGAAACAAGAACATGCAAGTACTGTTAAACTAGTTAATATTGCAAGACCGGCTAGTTTACCGCCGCTGGTTGTCGATATTTGCGTTCCTAGCACGAGTAGCAGTTCCTCAACGACAAGTAGTGCGTTACCGATATTTGGCAAGCGTAAGAAGATCAAGTTAGAATTACCGCATAGAAATTTAGAGGAACAAATCCCAACCAGCACCGATGGGGATGAAGAATTAGAGGAAGAGGAACCTGAAACACCTGCCGCAATAAACAACGATAACGTCGAAGAAAGCAATGAAAGCTCTGCACAAAATTCTTCGGAAGGAAGTCCTCGTTCGGGCGCCGACTCAAATGCTAAAAGTTACAACATGCTAACTTTGAAGAAATTCGAAAAAATATTGGAGCGGCAAAAATTGCCACCTTTTGCTGGTAAATATACAATCTTTTTAGTAAATTTGTTTCTAAGCGCTAATTTTTAGATAAACATCAAGATAAGTTGACGAAAATTCTACATAATTTAAAAAAACTGGCCTGTGATGGAGACCGCATGGATGTGGACTGGAAAATACTTGAAGCCAAGAAGAAGAAAGTGATGAAGCTGATTAGCGACCTGAATAGCTCTGAACCCGATAAGAAACTTGAACACAAGATTTCGTCAGAATTGAATCGAATCTTGAATGAACTGAATACGATGACGGAACATAAGTTTAAAGTCATAAGTAAAGTCAAGAAAATGGGAAATGAACTCAAATGTATATCGGACGAAATCAATACCGATTTAGAAAAACTTAAAGAGGAGGAGACTCTAGAGTCTGAAACAGTTAATGATGAAGAAAGTGGCGATGTCGACAAAAAGAAGAAGAAAAACCAGAGAAGGATACAACAACGTCAGGAGAAAGCGGATATTGAAAAACAGCGAGGATATGACGAGGATGCAAGAAGGGAAGACTATAATATGTGGGTTCCACCAAATAACCAATCCGGAGATGGACGAACCCAACTAAATGAAAGATTCGGTTATTGAAATAGTTTAATATATGGATTGTAATTAATTATTGTAATTTAAGTTTTAACTTTATAAAAACTAGTGTCTATTAAAATGTTAAATTTGCAAATCACCCAATAGACGCAAAGCAACAAAGCTATTGCTCCTGACCCCAGTATAAAACGCTTAATGGTCTTGACCATGCAGATACGGTCATCAGCAAAAATTATGTCCACATGTTAAACTTTATACTCGTTTATTTTTCATAAAGCCAACCCACATTAAAATTCAATTTATGCCAAGTATATGATACAATGAAACAGATGCATTGGGTTTCATTTACATCATCTATAGAAGAAATTTAGATTTTAAAAGTGTGAGATGGATATTATCTTTGCTGATAACGATAAGTGCTATCTATGATGGTGCAATGAAGAACCCAAATACAGGAGGCGCCGAAACTAATATTTATATTAGCGCCATCTTCTTGAACTAAATTTCTGGCAAAAAATTCTTTTAAATCTAGCCGGTCTCAAGTAACTAGTAGTTTAATTTCTTGAACAGAAAGTTTAAATGTAACGAAGCAGTCAGCCGTCTTCTCAAACTGCTGATGAAGTAAACTACCATTTTTCAAGTAACGCATCTTCCACTTCTTTTGTGTCTTGAGCTGTAGGAAATTCTTGCTCAAAGTCGTTGACTCAGCATGTCTCAGATTTGTTCAATCAGATTCAAGATCGGAGAAGACCTGATCATTTCCATTTTGTTATACCTACTTGGTTTAAACAATCAATTAGACGCACAACGACGGATGTGCGGCTGAACATTGTTTTGAATTAAGACGTTTTCTGATGGAAAGATCAGTTGCACCAGTTTATGACGATTCTGGAATCTTGGAGGGACTTTTATTGGCACATGTGACTTTAAATCAACTTTTTTGAGTTTTTGTCTGTTTGTATGCTCACTTGTATTGGTTCCACCAACTTCTTCCAGAAAGTTGTTAGTTTGAATTGCTGCCGAACACCAATTTCAGAGTGTTTGTATCACTACAAATCTCGCATAACTTTTACACTACGGTGAATTCTCAATTTCGATTATTGTTACGCTTGGCAATATTGCTAATGTGGAAAAAAAAACCGTTTAGAATCAAAAATTATTAAAAACCATAAATAATTTAATTGCACAAATGAAGTAATGTTCCAATTTTTTAATAATTTACTATGCGTATTTTATCACAAAGTTCCTGAATATTCTCGAATGGACTTCTATGCGCTACCATTGCCCTCAAAAAATAAATCAAGCGGCGTCGAATCTGGAAATCTTGCTGGTCAATGTAGCGCACCTCTGCTACTAATCTTTTTTTTTCTGTGAAAACTGTAGTTCAGCTATTTTCTCACACTGTGGAGACATATGATGTATGTATATGTCGTAGTCATTGGGCGTAATGCGTCATTTCATGAAATGCCCGGCAATCGCTGTAATGAAGATCGTTAAACTATCTGTTTTAGGGCAAGGAAAAGGTCAGGGAAAGGTGAGGGGGATAAGAAACACCAAATTCATACATTGCCTATTCTCCTCACCTTTCCCTTGCTCTAAAACACATAGTTTAACGATCTTCATTAGAGCGATTGCCGGCCATTTCATGAAATGACGCATTACGCTCAATGACTACGACATATATATTGTTATGTAATTTGGTTCATTCTAGCACTTTGCCTTTACAATTCGTTATTAACTTAATGTTCGAAAAACTACGGTAATGGTCCAGTCAGTTTTTTTGCAATAATAAAGCCTTTTAATAGAGGAAGAATTTTTTTCTTTTTTAAAATGATGTATCGCATTAGGTAAGAGGAGCTATTTAAAATTTCAAAGTAGAGGAACTGGAGGTGAGAAGGTCACACCTAGACTTCAATTACATAATATTAAATTTAAACTTCTTTCAAAAACCAAATCGACTTGTAGGTAGATATTTCATTGTCAAATTAAGTTCGATAGTTAATGAACCGGTAAGTTTTAAAATGAAAGCACTCAGTGTTAAAATACAAACATCTTTCTTAATTTAAGCAGTGACGTAGCTAAAAATTAAATATGTAAACACCATGCAAAGAGCTCCACTGTATAGTTTTTCTATTGATGATTAATTTAGATATAATTTTTTGTTTATGATTCAATCTTTATCGGGCACTTACTTGAAACTAAATTCAATTGGTAAATATTTATTGTTTAAAAGAATAAAAGAAAATATTTGTACACAAAGACAGGATCCTGATTTCAACACAGCCAACACAGCCTAACCTGTTGTTAGATTTGTAATTTGTACTTAAAAAATTCTGCTCATTGAGATCCGGGTTTCAAACCCTACATTCTGTCCTTAATAACAATGGAGACGGGTCCTTTAGGAGCTAACAAAAATTCAAACTGCACTTCCAACTCGGACACCGTACTGATTTCAAACCTCCGCACTGTATGTTCGAGAAATACCGGAAGGATCTGCTCGATGAAGCGTTTTCCAGGACAAAGCCTCCGGCCGACTCCAAAAGGCGTCAGCAAGAAGAGTGCACTACTTGTCGACGTTGATTTCTCTTCCCCCAGCCACCGCTCCGGTCGAAATTCGTCGGGATTTTTAAAATTACGTTCATCGCGGCACGCAATTCCCGTATGGCAAACCACAACAGTCATAGGTTTTAAATTATAACCACCCAGCTCCATTTCCTCCTCAATGATTCTCGCCAGCGCATTAGCGGTTGGATAGAGCCGGAACGATTCGGTCAAGCAGGCCTTCAGGTAAGTTCTTGAAGGATCTTTCAAAATTTTCTCCTGCACTTCAGGTTTCTCGCCGACTGAATGCAGTAAAAACAAGAAACTATTTTTTAAAGTGTGGATACCCGCTGCGATAAAATCGACGATTGCGGCGGTCTTTTCCCTTTCGTCGATATTAGCGTTGAGCACGAACTGGAAAACTGGACTTTCTCTTGTAGAATCATCGGCCGTCAATATGAGATCCGTTACTAATTCGTAAATTGTTTCTTCACTTTGAACGAGTTTGTTGTAAGTAGGGGTGGGAAAATATTTCCAAAGAGGCAATCCGAAATAAGTGTCTCTGGTGGCTAAGAAGTGGACGCGGACGGCTTCTGCTAGTTTTCGAGCTACGTCCGATTCTTCGTCGGGTAGGAGAAAACCCATTCTGCGACCTAAGACGAAGGCACAAGATACCTCTAGGGCTAAGCGGTCGGCCAATTGTTCAACATTGACAATTTTACCAGTCGAATCGCAGGATTGCTTGAGTAAATTGCACCAATCGTCCGCTATTTCGTTTATTTGAGGGAGGAAAGTAGATACCGTACGGGGGCTGGTCAGTATCGGTGTCAATGCTGTCCGGAGGAAGAGCCATGATTCGCCTGAAACAAAAAAGAGAACCTTTCAAATACCACACCGTGGATATTTTTTAACTACAGTGATAAGGAATGTATATTTTTTTTTGTCTTGACAACATGCCTATTCAGCGAATAAGTATTAATTTAAGGGTTGCGTGGGTTGTTGCTGCTTTGAGTTTTTGAATATGGCAACCATAAAACCAATTCGTATGTATTATTTAGAAGGGCATAATAAAGACACTAACGTCTTTTGAACCACTTTATCGTTACTTCAAAGAAAGAACAAGTCGATAAGGAATATAACTCTCTAACATTGACTTGGCTCTATAAAGAAAAAAATATAGCAAAAAATAGAAGCATGCCTCGACTGCCAAATTTTGTTAAAAAAAATTAAGCCGTTTAAAAATTATAATAATTTATAAACGAATTAATACAGGGTGAGTCAGCTAGAGTGAATCAACCGAAATAATCTTTGTTATTGGTAAAATTACAGCTTTGATATATGATACAATTAAATAGCTAAAATTATTTCTAGTATCTACATGGATACCTACATTTAAATCTAATTTATCTTTATTTTGCTTAGAAATATTTAATTAAATGTATCATTTTTTTATTTTCTAAATAATAGTATTTTTTAGCTGAGGTTAGAAATAAACGCAATACTATCACAATGCAATTGTTTAAATTTTTAAAAAGTGGCAGGAATGAGCATAATTTGATTTTACAAAGCTCTGCTACAAACGGTTCAAATTTGTCTGCTCCGCGAAACGTCGTTGATCATTTCTGAAATTCTAAAATTTATCCACCCAACTGACCGCCCTTCCTCGCCGTTGACAATGGAACGGGGCGCACTTTGAAGCCCACCATGGGCGGTCTCCAATGCTTTTCTTAGGTTGAATGTCTTTACCAGCAATTTGCTGCAAGTACACTGTCCCATTGTAGTTAGCCCAGCCCACATCTCTCACAACTCCACATCTCCACCCCATTTGCGAATCTTCCTTGGAGCTTCAAATTTTTTTCGAAAGAAATTGGCGACATACGTCGTTGGCCTTTAAGATTCAACAGTCGCAGTTCCTGATCTCGTTTATAACCTTAATTACATCTTTTAATTAATTTTATTCCCAGTATCATAGTCAAGGCTTTTTTTCTTTACGTGTTAGTTAAAAAAAAGTTGAATTTGAGAAATTAGAAAAATTATTTGATCCATAAATATCTCTTCAGAATAAAACTAAGTGACATTTGAAGGTACCTACGTACTGGGAATGATTTTAGCTATTTAATTGTATCACGTACGTATTAAAGCTTTAATTTTACTAATAACGAAGATATTTTGATTGATTCACTTTAGCTAACTCACCCTGTATATTGCGTCCAATATACGCACCATAATTTTTTTTATTTTTTTTATCGTTCGAAATGTAGGTATCTATTTCATGGACCCTTATGTTTGTGTGAGGCAGTTTACGGCATCCGAACAATTTTACCTGGGTTACTGCACCTGGCTCTTGGGCGCTAAATTAACACACTACTATTATTATCTAGCGTGTAGAAAATTGTGGCATTCTTAACTCTGATTGAAGGAAGAACTCGTCTTTATATCGAATAATTCTTCATAATACCCGTTTGAACAAAAAGTAGTTACAATATTACGATGCTGCGCAACAAAAATAGTTTGGTGAACATACTAGAGGCTAGACGCTAACGGTAGGTACGTTCTTTAGAGTAAAACATTTTAAATTTTGTTAATACAGAAAAGTAGGTAGGTAGTTGAAAATCACGATAAAAATGAATACCTTGTTCATTGACCAGACCAATGCTGGCATATCGGTCGGGTCTGGAGCGTCTATATAGGGCCAGCGCCTCCGTTGGCGGTCTCAGGGGATACTTGCTGCCGCTCTTCAGGACCTTTTCGATGTCCGTTTTTTCGAAAACACTCACGACGGGGATGTTTCCAAACGCTCCCTCCTTGACCACCGATCCATATTTTCTACGCAAATCGTCGTAATATCGATGGAGCTGGTTTAGGCCGTAACCCCCGACAGAAAACACCCAACTCGTGCCGATCACAGGTAGGGACAGGGGTCCCGGAATAACGCCGATGCCCTTACTGGAAAAGGGCTTCTGTTTGCGGTACCACCACGGAGGCCGATATTCCAAAAGCAGGAAAAATACGGCCACAATAAGAACACTAGTGATGTCCACGGATTGGAAAAATTTTTCCAGCATCTGCACGGAAAGAAAAAATTGTTATAAAACACGTGGTTGTCTGCAGACGTAAAAAATACACGAAGTTGCTTGTTTTTAACTTTTTGGCGGTACTAACCTTGGCGGCAGCAGATAATTCACAATTACCGTCGTGGACTTATTGAAACTTGGATTATACTGTAGTTTTAAGAGCACGTCGTGTCCGTGTTGTGTCTTGCTTGGGTCTTTTGTGTACACTGTTGAGGAATAGTTCAACAGCCGCATCTCTAACATTCCAGACTCTTAACGGAAGTTTGTCTGTCTGTTCATCATCTTATGTCATTAACGTGATATAATTTCTAGATAGCGCCTTCGAATTAGCGCGGTGCTAATAAATTGGTGACTGCGCGCCGTTCTCGGGAGTTCCCTGTTCGCGAATAATTTTTTTTTTTCGTGTTCGAATTTAATTATCAATATGAAGTCCGCTTATCGAGTAATAAACACAACAAGTAAAAGCAGTATTACAGAGGGTCAAGGCCAAAAGTTCGGGGTCATGTGTACTCACTAGATTAATTATTTCTCACATATCTGACAGATTTAATTTCATCGAGGTCTTTCTTCTACGTGCTCCGTTTATTAACAGACGGAAATTATAGTTGGGCACAAAAATTTGCACTGCTCGAGGACTTTGACTTTTAACCGTAAAATTGCGCGAAGGAATCCGTTTTCTGCTTTAATTGGCGAAGTTCACTGCAAAAATTGAATAGTTAACAAAACGTCGGACTTTCACACACTTTGCCTTAGTTTGTAGTTTTAAACAAAAAGACAAATGCGTGGCGAATATTAGTTGTCATTTGCGGTCATTTTTCGCGATTTAAGTTAATTGTTTATTCGTATGTATTTCCAACAGTCCAATAACAGCAAACAAGAGCAAAAAATAATTAAACCCAAACATAGTAATAAGAAAAAAATATTTACAAACATGATAATACAACTCAATTGTTACAAATTTATTGCTATAATATTATTTCTACTACAATATCTTGTTTAGTCTAGTTCTAGCAGCTTTGCAATAGATCTTAGGGTCACGAAAATTGAACTGGATCAATCAATTTGAGTCATTCCTGTTATTTTTGAACAAATGGTACTGAAATTTAAACGCCTCTGCATTGAATCAATCAATCGAGGTCACCCCCATAGAAAACATCCATGTGTGTGTAGGCGACAATTTTTTTTCAATTTTTATACTTATGGCCTAAAAAAATCAAACACATTTCAAATGTTACAATGGTGAAATGTGATGGAATTTATTCATAATATGCATTTATTGATGATAATTTTATATTACTATTTTTATATTAATTGAATAAATATAAAATTCAATAAATGATTAATTTTATTATTGGCTATTATCTTGACAACGTATCACTTACATTATGATTTTGTTATACTGTTTTACAATTCTTTGTAGCAGTAAGTATGGGAAAATGTAACTGCATGCGAGTATTGAAAAACATTCAGCCCTAATGCGTGTCCAAGATGTTTGGCCTAACATCGGTGTTTGCCAGTAGAATGTAACCGCCACTTCAAATGTAAGCGCAACCGATCACATTCTAATGGCAAACACCGATGTTAGACCAAACATCTGAGAAACGGAATAGGGCTGATTGTAAAGTATTCTATAAGTGCAATACATGAAATTAAATATTAAAGTAGACGATGGATAATATTTCAGGCGTTTATTAGATTTCTATACGAAAACCTCAAAAACTAGCAAATAGAAAGCAAACAAAAATTTTCCAGTTATTATTTGAGGTCCTATTTTTGACCCTGACAAGGGATGAGTAACTCGCATCTTTGCGAGTTGAAGACCATGAAATAACTCTTTGAACATGTCTCTAGAAGAAGCGGTCAAGGATTTGTATTTGTGTTTATGTTGTACAAATAAATAAAGTACTTTTGTATCGTAAAAAAAATCAGTGTTGTTCTAACTTAAAACTAGATCATTTTTGGAAAAATAGGTCTGCTTTTTAGGAATTTTTTAAAAACACTAGACGCTTTATAGAATGTCTGAATTTAACTGTGGGTCAAAGCTAAAGATGTTCTTTCAAAATAGTGATAAGTGGCTTAACTTTTGTGGATGTATAAGCTTATTGTCTTTATCAAAGGCAAACCTGAACGAAGATTGTTAAAAAAACTCACCAAAGTGCAGCAAAGTATATAGTCATAAATAATGTATTTGCTTACAAATTGAGCATTAAAATTAATGCACATTTACATAAAAGCAAATCGTACAAGAAAATAATTCATGGTTATAAAATTTAATAACTATAGTACGTGCTACCCTAATAAAAGTTATCTCCGACAGATTTTTATTGAGTTTGATTCATTTAATCAGCAGTAACTGTGTACTTGTTTTTTTTCTTGCAGTCTTTCATTGTTCTTGATTGTTACAAACTACAGAAGCGTACTGAGCGAGTAAGAAGTTAGCCAACGTCCTGTTTAATTTCCATTTTAATTTTTTTTAATTCATCCAAAATTGGTCAAAACCACACATTTTATTTATTACTTACAATCACTAAAATATCAACTATTCTCTCTGATATTAATTAATGTTTGCTTTTAAAAATAAAAATAGTTATTTTTAAGTAAAAGTCATTAAAATATTTGAGTAAGCCTCTCAAACAGACGTTCTTTGTTTGCAGATGAATTAAAGTTTTTAATAAGTATGTTGTACCACCCAGTTTTATCCTATCACAAGATAAGAAGCCTTGTCTCTAAACAAGTTTAATTAAGATGAACTTGGTAAAATGTACAGTTACTTCCACAACATTTTAAACAACATTCAATTTTGACTTTATTTTACAAACCCAAAAGATAATCTATTGTTAGCATCAACAGGTAGCTGTAGGTAGCGACAGTAGCACTGACGAATCCAAATTATGCAACAAAAAGAGCCCTTTTTAATTTTTAACCTTACCTTTTGTTAAGGTTTTGTATATCAAAAGGGGATTACCATAAAGATTAAAAATAGTAGTTAATAAGAGCGACTAATGGAAATATAAAATACTTATTAGGTACGTTCTGGATACCTAAGGACATTATATCTTATTGTAAAATGGAAACTGATGTTATTGAATTAAAAATGCCAATACACTTACTTTATTATAAGTTGCGCTCATTTTTCTTTTAAATTCTGTACAAGGACGGCAGTTAATGGTGAATCTCTTCACTGGATGTACTGGAGAGCGGTTAACTTGACAATTCCGCAAAAAACTAATAAATATTTGTTAAATTATTTAATCCATAAGGAGATAACAAAATTCATAGTTCAATGCTCTGATATTTACAGTGCCATCATACATAATATGTTACAAAAATACATCTCGATTATTCTAGACAATCCCTCGTCAAGAAAACATTACAATGGAGGTGACGTACTCTCTGGCCTCAACTGTCTCGTGTGCATATCATCATACGCTATCGTGAACACGCTCTTCTTCTGCGCCATCGCCGGACGAGATAAAGCTATACCAGAATCAGCGTCCTCTTCAGCCCTCCTCACGACAGGATACTGCGCCTCAAATCGATGCTCAGAATGCTGTAGTAGCGGATGTTCAGGACCTGCAGCGGCTTTCTTCTCAACTTTTTTCCGGACGCTGGAAGCAGTTCCTTTATTTTGCCTTCCAGAAGCTTTTTTAGCAATTTCTTTAACCACTTCATCTTCTTTTACTTCACCCCTACTACTTTTTGAATCGTCTGTTTTTTTTAATTTGCTATCATTACCTTTTTTATTATACCACTCCATGTAACGCGAACCGCGTTTGGCAGGCTTCTTCTTAACCTCAGCCTGGATTTTGGTAAGATCCGACTGACTTTGAGACATAGACTTTACGGATTCACGATTTTGGCTTTGAGACGACACTAACCTCAAATCGGATTCAGAATGGTGGCGGTGCCTTTCTGAGTCCATAGTTTTCTCGGAACGAGGACTTGTATCTTCTAAACTATCTTCCGAAAAGTACTCCTCGGGTTTATTTGTCTTCTCCTCGCTGTTGCTGTCATCGCTGTGGTCTAGCGACGCTGAAATTTCACGTAGAACTTCCTTTCTTATGGCAGCACGCGACGATTTCGATCTTACCTCGCTAGAAGCTCGTTTTTGCCGTAACTCGCTGGTCCTGGTTTGTTTTATGTTCATAGCAGAAACTTTTCTTTTAACTTTTGCGGGTTTTTCCACAACTTCAATTTCGCATTCTTCTTGTATCGGTGTTTTAATTTTTCTCCTGATATGCGACCTGTCGCTTCTCTTTCTAGCACGCCTAACAGTTATTTCTTCATCACTTCCGTCACTTGCGTCGTTATCTGAACGAACTTTACGTCGTGGTGGTCGTAAATATTGCGGCTCCGTCTGGGTACCCGCATCCTGATCAGTTTGGGTTCCTGCAGGAAGCGATTGAGTTTCCAGCCGCAAATCTCTTTCACGTTCCAGCAAAATCTGACGCAATATTGCGTTTTGCTGTCTCAACGAGGCTTCCAGTAACTCATGCTCCGTTTGAAGTCGACTCACAGCGTTCGGTAACAAAACTTGAGTTTTAGCTGCTTCAGCTTGTTGATCTATAAATCTTCGCATTAAAATATCTTTACCACTATCTGTCGTAAAAGCTTGTTCGGCGACTAACGTTACTGGGCGTTGTTGCTCATTGCCTCTTGTTATTAGTCGCAATATATCTGTGTTACCATCACGGATATACAGCTGATCTCTAGATGGCTCTCTCTGGATTTGTTGTTGACGATGGATGGTTCTTTTAGCTTCGCCGCGATCTGAACCTCGTTCCACTTCGTGTCTTCTCAAGGAGTCCGCTTCAGTATCGACAAGGACGTGTTCCGGAGTCCAAGCTTCTTTACGTCCAAACCACTCAGCAACTTGAACGGATTTACTCTCTCTACCATGGCCTGAACCCCTAACCAGTTTCTGAATCTCAGCAGAAACTACCTTACGTCTCTTGGGAGGCACGTATAGCGGGCAGCCTTGACAGATACAACACAACACTAAGATGAGTGCTGCCAAGAGGGCTAAAATTATTAGGAGTATCAAGACCCACATTAAGCTACCACCGGTTTTAGTTTCTCTTTCTTTAACTGTAGTTGAGATGTGATCTTTGTCAAGGAGACTCTGGATATGGTTTACATCCACAACAGCGTCTCGAGCGTAGGTGACAGTAGCAAAAACCACGCTTCTAAAAATATTTCTTGAAATGAATAACAAAATCGATAAATTTATTTAACTCACCGTTCAGAAGTGGTGCCTCTGCTAACATCAGTAGCGTCAGGTATGTAACCCGTGTATGGTTTGATATCGCCAACGTTAACGCGAGCACCAGTTAATGCTTCTAACGTTTTCCTCACAGATTCGCGATCAGGGTCTTTCCCCGGAACTATAAAAACCATTTTCCTGGCTTGTCCTTCAGAAGGGTATATGCGAATTTCAGTCTCAGTGGATAATCTTGGAACACCCCCGTCCCATGCCCGAGCTTTAACGGTAGTTACACGGTTCTCCTCCCAGATTTTCCTGATTCTTAATTCTCCAGTGTTCTCGTCAATAATTAAACTATCTACGGGACTCATCAGCTCGTAGTGAATTTCGTTGTTTGGAAGACTCAAATCTTTATCCGTGGCCCTAATAAAGGCTTCGGTAGTAAATCCGTTTTTGTTCTCGTTCAAAATAAATTCGTAAATGCTTTTTTCGAACTGAGGAGTTTCATCGTTGATGTCTATTAAATCTATTACCACTGAAGCAGTTGCCGTTCGTCCTTTTCCATCTTCATCCGCTGCTTCGACGAAGAAAGAAATTACTGGAGTTTCTTCAGCATCTAGTATGGCCGCTACGGTTATAATTCCTCCCACTGGGTCCAAGTCGAAAAATTGACTGCCAGGACCCATAAGACGAGTGTACTTGATTTTGCTTCCGGGTTCTCGATCAATATCATACGCTTCAACTCTTAAAACAGTTGTGCCAAATTTGGCATTTTCTTGAACACTACCTCTATATTCTTCTTGTGAAAACTCCGGGGCATTATCATTGACATCGTTTAATAAAACATGAAGTTTAGCTCTAGCAGTGTAATTTCCCGAAGAAAATTCTTTAGCGACTATATAGCACGAAATCGATGACCATTTTTCATAATCCAGCAACTTGGGGTCGTGCACCCTGATCTGGAACGTCGATTGCCCCTCTACTACGTTCGGACTTATCTCAAATGTTCCGTTATTGTTAATTAGATCTAAAGTTACAACATCTCCTGGTTGCGTGATGATATCAGCTTGAGGTAGATCCAGTAATGTTCCTGTAGGAGAGTTTTCGTCTAAAAGCGCGTTATATTCGCTAGCTCCGAATGTTGGAGTCCCAGCTGTAATTCCTGGAGGAATCAGTGCTAAACGCACTGTTGAAGATTGTGATGGCGGCTCTTGAGGATTCGCCCTCACTTCTTCTGCTATCACGGTTATTAGAATCGGCTGGCCAGCATGAGAAACTGACAGCACGTCGTTCAATGGGCGAGCAAGGCGCAGTTCCCCTGCAAAGGAAAAAATTAAGTTTGGTCATCATAATTAGTCAACTTAGTAAAAGTGCGTTTATATTTTATAAATTGATGCCAGTTTATTTTTTAGCTCTAGTGATGATCTGGTTTAGACGAAAAGTTAACAAACGCAAAATATTTTAAACTCCTTAGATAGAGAGACAAGGAAATCTATTTGTGTAGAGGCTTCTTATTAAGGCGAAAAGAAATTCCACGAAATCCGGAAGCTAATATCGCTTCATCAACACGAAATAGACTGGTCGATACCGAAGTAGAACAACGATATAAAAAGAAATGATTATTTTTTTCTTAAGATTAAAGGTGAAATGCAGTTGAGGAGCTTTACCTGTTTCTTCAGATATGTTGAAGAGAGATGTGAAAGGATTTCCATCGGTCACCAATCCATACCTCACATCCCTCGGCTTTCCCCTATCTCCATCTTCCGCATGAACCCTAAGAATTACGTCTCCTGGCTCTAAAGTAGGACTTAGTGATGTTGTAGGCGGTGCTAGCGTAAACACCGGAGGAGTATCTTGTTCGTCAAGAACCGCCACCAATAATGGCCAACTTGCTATGTTTCTAGTATCTTTATCCATTTCAGTGTAAGGATCCTGCAATCAACAACATTAGTGTCTACTCGAAAACTTAAAAAAACTTCTTACATTTGCTAACACTGTCAAATGATGGACGGTTCTCATTTCATAGTCCAGAGGACCTAGTAACAAAATTGTTCCTTGTGCATCTCTATCAGTGATCAATTTTTGATGAAGTCCAAATTGGGGAGACCCCCAAAGTTCCAGTAGAACTCCCTTTTTTCTACTTGGATTCCCTTTAGCTGTTATCACCCCCAATTCCGTGTTTCGTCTGGCTTTCTCTGAAATCATCAGTAGAGTGGGGGCTCCGGGAAAAATTTCGGCTATGGGCGTCGTGGCGTTGGTAGCCCTAAATGAACAGTTCAAACTAGTACTTTCGCCCCTTTGACTTTGCACATCCACCGTGAAATCGTAGAATCTCCCCGGTTCCAGTCTTTTTCTCAACACTACGTTCGATTGGCAAATTGAGTTTAGGCGAGTACAATTTAAGCTGTCTATAGAAACAGTTGTGGGTTTATCTCGAAGAGTGAACGTCAAAGGATAGCCGAAAGAAGGATCTGAAGCCCGTAGTCTGTAGATGATGGAGCCGACGGCGGCATCAGCTGGGACGAGGACTTCCTGAAGAAGGCTGAGGGGGTCAAAGCGTGGCATAGAGGCCACGAGGAGAGGTCCGCACATGAATGCTAGCCAGCGCATCGCTGACGGTGTCGCTTTCGGGTCTTCACGCAAACCTACGAAACGGTGAATCAATTATGCTGGACGTATATATTTTATGAAAGTGAATCGGTTTCGTGTTGGCGGGGCACAGCGTTGTTGACCCTTCCAATTTGTAATGTTTCAGATAACTCAAACAACCACAACTGTGCTTTGTTAGTTCGAAGTTGAATTATGAGTAACGAATTGACTTGTCAAGTGCACAATATATTTGGGTGAATTAAAGTAGTTGTGATCAAGGTTGAGATAAGAAAGAGCCTAATCACGACTCTAACTTCAACTAAGACTAACAGTTAGTAGGTATACAATAATGGTACTGTAAATAAAAAAAACTTACTTCTTTGAAGGACAACATTTTTTAAATTATTTTTCTTATCAAGTAATTGCTATTATTCATTTACATTGTTTATATTTGTTGCTTTATTAAATATTGAAGTACAAAAACCCTTCGGACTTATGTGCCTACGTTTAATTTTAAGCATCTTAACAATTTTTGAATTAGTTACAATTTCATATAAAATGATGAAGTTTGGCAAAATATATTTATACTACATAAGACTGAAACAAAAGATCTGCAGAATCTAAAACCTATCAGCAATATTAGTCAATTTTTTCCCATTTGACATTATTAAACAATTTGCTGAATTAGGTACATATTTAGTATCTAATTAATCAATGTAATAAGACTGAAGTTATAATAAATAATCAATGACGATTTTCTAGGAATCTAGGAAATTCTTCTTAATTCGACATTCAAACACTACAAAATCGCGTCATATAAGAAAGATAATTACTTATTCAACCGCGTTTCTAGAAAAATAACATTGAGTGAGTAGGTACTGAATCAATAGTTGAAAGCTATATAAACATAATAATTAAAAAACAAAAATAAATTATTGAATATCCAAGGCCCGATATATTATTGTTAACTTTAAATTACAAAGTTTCAGATATCTGCGTCCTTTATACATAAAGGGCAAAATAGTGATAGTAACAAATTAACTTTGATAATATTTGATTACGCGATTTAAAACGACAAAATGACTTACCTCTAAAAATCACTGACCTATTTAACACTGACACACTTAATTCAGTCTTCCTGACAACGTGGTGGTCCAAGTTTGGTGAGTTAGAAGCACAAAATAAATTTTTCTCCAGAACAGTTCTTGAAAATCACAATTTTTACCGAGTGTTCTTGGCATTTTGTTCAAATTTCCGATAAGTAAGGTAGTTTCGCTCCCTTATTCTCGGCCATGCCGGACATTCGTGACGCTAGTTAACGTATGGGTATGGTAATAAAGGTATTGGTCATCTGGTCATAGCCGGTCGCCTGGAGACCCCTACATATACAACAGAGATCGATGCGGTAGCCGTAGTGGACTACTTCTTCAAGAACGCCCGTCCGCTAATAAATAAACGGGGTTGATAACATCTCGAATTTACGTAAATCAGCATAATTGCCACGGGGTTTAAATAGGGGCTTTATTAGGAATTCCACGCGATAGCGGGCGAGAAAAAAACTGTAGCGTAAATTGCAATGGAGAGGGGCGAGGTGAAAGAATTGTTTACTGTTGTTCTAGGAAGGTTTACTTTCGCAAATATTGGACGACGGACAGCAAAATTGTTTATCTTTACGGCTACAATTATTCAATTCGACTAATTTCTAGAATGGACAATGGACGCTTCATTGTGGAATCGAAGTATCTTTATAGATTAAAAAACGATATCGGTGTTAGACACTACCCTCGGTCAACTAGACTGCCCTCTTCCAATTAAATAACACAGAACACTAAAAACTTTTCTATTATATTGTCCAATATAATAAGTTCAAGTTCGCAGTTCTCCTGGTCAGCTAACATTCTCTAATATTATTTGTCATTAACTTCTTTAATTATAAACACCGGAAAATTTATAGGAAAGAGGATAATTTTGAACTTTTTTTTTCAGAAAACATTTCTTTATTAACAATTTTAATGGAATATTTTAGTTAAACTAACTAGATACTTAATTGTAATTTGTTAAGCAAGTTGGTGCCATTGTAACTCCTGGGCAAAAAATAATATCATTTTTCCAATCGAAAAATTGTACACTTTGACTGGTTCAAATCCTATAATTAAAAAGATGTTTTTTTTTTCAATAGCGGGCATTTCTTCCACGGACCCCTATAACTGCAATCGTCCATCTTCAAATATTGCTTATAAAGAAAAATATTTCATTCTTCAATTAACACAACTCTAACTTCTTCTGTGCTGTGAACAGTTCTAAATCTACCTAGCACTAGCAGGTTTCAAATGTGTTCAAGTAGTTTTAGAACTAACCTGCGGGTGGTGCACACAATGGGCCTATCTGGCCTCAGTGTGCGGCTCGGCGTTCAGCCGGGCCCCCAGGGAAAAAAGGAGGAAAAAAAACTGTGGGTGACTATTGTTTTGAATTATGACAAAAATTTTCCTGGTACCACATGGTCATACAGAATATCCATAATTAATCTATCTGCAGCTAATGCAGCTCCATCTATCAGCCACCAACTCTGTAGGTATGTACGGCCGACAGCCAAGATAATGTTCATCTCTAACGCTCTCTACCAGAAGAGGCAGTAAAATTAAACTTTGAGTTGACGTCCACGGACTTTTTGCTTGTTATCAACAGAATCTATACAAAAGCAGTTGCCTCCATGATGAACCAATTAACTAAAACGTTGACTCCATTGATTATAATTCCAATTCCGTAGTTTTTGAACTAAATTTTGGAGCTTTGAAAAGGCTTTTATTGTCACACAAGACTTCAAAGCAACTTCTTTGAGGCTTCGCCCGGCTGTATGATCACTTATGTTGGTTCCATAAACATCTTCCATAATGTATCTTGTTTGAATTGCCGTTGCTAATTTTGATTTACACAATATTTGGACTCTATCACCAAATTATTGATCATTGTTACAATTTTAGTAATATAAGCCGGTGCCAAATCATCCATTAGAACTAACTTACAGTCAAATTAGCAATAACAAATTTTTCACCGTTTTATTGATTTCTGAATCACATGAATATCATTACAGCCTCATATTATGTTAAAATAGTGAACCCACCCCATTTAATGTTGTCGCAATAAAAATTTGTTTTAAATTCTATTGTCTTTGAGACAACTGGGTGTGGCATTTAACCATCCCATTGCAAGTTATCCCGTCTTTTACTTTAGTCGATAATACTGCATATTCGCAATGTTATTCTGGCAAAAGCGTCTTTTCGCTGAGTTCATTGGTATTCAGTCTTCAGCAGATGGAAACATGCGGTAGTCACTACCCCCAAAGTAACAACACGTCTTCGCTGATAATACCCTCATTAACAACTCCTGCTAATGCTCCAAAATAAACGAAGCAAGGGACTTTGTACAACGCGATTGAGTAACCGGTGCTCTTTGTATATGAAATATTTAAACATTAATTCTGTTTTTTTTTTTTTAGAGACAGTCCCAATACAATCAACTTTGTATATTGATTGCACTTTTATAAATGTTCAATAACTCGCCTTTTCCTATTTATCTTTCGATTTGAACAAACAGTGATATAATATGTATGTATGTACATATATTTCTATTGATTCAAAATTAATTAGTACTTGTATTTAATAATTTCTAAAATTATTTGCACATTGGCGAGTTGCGAGTGAGTAAGAAATTACACATTTGCCTAAACACGTCACATTTTTACTAGGTACTACTTTATATTCACATTTTTTACAAGCTTATCAAGTTCAGCTATTTCTAATTAAGTTTAAGGTTTTTGGTATATCGTATTTACATTTTCTTAATAAATTATACAATTCCACTTGTATTGATTCACAAACCATTTGATCATTTTCCAGAAGGCCTTCATAGAAAGCAAGTGCAGATTCACAATCACTGCGAGTAGCTGAAAATAAACGTTAATAAGAATTAACCAAAACTGAGCGTGAATACTTACAGTATGCTTTCATAACACATAATTGTATAGGTTGTCTATTTACTTGTGGAGTACTGCGTAGAACACGTTCTAGAATTCGTAAAGGCTCTATTTTACCCTCAAC
Source organism: Schizotus pectinicornis (assembly GCA_951805265.1). Lineage (NCBI taxonomy): Eukaryota > Metazoa > Arthropoda > Insecta > Coleoptera > Pyrochroidae > Schizotus > Schizotus pectinicornis. The sequence goes on along the minus strand of OX638202.1, from coordinate 14,353,465 downwards.
AACCCACCTCTCGCTTCTTTTGATCAGTTCCTTCACAGGAATAGAATTGCTGTCCTAAAACAAACAATTAGACCAAAACTTTCGCTTCGTTCTAATTACCAAAAGAAATTTCAATAGCGGTTTCTCCAGCCCGTTTTCAGCCATTGCTGCGATAAACCCCACAATGGAACCAACTTTTCCATGAACTTTTGCTGTAGAATTCAGTACTATTTGGAGAAGCTCGTGGTCTTTGGAGTCGATAGCAGCACATAATAACTCTAATTGCAGTGGAGTACAACTATATTTATTAGCTACATGCACATACATTTCAACTGCTTTCGTCAAATCGTTCCTGAAACCAACTGAAATGTAAATACGAAATCTAAAAAAAATTTCAATTTCAATTAACTTATTTAAATGAACGCGTATCAGCGGTCCCAAAATAACATTAGTAGGTTTACAGTAGCCATTTTTTGTCAGAAACGTGAACATTTCCTTTTGTTCCTCTGCATCGTCGAAAGCCCCCAGCAGTTCCCAACAATTTCTTTCAAGCGACTTCCCTCCAAACACCGTTCTATAAATGCATTTTCACAAAAAAAGTTTGTCACGTAACTATCCAGACCTGTTGGTTGTTTCATCCGTCAGTAAATTTCGGGCCGTCTCAAAATCTTTCCTGCTTACTAATAACGTGGCTAAATCGATTATTTTAAATTCGTCCAATTTAAAATTTGGATGATTATGTTTTAAGTCTTTATATAACTCTAAGGCAAGTTCCAGCTCCTTCTCGAGAACACAAGAGTGCATAAGTGACGATTTCATTCCCGCACTCTCTGTGTATCCAGCAGCTAAAAATTCCGTCCTCAACTCCCGCACCCTTGTAAAGTTGCCCATACTGCAATACAGTTGAATCAATTTTCGAAGCGCGCCTCTTGTTTCCATGCTTTTATGTTTAAGCTCTGTAAGATGGCATTCGAGTTGCTCAATATTCATGTTGCGCTAAAAAAATCTGGGTAAAATTATATTCCTGTGACAATTATGGAGCATACAGGATGCGGGATGATATTTGAATCCATTCTCATAGACAGATCCTGGAGGTCGTACAAACTATTGTGAATTTTCTCAATTAATTCGGTGTTCCCGCATTTTGTCTTCACCAAATTAGTTAAAGTATCTCCAGATATCGAATTGATACGTAACTTCTTTTTTGCAATAATCTGAACAAAACTTGTTATAATATGAAGATAGAAAATGGTTCTGCACGTACCTACCTGCGTTAATAGTAAATATTCCTGGAAGTCTTCGCTATTTCCACATTCCCTCAAACTTCTAATCAAAAATTCCCCGGTTATGTCCACTTCGATTTGATTTCCTTCACACATTTTCTGTAATATTCCGCTTACAATATGACTCCGTTTTGTGTTCTTCCAAATTAGTGATAATAATTTTAATAATTTATCGTCATAGGTTGCAACGTTATACGATTCGCCTATAATTATCAAGTAAGGAAATGATAACGTTTCACTTGAAGATTACGTACAAGTTGTTAATGCCAGATCTAATTTGTTGTTTTCCAGTAGAACAACGAGCATTGGAGACACTAGTTGTTTTAACGTAAATCCTAAGCTCTGGAATGTCTTCATGAGCAATTTAGGATCACTAAAGTTGCAATATGGCAGAATATACGTGTGTTGAGTCTCAGAGTCAATTTGAATGTTTTTTGAAACCATAATCTTCACTAAATTCAAGATTCCTGCAAATAAGGTAGATATATCATCGTTTATTTTTATTGTGAAATAATGTTATAAAACATTCTTCTCTTTATTAATAACCAAATGAAATGTTCGTATTAATTTCTGCTACTTATTGCCAGTTGAGTGATCTTATTTCCATTATTACCTACACTTTTCCACTGTCAGTAGTGGAAAAATGTAGATAATAATAAATAATAAGATTTTCGATTTTTTTCCTTCAAAATATCTGAATATTTCGTAGAAAATCGAAAATTTCAGTTTTAATTTAATATCAAGTAAACCATGCCAAATATGTCAAACTTTATCCACTTAACGTAACTTAACGTAAGAAATTAACGCAATGTAATGTTGTATGTACAGCCGAGTTCTAAAGTAATGTCTACCTGCTAAACTTTAAATTCTTTTCTACAGTTGCATTGGGTTTCCTTCAGCTAGTACACCCTGATTAATTGAAAATAAAACACTGGAATCCCTGGTCTGACTGATTTGGCAATATTGTAGACTGCATAGCAAGGTCTGGTAAGATACAAACCACCGAGCTTTACAGAAGCGACCCGAACGCCGGCACTAAATAACCTACGCAGTCTACAATGTTGCCAAATCAGTCAAACCAGTGACTCAAGGTTTTTTTTTTCAAATAATGTGAGTGTACATCATCTGTAGAAGAAATTTAAACTGTAAAAGTGTGAGATAAACATTACTTTTGAAACTGATTGTACATCGGTTTCTATACACATTCACTTATCGAACATAGAAAACGTAATACTTGGGCATGCGCAGTATAGTAACTTTGTCAGTTTAACACGCCATGAATTCAAAAGTAACAAAGAGGGGAACAGCATAACAGAAAGCTATCCCGTTTTAGTTCACATCTGATTGGTGCACGTATTCCTTCACTAATTTCCTTTACGTTAAGTTACGTACGTTAAGTGAATGTAAACGAGGCTTAACACTCGCTCAGTAAATTTATGTAGAACTGCGTTTTATTTACTCGACTGGAATGGCGAGTACTGCACTGGTTTACATGAAACGACTACTAAAATCTAGTATAGCCAAATTTTTCTAACAATCCACGATCGCATAAAACTGTCAAAATGTACGAGCGTATTATCGGCTGTCTCTTTTGTTTGCAGAGAACGACCAGTATATCAAAGATGTTCTCAACGTGGTGTGGATCAGTGGGCTTACAGCAAAGCTGCACCCCTTAAATCGCATCCCGTTGGTGTCTGATTTTAATTTACTAACAAAATAAACAAGACACCAGATTTACAGCGAGGTGGTGTGTAGTCTCACCTCGCTCACTTCAATGAATAAGAATAACACACTAACGAAGCCGTACGGTCGACGCGTTCAAATTAACTGAAGCACGCTGCGTCGAGAATAACTTGGATCGAGTTGTCGTTCTCTGTGAGTACGAGAGACAGTCGATACAATACGCGCGTTCCAGCTGATTGTAGCCGGCTTTTTGTCAGTTTTATGCGATCGTGGAGTTGGTAGAAAAATTCAACTATACTCGGTTTTAGTAAATAGTGCGAGAAAAATTCTACTATACTCGATTTTAGTAAATAGTGCGAGTTACTGGCATCGTGTAAATTGCCTTTTACATAGAATATCCTGTTCACTGATGAAACACTGGATTTGCAGAAAAATCGAGAAAAATTGAATTATACCGTACCTAGCACCACATTCAACAAATTTTCTCTACATACCTGGTTCTCCTTGTTTTTGGCCGATGTCAACCAGCAATGGCCAAAAGAAGTGAGGCCTGAGATGCGAAAGATTTTCGAAAAAACTAAGAGCGGCATCAAAGTTTTTCAATTTTAGAGCGATTTCAGTGGTGTTTTCCAAAACGTATTCGTTCAAATCGGCGTCGCGGATGTGCTTGGCAGATGCAACAACTGTTTCTACTGGCTACAAATTAATTAGCTATTACGACAAATCCGGGTCTGGTCCTCAACTTACAGCATTACATAGCAGCATTTCTCTCAATAAAAAATGGCCATATTTTTTTCCAGGGGTGGGGTCGACCAATTTATGGTAAATTAACATGGCAGCTTCAAACTTGCCCATATTGATAAGATGAATACATAAAAAGTCGACCTTAAGAATTATATCCTTGGTCATGCACTTCTTCCCAAATAGTTGAAGAACCTGTTAATATCACAGTATATTATTAAGTCAATATATCAAGTTACCTTGTACCTTTAATAGAAAAGACGTATTGCCGTGAAGTCCTACTTTTTCTAGAAGATCTAAAAACTGATCTTTGTCTAAGTTTAACTTATATTTTTGCAGCGTCTTGAAAAACTCGTCTTCACTATTTCTAACAGCAAGACCTTTAAACACGGAAAATGTCGTATTTGCACTTTCTGAAATTTGGGCAGCTCTCATTGTTTGCATAACAGTTTCTGCGCCCCTTATTCCGCTACAACAGAGTATATCTAGTTCATAAAACAGTAAAAAGTTAATTTAATTACCTGTTTATAGCATGAGCCAGAACTATGGAATTAAAATCATTTTCATCAACTGACATTTGTAACTTCTTCATAATATTTAAAATATCAATAACCTGACTAATGTCACCTGATTCACAAACATTATGTAGTAAAGCTTTATATGTAAGATAATTTGGTTCTTTCTGAAGGGACGAAAGAAAACTCTTATGATTTAAAACAATTCCGTTTTCTGTGCAAACTTTAATATATGTATGGTAAATATTAAGCGTTAAATTTTTTGTTTCAGTCAGTTTCTCATAAATTTGCTGGCACATTCTATTTCTTGATTCGCGGGTTTCATTAGGCACAAGTTTTCCACAGCAATTTAGCAACAGAAGTATCTCGTCTTCAGCTACGTTTTCTGCAAGCAATAACGAGTTACAATGTAAGCAAAACGAGGAAGTTATTTACCAAGAGTTATGTTAGGCAGCATACTCTTCAGTATCTTTGGATGGACTCGGTTCTCCTTTTGTATCTGCTTGAGTAAGGAGTTAATACCTGGAGTGGGTTTTGACTTCACGAGCTTATCCTCCGTGAGGTTTAATTGGATCCTAAGAGTAAACTATAGCAGTAACAACTTAATAATAAAATAACTTACTTTGAACCATCAGCCACTTGGTTCAGGCCGGAATGTATAGAACAAAGATTAAAACGCAGACTATTGCGGGCACATACAAGTCGCCGAATATAGTTCTGCATTATGGCTATTTTGTTGCAAAGAAACAGAAAAAACTGTGCAAGAATTATTAACTAAAACAAATTTCGGCTTTTGAGGTTATTTGACAACTGTTTTTAAGGTTAAAACAACAGCGCCATCTGCGAAACATGTTAGCAATGCTGAAGGTTCCTACTATATCGACTCGTTGGAGTTAAAACCCCCACCCCTCTTAGCAGGTCCAAGAACAGAAAGCGCGCATTTTAAAAATTTGATCAGCTCTTGAATGTATTACTTATTTTTTAATGATTATATTATATTTCTGGAACAAATAATGAAATAATCTAAGTTGCTCTATATTTAACGCATTTTATCCCATGTTAATTTTCCATGTAAGTAAGTAGGTACATAATAGTATTAGTCATTTATTGTAAATAAAAAAATAAACAAAATTCTAAATACTAACTTAGCTACGACTATGAAATATAAAATACAAAAATAAGAGATAGAAAATACAACAATCAACAAAATATATAGTGGGTGTGCGTATATAGAGCATAAATTATAATTCATCCAATATAAAACTTTTCAGTTTTAAACTTTATTTCGACGTTTCGAAATTTAGAATTTAGATTTCCGTAATATATAAATGTTAAAAAATGCTTTGTGTAATTGGCTTTTTGAAAATCCAGAAGTGGGTAAAGTAAACAATGACCAAATGCTCTTCTAATTTCAGTATCTGCTCAAAAATGATAATATGTCAACCCTTCCCCAGAGAGTGGTTTTGCACTACTTGCAGTTGTACAAATTAAATTAAAAGAATATACTGTGTGGCTTTGTGGCTAAAATGTTCTTCTGATTTCAGTATCGGCTTGAATGTAAAGATTCTGATCAACTGATCTGATGGACTTTACTGCTTTGAAGAGCAGAAGGACAGAGTTTACTATGTCTCTGAAAGTGATTTTAAAGCTTAGAACCAGCGGCAGAGCAACAATTTTTATATGGAAACCACATTTTCAAAGTGGGACTTGGAAGGATCAGTGAAAAGTCTGAAAAATGCCAGGGTGTGATGGTGTACAGTATGAAAGAGCTGCCTTTTGGTTTTGGAGTAGCGGCGCAATCAACAGCTGAATGTAAACATGCTGACCCTATGTGGTCAGTTTGCTTCCACCAAGCAGACATTGGGGAATATATCCGCTCAGAGGAGGATTTGCTTTAATTACCCCATTTATAGTTTTACTGCTTATTTGTCCAAAACACGTGTCGGTGTCAGTGATTCGCAATGACAAAATTAAGAAATTAACATCTGAAGAAGTTGCTAATTGTACGTTTTCTATTTTAAAATATGACATAATTGTTTGAAGAGCCCATGAATCTGAATAATCTATGGCCCAGGTGACTACATACTCAAGTGCTCTGCTTAAATTGAGAGTTTATCATAAAGTATGCAATCTGCATACAAGCTCAGTTTTTTCTGCAAAACTTTAAATTTTAGTCTTCCACTGCGTAACAATCATTAACTGACGTTTTTCTCTTGTTATTCCTTTTGCTCTTCCAATATTTACACAAAATAAAAGCTTTGCTTTATCTAATAAAACTTTAATAAATATATATAATGTACAAAAAGTAAAAAAAAACAGACAACAATTAACAAGAGTCTAAACAAGACAAACTATTAACAAAAATTAATAATGGTGATCTTCAAAACCTCCTGCATAAGAGCCTAATCCCCCGTGATCGCCACCATCAGATACACTGCCATGTTCGCTGGCTCCCAATACATCACTGTAATGGGCAGTGTCAACAACCCCGTAACCGTGACCGCCGTCACCTCCATCTAAACTATGGTGACCGCCGCCGGAATTGCCACCATGACCACCTTCATATTTTCCAGATGAGACAAAGCTGCCCCCAAAAATTTGCCCTTGACCATGACCGCCACCACCTGATAATAGAAATGAAATTAATTCGTTCAGTTGACTGACATTCTGCGTCACTCACCGTGGTTGGTTAAATCAAAGCTGGCACCATGGCCATCGCCACCTCCACCTCCTCCAACTATGCTAACGCCATGATGGAAGTCTCCGCCGCTTCCGCCACTTCCACCCCCATGACCTCCAGAATAACTATCACTTCCTCCACTGTAACTTGCAGAACTTCCGCTATCTAAACTCAAGCCTCCGGTATGACCGCCTCCAAATCCTCCATGACTGGAAGTGTCCAACGATATTTGTTGCCCTTCGTTCTTATCTAACACTAAAAAAGATTGTTACAGTTAAAATAACTTAGAATCGAGAACAAATTAACTTACATCCAGAAAAGTAGCCGGGTGTAGACGCCACAAGTCCAAAAATTGCGGAAATGGCAAGAAACTGAAACGAATACAAGAGAGATGTTTTAATTATAGGTATAAATACTATGGGATTTCGGAAGAATTTCTTCAACGAGACTACTTAGATATTACTTATTATTTGAAATTTTGTCGCATTATCCTCTTAAAACTTGTGTTTTGCAAAGGGGTATTTTTTGAATACTTACCCTGATCATTGTTATTGAAATATCGACAATAACTGCTGAATTGAAATGTGGTCTTTGCAAATGCAGTAAGCGACTTTATAGTTTACTTCCACCGCCAAAATTGGACGTCACGAAGGTCAAGAGTGGTGGTGCTAGCGAAAGGCTTTCTCTCTGTGTAAGTACGGACGCGTTGAGACGAATCTTACTTTCCGATTCTTGTCGTGAACCAATTATGATTTTTAATTGAGTCACATTCATCGACAATTCTCTTTACTTTCATCTAAAATAAACCGAAAATTTCTCCAATTGACGGCTAGGTTACACTTTCGATTATTTTTTCCGCATGCAAATGATATTTTGTCGAATAAAAAAGCAAAGATGGGACGCCGCTGGCCATCATTTTGTTCTTATTGTCTTTAATTAACAAAAATATCGACTGAACACCTTCGACTTTCTCAACTCAACGTCTTTTATTGGTTTATGTCGTTACCTCTACAACCTATGTTACGTAAGTTATAATAAGTGGTCATGCATTAAGTGCAACTAAGGGATGATTTAAGATTCAAAAAATGCATGTATGAGAGTAGAACTAAATTGTTTTTAGAAAGAGAAAAAGAACAGGAAATGTTACAAAATAAGTGAGAAAAAAACGCTTTAAACACCCTATTAACGGAATTCCCAATAACATTTTGGGTTAAGCTAAAAAATAATTGACTTTTACTTATGCTTACTACATAAATTATTAAGCTCATTTGTTGATTTTATCGGCCAAATCAGATCCTGGATTTCCAAGACTTTTGTCTACAAACGGAAGCAGATAGACTTTTTGAGAAACATTAAAATTATTCTGAAATTACATCTAATACTAGAGACACTAGGGAGGATAATTTCTTTAGCAGTCTACATTAATGTATATGAAAACAAGAATAAGGAAAAGATTTTTTGTACTATCCCCGCCATGGAAAAGTTTACGATGAAGTTGGGCTAGTGTAAGCACTATAAGCGGACTTTAGAACGGAGCCGAGAGTAGGTAATAAAGCAATAAGCATAAACGAGCGGGTTTTTAAAACGAGGCCAAGAAGGTGAAGGATAAAGGATATAGGTAATAAACCAAAATCATAAACTATTTTGTAATGGTGTTTTAAGGAATAGAGAAAATTGTTCACTATTATTATTTTCCTTATCATAATCTATTTAAAAATAAAAACAAAAATTGTTCACACTTCCGGTTCTTGCCGGAATTAACAAAAATTTTGTTTCTTAAATAGACACCATATAATTTTTTGGGGAAATAAACTACAATTTTTTTTCTTAATCCAACGGTGTGTCACAATTACAATTTTTTTGAAAAACTGAGTAATTAATGGCGTTTTTAAGTCATGTCACCCAAAGTGAAGAGAATGTTGTAATGTATCTTCACGAGAATTGAGTGCAACTGCCATGCTCCTCTCAGGAAAATCCTTCACCATTCTTATGCCATTATGTTAATAGTAAGTACCGTATGCTTGATCCTTTCATATTATTTTATGGTCTATTAAGAACTGTGAGGTTTATGAACTTGAGAGGCATATTATGTAACAATGACTTAAAATATTAAATTTAGTGAACTACAGTATAACATGTAACCCACTTTCGGTAAAATAAAATGCATTTAATAGGTTTATTAACAATCAGCAATCACTCCTATGTGGTACCTATCCTAGATGTTTGCCCTAACATGGCTGTTTGCTATTAGAATGTGACCGGTTGTGCCTATATTTGAAGTGACAGTCACATTCTAATGACAAACACCCATGTTAAATCAAACATCTGAGATACAGCATAGAGCTGAATATCTGCTAAGTTTAACCTCGTCATACTGTGGAAACGTTTCATTCCCTAATTACATTATTGTGTGCATTTTGTTATGGAGTAAAGACCAGTTTTACAAAAGGGTAATCTACCAGGTATAACGCTATTCCGGAATAACTATCGCGATAAAAAGCCGATTTTTGTAAAATTATCCCTAAAAGGCATAAAATCTTTATGCAAAAGCACAGCGATCACAAACGAGATCCCTGTAGTGAAAACTGAAAACATGCATGGTAGATACTTTAATTGAAATTAAAAAAACAAGCCCAAGTAGACACTAAACTCAAGATAATATGTCTCTCAGAATTATCGTATAAATAGTAAAAAAACATTTGTGTGTTTACTACTAACAGTAGCACTTTGTTACATATACATACCTGACCATTATATATTTAAAAAAACACCTCGCAGTAAAAGAATTTCTTTGCAATGAGAGTCAGAATTACCAGAGATAAAATTGCTATGAATATGAATTTGAAGGCATTAGGTTTATCTTCATTTTGTAAAACTTTACGTTAGCATAAAAATTAGGAATTTATCCAATATTCACCATTAGTAATTTTATGATAAAGCTTAAATTTTAAATCGTCTACTAATATTTAAAATCAATGGTAATAGTAAGTTTGAAGAACAAATAAACACTGACTTTCATTAGTGACTGTAGTTTTATCTATTGTTGTTAAAATATTAAAAATTTAACGCTGAGTTAAAGAATATTTAAAGTAAAATTCAACTTCTTTTATTATAAATTATAGGCCCAAAAATAAATTACACGATAAAAATAACAGTTTAAGCTGTACATTGAATATAGTTTGATTACATATTATGAGCTTTCAACTACAAGCGTACTATCACAGGTGGGGCATGTCAGCACAGATTCTCCCAGAATACATTCCTTTTTTAGCCTAGCGAAATGAGCAGAACATTTCATACACTGGTACTCAATGTGTTTTTTCTCAGGAAGACGGGCAACCATCTTGTCCCTTATGCAAGCAACGAACTGCTCAACCTCCTCTTCTATGACGTAAATCCTTTGTTTTCGGTCCTTCCTCATAGTTTCAAAATCGATTTGAACTGTGCCATCAGACTCGTCCAAAACCTGACAATTATTGATGCTATGGATATGCCACTTTTGCCTCTCCTTACTCGTCGAGCTCTCCTTTTCAGACAAATGAGTTTGAGTGATTACTAGAAAAATTTGATCAACTTCGCCCTTAGGCGTTGCCAAGTAAATGCTTTCTTCCCCATCTAAATCCAGGTCACCTTCAGAAACCTCGGATTCGCTATCCACCTGAACTGTGTCTTCAGCATCATTAAATTGATCAGGCAACGTTACCTCTGCAGTAGTATCCAAAGCAGTAACGAAACTTGCTTCAGTGTGATTGGTCACGTTGCCTTGTCCCTGCCGAAAATCGCTTGAATGCAACAAAAAGTCTACTTCATAAGGACTTGATGATACGGGAAGTGAGGCATTTTCAAAGCCCAAAACGTTTTGAACCAAAACTCCCGAATCCTGATTCAGCCAAGAGTCGCCATATTGCGCTCGGAGACTCTCAATTTGTTTTTTCGTTTGTAAATGTTGTTGGCAAGTTGGAGTTATTATAGGTGAAGTATCTTGTTTGGTTACTGACTCTTCCTCTATAGTGACATGCCGAATTCTACGCACTTTCTCTGAAGTTACACTAATCGAATCGTTGGCTAAACTAGTAAAACTCTTTGACTGCATCGGATATAGAGTTCCAATAACTCGTTTCTCTGCTTTGGTGAGAACTGCGTGGTCTAGGACAAAATGCGTTGAGGCTGCGTTCGTATGGAGGTAGCTGGCGGTTTTGGTGCGATGGTGAGGGTGGAAGCTCAAGGGATTGCTGTCTAAATTCAACCATTGAAGAGTCGCTAAATGCGATATTGACAACAAACATTTGTGGTCGACGAGGCAATTATTACTCAAATCCAACACCCAAATGTTGAGAAGCGTTTGTAAGCCACTTGTATCTTCGATGAAATTGTTCTTAAGGATCAGGTTCTAGAAAAAAAAAGTTAAAGACGTTACAAGAATTGGACGTTTTACCTGCAGTCTGCTGCAAATTTGCCCTTTAAATGGCGGAATAGCCTCCAATTTGTTGTAGGATAAATTTAGGTGCTTCAAATTGACTAAGGAATTGAGAATGGTTATGTCGTCAATTTGATTGTGGCTTAAATCAAGAGTATGCAGCCATGGGGCGCACTCCAAACTCGCGTTCAATTCCGCGATTCCGTTGTTTGAGAAGACAGCTTCCTTCAACTCGTTCCAGGAGTAACTTTGGCTGTTGTCCCCGCCGCAATTGCTTAGAATATCGTTTAGGTTATTTTGGGTTCGATGGCACACTAATTTCTGCAGTTGTGGACGTAACTTCTGGATTCCTTTAATGTAGTTCACATCAATTTTCATCAGCTCCAAGGTTACGACGTTTTTAAATTTTGAAATATCTAAGGGAACTTCTGGATAGCTATCTAAATATAATTTTACAGTCTTGGCATTCTGTATAAACATGTAGAGGAAGTGCACATCCCTTAGCATTTCTTTCTTCAAGTTACTTCCTGGCCTGATGTGGAAGGACAATGACGATATCTCTTCGACATTATCGAAAGCCGATAAAAGTGTGGATAAGAGGCTAGTAGATAAGGACAATACATTGGGGTTACTTTGGATGGTTCGGCGAAGATGGATGGCTAATTGGGAAATTTGATCAAATTCCATGGTGACAATTTTAACCTACAATAAATTTGGATTAATATATGATAGTAAATAACCTGCCTGTACTCACATATTTCTATTTCATCATTCCTGAACAATTTTATTTCTGAACCAGCGCCAGGAAGGAACATAAATGTTGACTACTTGACTACTGCTCGTTACCGTAATTGCCCAAAGACATAAAGGCGACTTTACATTATAAATTTTAAGAACAGCACAAAAGGATAAAACTAATCACTATTATCAATTTCTTGTCACTTATACCACATTTTATCAATGACAACAAGTGACAGTTCTCGGCTGACACTGACAGCAATACACAAACACGTGATCAACTGACAACCTTCTGACAAGTGAAAACACAGTACTGCAGCGCCCTCTGTTTAGTTGTATTGCGATAAATGTCCCGCCAATTTTAAAATGTAAGATTGATTAATAGTTTTCTAGGGCCGTCATTATAGACTAGTGTTCTTAAGATCTAATAAGAAGTTCACTTTTGTGTTTATAAGTGTTCTGGAAAAGTTTGTGTCTAAGTACTTTGGGACTGCCGGAGAGTAATTAATTATGACTCACCATAATTTTTTGGGTTTTAAATGTTGTTGTGGCTATAGTTAGGCTTAGAATTTATCAATTTACAGTTTAGTAAACTGGCTTTAAAGATTTCAGAATTTTGAAAGCCACCGTGGCTTTCAAAATCCTGAAATCTTCAGCTAAAGCTCCTCTCACTGATCATTATTTTCAGTTTTAAATTAATGGTTGAAAAAGTTTCATTTTAGATTAATGATCAAAGATTCTAAATGCAAAAAGCATAATATAATATCATGATTTTTACAAATTTATAACTTTAGTGCTGGATTAGTAGCTTTATTGCAATTTTTACTGACATGTCAGGATGGCCGAGCGGTCTAAGGCGCCAGACTCAAGGTTACCCTTGCCTGTTCAGCAGGTTATGAGCATTCTGGTCCTCTCTGAGGGCGTGGGTTCGAATCCCACTTCTGACATATCTTTTTTTTTTCATTCCAAGCATTCTTAAAATATTATTATGCAATACCAATGACCCGTAAGTCACAGTAATAAAGAAATTACTTTTTTACACGAAATAGTTGTTAAATAAACAAGGCAAATGTAAATTGTTTCGAACGTTACACAAATACATAAAAAGGTAGCGTCAGCGCCATTAACAATTTTTTTTTTTGTTGCTATTAAGAGACGAAAATAGTTTGGCTACCGGCCAATGAAAAGGTAAACAGCAGGTTGCTGCTGAATGGCAAAGAAATAGCAGTTGTTCACTTGAAGCTCGTCCGCTCACGCGACCGCACGGTTTTGAATTTGACGGGCTTTCGGCGTGCGCAATGGATCCAGCACCAGTTTCCTGCATTCCCAACACCAGCAAAATGTCGAAGGCGAAAAGAGTCCTGGACGAAGCCAAGGAGATCCGAAATCCCGAACTGGATCTAGCTGACAAGGCCATCTCTTCGTTCGAAGAGATCCCGGGTTTGCGTAAGTGAACATTTTTTTTACCGTGCTCGGCCAGGTTTTACCAAATTTGGTAGCTTGTTCTGCTACTCGGTCAAAAGTGGGCGTGGAACTTCTCCTGCTCACATGTGCAATGTTTTGATTGTTTTCTTTTTATTGGAAGTGACGCAGCTTCAAAATCTCACCTAAGGGGACTTAAGGGCAATTGCCACTATTCCACCAAAGGACATGCAAAGACAAAATGTTTTTCATTTACTTAACTTAAGAAATAAGGAGACCAATTACCCACCAGAGGAAGTCATTATTCTGTTATTATTAATTATTGTAAAGAAAATGATTGCTTGCATTTAGTTGACTAAAGAAATTGACGACCATAAACAATAATCATTATGTAACATTAACTTGTAGGTATGTCCATCCTACCGTTGATTGAGATTGAGTAAATATCTCAATCAAGGGTCCTACTATAAAGAGTGAGTCAGCTAAAGTGTATCATTCGTTATTAGTAGAATTACAGCTTTAATATATGATACAATTAAATATCTAAAATTATTTCCAGTGCATAGATACCTTTAAATTTAATTTAGTTTCATTCTGCTTAGAGATATTTAATTAAATGTATAATTTTTTTTTAATTTTTCCAAATACATAATAGGTATGTAGTATTTTTTTTTAGAAAAGTTGCAGGAATGAGTATAATTTGATTTTAAAATGCTCTGCTACAAACGGTCTAAATTTGTCTGCTCCGCGAAGCATGTCGTTGATCATTTCTGAAATTCTAAAATTCATCCATTCAACTGACCGCCCTTCCTCGCCGCGGACAATGGAACAGGGCGCACTTTGAAGTCCACCATAGGCGGTCTCCAATGCCTTTCTTAGGTTGTATGTCCCTTTACCTGTTTGGTACATTATCCCACATCTCTCACAACTTCACCCAATTGCGAACTTTCCTTGGAGCTTCACATTTCTTAAAAGAAGCATTGGACTCGCAGTTCCTGATCTCATTTATAACACTAATTGTATCTTTTATCTTTATCGCCAGTATCATATCACAGCTTTTTCTCTTTACGTGATGGCTAAAAAAATTGTTGCATTTGAAAAAAATAATTTGATACAATTAATTAATTAATATCTGTAAGCAAAATAAAACTTAGTGACATTTGAAGGTACCTAAGTAGGTACTGGGAATAATTTTAACAATTTAGTTATTGTATCATGTATTAAAGCTGTAATTTTACTCATGTAAAAGATATTTCGGTTGATTCACTTTAGCTGACTCACCCTCTATAACATAATTTTAGAGAAAAAAATAATACCACAAGACCTTGGATGGTAAAAGTAAATTTGTGAAAACCATATAAAAAAAGACATAATTTTGGTTATAATTAAATTTCTTCGAATAATCTTTTTTGTTGCGGTGTTTTAATTAATAAAAAGTTTTCTTAGCTATTATAAGTTCAAAGAGCAGTCTCCACTATTGCAAATGTCTTGTCTGTTTTTTTTTTTTTGTTGAGAAAAGAAGTGCGAAATAAAAAGTTACAGTGGCCTAGACCAAATTAAAAAAAATCTAAAGGTGAAATAAGTCTTAACTGAGCAACCAGGCTTTCATTATTAATAAATCTTTAGGGTTAGCAATGATCAAAAGTTGTCTAGATTTTAGATTTGGTGTTTTGGGGCGCTCTATTTCTCACAAAACTTATTTTTCGTTTTCAGTGAGCTTGAGTTACATAACGCGCCTTACCTTAAGTCACAACAAAATAAAGTGTAAGTCAAATATTTCCCCCATTCTGCTGGCAATATTGATGATGGCTGCCTTTCAGTGGTGCCTGCGGGACTGGCAAACCTTCCAAATTTGGAAATCCTAAACCTGGCCAACAACCACATTGAGGAGTTACCCCTTTCTTTGTCCTCTATGCCAAAACTTCGAATCTTAAACTTGTCTATCAATCGTCTCTACAACCTGCCTCGTGGTTTTGGAGCTTTCCCGGTCTTAGAAGTTCTGGACTTGACTTACAACAATCTCAAAGAAACTTCGTTACCTGGAAATTTCTTCATGATGGGTAAATAATAAAAATCCACCGATAAAGTGTGTAATTGAATCAAATTTAGAAACTCTTCGTGCCTTATACTTGGGCGATAACGAATTCGAATACCTACCAGCTGAAGTGAAAAACTTGAAAAATCTGCAAATAGTAAACAATCGTAACTTCAAGGAGCAAATTAATAAGTACGAAATTTTAGTTGGTGGTGCGAGAAAATGATCTTGTTGAATTGCCCAAGGAAATCGGAGAACTGTCCAGATTACGGGAACTTCATGTACAAGGGAACAGATTGACCATATTACCTCCTGAATTGGGTAATCTTGATATGGCATCCAACAAATCAGTATTCAAGTTTGAAGGCAACGAGTGGGTGGCACCAATCGCTGATCAACTTCAACTCGGCGTCAGCCACCTTATGGACTACTTGAGAACTGAAACTTATAGAATGTAAGCATGCTTCTGATAAAATTATATTTTCGCCTATGTATTCTTTATCTTAATAATTTGGTTCTTTTACAGCTTATACAGTCGGTTGTTAACGAATAAACCTCCAGTACCTCCATCTTGCATCGATAGGACAAAGAAAATTTCGAGAATTCGTTAAATTTACCTATGGAACCACCGCGCCTTAAAACTGCCTTAGGATCATTAGTGGAGAGTGAGGCTTCTAATGACTCGAATTTTTAAGCATGAAACAAACTGAGCCCAGTTTTGTTACATTATCTATTTTAAATAACGCACTAGCCATAATTGATTATTAAACTTCACTAACGCGTTAAGAAATTGTTAATTACGTAATTATAGTTTATGTATGTTAGTGTGTGGTTTCTAATCAAAGTAATATTGCGTTAATCATGAGCTTTTATGTAAATGTACATACTGAATGCGATTTTTATACCAAAATATTCTATTTTACAATCTGTACATGAAAATGTGCTAAATTACCAAAATAAATAACAAACACCAATCAGTCTTCAAAAATTAATTAGTAAATTTCATCATCTGTAACTTCATCTTCATCATCCGTCAGATCTGTGGTGTGAATCGAGGTTTCATATTCTAAAATTTCCTCATCACTCAGATGCGAGTTTCCCTCAATAAAAGACGCAAACCTAGAAACACAAAATTGAGTTATTTAAAAAAAAAAAAAAATTAAAAAATTTAGGTTTCGACTGCCTAAAGGCATTAACTCACCTCTTCACATCCTTCAATTTAAGGGCAGTTTGCCATTGATTGCATTTGGGACTTGAACAAAATTCTCTCAACTCTTCCAAAGCTTTAGCTGTTTCTCTCGCACCTTGTTGATAGTATTCGTCATCAGTTAACACTTTTACTTTGGGAGGAAATCGTTTTTTCCTGTAAATTTTTGAATAATCAAGAGATTTGAGCTATCAAGTCAACTTACATTATTTTACAATACTTTGAATTTAACGGCAATTTTGCGAATGCTTACCAATATCTTTTCGGTTGTGACAACCAAGATGGTGGAATATTGTGGAATAATAGCAAAAAAACGATTTGACCCATGGCAGCTTCCTGGAAGTGGCTGCTGAAAAATATGGAGACCAAACCTAACGCCTGCAAGCTCCACTGGATCAAGTTTCGCGTTCGCTCGTTCTCCACCGGGCCCCACCTATAGCATACTGAAAACCAGTTCAATGTAATGCCAAAACCAAATTGATGTTTTAATTAAGGAAGCTATTCCGACCTCGTTTTATTCAATAACTGTAATTAGCTTTTTTCTTCGTTCATCAATTCTTTTCAAATCAAACAAATTTAAGAGTTTGACAATCTGTTGTTCAGGAAAAAAATATTTTTAAGCACTAACACATGTTATAGAATAATTTCAAGAAGTTAACAATTTGAAAGTGAAAGAATGATTTTAACGTTGTAGTCAGGCCTGAAACTACTGAACAAGACACTCATTTAGCCAGAACATAAATATAGATGATCCATTTTGGTAAAAAAAATCAGTAGAGTGCGAGTTCCAAAAATATCCCCTCGAAAATCAGAAGTCAATAATAACGAGATTGATTTAAAAATAAAACGTAAGTTACTTCACTCACATAGTAATTAGTTAATATTAATTTGTGATGAAGCTTTTAGTGAAAGACCTACCTATGAGACTTATAAGTCCAGTTATTATCATATATCCAGCAAGATATGACTGGTAATTTAAGATAAGAACCCGAATGTTTTCCCACAGGAGTTGCACCATGTAGATTCCAACAGTCCAGCCGCAAGCCGCCACTCCATACATTACAGGTTTCTGTAATTCAAAAATTAATATTGTTCAAGCCATATTACATTGACTTACCCTGGGGAAAAGTTTGCTGATAAAATATATTAATATCAAAAATGAGGTGCATATTCCCAGAGAGACTCCACACAAATAATGAAATAACGTGTTTTTGCTCAATTTCTCAGCAGAAATAAATAATAAAATTCCAAGCAACAACAGCAAAACTTTCCAATAGTCAATTCCTAAAAATACATAAAATTACCTACTTATACCCTGTAATGGAATGATTTATGGTTACTGATAATGTTAAGTGTAACGGTATAGCTTCCTTTGCTGTCAATTCCAATACAACTTTGGTTAAATGGATCAAGTTTCATCTGCTTTTGCTTCCATGAAAATATGTTGAAATTCCAGCTGTACCGATTTTCTGTGTATTCCTTTTCAACACTTTCAGATGTAGTGCCATCGTATTGCGTATAATCATCTGAAGGATGATCAATTTGAAGCTAAAACCTAATTATTAATCAAATACCCACAAAATTGCTATTCAAACTAACAACAACGCTTTGCCAAATGTGGATCAAATATTTTGGTTTTCCTGCGTAGCAGTAAATTTGAAAATTTGGAGAACCAAGTTTTTGCGTTAAATGGTCGCCTGGCTGCAAAAAATATGCTAAAAATTAAAAAAAGTGGTAAAAGAAGAAACATAACCTCAAAGAATTACGTACTGTTATATGCCAGGCTTGGGCAAACTATTGCAGCTAACAGCAAAATCAGCCGAAATTCGAGTAAATGCATTGCTAAGCATCAAGGATACGTATTACAAGAAAAACAATAATTTAAATTGTCGAATTATTTTGAAAATTTGAGATTCACATTACCGTTACATTTTTTCTGACACTTGACAAACGTCAATCAATTAAAACCTGAAAACTTCAAAGTAACTAGGTACGTTAAAATAATGAAGGTTTAACTAGGGAAATTGTTGTTTCTTTCTATTGGTTTCACTGCTTGATTGTTGGCGCGTTATCTTTCAAAATTTAAAAAAAGAAATAGGTTATGTTATATGTTTATATTACTTTTTTACTTTCAGAAGTTCCACAACATTTATCGTCTGTGTTCGTAGAGTAACATGAGTCAGTTAATTATAATACAAGGTTTGGTTGTGCACTTTTGAATTAGTCTTCTTTAAAAATTGTTTCTATTGTAGTGGGGCAATGCGGAAATCAAATTGGAAGTTGTTTGCACCCCGAAATTATCCAAGAATACTCTGAGGCAAGCACCAAAAATAAGAAAAATGTAGCTAACTTAAGTAGCTTTTTTACTTTAAGTTCTAAAGCGAGTGACAGCGAGAATATTAAAGAGTTACTTGGGAAAAAAGCAATTAAAGCCAAAGTAATTAAAATTTCTATCGATAACTGAATAACTTAAAAAAAAATCTGCAGGTTATTTGCATCGACATGGAAGAAAGGGTGGTCTCGCGGTTTAGAACCAGCAAGTTTCGCGACATTTTTGACAAAAAGTGCATGATTACAAACCATCCTGGGTCAGCAAACAATTGGGCAGAGGGTTATTGCAGCCATGGCCCAAAGTTTAAGAAAAAAATTTTAAACTCTGTCCAGTATCTAGCAGAAAAATGCGGAAGTTTACATGCATTTTTATTATTGTTTTCTGTAGGAGGTGGTACTGGATCAGGTTTGGGAACATACATCTTAAAATTACTTGCTGATTATTATCCAAAAGTTGAAACGTAAGTTTTAAGTATGTTTAGTTATGCCTTACGTTCTGTGCAGTAATAGTACCATGTTTTATTTTGCTTATGTACATGCAATTTCCAGGTTTGTAACGTGTGTCTATGCTAGTGGTTCTGCAGATGTTATTACATGCCCTTACAATATGGTATTTGCAACACAAGAATTTCTACATAATGCTACCTGCGTTTTTCCAATAGAGAATCGTGCCTTACTAGATATTGCTTCACGGGAAACTAACAGATATGTAAGCAATAAAAGACAGTTGCTACTTCAACCTTTCGAAGATATCAATCAAATTATTGTGGATATGCTCTTACATCTAACAAGGTTAAATCCAAACTTGGTTCAATTGAAATTAATGCTTTTCATGCAGTGGGGCCAGGTTTCCAGGTTGTTTGAATCTCGATCTTAACGAAATAAACACTAACATGGTTCCTTTTCCAAAACTACATTTTTTATCAAGCGGAATTAGTCCATTTAGTTTCCCAAATTCAAGTATAACAACGTAAGGCTATTAAATTTTGGAATGCTTGACTTTTATTTTTTGGTTTTAGCAAGCAATCTAGAAAAAAGCTATTTGTTTCTTCTATTAGTGCAATGAATCAGCTGGTAAAAATAAACCCAATATTAGGTAATTATTTTCATAGATTAACTACTTTTTTGAAATTTTCTTATTTGAAGATGCAAGATCCTCTGTGCTGAGCGCTGTATTACTTGCCAGGGGCGACTATAATCTTGATGATATGAGAAGTTATGTGGATCATTTACAATCTAAATCACGCTTTGCTCCTTGGTCAAGAACAGCAGTGAAAACAGCTTTCTGTAGTGTTCCTCCAGTTCGATCAGATTTTGCAATGCTTAGTTTGTGGAACACAACCTCAATGACCACTTTCTTTGAGAAAATTCTGGGGCAATTTAAGAGACTTTATCAACGGAAGGTTTGTTACATGTTACATCACTTAAAAAGATATAATTGTTGTTTAACTCCATTTTGCAGGCCCATGTGCATCACTACACCAATGTAAGCGGATTTGACTTGGACCACTTTAAGAATTGTGAAAACGGCTTAATTGATATTGTTGAAATGTATAAGACTGCTGCATGCCCTAAAACAACGGACATTTCAGGAATTAATTATTTATAAGCAAGTGATCTTGAGTAAGTTACAATTACACGAAATTCTAAACTACAATTTTGCAAAATAAACTATATTTCTATATATATAGTGTTTTACAAAAACAGATTAATTTATCGTATTATACCTATTATCACTACAAGGCAATTCTCAAAGATTTACGTATAAGTTGGCTCAGCAATAGTCAAAATTATTAAAGTAGTGAGTTTAAATTTGGCGGCTTGAGATTCTTGACAACAAAACAAATGCGCAGTGTTTACAAAACTTCTTTTAGCGTTAAAATCCCTACGAGAAACAAAAATCCCTAACACAGATTCCCTACTTTGGCAGATTGAAGTGAGGTTATGTTCATGTTGAAATCTGCAGCAGAGCAGAAATCGTAAACTTTTACCAAAATTAAGTTAAATAACTGAAAATGTCGTTGACGGCCGTCAAACATGTTAGTACGAAGTTCATACAATGCAAACTTAATTGTATACCCGAACAACTTGATCACTAGCCTCGTATTTCAGGGTTTAACAACATTGAGGCGGAATTCGAACTTGATGCGGTTTCTACAAACATCATCTGCTTGTAACAAATCGCAGGCAGGTCGTTACCGCATCACTCCTAAACGCGATTTGCCTTTAACCTACGAAATGGCTTGTCCTCCCCACCGAATTGCCCACTGGAAGTCTTGGAATTCATGGAACACTTGTAGGTATTTCAAAAATTGATGCTAAATATTAAGAATTTGCTTGCAGCGAGTGTTTTGGGCGGTCTTCGTTCTTCGGAAACCGCTATTGAGGACGTTTTTATTCGAAAATTTATGACAGGAACTTGGCATAGCTTGTTTCTTACTGAAATAATAATCAAGAGACAACACAATATAATTAGGGTTGCTGGAATTATTAAAAGGGGAATTGGGGCGAGGAAAATGTACTTTTTGATTGGTTACACGGAAGAACTGCTTAGCTTCTGGTTGCAGTGTCCTGTTAAATTGGAGTTGCAGACTGTGGCTGACAAAAAGGATGTAGTTTTTAAATACATTTAAAAGGTGGTTGTAGGATCTCTTCGTAATAAATTTGTTTTTTTTCTGCGTTTAAAATGATTTTTTTAATTTTGTTTTTAGTTTAATTTCATAATGGTTGTGGTTGAACAGGGATTACACATTTTATGCTCAGTTTATATGCATGAAGTTGGGCTCTTTAATTACAGTTAACTGTTACAAATTTTTATACTTTCTATTAACATAACATTGATTTTCTGAAAAGATTTATTGTTTCTTGTCATTTTAGATTTTCCTTATAATTCTTAATAGTCTCTAGTGATTGACTACTGCTTGCCAGGTAGAATTAAGTGTATTTAATAACTATTTACTGCTTTGGTTTAAGGGTGGAAACAAATGTATAAAGCATATTTTATGCTATGCAGTCCTTCGCAATATCAGGGCTTTAAGAAAAACTGTATTATATTATGAGATGGTACTTTAGAATCTTGTACAGCAAAACTATGATGTGTGCCTTTGGAGTGAATTTTATAAAATTGGCCCTCAAATTTCGTCATAGACTTCCAAGGCTTCATAAAGTTAATTTCCTTCCTTCCTAACTACCTGCATCAAGAAGACAAGAGTTGACGCAGGTTACTTATGACTAAACCTACGACCTCAACCAAACCAAACTTTGAAAATTCGTTAAGAACTAAAAACCCTACGCCGATTCTGATAGGCAACGGTTTCATGTAATTTTGATGGTTAGAAAGGCTAAAAAAGAACCTTAATTCAGATTTGAACTTCGGATCTCGTGTTCTGACCCGATCACTCTTCATTTCTTAAATTTTGACCTTAAATAAAAGTTTTTCTAACCATCATCAACTTTACATGAGAGCGTGTGCCTTCTTTTTAGAATCCGTGTGGAGTTTTTCGTTTTTACCGAATTTTATCAGACAAGATATAATTTATGAAAATAGAACCTATAATTTTCCATGCTATTTCCCTATGTTTCAGTTGCGTTGGGACACCACGTATATTTAGGTACTTGATTTACAAAAAATTTTGAATAAAAACTAATTAGTTGCAATATTGTTTTTTTTAGTCCAATAAATTTGTTTTAGTAGAAAAAGCATAGTCACATAGAGATCTAATTGATTTGGTTTGAAAATAAAAAAATTTTATGTGCTTACAGATTATTTAATTATTAGAGTATGTACTAGTTTTTCAATATCTAGTTGAACATAAATAATGGAAAATAAAATTTGTGATCATACCTAATTAATTTGTTAAGTGTTCGTCATTGTGGGGAGACAGATTACGAAATAAATACAACTGTATAATATACATAAGGACCTGTAGGTAGTACCTACTCAAAAGAAGCAGAAACATCAAAGCAACCAACTAGCGAACTAGTCTACACACTTACTTTGAAACTTTAAATAGCCACTAAGCCACTCCCAATAGCATTGACCCGACTCCGTTTACACTCATTTACATCAATTCGTCGACGATTGGTAATTTCGACTTCAATTAGGGATCAAAGTTACGCGCTTCAGCTAGTGAGAAAGGAAGGAAGCCACCCAAATGAGGGGATTCATTTTGCTGGAATGCACGCGTGATCCTCTTTGGAAACTGAAACTATAACGAATGGAGAGTAAATCGACCAGATCCGGTACGCCCAATATGAAGTGCAGGTATTCACTTCCTCTTAAATTAATTGGAAATTTTCGTTACGTGCCAGTCTGGCCGTATTTTAGGAATTAAGTCATTTATTAAGTCATTTCCGGAGAAAGAAATTAGTTTATGTCTCATTTACCTTTCTTAAGAACAGTAAGTTATTGGGGGAAGAACAAAGAATTATGTAAATTACTTAGTTCACATTTGTTGCATCTTTTGTAGAAGTTTTTCTTCTTTACTACGTATGGTATAATAAGCAGAAATGTATGCTTTGAGTTTTAAGAAATGTGATTAATAAATTGTCGTTGTTAACATATTTCTTTACTACAGTCTAGTAACAGCAATTCAGTAAACACTATCTAGGTAGGTACTGTACTATTTTACCATTCTAAATATGTAAAACAGAAAGTGTGGCAAATAATAAATATGCAGCACTTAAGGGTGGTATGCCATATATCTTTAATACATGGCGTGCATCGGCGCAACATTTTTGATACAAATCAAGAGTCGTTTAGTTTATTTAAAAACTAAAAGTAAAATAGGTTAAATACTACCCTATACTCTTTCTCACTCCCCGCGTTTGCAGCTTTCTTTGCAGCTTCGTGCTGCTCCGTGCTTGCTCTCTCCCCCCCGTGCGCTCTACCCCCCGAAGTTTTTCTCTCCCCCCGCGTTTTTCTTTCACACCCGCGGGGTTAGCAATGAAGCAATGAAAAAAACCGCAAACTACAGTCAACATTTTTTATTAAACAATATTAGTGGACAGAGAAGTAAGTCTGCTGGCTTTGAGTAGAGTAGATAATTTTTTAAAAAAAGTGTCAACTACCTTCTGGAAGTGGTTGTTATGCGGTATGTGAGCCCTACGGTTTCTTTCGTTTGCGTGTTTTTCCAGTTCGTAGTTTCTGTGCGATTTTTTAGTTACAAATTGGATTTGCACAGGCTCGGGTTTCCTGGCTGGCATCTAAAACCTTTGCAACTTGCACGTCACATTTTCAGCTGCACAACAAACATTATACGAAACAGAGTTCGAAATCCAGCAGGATACCCACTCGTCCCGTCGTCGTCGCGAAACAAGTCTTTGTTAATCTAACTCAAAGGAAACGCAAACGTAAGGAATTCAACAAAAGCGTTTCGAGAAACAGCAAGTAGATCCATTACTGGAACTGATGTAGAGAGTCAGAATGTTTACTCACTCGGAATTCTGATTAATATGCTTCAGTTGTGAATGTTCGTCAGACAAGACCTAGATGTTCCGAATTTTAGTGTAATTGTAGTGCGAAGTCTGTATAGCCATTCGGGAAGCGATTGCGGAGATTTGACGATAAAAAAGTCTTCGGGGTCGCAGTTTCGAAAACTAGTACGATTAAAATCGGTTGGCCTGGTGGGACGAGCCGAGCCGGTTTCATTGTAAAACCATTCTATTTCGTTGGGGAGGTTTTTAAAGTTGAGACGCAGATGAATTGGCCGTTCACAGAAGTTTCATTACAATTCAGACGCTAAAACTAGGTATTTGCGGTCCACCCCGACCGTCCCCGACGATTGTAAATTGCAATTTGAATCGGTCAAATAAAATTTAGCAGCAGAAATAAAGTAGGGGAGAGTGGGGTATAATGATCCCTTGAGATGAAATGATCCCATCTATTTTAGTGAAAACTTGTAGTACCATTTAGATTATTATGGCAAAATGTGTCAGTTCAAGTGTTCTATAGTTGCGAGCAACAAATATGATTACTTCAAACACGCTTGAAAAGCGGTTAATTTTGTTCGTTTCTTGTGTGACTCTTTGAAAATAAGATAAGTACTTTTTAAATTCTGCAGTGAACGTATGTGGTGGTTTCTGTTGAATCGGGTGTGTGCCCAACTCGTAATGATATAGTTCAGCTTTAAATTTCTCAGAGAGTTTCATGTGTATCTGCTCATTGGAAAATTTAATGTTAGATGAAATTCAAACAGTACGCTTTTGGCAAAATGATCCCTATTGGGCATGGGTAGTACAGCTAAATGAAGAAAACAAAATTTCCCATCGATTCTCCCGAATAAAAAAAGCTACTGGAAAAGATTGGCTGGTTTTCAAATGAGACATTCCGGAGTCCTTGGTCTGCTTCTGCCGTTCGGGCAAGAGCATTTAATAAACCAGTTGTCATCAAACTTATTGTTGATTTCTTTAGGAAATATAATATTTTTATATTTGTGATAATCTCAACTTTACTAAAAATTCTTTGAAACCCTATAACAATTCTTATAAAATGTAAATTAATCACGAATGCTATTATTTGGTGTGGGATCGTTTTACCCGTTTCATGGGATCATTTTACCCCCTCGTGCGGGGTAAAATGATCCTTTTGTAGGGTATGCGTTGTGTCCTTTTGTATCAATAATCTTCAATTATTAAACCTTGGTGTATATGGCAAAATGTTAAGTAAGACATGGTCTTTTTTGTGTAAAAATTCTGAATTTTAACCACTTATAGTTTCCATCCTAGAAGGCATTTTTTCTTAGAGGGATTAATATACCCCACTCTCCCCTAATTAGATAAGTAGAATAAACGTAGTTAAAGCAATTGCTTTAACTTAATTAGAAGTAAAAATCTTTTACATATTTTAAATATTACCAAGTGGAAGTAAATACAGCCAACAATCGCTCTCCTATTTCAGAACTAGCCAATCACTTCGTCTAAAAGGGGGTTTTCTCATTAATTCTCATTCTCAGAAAGAGCTTAAAAGTAAGAGGCCTTTGAGAAGCTATAACTTGGAAACGGTAGAATTTTGTACAGACGAAAAGTGTGTCAAATTATCTTTATTTTAAGTTTAGAAATATCTGTCAACTTTTTGTATACTTATTTGTGAGGCATCCTGTATAGTCACGCATTCTGCTTCATTCTTGCCACAGATACACAACTGATGTTTAGAATGCGTGCTCTTTGAATAAGCTTAGAACATCATGAAACTTGCAACTCCATATAGAATCCGATCAGCACTGGGATCCTCGATAAAGCGTTTCGACCGCGTCGCTTCCAAAGCGACCGAAAAGCTTCAATACCGACAGAGTCAACTTGCATTTCTACTGGTTAAACAGAGAGTTCCGAGAGGATATTGCGTTTTTTGGTCGTTTTGGAAGCGAAGCGGTTGAAACGCTTTGTCGGGGATCCCAGTGCTGATTGGAAGATGTTACATTTAGACCATAAATCCTTGCGGTCTTAAATCTCCGATTTACTTTCTATTAAGTATTGTTTTCTTCAGTACCCATCGTGTGCATGTTCTCTAGTTCTACCTATATAATTTAAATGTTGTTTATACTATTTATACTACTACTATTACATTTCTCTTGAAAATGCATTTCCTGAAACTCAAAAAATCGTTTCACAATAGAAGAAATTACAGAAAATTAAAAATTGTTAAAATTGAAGCCGAAAGCTGAAAGTTAAAGGAAGATTAGTAATTAAATGTTAGAGGTAAGTATTGTAATCTGGTTAAATCCAATTTCCTTTCAAAAGTTCAGTACGGTATCCGCAATAATTACTAAATTACACTCTGATTCATGACACCGTCCGCGGGTGATAAAGTTGCCTGCTTTTCTCGTTGTTTGTAGTGCAATTACCAAAATGAAATGATCCTATTAGGGGTTAATAATGGCGTTGCATCCTTACGGGCACTGCCACGTGCATTTGAATATATCAGGAAGTTTATCAAAGAGGAAGGGGAAGGTAGAGGGCGATAATGGAAGTCTAGGGGGAGTTTGCGGACCACCACACCATCACTCTCCTTAATCGTTCACTTAGAACCGCAGTTTCTGGTCGAGAACGCACCCTAAGCCAATAACTGCATCAAGCAAAATAAAAGTGAGTCAACAAAAGAACTCGAAAAACTTTTATGTTGTTATTGAAAAATCCGCTGGGAGTTTGCAACATTCAGTGATTGCGACGTTAAGTTTAGGTAAAATCTAAAGAGCCGAGTTAACATGCCATGGTTCCTCGATGGAATTGTAGGTGCTGCCGTTTAACAAGAGACTACACCACTTAAACATTTTAATTGGCAAACTTTCCGAAAGCGCTATTATGAATGACTCTATTTGCTAATGAGGGCGCCATAAGGACACAGCAAGCCCGAATTTACGGTTGGTCGTAATAAAGCCGGCAACTTTTCGTTGTTGACCGCATGTTAATTTTTCAGTTCCCCAGTTTTCGTAATTAGGGGCGTAAATCGCCCGTCTCCGCGCAAAGTTCAATAATTACAAAGTCGAACGTAAAAATGTAATAGAAAAATACCATTAATTCCCCATCAGGCCGACGTTAAGGCGGTAATAAATTCAGGGGTGTCCCGAGATATCTAATTTAGTGGCAAAATCGAATTTACGTGAACTGGCTTCTTATTCAAAGTGAAAGAGTGTGAAGTAACGGTTAAAGTCGCCGTCATAAATATATTATGTAACTAATTTAAAAGTACTAAAGTAATTTTAAAAGGACACCTTTGGAATATAAATTCAAACAAGGCGAAAACACGTACGTTTAGGCGAGTTTATCCGGATGTTTGTAGAAAGTTTTCGCGTTTTCAGGAATTACTACTGAAATAAGCCGGATCCGTGACGTAATTACACTTCTTGTTACGACTTTCGTCGGAACGATTCTTAATAGTCATTAATTGCTTGGTATTAATTAAAACATTAAGGCCGCTTCAATTGGTACGACAATTGAATTACTTAAGCAACGTAACGGGGAGAGGGAAATTCAATTTTAGACAGGTGCCTTTCCGGCGACGTACGCCCACAATTCCGGCACCAATTTGAGTGTGATAATAATTAAAGTAATTTCGGATAATGAGAGATGTGCCGCCCATCCCAGTTATACAGTGTTCCCGAAGCATCAATCTTGAATGCATTGCCGATACGTAAAGTTCAATGTAAATGGCGGTTCTGAAAGTTACTTAGGTCAGGATTTTTCAAACATTAATTTGTTGCCCGGGGTTGCTGTTTTAACTTTCGATTAATCTGACTTACCAAAGATTTCGTTCAGTCGAAGACCATCAGAAAACAATATCTTCCGGAATGCTACTCTCAAGTAATTCGTGAATCTCTCATTGTTGAATCTGATACATGGCACTTGACCCGGAATGTAAAGGAAAGTCTCTAAATTTAAATCAACAGAGAAAAAACTCCCAATGTATAAATGTAACGACATTAAATCAACTATAGGATGATAAACTTGATACAGTGGAGAGGAAGTTTCAAACTTTATCACAGCAAAAATGGTTTGCAAGGTAAATAGCAATAATAATTAAACGCTGGCCTTAAAGTGCCGTCAAACGGCTTCCTGTTAAAGTACCGTTAATCCATATGACAGCACTTTAGTGTGTTAGGGCAAGAAAAAAGATTAGAAAAGTTTTTTCAAGTAGTAATTTTTAATGGTGCTTTTTTTAAAAAAAATTACAGGGCCCTAAAGTGACCTTGCGTAAAACTTCTTTTTTCCAAAAAAAGTATTGTTTGAACGAGGATTTGAACCCGACGCCTGTCTATGGTACGCCACCGGTTTTCCACGCCTCTGTCGACCTTGCTAGTCGTTGCGTGTTCGATCTTTGTAGTCTCTTATCTTTCCGTGATGACATCACTTGCGTGTTCTAAAAGTGCAAAATAGAAATTTGGTGTTGAGGCAAAAAATGACAGCCACTCAGTTGTATATGAGATGTGGTAGATTGTATATTCTAGATTTCAGACGGGTCGTTTGCCTTTTTAGCCTTTTTGAACTGTGACCAATATAAAGTTTCATTTTCAAACCCTGCTTCTAATTATTATTCCAAAGATATAAACCTTTTGCAAAGTTTACAATGATTTTGAGAGATCTTTTCTTCACTTTGTCAGGCAATAAACTCACACTCCCGGAATGAATTAGTCTACGGCTTACTAAGGCGTTACAGTGACATAGTATGTGTTCTGAAGTTTCTTCTTCCAATCCACATAATCTGCATATCACACTGTCCGTCTTTCCCATGAGATGTGGTGGAAAATGGTTTGGAAAAGTGGTATAGTTCGATACCACCTGACTTTGAGATTTCTGTTTTACTCATAGACAAATCTGGTTTTGGTTCTGTGGAATGCTGTCTTTAGTTTATTGGTGCCACAAGAAAGATCAATGTTACGAGAAGCAGTTTGTTGGCTAAAGTTGATAATTCACAAATTGGGTAAAAGAGAAAATGATATTGCAACAAAAGAATGAAGAAGAGAATGATGGAAAATAACGCCAGGAAGAAGAATTATGCA
Organism: Schizotus pectinicornis; assembly: GCA_951805265.1. Lineage (NCBI taxonomy): Eukaryota > Metazoa > Arthropoda > Insecta > Coleoptera > Pyrochroidae > Schizotus > Schizotus pectinicornis. The sequence continues at coordinate 14,323,941 of OX638202.1, read as the reverse complement.
ACACAAAGAAAAAGAATCTAAAGATTGGATAATAAAAGCATTTTTATCTATCACCTTAAGAAGTTGTACCTTGTAATCAGTAAGCTCATTAGTTTTACCATATTTTTGACTTATTGTCGGCCTTTGCTTGTCACTTGAAAAGCTTGAAAATTTTATTGCTTGCATCTAGGTCATCAAGAGGCTTTGTGACCCCAATCCAGATTTTATTAAATTCCTACCAACTTAGCATTAATTACATCGGTAATTGCCTTGCAAGAGCCGGAAACGTGATAAAAATATCTGGCTTGTTTAGTAAAAGCTTTGCCTTAATTACTATAATCACTCCGTGTAATTAGGGTTGTGCTTCCGTAAAATGCACCATCGTTCCGTTGTTGCATCTAAGTAATTAAAACGTTATAGATTGAGGGCTGAAGTTCATGCATAGGATACTCACGCTTTGGGATCCGCATCCCTTTGTAATTAACAGTTATTAAATGTAAATTTTTTTTTACGCGGCAGGTAATTTGCTGAACGCCAGAGTTCATTGAAATATTGACTGCGGTACTATGCAAGTTGTGAAAAGCAAAGTATTACGGAAATAAAATGAAAACTTGCGTCATAATTTCAAACGTTCACCAAAACATAAATTTTCAGAGTTAAATTGTGTTAATAGTTAATACCAAGCATTGTTTTCCATTAATTGGGCCGGATTTTCAGGATCTAACTCTGCATGTTTGTTATTATTTGTTATGGTTGTTAATTAATTTATTTATGCACTAAACATTGCAGTATATTGTATTATGAAAGTAGTTTAATTAAAGTATTAATTAATGTATAAAAATCAATATTTTCTAACCCAATTTTTTAAAAAGATTTTTTTTGCCAATTATTGTTAAACAAATAAGATAAAGTTGAAATACTTATAAAGCAAAGTGTCATGCTTTTTACAAGAAGAAGGGAGAAATGCAATTTATTGAAAAAGAACAAATTGAACTAAAATTAATAAGTGACACTTGCCGAGTTGACCATCGCAAAAAAAAATTAATAGAACTCCTAAAATATTGACAAAGTCAGATAATGTTTCAGGAGAAATAGAACGGCAAAAAACTGGAATTGTATAAGTAGATCAAAAGATTTTCTTAATGTTAAAAATCACAAGTTTGTCTTAATAGCTCACTTGGGTTCACTACGTGTGATAATTACATTTGCAGTAAGAATGAAAACTAATTATAGTGTTTCTACGACAGTAAGTCTAAATAAAAAAACTGATAAAAATAATGGAGATACCAACATAATTTGGAGATAGATTAATACATTCATACTTTTTTGACCAATAGGATTGCCTAATTTTTCATTTTTCAACCAATCACGTAGCCTTTTCTTGAAAAAAGAAAGCTAGTAGCATTTTATTCGGAATAAATAGCTACTAACATTTTATTCCGAATAAATAGCTACTAGCATTTTATTCCGAATAAACTCTAGTAGCTTTTTTTCAAGCAAAATCGATGATGTTGTGAATTTTTCATTCATGTATTAATCTGTCGAATATCATTCGAGCAAGAGATTTCTTCAGAATAAATGTTCAAGGTTAGCACTCAAACGCGTCGCCGTCGCAAAAACCACTCGCGCCGCCGGACGTAGGGCCTAAAAATCCTCGAGCTTCGCTCTCGGATTTTTAAGCAGGCCCAACGTCCTGTGGCGCTCGTGATCTTTGCTGCTAGGCAACGCGTTTTCGTGCGAACTTTTCCATTTATCAGGATAAATCCCTTGCTCTTATGATATTATGTATGATTAAATGTTGCAAGTACACACAAAAATGAATGCAGAAAAGAGAGCTCCTACTTGTGAAAGCAATAATTATAAAAGAGGGTCAACTCAAAATTGTTGTTTAATTGCTATTGAATATTCTTGTTTCTGTGTAACGCCTCGGCCATAATCATTATCCTAATCGTTAATAGTAGTTATTATAAATTTATATTACACGAAGGAGGTCGTTAAACTCAGCTGCGACATCACCATTAATAGACCGCTCTCATTACAATACAATGTTTCTCAGCAGACAACCCTATATTACGTTCTGTTATAAATAAAATCTAAAAAGGAAAACCCTTCATAACCGATAATGCTCAGATGAAGTGTCATATTGTCGACGGCAATGGCAATATATTAGGTGATAATCCCAAATGAACCAGTGGCGGCATTAAGTGCTTTGAATGCAGGCAAGAAGCAAGTTTACACGTCAAAGTTTGAAGTCATGTTCAGTGGTGTGCGACTGTATAGTGTCATGTACAAGTTCTCAGTCAAGTCGGATTAGGCTTTAACTGTGTTAACACAAATTAGTTTATGAATGACATGATCAGCCCGTGCGCTATAAATGAATTAGCGTGCCGTGTACGCGGCTCGCTAGAGCATTATTCTAAAATTAACATTGGTAGAACAGTTCCGATGTGACAAACCATCACACCATCCACACATGTAAGATCTGTTTCATTGACTCAGGTCGTGCGAAAAGAACCATTTGTCAGCATTCAACAGAATTCAAAATTTGAGGAGTTTTGTCTTTACTTAAGTGGTCTCTACTAAATTTAAGTTAAACATACAATCTTCTAAAATCTGAAGATAAACGGCTGGTTTTTTTTTTGTGTTGGGCAAGATATTTCTCCACTTTTAAAAAAACCTTTTATTATCCTGCATAATATATAATATACATTATTAACGAGTTTTCTTGGCCGAAGATTTTAACTGAGTTTCAAAGTTAGTTCAAACAGGTTTTCAAATTCAAACTTAATAAACTGACCTAAACTTAATTTTCTTTGAGCAAGCAAATTGTATTTAAACGGAAATTTCGACGCTCAAATTATGTGCCTACAGAATTGCAGTATTGAAGCATCACAAATGGCGGAGGCGCCGGGCGAATGACGCCCGATTTCAGGCAGTTTCAAGAGTTGTGAGAGCTGTACACTCTTTCATGTTGTCTATTTTCCTTGTATATTCTAGCCATTGTTCAGTAGTAAAAACGACAAGTATGTCGTCGTCATAAAGTCAGAATTCTCAATCGATGGAGGTATTGCCAGTACCTACTAACTAATGCAGCAAACGCAAAAGCGAATTGTGTTTGTACGAAATCGCGATGTAGACCCATAACTCATTTGTTAGATTACTGCTTCCTCAAGCTAATAGAAAGAAATGGTGAATTTTCAATTACAATAATGGAGTAAATCAAGTAGGAATGTTGTGAATGGCCGTCTCGAGCGGGTTCAGTCTGCTGGGAACTTCGATTTAAAAATAAGTGGCGGAACAATAACTGCATCTCTGGAAGTAATTCCGGAATTTTCAGAAACCCGCCTCGGTTTGTGTTCTAAACGTTGGATAAATCAAAGACCTCCGGACCGTAATTTCAAAGTGGTGTCGCACAAACTAAATTTCTCTTTCGTGCAGATAATAGACTTAGTTCGTCTAGAGGTCGTAAGATAAGGTTGAAATTTTTAAGCCACCGCATCAGGACAATGTGTCGCGTTAAAGCTCACTAACCCGGACTTCATTTTAAACCTAACAAAGTTGATACTATTCTGAGATTTGGTTTAAAAAATCACAAGTCAATATGAATACTTACGATTGAGAACAACTTGCATAGTTCAACTAATGAATCAAAGCGTTTACTAACTTGGCGATAATCGATAATAAAATCAACGCATGAAGTTTAAAGTTATCGTCGAGGCCTACTCACTTGTTAACCGATAATTGTTATTCAGCAAACTTTAAGCGTGCCCTACCGCTAGTAGTGGTTGTAAACTTCATTGGTCTGGCACAAATTAAATTCTACTGAAATATTATAATCGAAACGTAGCTAACCAATCTGCAATAATTACAGCCCTCCCGGTTGTTCCGAAATGTTGATTTTGAATTGGCTTAATTACATGTAATTTGTCCAAATCTATAGTCGAACAGGCCCGTTATCTAGAATCATGTTTTCCGCTTCAATTTACCCATGCACCCCACTTACTTGCAGTTTTGTCAATAGCCGCGGTTGACCTCATCGAGGCCGATTCATTATCGAAGTTGAGAGGTGTCGCTCGACCCGAACTCGGAGCGATAGGTAAAGTTTCAGTTACTTTTTCAATAAAGATTTTCAATTTAACCGCAATGAAGCAGTGGTGGCAAGTTTCAACTTGTTTCAGGAAGTATTTATCTTATTTGATTTTTGCAAGTATTCGATTAGGCCCACCAAATCAAGACGCACAATCTGGAGATGCCTGGAAGTTGGTTAAAAGCAAAGCAATTTCCGCCAAGTTTTAGCCAAGATAAATAGAAAATTAAAATTCTTTCTGAAAACTTAGAACAACGCTAGTAACTCGCTTCTGGGAACAAAGATGATATCTGAAACTATATTAGAGAAGCAACTCAAAATTATACTTTTGTAAAGTTGATAAGGTTTGCTTGATACGTTTTTGCAAAAAAAATTGAAACCTACAAAAATGAAAAGTGATAGAAAATTAAGATAATGCAGCGACTTTCACACGCAATTATAAAAAAATTTATGGAAAAATGTAATTTATTCTTATTTGTTTGGTTCGAATTTAATAAAATCCTCTTATCACTTTCCTATACAGTTAATAATTGACTTTCTGCAGTTTACAGAATTTGTTCAAATTTCTTAGTAAAACTGCTAAGAGTTAGTAATTCTATCTAAATATTTATAAAATGAACGTTTTGACTTTTTGATGAACTTTTGGTTTGGTTTGGTTTGTTTGGATAGGAAATAACAAGAAAAATCACAAGTTATGAACTAGACGCTATACGGAAATAGTTTATAGTTCTAAGCAGGAATGACCTAAACATGATATTTTTAAGAAAGAAATATCATTTTTCTATTCTTGTTTAATAAATTCTTTTGACTTCTTATATTGTCACTTGACTCTACGACTTGTAGGCTTTCAGCAATTAACAAGGTCATTGTTTACTTTACCCACTCTTCGATTTTCAAAAAACTAATTACACCAACGCATTCGTCACCATGTATACATTACGAAAATCAATATCTTTTCTTGTGCAAACTACTTTTATTTTTACTTATTTTCCTTGCCCTAGAACATCTTTTCTTTTTCTCCCCTATAAATTTTGCATAAAATTATTTATCATTTGCACAACATTTCATTGCTCAAAATGGCATTCTAATGATGTTTTACGATGGTTTCCAAAAAAAAACAGCGCAAAAAGCGAAAAGTGGAAATTGTAAACAATTACCATTAACAAAACGTCATTTTAGCATGCTGTGGACCAAAAGAAAGATTCGGAATTTAGATAGACAAAGAAAAATGCGATTTGATAGCAAGAAGAACTAATATCTAATAATATCTAATAAAAACAATAACTCTTACAAAATAACCCTGTAATGATTTTTGCACCTAGTGGTAAATCAATTCAAACAATGTTGCTACTGTAAAGCACATATTGGATAAGCATTTACTTGCATGAGCCTGCTGAATCATGGGTGTTACGATAAGTGTTCCTGAATTCGTGTGTATTTAAGCAAGCGATCCAATTTTGCGTGTGTAATTGTTCGGACTGTTTGATTATTTAAAGTGTCGTTAAAGTTTAAAATAAACAACCGGCTGAAACCGTGTCGGGATAAGTATCGATTAAATTGGAGATAGTATTGACGAACTGATGTGATAGCGTAAACTCAATTGGTTGGAATCGATGCTGTTTGATGGTAAATAATTTAAAAAGCAATTTGCCTTCACAAATGTTGATGCAACGGTTTCAAAAATGTCCATAATCGTATGAAAGCAAAAAGCAACAATAATCCTAGGTAGGTATGCTGAATATGTTGATTTAATTAAATTTTTCTTGTTATTTGAGACGGAAAGAATTTTTCATGAAGTAAGCGTTAAAGTAGTTCATGTCTCCCAATAGAGACTTCTGTATTTAGGGCAACGCTACAGTTTGAATAAAGAACGAAAATTTTACCGGGTTCTTTCCATGCTGAAATAGTTCAGGGTCGAGGAACATAAAAACCAACTTTTCCTGTAAGTATTTGTGTTTCCGGGCGGAATATTAAAACCATTTTTTCGCGGCCCCAGTTAACTGGGACGGGATGAATCCATCCGGTCTTCGGTCTACCCGGTGGTTGTTTTGTAAATTTTCCAACCGCCAACCGAGACGCCCCGGATAAAATCAAATAACCCTTCCGCACGATAATATATTTTTATATCCGAGAAGGGGTAACGCCGGAGTAAAACGTTCGGTAACATGTTTATTTGCGGTATGGATAAAGGCCGCTTTGCTTTGATTTAGTGGTGCGGTATTGAAGTGACAGTGGGTTTGTCAGGGGTTTGCAAGGTAGCCCCAGGACATAATTTTCGCAGGGGCCGTTAGAGCATCGGCTCGCTTCTATTCGATCCAGCAATTTTTCCATTACCACGGATTCTTGCAAGTGCTAGGCATTTTTCAAGACTCAAACAGCCGAATTTTATTAAGCCGCTTTGTAGGTTGTCGGAAAATTGACGGATCTCATATTTTTCGTGCGAGAATTTGCAAAGTCCGGAACGTTTCAACTTTTTTTGGATAATCATGTGCACGCTGTTTCTTCCCAGTGTAAACCAACTCCATTTGGTAAGAGGGAGAACCATTGCGGTTGGCTCATTTGCAATTGATTGGTGGCCGCGCGGTTGGTGGTAAGTAATCTTTGAAGTAGATATAAACTCCAAACAAATAATCTTGAAATTTTAAACCATCATCATAACGCTGGCATGCCTACGCTAACATCGTGACTCCTACCGGCCGTTTTGCTTAAGTTTGATTTTGCCTCACAAATCGTGCCTCAATTTTTAATAGGTACTGTATCTATCTGATTTTTTTTACTTTCCAATAAATATTATTAATATTATTACAATACAAATTATACATTGTGCAGTGAAATGAGAACTAGAAACTGACGAAGTAAGCTGACAGGACTAACCTACTTCAACATCAGTGCCACTCGGAAGCAATATTTTGTTCGGTACCTGGAAGCCCCCTTGTAAGTTAATATTAAACCATATTGCATATTTACGTTGATTGAGCCGGCAAGGGACTTCTTAGCCTGTTTGGTTATTAAAATCTCCTCCTCTTCATCTTATCCACCTTGCATACTTATCAAATTTGAAACAAATTGAAAATGCATTTGTACTTGACGGGAGTGCAGCGAGTCGCGTTTCCTCCTTCAATTTAAAAACTTTACCGAAATGCTCGCTGGATATAATTGCATTAGTTTAAAAGAGTACCCGGCATTTTTAAACGGTAACGAAGTTAGATTTCGAGACGGTGTTCCATATCCGATTCATTAATTACATTGCGTGCTAGAGTACTTTATCAATAGCGTGTTGCAGTGTGTACTTTGCGGAAGCGAGCGACGCCCGGAATATTAATTTCTCTTCTAATGCAGAGTACATCTTCCTGCAAGGGACACATTTCGCTAATTGATGTGCCAATGAGGGGTAGACAAATTACTAACAAAATTTCCAACCATCCATTCTTGTTTACCTATCATTATCGTAATCCTTCACTCCTCAACCTCGAGGTGGCAATCTCCAGTTGAACATCGAACTGTTCTCGCTCACACTTTTACCAGACTTAATTGTTACTCAATCTATAATCCAATTAAATTTCTACCAAATATTTTGGAAAGAAATGCTCCATAGGTTAATCGCACACAAGTTTCCTTTTAGCTTTAATGTAACCTTTAATGTAGCTCCAAATTGTCGTCAAAATTGTTGTCAAACTGAGAAACCAGCTTGATGCTAAATATTTTCTTATTTGTTTGCTAGGATAAAAATTGACAGAAATCGAATGTGTTAATCTCCTGGTCTCTGCAAAAGAGTTTCTCATGAAATCGCTGACGCCGCTTCCCGTTGCGCTTATGCAGGATTCTTTGTGGCATTTGAAAGCAGATCGCGCCCTCAAATGAATTCCATCGATTCGCAACAACTTTTAATGGAGTTTTTGTGATATCCCAGGACGTCTCATCACTCATCAGTGCCTCTTCTTCGGCGGTCGTCTCACAATCAGCGCTATTAACAGATTGAATGCCGTGATCAGTGGCTGAAAGTCGACTTCCTGAAAAGACCTTGATGAACCGTGAATGTAACAGATAGCGGTCTCGGTTTTTCCCGCTTTATTATTGCGTTAGTCCCTGAAAACTATCCAAACAGCAGGACCTTGCCGTCATACGGAAATATTTTTCGTGCGGGGCGCTAGTCATAATTATGTTAATTGGACAATCATGGCTGTTTGCGAGGCTAGCTTGGGTAATTGGAGGGCGCCAATTACAATTATTCCTGATAAATGGGGCGGAATGGCGACTTGTTTCGATAATTTATCTTTGGGGATGACAAGGGTTATTTTTAGCGTCAGGTCAATTATTTATTATTTATGTATTTGCATTTTGCGATGGGGCTCATTCGAACTCCATGGCGGATCTGCGCCTAGTTGAACATCATCTTGTGTTATTTTTGAATAATTTAATAAGTTTGATAGAATAACATAGTAACTTACCTGACTGCTATGCAAACTTTGTTGCACCAATAAATAAAACGAAGCGATATGGAAGTCCGGGGTTTTCTTACGTGTAGCTCAATATTTACGTACACACAAGACACAGTTTTCTTAGTATATTAGTGTAGAAAATTCAAGGCTTACATAATACAAACTCACAATATAAAATAATTAAACTATAACTAAGAATCATGTTTTTAAAATTATTACATCTTCCTAACTACTCATGTAATTTTATATTTGGTACTAAGTACCTAATTGTTGCCAAAATTTCAGAGACAAGCAGTTACATTAATACAACCTCCTTTTTCCTTTTCCATCAGGTTCTACCCATCTGAAGAAGTCATTCAATAATAGTGCTTTACCTTCACATCAGAAAATTGAGGTGCCCCGATAAATAAAAATGCCTTTAGTAATTAAAAATAATCAATTTTCAAACGGACAAATGAATAATAGTCACTATACAAATACAATGAATTTTGAAATACTAATAACAATTATTTAATACACAATAACATAAGCAAAATAATTGCATTAATTTTAACCGGTAATAGAACTCTTCAAGAGCAAAAACTTTTTCTAATATCTATATTTTTTTTAAAAACGTTTTAGATTTTGTGTTAAAATTATTTTCAAATCTTACACAATTTTCTTACACGCCAAAGGAAGCAACGTTACCTAGTCAACAAGATTACCTTATGAATTAATTGTATTATTATTGTTCTTTGTTGGAGCATTTCATAAAAAGCTTGTCAATTTGTAGGGGAAAAAATGATTTAAAAAAATTCGACTTCAAAAAAATAATACACAGAATTTTTTTTTGTCTTGATGAGTTCTACCACTGGTTAAGATTAATGTTCTTATTTCGCTTACATCCTGTATTATGCTTCATTATGAATGATAGATATTTGTCACATTATCAACTACTAGCATCAGCGTTGTACATCCACTTGGTGAAATCGTCCATTTCATGAACAGGAGATCTACTTGATGAACTGGATTGTCCACTTTATGAACAGAATTTTCCTTGCCCTAATCCAGTTCATGAAATGGACATCCTTTTTATGAAATGGACATCCAGTTCATGAACTGAGTCCAGATCGTGTAATTTTAATTTTTATCATGATCTGGACACTACTACTGTCCAGTTCATGAATAGGACAACACATTTATCCTTTTTCTGAAACATATCTGTCTCTGCAATTTAACACGTGTTTTAATTTAATTACCTAATTATTAAAATAATTTTACAATGCGCTCCTTTTGCAGTCAAATAGAAATATCTTTTTTTTCTAATGCAAAGCATAGAAATTGTTATACTATTTTAAAAACTACACTAAATGAGCCATCTTTTAAAATAACTTGCCAAGTTAGCGTGGTATTTTTTTCAAAAGTATTAAGAGTCAAAGTTAGGTCATTAAAAAAAATAAATCATGTATCAGTCAAAAATGTTTTTTTTTTCTCAAAGATCTGGCTCTAGTAATGCTTCTTTGCTTTTTGATCAATAACAGGACTATTCAGTGTTACGTAGCAACATTTAGAATAATATAATATGAAAATTTAAACTTGTGACACTCTAAAAACTGATCTAAGGTGTCGATTTTCACAAAATTCATAAAAGTCCCAATATCTCGAAAACTAATGAGTGTTTATTAAGGTCATATTATGATATTCTGGTTAGTAATGAGCAGGACCATTAGCCCTCCACGGGTTGACGTTGAGTTTTAGGACACGCTGTATATGCGAATTTGGATCAAACTTGTTTTCTTGTTGATCATCATCATCATTGACCTTATAGGTGTTCGCCATAAAAGAAATAAGTAACTACATAGTTAAGACACCCGAATATTTTATAGCGACCTTTGGTGCTAATGGCCCTATTAACGACTCTATTTAGTTAATCTGGCAAATGAATTCAAATTTAGAAATGAGAGTAAGTCTATCGTCTACCACAACTTAAGCTTTAAAGTCTGGCGATAAATTCAGGCTAAATCCAAGGTAAAATGCAGTAGTATCTCCGTTAGTTTATTATTAATGCCCACACAATAGAATTGCCGCAACATCGTTTAAAACCATGGGGCCAGAATTTATGTGTAATTCCCGGTTTCTCTCCAGCGCTAAATAATCGCTTTAAATTTTTTCACCCTCCATTTCACTTCATCAGACATTCAATTAATTCTGCACATGTAACCACGGAGAATATTACAACTGATAAATAAATTTGCATGAATACCATCCTAAGCTGTTACAGCATATTATTTTGGTGATATTATCCCCCAGAATCGTAAAATTTTTGCAAACGGTTCTGACAGCAATTACTCTGAAGCACTTGACTTTTGAGTATGAAGCGTTGATGTAAAAATCGGAGATGAATGGTGAACTTTAGAGCAGAGTTTTGTATAAAAATGATCGAACCGAGGTGGATTAGATATCGGAGTTGGCTCCGGATACAATGTGGGGGTGCGTACTGTGTCAGTTGGGCGACGGTCCGAGCCCTACAAAGTGCGGACAAAAGCAACAACAAAGAACGATCCAAACTTTGAAGCTGTCGGTGCTGATGACAGGTTATGGGAACTGTGCTTTATCAAAAATTTATGAGGAACCATCAAATACTCTGCTGACATATTAAGTATCTTACCATGCAAAGTAAACATCTCCACAAAAATTAAAATATTTTCCAAATTTCTTATTCTAATAAAACGCGACATTTAAGCTATATTTTCAACAACAATACATCAATGTAATAAAAGTAGTTACGTTACAATTTTTCCTCTCTAAAGCAACTCATCATTGAACGTCCTTGCACTCCTTCTGTGCCGTCAGAAACTAACTTCCTCATGTAGTTGTTTTATGGAGCTTCGGCAAATTAGAGGGCCATAAAAACTCCAGGATTGGTAATGAACATCTTGAATTTGGAAATTTCTACCTACTAATTACCTAGATCCAACAGACATAGAAGAGAAAAAGAGGAAAATGGAACCCATCAGTTACACAACTTTTGCACAACCATTAAATTAACGCTACATGTTGTAGCGTCTGGCTGACTTTGCCGAATTTGCATTTCCTTTGTCGTTTATCATTTAATACGCCCCTGTTCGCAGCGCCTTTTGATCTCTCCCAGTTCCATTTTATACGAATACCGCGCTCATTGCAAACACGTTGCACCGCTTTATTGTCATCTTCTGAAACATTGAGTTGATGTATCGTCGTAACCGTCAACCGCGTCTCTTGATTGTTATCATCAGAGGTGATTTTTTATTTTTTACTACTCAGTTTGATACGCAAGAACCACTTTTAATTGCATACTCGACATTTTTATGGTTTTAATATACTTTGGGATTCAAAACCCGCAACAGCGAGATTAACTTGACGTCGGTGCTCTCGCAAATTTTCCAAATTTAATATTGTCTCTCAACGTATTTCAAACTTTTGTTACTATTGCCCTCTCTTCGAGTTTCGGAACAAAACTATAATCATTAAGGAGAAATAGACAAGAAATTTTGTGTTGTTGTGGTCATTTTGCGTCTTCTTTTTCAAATTGTCAAGGTACGGTTACGTTCGAAATTGATGTGAATTTAAGGTAAAATCAGAAGGTTGAATTGCGAGAATTTGCTGTTGAATCCGCAACTGTTGGTTACAGATTAATGTTATTAAATTCAAGTTTTGCGTTTTAAATTGCGTCAGATCTGGAAAACAATTCCCAAATTGGCAATGGATCGCTTTTTTGTGTCTGGCAATAACTGGCCTCCGCTTCCATAACCTTCCTTCTCTCCGGTAATACAGAAGTTTCGTTCCTGTAATTTACTGCTGGATTGCTGATCAAAACAGGGAAACGTAACCGAATATCGCAAAATAACTTCATAATGTGAGTTCTGTTTTATTTATTTGCTTCACACTCAAAAGCGTAAACTTAATACAATACTAATGCGATTTCAGTCGCGACTTCACTTCTTGGGGAGTTCACCTTACTTTGTGTAATTAAGTTTACACTCAACTCGTTAGGTGGCGGCGGTTCGTTCAATTTAACGTACTTATTGAATTTTGATGGCACACCGTGTTTCCTCTCTCGCTCGAGTGTTGGTAGGTAAATGAGAGAAGACGATCTGCGACGCGTTCGACGTTCCACATAACGAGCAACAACGACGCTGGAGACGGCACAATGCGCCCCACTGACGTCGTTCCAACATTTGTCGCGAGATTTACATGTACTGGAGAACAAGTGCTTTTGTTGATGTATGCGTGTGCACGTTCCTTACTCTTTGAAGCTGGAATGCTGCACCAGGACCGTAACCTGCTGAATTCTTCCGATTCTCACGATCTTTCCTGCATCCGAAGAATCGTGCGGCTTCCAGCTGTCACACCATAAAGCATTTTTTTCTCTTGTGAGACATTGCTTGTAAGGTTAATTCTTTACCGTCTTACAACTTTTATCTACCTGGTAAGTACAGTGGCGAGCAAAAAATTAGACATGACTCGTAAAGCTAAATCGGCAATTTTGAAGTTGTGTAAAACGGGTTGTAGAAGTAACTGTGTCAGCGAGACCTGCCAGTGTTGGACCCCAGGAAATTTTTATCGCCCAATGGTGCTACGGGTAATCAATATTTATTCCGTTTGAAGTTTATACCTAACCCTTCCTCGCGGTAACGAATTACCTAGAAATGGATGCCCTGCCCATCCTATTGAATGGAGTTGGTTTACACTGGAAAGAAACATCGTGCCTAATTTTTTGCTCGCCACTGTAACTGGGAGTAGTAAACAGCTATTCAGACAATTTTCAACAACTTAAAAAAATCTAATCTTACCCCATGGTAAAGAAGCGTTAATTCTTAATCGAGCTTTCTCAAAACGGGGGTTTTCCACAATTGACACCAGCCTTTTGGTTCGCTAAGAACTATATTTCAAGTTTATTACCGTTAACATTTTTAGGCTAACATTTACAACAGCTTCTATTTGTGTGTTTGAACTGTTAGAAGCAAGCTTTTTTTCTAGTCGATAAACTTTAGAAACACACATCAGCTCTATTGCCTAGCTCTAGTACTAATACTCTACGTCAAATATTCGTCGGGATAAACATTTGTGTTAGTCAAGCTAACAAATTAACTTTGGAGCCGCGAGTTGTGTGTTCGAATGAGACGTGCGTGTTTCGAAATATTATTAATCGATTAAATTTAATCCTCCAACAATTCCGTGACGGCAGCTTACAGAGAGCGTAAAGCACTGCAAAGTTGGTGCCGCTACAGTTTTAAAACGTAGTCGTCAGTGTTGTCGAACTTTTCCATAGAAACTTTCTATACAGGCATTCCCTTGCGTCAAATCCTGAATTACACACCTGCTATTATTCCATTTTTGCAAAGCGCGAAAACTGCAACAGAGTGTTATAATCGTTAGGTAGACGATTGGGAACTCGAGAGAGTTGAGACCGAGATTGAACACAGAGCAAGAACGTGGGTCCCGTAGTCGCAGTGGTTAGCGATCCGAATTCGAAAGGTCGGGTCCGAACCGGACGGAGGTTCGAACCCCACCGTCGGCGATTCACATTTTTTCTCTGGTTCAATGGTCGTTATCAATTTCAGAAGTGGGATTCACCACGTGCTTGGTCCGCTTGGGTCATATAGTGGCAAGTAACGATTGGTGGTAGTAGTTGAGGGCCGATAACTCAGAGTAGTGTCAAGGTGTGTCAGGGAGAACACAGCCGAGGACGGCTGAGGTTGTCAGGTATGGCCGAGCTGTTATAATCGTTAGGTAGACGATTGGGAACTCGAGAGAGTTGAGACCGAGATTGAACACAGAGCAAGAACGTGGGTCCCGTAGTCGCAGTGGTTAGCGATCCGAATTCGAAGGGTCGGGTCCGAACCGGACGGAGGTTCGAACCCCACCGTCGGCGATTCACATTTTTTCTCTGGTTCAATGATCGTTATCAAGAGCTACAACTAATACGTGTTTAACGATGGTCGATTTATTCTGATTCAAAAATTGTTACTTCTGTAGAATGCAGTGTAGTTAATATGTACTGCACTTCAATAAAATATGGGGTAAGTGAAATTAAAAAATTACGCCGTCGCTACACATTTTCAAAGACCTCTTTATCAACGCGTTTGATAAATTTGAATTGAAATGTTTAAGATTTTTTAATTTTACAAATTTTTTTTTGTAAAAAATTAAAAAAAACTGTAAAATAATTAAAAATATATCTACGATTACGTGAAATAAAAGACAAATTCCACATACGGATTCAGTTGTTTCTAGATCAGAAATTGATGATTATAATCTGACATGGGAGAAAATTATTGAAACATCTAATTACATAGAAATTGATTTGTGCTGTTACAACGTTTAAATTTTGGCAAAAGTGAAGAGTAATCATTTACTTCAGGGTTCCAATTCTGGATCTTGAAAACAAAATGGGGAAATGTGCGTTCAGTGTTTTCAGGGGCGCGAAACGCCCCCTGCATGCCAAACGAAAACTTCTCCAACGCGCTCTCTATATTTATGGATTCATCTGTTTTACCTTTTTATGACTTACAAACCGATTTTATTTTCTTTTAAGGTACGAGCTCCGATACCGAAGTGACCCTTTATCTGTTTGTGCAGTTTTTACGACGTCATTTTAAATCAATAAGTTTTTTTACCGAGCAAACAGAAAAGCGTCGCTTTTTCGCGAAAATTCTCTAACACTCGATTTCCAGGCAATACTTTCTTTGTAATTAGACAGGAAATTTTTGAGAAAATTTTTTAATCACCTTTGATGTTGAACAAGGCGATAGTAGTTTAAATAATTATTCTTAAATTAGCAAGAAACTCGATTAAAATTTAATATCAAAAGCACGATGGAGCGTGTCGGAAATTAAAATAGATTGGAAAGCAAAAATTAACTGTTTTTATTAAAAAATAATTGACAATAAATAAAAATTGTTTGGTTTTTATCCGCGTTGTAAACTTATTACTTTTAAAGTTTTGTTGTAATTTTTAATATCTAATAAATTGTTAATACTTTGTTCTCCAAAATCACACTTTTATTAAAATTATTTCGTTTTTCCTAAGTTTCTTAAAACTAAAGTATTTTTTTATTCTACTAATATGATGCAAAATTGATCATAATCTATAACCAACCACTTTTTTGAGGGGGTTGTGGCTTATGAATTGAAGAATTTCCATAATTCTTCACTGCATTACAATAATTTTGCAAGACTCATTTTCTGATCTAGAGCCCGGAACGAGACCCGGAACGTGTTTCTACACTTAATCCTTTTCTATCTTATTTTTTATTATGTTCTACTTTTTATGCGGTAATCTATATTTATTCATAACTCTCAAAGGTTTTAGGCGTCATTTTCGATTTTTTTTACTTTATTGTCAAGTTGATAAATTATCTTAAAATTTGGTGCTTTATTCATGTGTGACATGACAAAATTGCTGCTTCAGACCCTGCAAAATATTGAATTTGCTTCTAAACCAGACACTTTTCCCTTCAAACTTCCAAACTATAAAATATCTTCCCATCTCGTTATTAGTTTTTGCGCAATCCAATTCTGACTTGACGAGTCTGCATTAAAAATATTTAGGTCGATTTAATCTTAAGTCTTATAACGAACTGGGAGTTGGTAATGAGTGAGCTTGAGTTAAAGCTCTCAGTGGGCTCCTAAATTAAATATTATGGATGTCGATCTCCGTACATCGTAGATTGTTTTGGCCAGAGGGTAGACGGACTTATTTCGAGGCATGGTAAATTCGCAATACTTCAAACAATTCAATACAAACGGGCTTAAACGGACGCTGTTTAATCGGAGCGGTATAACTTGAAACCTTTAATTCCAGGGTGAACTCATTCAAACATTCAAATTAGCCGGTCTTGACCTGCTAGACGGCCATAAAACTAACCGGATTAGAGATCGACCATTTATTATCGGATCAGACGGATCTATGCAGAGATAGAAACACAAAGGGAGACCCAACCATCCGTAATAAAACCCTTGCTGATCATAAAACAAAAAGGGCGCCGCGTAATTTTAATTAAAAGACACTCAGGTATACGGCATAGTTACACGAAATGCTTCTAATTTGAGAATTACTTTATCAGGATCTTTTCAATGCGTTATATTAATTAGTGGGATAATAAAGTAATTTAAGTTGGAACTGATACGTTAGTATCAATGCTATTTTACAAATCTTTGTATTTAACTTGGTCCGAAATAAAAGAGAAATGGGAAGTACGATGTAACACCGTTGACACCGTAACCGCACTAATGTTAGTAACGTGTCCACCGTACCACAAACATGAAAAATACTTTGGCGCCACTTACAGTTGTCAACCGTCAAATTCGTGTTCACAGAAAACAAAGAGAAGCAAGTGCTCATCAACATTGCGAGACAATTGCTTATGACTGCTTATTAGAGCTTTCCAAATTGCTGCACGTTAAATAATGCTGCTTTATTACAGTAACAGTAATAGTAACATAAATTTTATTTCAGTGCCATTTGCGTAGAATGATATTTACATTTATATTCAGGACAACTATCAGAACTTGCTGAAAGCTGCCGAGAGAGTAAGTTATGCCGTGCAATAATAACACTCTAGTTTTTACTGCTCGAAATACGATCCACTTCCGGGCGAATTAGCATTCATTACGGAGTATTACAAAACCGAATTTGTATGGTAAAAGCGAGAGAGCAGAGTTATTATTTTTTTTCTCTTAACAAGCAACCTTTTATTGGAAATAACAAAATTGCAACTTTATTTTGCGTATTATTATTATTATCGCCTTATTTCAAATAATATTAAGATCACAATACAATAGGATGCCTATGTCAGAAGCAATATTTTACAATCCTCATGATTTAGGATCCAATTTCCAATTATAGCGACTACTAGTTAGAGCCGTTTGTTCAATTCGTGTGCAGTCACCTGTTGTTTAACGTCCGAGTGTCGAAAATGACCGGGTCGCTCCCTAACGGAATTGGGGTAGCATCGCGCGGACTCGAATCGGCCAAACAGCTTTAAATTGTCGAAAACCCCGCATCACATCCACCCTAGGTGTCGGCATTAACCCTCCGAAGCCTCTGGAATAAAATCATTTATAGGTTCCTGTACATCCACCGTTCCGGGAGCTCGCCCTGCATTAACAGCCCCCAATAAAACCCCAATCCAGTATTAAAACTGTTATAGCAGGGACTTAGCATTGATTACCGTAGTAATACAGTTTAAGTGCGGATTCGTATGTAAATAGATGTCAAAGTTGATAATTGCCGGTAATCATATGCATTGCTCCAGAGGGTGTTTCATTGTATTGTAAACACTGCGGGGGCTGGCGAGGGTGGACGCTTGCGCAACCACCTCCGGCGAGATCAGCTACATCCACTTGGCACTCGGTCCAGCGCGTCTTCGCATCGCTGACGGAAGCGTCCCGACGCCCTCGACGGTCGACTCGTTAACGCTCGCTTGGGATTTGCCGGCCGGAGAATTTCAGTTGCGACACATGGTGGCGATTGGAACTTTGATCCGAAGTTCAGCTGATTTGCGAGTGTTGCAGTGATTGGGGAAATTGCAAAAATGAAGTGCGAGTGGCCGTAGTTGGTTATTGGCTGACAATGTACCAGATTTTTAGATTCGTTTCAGCTGTGTTGTTGATTAGTTTGCCTGAAGGTAAGCCATTTAATTTAAAAATCATGGAAATGTAGAGCGAAAGAGGTTAAAGACAGAAATTAATTTATATGTATTAATCGAATTGAAAAGTTTTTGGGGAGGACGCGTTTAAGATTTCCAACTTTCTTAATTCGTTAACTGCGATCCGGTGAAACGATTGTGACGCTTGAATTTCAACAAATTCAACGTTGTATTTAATAAAATTATCACTGCGTAGAAATTATGTAGTGCAATTAGTTACGCAAATATTTAGACATTTTAAAATTATAGAATAATTTATCATCCCTTGCTAACGAAGGCTAAAATTTACGTTTCAATGATGCAGCTACAACAACGCTGTTGAGAGGTTGAATCGAGATAGATATGGCCACGAAAAGGAATCCGGAATTATTTACCTGAAGTAAGTAATTAATTAAAAAAAACGTAGTTTGGGTTTATCTGTTGTTCTCAGCAATTGATATTATCACTATTTTAAGATTAAAGGTTAAATTATGTATGACATTGTAGCTTTGCTATCTCTATTATTGCTTTTATGTAACTGGAAATCTAAATTAATCTCAGTCGGGCAATTTGTAAGGTTCAAAAAGTTCAAATTCTTGTAGTAGGTACATGAAAACAAATTTGAAAGGAGGTATTAATTAACTCCTCAAGACATGTTAAGTATAAAGGTTTTATTTTCAATCATTTTGGAGTTTGTTCTATAGTTTAATAGTTTTTCGATAAAATGCGCTACAGCTAAGGTCATAAGTTAATAATCGTAATATAAAATTAGTTTCAGCAGTTAATAATCTATTCTCTAATCTATTTGTTATTTAATAATATTTTAATACATATACCCTGAATTTTTTTGTAAGATATCCTGTTGTTTTTTATTGCGTCATTAATCTTTTGGTTACAATTCAATTTATCTACTGCGCTGTCTACCGCAAATTGAGTTGTAACCATTTCTCATATTATTTTTCCATTTGATTTATATATTATTTGTTTTGTCGTCTTTTTTCGTTTATTTTTGTTTTCAGATTTATCTTTTATATTTATTTTTTTAATCTTGATAAAGTTATTTTATCTATTTTCAGTCATTAGGATTAATTGACCTTAATCATAAGATAAGTACTATTGTATTGCAAAGATCTATTACTAGTTTTACTTTATGATTTTTCAATATTATTTTATAGGCTCTTGATTTACTTGTATTCAGAAATTCTTTAGTGCACTAACTGAAATTACCAGTTGAGAATTCTACTCCTAGAAAATTAAATGGTTGTAAGTAAGCATAAAATAATTTCAATTTTTTTCAGTCTCTCTCGGTGGGTATCTATTAATTTTTTGAAGTTCCCAAGGTGGTCCTTTTTAAATATTGACTTTCAAACTATTGAGGAATATATATTATTATTATGATCTTTTAACATTTTTTGAATTAAGAGTTAAATTTTTTAAGTTTCTATGAATATTATCAGGGAACAATGGCGGGTTTATATTTTTTATTTATAACTTCTTTAGATACCTTTAAGAATAAATAAAAGAATTTGCCCACTTGAGCCTAATTGTAAGTTATTACCTATTTATGTTTACCGCTATAATTATATTGTTCATTTTTCAATCTTGTTTACCTTATGTTTTTTATTTTTTTTTCAAAGAAATAATAAATATGTAGTCTTAATTTTTTATTTATTCTTAGAACCGTATTGATAAACAACGTTATTGACGTTGGAATTTACGAGAAAAGTCAGCGCGGTTCCAAAAATTGCCAATTTAATTACGAGAACGTTCGCGAAAAAATCGAATTATTATCAGGACGATTTATTAAAATCCCCTGGATGGATGTTTTGGCATTCCATCGCAGCTTATCTGTGCCGTTCAATAAAATCAGCAACAACGCCACGACAACGAAACGCACATCATATCGTCGCGACGCTAATACAATACGACAGCCGAATGAAATTAATTTGCATCGCAAATTGTAACGAAATTTGCTCCGCCTGCCGGTCCAAAATTTAATTCTTAGAAAAGAACAACGAAAGCGAAACTTTGGTAGGAGAGCTTTCGCCGGTTTCTCGTTCCGCTTCCTGATGTTTGATCAAAAGGACAAGGGATGGAGCCTCTATTTACCGTCAAACAAAAGCAACAAATGTTGCCGGCTAATTTTATTCGAATGCATAAATAATTTTTTGAATTTCGGATTCAGTTGCGAGACGAACACACCAAACGGGCGTTTTCCTGGCAAATGAAGGTGGATCAACGCAAATTTGTACTCGCTGCGCATTATCAACCACTATCACGGTAAAAGGGCTCATCAACCGGAGGGCCTTTAATCATATCCAGCAAATATAACAAACAGTTGAATAACTGAGATTGTACTCAAACTCGCAACAATAATCGACAGAAGTAGAACTAATGGCAGACTATAACAATGGGTTCGAATTACATTAAAATTTTGGGATAATAATTCTGTTATAAGTTATAAGTTGTGATATGTCAATATCCAGACCTTTGAAGACATAAGGGTCACTTTAATAAGTTTTAATACCATGAGCATGCATGATTATGCATTATCAAGTACAACTTAGAGAGTGCTCTACGAGAAACCATAAAAGGCCATTTACCTACAAGTAGCAGCGAAATAAATAGGATCGATAAGTTGGAAATGACTGTTAATAACTTCGATATTTGAAAATAGCGAACATTCCGCCCACCGAATGTAAACTTAAACATGATCAGTTTGGAGTTTATAAGAAAGAAAACTTCTTGCGTTTCAGCGATTTGACATTTGATACGTTAGGAAAAGAATCTGTAATTAAACTATGGGATTAAAAATTTTAAAGTTCGATTAATTTTTAACGTGCTTTGGCACCTTAGTAAATTTAGACGATGTAGTAGGACTCAGTTCATATTTATTCATTAAAATGTAAAAATACTTTTGATTTGACTAGTTTTTAAACTGCTGTATAATAGCGTTGCTGTTCAACTTTTAATTAAAAAAGTAGCATGCATTGTAACACTTTAATAAACTTAATATATTTACCGTCAGGTTGCTTCTTAGAAACGAGGAGTTGGTTAATATTTCATTATTTTTACATACGTGAAATGCAACTGTGGTATCGAAAATCGCTAGCACTTTACATGGATGTGCCCTGAATTATCGACCGTTTAGCGAGCTTAAAAACTCGTAAATCAGCACGTTACCCGAAATCCATCGAGCAATCCAAACATCCCCTAAAAATTCAGTTTCCTCTCTTCATGCGCCCTAACAAAAATTTATCGCCGACCCCGAACATTTGCATTATTAACATGGTCCCTCATGCAATTTGCCCGCGAATGTCCCCGTGACCTGCAACAGGATTGCATTGTATTTTTTCGCGGTATTTTGATTGAGATCAGAAATGCCTCGGTGTTGGGGACAATGGTGAGGTTTTGTGGGTCTGGTTGCGGAATCGAACTGTATTTTCCGTCCGATTAAAACGGCATTTGGGCCAAGTGTCGCTCCATAACGTTGCGGTGGGTTTGTTTATGCGATTTTCAATGGATCGTGCACCACTAACATGCAGATTATTGGGTTGAAATCGGAAAGCACATGACTCACTGATGGAAATTTCAATATCGGCGATTAATTTCAACAGTTACCTAGAAACAAATAAAGTAAAGACCGCCGAATAATGCGATAAGTGACAAAAAGAATTTAAAAACTCTCATTGTCGCCCTTAATTTCAGTGGCAGAATTCACGTGAGTTATTACTTTTTTACTTACTTTTAGCAAAAATGTCGATACAAAGTAATAAAAACGGGAATAATTTAGATGTGGCAAGTAAAGCTTTTGAGGCAGCTTTGTGAGTAGGTACGTGAACGTTTTATAACTTTTTTAATGCAGCTATTACGAGTAATATTTTAGTCCATAACTCCATCATTATTCGCAATTTTTTATTGTCCTCCATAAAAGCATTTGATGAGTCACGTTCAATAATGCAACTATATTCGAAAGCCCTTGCTCGTTTTCATGTGTCTGTTCGCCAAAATTATTTTTTTCAGCGAGTGTTTGGTATTGCCTGAAATGCATATGTGCGTGTATAATACCCCAAAATGGAACCGAAGTAAAGAGGAATTATTGCAGTTGGACATTATGCAGTCGAATAAAACGACCACCCTTTACCGTAATATTTCAAAACTCTTTTCAAATGCTCTAAATAAGTACGTAACGATGCAATTAAAAAGAAGTGCTACAGAAAGTAGTGATGACTACTGGTTAAATTTAATTCTAGGCTTGTGATTATAAGCTATTTCTGTGAAATATATATTTTATGAAGATTCTCATTAAAAACAACATTGGACTCCAAGTTTTGGTGCGGGTCGGCAAGGATACAGTATTGAAGACGCTCTGGATCGCCGAACCGGAAATTAGCCATATCAGAAGCCAAACAGGAAAATTTCCCAAGAAAATGGTCGAAGTAGAGAAGTGGCCCTGCCTGCGTTCGATCAATGAACTTTATTTACAAGTTCAGCCCTTCCCGAGTCCTCGTTTTCTAGTCAATTTTGCGATAATACAGCCATTCCGCATTTTATCTCCTGCTTTCAACCAAAACACCGATAACATGCAAAAAGCAAAATTATTTATGTTGCGCCAATAACCCTTTTCATTATCATAACAACATTAAATCTGGAAGTAAGCACAAGTGCGAATATTTTATACATTTGAGACCATTTTTCTTCTTATTATTTCGGTTTCTGACGCAAATTTAGGTAATAATAAATTCGTCAGTTTAACCATGTTGTGATATTGCGCTATTTTAATTATCATTTTCGTTAAACTATTCATTAGTCGGTTTTACCAAAAATTAGAGTCTCAGCGGCATTCTAATTCATTATTTTAACATTTGCATCAAATTTAGAAATTTACGATTCGATTGGATAAACGCATTTACCTTCAAAGAAAGTACAGAATGCCTTGAAATTCCAGCATTAATCAACATAATTTTCTCGGGTTGTCGTCTAACTTTCTTGATACTTTTCTTCTTTGCAGCTTTCTTCTCCTTTCTTTCAATAAGATTGCATTCAATTGCGTTTTCATAGTTTTAATCAGCTTTGTAATGATCTTTTATCTTCATATTTTTTATTTTTTATTCTTTAGCTTTTAAGTCTTCTAAGAACTTTTGTTGACGCTTTTGTTACAGTTCACTAAATTATTTTGCCTAAATTCATAAACTCACACTTCTACAAATCTTTCAATACTGAACTGACAGCATACCTCAATAGATATGTAGGTATGTACAATAGAAAGCACAACCAATTGAGAGTGGTATGCTTGTAACACATTCCGTCGCTCTTGTCCCTGCCGTCGAGGCCAGAAGCGCCACTACCTTTTTCAATATTTACCCGCGGTCCGCTTTTCCCTTTAGACGTTACTTCCCGCGTCAAGGGTAAATAGCAAACTAGCATAATTTCGCGATAAGCTTGTTGAATGCGCCCAATAAATCACTGTTCTCGCCCAACTTTTGTTGTTCCCGTGCTAATTTGAAGCATGTGCTATTGGCAACGGGCGTACATATTTTTTAACCGACAAACTTTCTGATTTATGCGGGCTCCTCACGTGAAATACTGCGATATTTGTCCCGAAAAACTATCTCGACGCAAAAACTCGGCGACATCCGGTTGAATTCCCTGATCGCCGCGTGATTTTCTACAGGATTCTAAAGTCCCAAAACAAATTTTTTCACCGGTAATCTTTATATGCAAGCACATAAAGCTCTGCAAATACTTTTAACTTTTCGTTTCAATTAATTTCTGTTCTGCTGTTCGCGGTTTTCATTTCTTTTTTCCCGAAGTCGCTTGCAAATCCGGTTGATTGGATTGCGGCTGAATCGGTGCAGAAATCGTTGGTTTTCGCGTTCGATGGGACTAAAATTGCATTGAGCTGAATTAAAGGTGTCCTCTTTTAGCACAGCTGAGCTCGCTTCCATTAACATTTCTCTCATCCAGCGAGGTGACAGCTTTTCCGGTCGGGCGGCGGGGCAAAGTTCCGCCGCCGCCACCACAATGCACGGCATTACGTGCCGATGTTCACGGAAAGAATACGAGAGCAAATACATAAGTGGATTCCTGCCGCCGAATTAATCCGGCAAAAATTACTAATTATTTCAGCTCTTGAACTTGTTCTCGTCACGAGATAGGCGGAATGTTTAGTTAAAAAATATATCTTAGCTTACCAGCTAAACCAATTCAATATTTAGCATTATAAAAATTTTTCTGTCTTAGACACTTTGTTTTATACTTACGGCCCAAAAGAAATAGATGAGGGTGACAAAGAAATAAATAAAACAAAGAAGAATATCAAATTTTTATATTCAAACCTCATATTGTAAGCAGATAGAGATAAAGTATTTTTTCAGGATTTGAGAGTGTTATTTCGACGTTTTAGAGAAATTGCACAAATCCAGCAAAAATCTACAAATATGGTGGATGCGCCGGGTGAATTGCTTGCAAACGTTGCAGTTAAGGAACTGTACTAGAAACAAGAAGAATGATTAAGAAACAATGTGAACAAACAGGCAAATCTTTATTATTTGATGTGTAACTCCGTTGTGAACATTAATTAATTAAAAAATATAATTATTATTAAATTTTTCACTAAATGAAAGCAAAATTGGTTTTAATACGTGTGTCCACTACTAACCGTTTTGAATGAGCTGCTTGGCGAAATACGTGGAAGAGTACGCTTTTCATTAAGCTCACTTCAGTTTTAATGGCATAAATAAAATCTCGCTAAATCTCTTGTTGTTTGATATCCGTCGAAAGGAACCATTATCTGTCTACAATAAACCCCTGAACGTTGCAGCATCTCGCCTGACCCACATTTAAATCCAAACCAAGCGCTTACTTTTAATTATTTAATTCTTCCATTCCCCGGAATTCCACAGGGTCTTCAATTTTTCCAAATTTAATCAAGTCCGCATGAATCGGCCACGATCTCTTTTCGTTATTGCAATTTCAGCAATCGAAATAAATTTGACAAAACTTACCAGGTAGTTAATTATTGCAACGTTATTAATTGGTATTGCACATTTCATTAATATTAATTTTAATTGCTTCAAACAGAGTTGCAATAATTAGAATTAATCGATTCTTGCGGCGAGAACTTCTGTCAGATCGGAGAATAATTAATCACAATTTGTCGCGTCAAAGTTTGGGACAATAATCATTTTCAATTTTATAACAGAATTCCCGCTGACTGCACAGACGCTTTTGTGACTCACATAAAGTTTCAGCATGCATTAAAACTGAGAGTTCGCATGAATTGTTTGGAGAGATGATTGGACCACCAATGGAGCCACCCTCGTCGATGAGAAGCAACTGTATTTATTTAGAAAACATTCGGACGCTGTTAGTGCAATAACAAAACCTAAGACATCGAAGGCTTGATTGACGCTTTATGTATTAGGTACAGATGTTGATGGCAAAACTTTTTATTTTGGTCTAAAATTATTGTTAACTAGTCACATAACAAGCAAATTTTATTAACTTTTAATATCAGGATTAAAGTTAATTTAGCTTGACTCGTGTTTTAAAAATTTTAAGACAGTCCTACTTAATAATTTCTATTTGAATAAATTTGATATAAAATTGAAATAAAACATTCCTTCCTCATGACCGAAGAGGCATATTTTATCATTATTAATTGAATCACACTAAGGTAGTAGTAAGAAAGCAACTTAGAAGGTAGATAAATATAAAATATAAAGATAATAAAAAATCTAATAAAAGTTTGGTAAACAAAATAAAATAGGTGAATAAAATAAATTTGTAGAAAATGATACTGATTTGAAAAATTAAAAAAACCTTTAGTACATGTACCTTCATTAACTGCTGTTTTGAAATTATAAATACATTGGTGGCTCATTGATATAATTTTTCCTTTGTCGTGTGATTTATACGGACTACTATCCTAATGGCAGTAGCAGTTGTTGGCTTTGCTCAGTGTACGCACCTATTCAATTAGACTTAATCTTGAGTGCATCCATGTTATCCGTTTAATCTAATTATAACTTGAAGTGAATGGGGGTGAAACCTCGTTGCCACGGTGGGGAGATCCCAACTGGCACTCGCAGTTGAGGCGTCAACAGTTGCCCAGCCACCAATTCAACACTTATTATTAAATTAAACCAAATGATGGCGCTTAAGGGGACGAGTAATTATATAACCTTATTTTTTTACCACAATTATTTAGTTGTCTAATAGCCGGCGTTCAAAAGTTTTAAGATAGCAACTTTAAATTAGGACATGCCTAATTGATATTTTAATGAAAGTAAATACATATAAGAATTTAAAGAAAACAGAAAATTTTTGTTATCTCCAGAAAATAAGCCAACAGGCTTACTATCAGATCTTATGTTACAGAAAGATACAAAAAGACGGTTTTCATATCGAGCTGCACCACCCAGGGCGCACGACATATAACCGAGGAAGGAAAACTGTGCGAACAAATAAACGATAAGGAATAAACTAACTGTTCATAAAAAACACATCAACAAAAGCAAATAAAGGAGCACTTAAAAGAAATAACATGGATATCGTCCAACCACGTCGGCTGAAAACCCGAAATCCCTTAACTACCCAGTGACCCGCGACCCACCCGACCGTAAAAATGACGAGACGCCAATTTTTGCGACGTGCGAAGCTTATCGCCTAATTGTCATTGCCTAGTCTAGGTGGTCGCGAGATAAAGAAAATTAGAGTTTGCTCTAATTTTGTGGCACACTAAAAACTTGTTTAGGGCGTCTGCAGATTTAATCGTCCTGTTAATGTCTCACGCAACAACCGTGGGAGCTTTTGTGAGTTTAGGATGAGTCGGTCTAATTATATCGAGACTAATGTTTGCTGTAAATCTAATTCGATTAGGGAGAAATCATCTGTGCGTTTAGTGCAAAATAATTTTTTAGGAATTAAGTAAGAATTTACGACTGCAAAAATTGAAATCAACTGAGGATTAATAATTTTAAATCATTAAAAATTGTACAAGCTGACAGTATTTTTGTATAGGATGATATTTGTGCTAATTTTATATATTCAAACGCATTTATTTCCAATTAATAATGACGTCCGCTGAAATATTATTGTCCAATGGTTCAATATTATTTTTGCATTCAAATTCTGCTGAAATAAGTAGCATTGTGTACAAAATAATTGCAATGGTTTTAATCGTGAACGCAAAAATTTTCGT
Source organism: Schizotus pectinicornis (assembly GCA_951805265.1). Lineage (NCBI taxonomy): Eukaryota > Metazoa > Arthropoda > Insecta > Coleoptera > Pyrochroidae > Schizotus > Schizotus pectinicornis. The sequence continues at coordinate 14,296,582 of OX638202.1, read as the reverse complement.
ATTAATGTCCAATAGTTTATAGACCACTAAAAATTTACTAAAATGTAATATTATGCAATGCAACTTTTGTTATTGTATCGTAAGCTATATCCGGATTTAAAAGAATTTTACTTATTAATAGCCATATCACATCAAATAATAATTATTGTAAGTCAAGTACAGTACTAATAATTGCACTTTGCTAAGTAAAATAATACTGAATGCCCGGAGGTGGCTTGAATTATTTCCAATAGGAGCATTAGTTAGCAACAAACTAAGATTCTAACCATGTTATTTAATAGGGTTTGTTTTTAAACAAATTGACACTTTGTTAGTTTTAAAAGTGGAAGAAATCTCTTTTTACCAAGCGCTTTAAATTGGAATTAGTTTTCTAGGTATCTTTATATAATTAAATACAGGTAAGTTTGGTCTCCTTCTCTGAAAATAAGCAGAAGAAGTCGATAAAAGCAACACAATTAAGGTGCTGCTGAAAACACGGAATATTAGAGACAAGACAATGTAAAAATATATATTTATTTTGTAACGTAGAGTTGGAGAAACTTATTTTCAACGTTTCTCATTGAAATGAAGGCAATATTTACATTTTCTTTTTGTAATTTTCTTCAACTTTCTTAGTAAATAAATGAACCCAATATATAACTACAAGGAAACAAGCGTAGATATTACTCCCGTTTTTCATCAAAATTCAACATATTATTTCAACGTAATTTAATATCTTTTACTTTATTGAAAGTACTGGAGCCTGGGGCATAAAGGGCACTATAACAAAAAAGCATAAAAGGAAATTGAAATCTTTGATTTTAAAAATTGGAAATATAGCAGAGAATTGTTTAACCTTTCATTAAAACGACAAAAAATTATACAAATTTTAAGTTATTTAATATTTATGATAAAAAAATGCATTGCACTTTTGCTGTGCTAAAACGATAAGGGCCTCCAGGAGCTTAAATTCTCCAAGTCACAATTTATTATTCAGCCCTATCAACCTTGTCAATAATTTGATAAATACTTGTTTTTCTCAATAGCTTATAATGTGGAGAACTTACTAATATTACTTGTTGGATATATTTTGTAGTAAAACGTAGCACCTATATAATTTTTCACAAAAGTAAATTGTCTTGGATCTAGAAACAACCTAATATATCTTTTCTACGTTGGCTTTATAATGAAGCTATTACGACACCCAAAACAGTGCTTTAACAGATTTTTGAGTTTCGTAACAGCGATAGTGCAATTTGCTTTATTTAAGTTGGTAGTTGTGATTTTAAATGTCATTAAAACATCAAATACGAGACGATTTACATAAGCGATTTACTAGTAATCTGATATGTAACTACTAACGTTGGTAGTACTTACCACGACCAACTTTCCCAAATTTTAAAATTGCAAATTTTTATTTAAAATAGGACCAAAGTAGAAAAAATAGTACAAAGAACTTGTTCATAAGGGAATTATGGCACTCGTCCATAATAAAACTCGCCGCTACGCGGTTCGTTTTCTAAACTTGGACTCGTGCCATAAAATATGTTTTCTGTCACTAGTTCTATAATTCAACTCTTCTTTTTAAATTGTTCTTAGATTTGATCAGTCACCTGCTGCCTTTTTGTATTAGTTCTTTTTTCTTCATTTTCCTTCTCGTTCAAATTTAGTCCAACTGTTTGGTGAGTGGTCTGTCTATAGCAACAAAATTTTTCAGTTGTTGAAACTGAACCTCATGATTATTTTGAAATTAAAAATTACAATCAAATGTTGGACTTCGGTTGAGTATTTGTATACAGGGTGATTCACGTAGCCCGTGCATTAGAAGTTTTTCAACTTCAATTAGAAATTTGAAATTTGGAAGGCAGTCATAATCAGTCATGCTCATTCTATCTGAAATATTTTGAGCTCTCTAGCTATACAGGATGTGCCAAAAGTCGGTATCAACTTTCTTATTTTAAATAGAAACGTACATTTTCTCTACATGGTTTAATTGGTCTTCTAACTCTGAGTTTTTATAACACTTGTTATGTGAACTTATTTGACAATTTTTGACATTATGTTAATTTACGTGAACAAAATGGTCGATGTGGTAGGTAATGAAAAACATCGTATCTGGCAGACGGTTTTGAATTTATGAAAACCAATTTGTAAAGTACTTAGCTCGAAGTCTAGACTAACTTCTGATATCTTCAAATATCGCAACCAAAAATGGTCAAAAAGTCATTTTTTTCAAATGGCATCTACTGATTTTTTTTGCACCATTCGAAAGAAAATTGTATTTTGGGATGAGTTACTTAAGCATTCTTTATACCTAACTTCATCCCGTGTCAAATTAAAAACTAAAATCCAGAAATTACATCAATCTGGCCAAAAGATTTTTTGGTTTTTAAGTATGTCATGGAAACAAAAGTCAATTGCAACAATCTAATTATGAAATGAATACCTTGCTAATTTTATAAAACAACAACAACAACAAAAACTATCAAGAACCATCTTAACAAAATTCTAATGTAAATGTTCAATGTGAGCATTATTTTGATTACTACATTCTATCATTTTATATCATTGTGTAGCTCTTCTTATTTCGTTGGTGTCAAGACTGTCAAATGCTCTTATTATTCTCCCTCTCAATTCGTCGATGTTGCGAAGTGGTGAAGTATAAACTAAATCTTTTATTCGACCCCAAACATAAAAATTTAATGGGGTAAGGTCTGAAGATAATAAGAGCATTCGACAGTCTTGGTCCCACCAAAATTAGAAGAGGTAAGTACACAATCTGTTGAAAATGAATTAATGGAATGTAGTAATCAAAATGGTGCTCACATTGAACATTTACATTAGAATTTTGTTAAGATGGTTCTTGGTAGTTTTTGTTGTTGTTGTTTTATAAAATTAGTAAGATATTCATTTCATTATTAAATTGTCACAATTGTCTTTTGTTTCCATGGCATACTTGAAAAACTAAAAAAATCTCTCGGTAAGATTGATGGAATTTCTGGATTTTAATTTTTAATTTGATAGGGGATGAAGCTAGGTATAGGGAATGCTTAAGTGACTTATCCCAAAATACAATTTTCTATCGAATGGTGTAAAAAAAATCTGTAGGTGCCATTTGAAAAAAATGACTTTTTGACCATTTTTGGTTGCGATATTTCAGAATTGTTTGCGCCCATATGGTACAAAATGGAACTACCATTAAGACATCAGAAGTTAGTCGGGACTTGGAACTAAGTACTTTACAAATTGGTTTTCTTAAATTCAAAACCGTCTGCCAGATACGAATTTTTTCGTAAGCTACCACATCGACCATTTTTTTCACATACATTAACATAATGTCAAAAATTGTCAAATAAGTTCACACGACAAATATTATGAAAACTCAGAATTGGAAGACCAATTAAACCATGTAGAAAAAATGATACGTTTCTATTTAAAATAAGAAAGTTGATACCGACTTTTCGCACACCCTGTATAGCTAGAGAGCTCAAAATATTTTAGATAGAATGAGCATGACTGATTACAACTGCCTTCTAAGTTTTAAATTTCTAATCCAACTGGAAGTTGAAAAACTTCTAATGCACGGGCTACGTGAATCACCCTATATAAAGACATACTTACTGGTATTATGCATATGTCTGTAAACTTTCAAAGTGTTTTCTTTACATTTTGGGAAGTTACAAAAGTTCTAAGTACGATTATGAAATCGTTCATCAATGTGTAAATTTAAAGCTTTTGCAAAGTTCTATGAAAAACATATTTAGTAATTTAGTTAGGTAAATTCAATGATATGGTACCATATAAATTGCGAACTTTTTTTATTGAACTTATTTCAATGAAAGGTATTAACTATTATGTTGCATATCAAACTTTGCACTGCTAATTAGTCGGGAAGTTGCAAAATTGTAACATAAAAACTTTTATAACTCCAAGTTATGAAAGTGCCATGGCACCAAAAAGTTCGGTAAAATAAATATTTTAGTTAAACGACTTGCTTATCTTAATACATTCACCGTAGACTACAACAATGCAATAAAAATTCTGTAGAATGTACGCCGAAATCTTTGCCGAAACATAAAGATGTAGAATAATAGGATTCCTTTTTCTATGTGCATTAAGATTCTTTTAGAATGGTTCATGCGATGAAATTTTTTTAAAGGGGCTTCGGTAGTGTATAGCCTGCATTGCTCCATTAAAACTAAAACTGCGTGAAAGACCGTTTTGCCGCCACCGGCGATAGCATCGATGTAGTTTGATTTTTCAATTCAGCAAACCCAAATCATGATCACGCTGGATTAGGGACGCTGGCCGTTGAACTGAGCGAGGATCAACTTGTAATGGGAGAAATTTGAAAATTAGCGCAGGTGCTAAATGTATAGCCGTCGTTTCATTTGGTGTCTGTTAATGAAGTTCTAATTAATGTATGAGAAAACCAGGCAATTATTATTTTGAAACAATTGGAAATAATATTTTGCCGAAAAAGAATTGTATTTATCCGTATTTATTTATATAGTCGGAAAACAGCCATTTGTCCCATCAAAATTATTACTTCAAAAGGACCTGTTACACGTTTGTAAACCCAAAATTACTTCCACCAGCCCACCGGTAGTTCGCCCACCCAGTAACAAAGCCAATTTTCCATCTTTTGCGTTGCTAATGAAATCTGAACGATCAAAATTGTCAGTTTCAGCGCAGGTCGCGCCGCTTTAGTAAAAACCCCGAACGAGACAAGTGCTTTGTAAGTCGCTTTTTTAAATTTTGTTTCGCTGAAAGGCAGAACGTTATTCAAATGCGACCCCTGTCACCTCCACTTGAACATTAGCAAAAAACCGGCATCGCATTTCGATATAAATTTCAACCTGCTGCGAGCTTTTTCGCTCCGGTTACGAACCAGCCCGAAACAAATTCGCGGATCGAGTCGCGTAGCCCCTTAATTAGCGCAATTTTTAAATTTAATTAAGCAAGTAGTCATCTTGGTTTTGTCGTTGCGTAAATTTGCGGATTAGGTTGCTTACGCGCCCCGAGAAAATGATGACGTTTTCCAATAAATTTCGTCCGAGCTATAAGCGCCCGACGTTTTAAGTAATTGACGCAATTACTGCTATCAGAATTTCGCCGACGCCAATGGAGACGCCCTAATTATGTCTGTTACACGACTCAATTAATGAACCGTTTCTAATAAAAAGCAATTAATTCCTTTTGATCCCGCAACGAAAGACAATATCGTTATGGTATTTGCCTTCATTTGTGTATGGTATGGTGGAAAAAAGGGAGTGTTCAAAGAGTGGCCGTGGAGAAAAACAAGGGGTCCCTTTTGAATAAATAACGGCTGCAAACAAGTTTAATTAGTTATTTCATCTGCGCCCAGGACTCGGCTATTTGTTTATATTGGGGGTAGGGGTACAGCGCGATGCAAAATTGATGGCGGGGTTTGGAGAACTCGACGCGCTTGCGGTGCTCTCCAAATATTTAAAACATCACTTGGCCACACAATCACCAAATCTTCCGGCATTGCTCATATTTTATAATTCAGCGACCTAACTTCACACCTTTTTGCGCGCACAATTAAAAATTAAAGCATAATTTACCACAAGAATATTATTCATGAGTCATGACTATAGGTACGTCTTCTGTTATGTGTGTTATTCGTTAATTTAATAGTTTCCTACGCACATAAATCTCTTCTTATAAATAAACTTTAGCAGCTTAACTGTATAGGTAGCTAATGTTTCATTTGAGGACGTCACGATATCTACATATCAAATCATACATTAAAATAAACTTAGAATTAATTTGTGGAGTTTTTGTTAAAGCGTGGAAATCTAATGCTGTTTCTTGTTTCAGTGGTGTTCTGTTTAAAAAATGTGGTGTTAGACATAGAGCCCAGAGTGGTGCAGCTGGGTCACGATTCAACTTTACAATGCAGCTACGATCTGGAGGACACTCCTCTTTACTGTGTCAAATGGTATCGGGGCCATCATGAATTTTACAGGTACCTACTTCCCCGTTTTTGACAATTTTTCTTCCTATGATTGGTGTGAATGTTGACGTAAGTATATATTTTGTAGATACACACCGAAAGAGCATCCCAGTACGAAAGTGTTTGCTCTTCCCGGCATCAACGTTGACGTAAGTATTTCGGTGCCAATCCGCAGCTTTCAGTGTGCTTTGTAGATAATCAGATACCACATTACTTGTAGTAGTAGTAGTTGGAGGTATTATTTATGGGGGCGTACGTCACCAACAAGCCACGTAATTTAGTGCTGTGATGTATGCGATGGCACATGTGTTACTTGCAGGCACGGTTACAATAATTAAATGTCTCAACAGATGTCTTAAAGAGTTTATAATATATTCTTTAACATTTTCCAGGAGTTCTCCCATTTAGTCTTGTCAGTCTTATTGTTTTCTTGTTATTAAGTTACTGGAATTTGCTACATTATCAATTCACTGAACGAGACTAATACACCTGAAAGTCGACGCAAGCTACATTTTCTTTAAACAGGCTTTGTTTAAAATTTTGCTGCTAGTGTCAATGCACTTTTGTGACGGGCTTAAAAAATTAGTTGAAGCTTTCAACGACAACAACAAAGCTTAATTAAAATAGCTGACGGGTGCATCAGGCGCTTGCAGCATTTCACAGGGAGTTTCTAATTGCAGTGAAAGCTGGGCGTATCGCTGATACAGTGCAGGGATTAAAAGTTCATTAATTGTTCATCGCGCGCACGTTCGAATCGATACCGGTTTAAGCTTTCATTTGTAATTGTTATGTTTTAATAAGCGTAGGGGCAAAACTTAAATCCATCTCACGACCATAATAGCTGTCAAATTGTCACGCTGTATGAATTTGCTCTCGAATGATGTTGCACAACTTTGTAGTGGCTGCATGTTTCGATATAGATTTTTCTCCCTTCGGCTACAGTAGATTCTAACTTTTTTTATTTGTAAACTAGATCAACATTATTAAGGAAATTGCAGTTAATTAATTAAAAGGCAACTTTCTTTTTACTTTCTAGTAACATTTGTTAAATTTTTTTTTTTACTACTTTGGTTTTATAATAAAACTCTTACACCCAAAACAGTGCTGTAATAGCTTTTTGGCGGTAACGCAATTTGTTTTTTTCAGGTTGGCAGTTGTGATTTTAAATATGTTGGTGGTACTAACCCCCGAAATTTTAAAATCGCTAATTTTTATTTAAAATCGGTCCAAAGTAGAAAAAATAGTATAAAGAACTCGTTCATAAGAGAATTATGACACGAGTCCAAGTTTAGAAAACGAGCAGCGTAGCGGCGAGTTTTGCAATGGAAATGTGTCTTATGTCACTCATTCTTTAATGTACTATTATAACTTATTTGTGTGACGTTTGAACTAAGGCATGAGTTTGTGTACGCATCTATTTGCATCTATTATCAATTTTGATTGGCATGGCTTGTTTTAACATTTACGGAGGGTTGTTTTATATTTCCGGACTGGATATGAAAGCAAGTGTAGAGGAACAATCAAAATTTACTTTTAAAGGTACAAAGTTGTTTTTTTTTTTAAGACAAGTATGCCGATTTAATAACAACCTCATTCAGTTATACATTTGACTTTTTCTTAAAGTGGTCCCCAATAGCTGCTGCAACTTTAGAAGCTTGTCATTGTTTTTAAACTTTCCTCCTTTAATGTTATTTTTTTTTTAGTTTTAGAAACAAAAGCTAATCTCACAGTAAAAAAAACGTAGGCAATATGTTGTGTGGACAACTTCTTCGAGGCTGCGATCAGTAATAACCGCCTTGGAAACTGTGAATTGGATTGTTGTGAATAGCAAAGCTTCTCGTGTCACTTTTCCGCCACTTTTCACTTTAATAGAATCTCTCAGACGATGTTATAAAGTTGTATAATACTTTCTTGTTACTCTGCTACTCTGCTACTTTATTCAGATAATGAAGAAAGAGAATTTCATAAAAATCTCAAAAAACTGTAATTTTTGGAACTTTTCTCTGTTTTGTGAAGTGCTAAATGTTTTATTTTACTCTAATTCGTTAACAAAACGTGCCAATTGAAATTTGCAATTAATAAAACTAATAATGCGGTTTCGTACTTGATAACAAGTCTAACGACAAGTCTAGAATATAAAAACAACTTTTTGTAGATACCCCCAATATTCTGAACTAAATAAGTTATATCTATATGAAAGTAATTTAACGCTGCTCGCCTTATTTTGAGGTCTTGTTTTCGAACAAATTTACGCATGCAACATAACGACTTCAACAGGTAGAACTTTGGAGGCAGATCATCACCTATTCAAATATTAATTCTGAACTTTTCCTGAAACTTTCAGCATTTCGTGTTTTGTTTATTACGCTCCACGCAAGCCCTCAAATCCACCTTTGACCTTTATAAATCTGTGGCGGTACTTCAGGTAACTGAAGCAAACAATTCCGCAATTCATATTTAATCTGAAACCCGGTCCAGACAAGTTTTGCCTTTCAGTACGCGGTTCCACGCTTAATGTCACTGTGATTTGTAGTCGCTGTTTGCTTGCCCAAACATTCCAATTCGGACGTTTCGGTATTGATGTGCCAACGAGAGGCTGGAGGAACGCACCCCGTATTTATCACAACGTAACCGCAAATGTGTTGCAGCTGAAGCAGTCCAACGAACACCAGGTGGTCCTGAAGGAAGTAGGATTTTCCCTATCGGGCACGTTCACCTGCGAGGTCACCATCGACGCGCCGCTCTTCACGACGCAGAGCGTCTCAAAGGACATGCTGGTCGTCGGTAAGATAAGCCTCGCAATCTGTTCTGCAATCTGCAAGAGCATCTTGTACTTCATTAAGAGCCCCGAAATTCAATAGGGTCAAGACTGTAACTAATAGGGATTATGTCGTCTATAAAAAATTTGCTCAAATAAGAAATAATTCGATCTGTGCTTAACCTTTCTTCCTGCTGCCTCAGCTCTTCCGGATATTGCTCTATATCAGCCATTTTTATTTATGACCCCTCTTCTAGTCGATGGCAACAAAATTAACGAATTTAATATCTTTCGTTTGCAGTGCTGCCCAACCACTCGCCCACCCTCAACACGGATAAGAGTTTTTATGACATTGGCGATGTGTTGCGGGCGAATTGCTCGTCGCCGCCGTCCAGACCGGCGGCCACGCTCACGTTCATCCTCAACAATATCGTGGTGAGTTACGGGACGATAAAAGGACCGCGAGAGCTTTGTTCTTTCGGACCTTTCATAAAGACGGGATTTGGGCGAAACGTAATTCTCGTATGTAGGCGCCTAATCCCGGCCATTCGTAAAAACGCGCAAGTGGCCGCGTAAGCTCCGCCGTGAATAGTGATGGCGGTGCAATTTGTCAAATTTGTCATCTCGAAGAGGAGCCTCTCAATAAAAATCTGGGAAAATGTGTAACTCCGAAAACGAACAGTGGTCTAGTTCACCCAAATCAATTACTCGCCGTTTTCTGACTTAAGAGTACATAGGTATTTGAATCAGATCATAATTGAAACTGTTAAGACATTGTCACGAGGAGATCAGTCAGAAACCACCCTCTATACAAACTGCTAATGTCGAAAAGAAAAAGTACAATAAATTCATCGTTCTGTCCTTAGTTAGATACTAAACTATCAGACGGGAAGGAGGCTAAAATTTAAAGCGTTAAATGTAAAAAGTAAGAACCACAATGGACCAATTCAAGCTTAATATGATAAACGTTACAATGCTAAAGTCAGAAAATATTTCCGACACGAACTTATTTGTTGCTATCAGTACATTAATTAATGATGGCTGCCTTAGATATCATCAAAGAAGAATTCTCACGGTGAGAGAACAACTTATCTATTATTAAGTTAACGTTTCTCAGGTGTTTAATTATAATCATATCATTGTACCGAGATGATCTAATTTCAGCACAACGACTTGATAACCTGGCTCAGATTAAGTGGCACTTATCTCTCAAATCCGATATAAGCGCATTCTGCCTAAATTCCGATAGCTTAAGCCCGATTAATTTGGCAAAACGAAAGCGCTTGATTGCGACATCGCCGCCTCCGCCGCCGTCGACCTAATTATGACAAACAGGGCGTTGTGGCTTGGCGGCAACGTAGGGCGGTGCTGCCGACGAGGATCCGGCTGATTATAAATGGAAGGTGCTAAATGCAGGAACGAGATTATTGTACCCCACTTAGAGCTTTTCTCTGTGCAAATCCGGAGGGCTTCGGTTAATGCACGATAATTCCGGGCCCACATTACGCAGGACCGTCACTAATTCCGAAATTCGGACAAGGTCCCCAAGACGAGCAGAGGTCCTCCATAAATTATGCAGGAAGTATTAGTGACCGTCTTGTGGTAGTTTGAATCATGCTTCTAAAGCGGTTTTGCCAGGCACAGTTTGAATTTCCATTGAGAAATGTATGAGAATAAAATGAAAATTGAAAAGCGATGGTAGTTACGTATAAGAAAAAAAGTTGAACAAATAAAAAGTATTTTGCTTTTTGTTTCTTTTAATGTTTCTTAAAAGGCAATATTGATAAACCTATTTGTAGTAGCATCACAATAATTGGTTGTTGATTATTATTCTCTGCCGCAGTTCCGGTAGAAAATCTAGGAATAAATAAATACATTTCTTGATGCTTACGTGTTTGGATCGACGTCACGACGCTGCTCCGGAATCCAAGCTCAAATAAGATGTCGCATTGAAACGTCCTCTTTATTAATCATTATCATCGTGACTTATGACGGTATATTCGAATTGGCAAAAAGGAATCTTTTATGCAGCTATACTGCATTATTTCTTATCTCAGCAGAAAATCTAAATAACGTTTCCAGAATTCATCATTGGCATATTTCTCATTTCAAACAACCCCTTTGTACTTTTTTAAGGATATTGAAAGGAATTTCCGGATTTAATTGAGGCCAGCATCTAATTTAGTCTGGCGGAATATTTCTTTATTTTTCTCTTAATGAATAAACTTAAATCGAATCGGAATCAGCGTTATTTAATTCCCCCGATACAAAGTTTAAAGCTAAGTGGAGGTTCTAAATCTCGATTCGGCCACCTCGGCTCTTAATCCCGTTTCACTTGGTAAAATAAATAGAGTTTTTCTTGGCCACTAATCTTGTTGCCGAGTGCTTTTCGACGATATAGATAACGCATGCCATGCAGGAATCGGCGTTATTCTAGAAAAGCGACGTAAACAACTGGAAATGCTGGATAAATTGCTCATGAAGTTTTTCTCTTTGAAATTTGGGTAGGACGTAAGAAAACAATTTAATTTTGTATCTGCCAAGTGCATGTTGGATAGTTAAGAGTTCATTTAATGTAGATACTAGAAATGCAAGTTTTAATTTAAACTCTTTATCTCCGACTGTACAGTGAAAAACTTTAAATTAACCTACTAGTTATATTACTGTGACCACTACCACCACAGTATTTATTTATATTATAGTTTCACTCAATTTGATATAAAAGAGTCCAATGGTTTCTCGATAAAGGATTATAACCATTATTTATCAAGCTCTTTCTCCATTTTGAACTGAAGAAAATAATAGCTAATTAAACTTTAAACGACTGAGTTTGTCACTCACATCAATATTTTTGACACTTTCATTTAACTTACAAAGGTCGATATTGACAATTTAATTAATAAATTCCTTAAAAACGATGATGGGCGCTGTTGATTTATTTGGAAAACTGTCATAATTGCAGGTGTGCGAGAAGTGCGTGACTCGTAAACACGCCGCTCAAGAGCTCTTGTGGAGTGAACTATCGCTGGAGCTGCCCTTGTTTCCTTCCCACTTCCAGAACGGCAGGCTGTCACTGAAATGCGTGGCACAGATTGCCAAACTGTACCAGAAGGACGCGGAGATCAGTCTTTACAACGTGAAGGACCCCGTCCCAGCCAGAGGTGGGAATAAGGGTCTGACCTAAACAATATTGCAAATAAACTAAAGTCTACAATATTCAAACTATTTGCTATTCAATCGCTTTCTGTAAAAGATTTACAAACGGAATTAACGGAAATTTATGATAAAGCCTAATCTAGAAGCGATTTTTGGTGTCAAATTAAATAATTCTAAATTTTTTTCCCAGTAAAAAGACAATACTAAAAGTAATTTTAAATTGTGACATTTCTAGTGACTCAAAGCGGAACCGAGCTCTACCAGAGGTTCCAGGTATGGAAGATCATCATGTTGCTGTTACCGCTGTTCCGTTTTGTGTAAGAAGAGAAAGAATGTATGGGTCGCGTTTGTGTGTTGGGTTTTTTCTTGGTTCTAAGATGTAAGACATTGAATATGATTGTGATGAAATTTGCTGCAACTAGTTGTCTAGAAAATTGTATAACTATAAATTTTATATAATTTCGGTTAATCGATAACAATATGAGCAACTTTTCAAATAAATGGACGTTAAATAATAAATATTATATTATTTGAAAAAATTGTCTCATTACAACCCTACTATACTCTTAACAAAGTCTAGCAATTAGACAGTCTTCTATATATCATCGACTTTCAGAGAGGAAGTCTACGTTTCTCAATTTCTACTTGGGAATCCTCAAAGAACGATACTGCAGGTGACACATTGACAAATTCCTGCATGCTGGATATTCAAGATGAAGAGGTTTTGCAAGTTTTGTGTCTTTTCAGGTAAGTTTCTACGTTCTATGTATTACAGATTATAAAACTTTACGTAAACGTTCCATGCAAGCTTCAGGCTTCTCATAATAACTAAAATCGGTTCTACAAATACTCAAGTAAGGAGAAAACTATGCTTTTAACTAATCTTAATAACGTGAAAATGTTTATTTCGTCTCAGGTAAGTAACTCAGCAATAGTTTGCCTATAGGTTTAGTTAGTAGTTTGGCCAACTACAAATTTGATTGTTTTTGTGCTGACGCTTCCCACTCCATTTAGTGCAAAAATATTTGTTAATAAGGGAAGACAATTATTAGAAACGAAAGTATATTTCTTCAAGAAATGACGACTGCAAACTCGATTCAGTCGGCGCCTCCACCAAATTTTAAATAATTATAAAAAAACTGTTTATTTTTAACAATTGCTACATATGCAGCAATACAGATAATAATACTTACTATGTGTGATTTTTTATTTTCCTTGTTAACATACATACATAATGGATCCTCTCATTTATTATATTTTTTTGCTGTTGCTTTAATTTATAAAGTAAGTTGGCGTTCAATAACTTCATGATTACTGATTAAAATATCATCTCCATATTTTAGATTGATCAATTTAGATATAATTAAATATTTATGGACATTTTTAGATGTCTACTATTTCCCATCTGGATTTGGTTGCGGACAAGCTAAGCTCGTGTTGTTTGTTTAGGAAGAGCTTTGAGTGAAGAACCAATATCTGGATTTAATAGTTTACTCAGTTCTAAATGGGAAGCTTAACTTTTAAAAGGAGTTGTCTAAAGCTGGACTACGTACGTAGATTGCAACGGCGCCATTCCGAATTCACAAGGGGGATTTCATGTACCCCAGTATCGGGAAATTCTAAATACGCTTGCACTAGTTTCAGAAGAGAATTTCGAGATGGAAGTGATTGAAAGCCGATCTGGGGCATTATAAAATAAAATATTCTGATGGGATTGAAATTTTTGTTCATATTATTATAACACGTAATTACGGCAAAAATAATGACATTTTAACTTTGAAGAAAATCAAGAGAAATTGGGTGCAAATCACAAATCAGCAATACATATTTTATTCTATAAGTCTAACATAATTGTGGATAGATATCAGCACGTTACGATGTCTTAGCTCACATCATCCTAACACTACTATAGCTTAGACACTAAGTTTTAGAGTTATAATACAATTTTGTAAAACTTTATTTTAAGTGAGGACACTAAAGAACCGCATAACTGAAATTGCAAATAAATGTAAATTTGCTGAAAGCTAGAAGAAATAAAAGAAAAGAAATATTCGATGGTAAAACCGTATAGTATCAGATTTCATCAAAGTTCTACAAACAAAAGAGTCTATTTGCACAATTTTTATATCCAAGGTTTGATCCATTTTGTTTATTTATTTGAAATTCTTTATGTGTCATTGACAAGTGTAACCTTCTCTTCTTGAGTAATCAACGAATTATTTAATGCATAAACATTATTACATTTCAAAATTAAGTGCAACTTTATTTCTAAATTTATTTAAAGTTATCTGGATAAAAGAAATTAACGCTACTGATTTGAACTAAATAATTTGAATAATTGTTCACTTTCTAACCCTTAATTTAAATCAGCAATGTAGTTAATAAGCTTCCCTATGTCTACTCTGGTTATGACCCACATGCCAGAAATAGGACCAATTTTAATATTTTAATTAAGATTTAGTGTCAAAAAGCGGAAGGTTAAAATTTTACATGCAACCATCATTGTAAAAGAGTATGTAGTCTCTGCTCAGCTAATCTGGATTAACTTAGGCAGCAGTATTTTGGGCTGCAGCTTCACGATTCAGAAAATTATAAATTAGACTAAATAATAGTGCAAGTCTTCTCAGTACTGTTTAAAGTTTTAAATATTGTCCTTCAGAATGGGAACTTATAGACAAGTTGCTATCTCTCAACGATTTAATAGCAAGCTAATTTAATTAAGTACAACGTGCCGTATTTATAACAATGTTATTTGTGTTGTCAACTTTGAACTATGACTTGCACTTCAAAAAGTGCTGAATTGTCTTGCATCAGAAGAGTTGTCGATTCGGTGACCTAAAAAATATTCAGGTAATTGTTAGTAGGTTTGGTGGCCTGGTAGACGCTGTTCGGAGCTGAGGTAATCGATTCAGCGTCTACCAATGTCGGCGGAAATGTAACTCTGTAAAAATGTTGACGGGTCCATGACCATATGTTAATATCAGAATTTGTGATCTGTTCTTGGTTGAACAAGTTCTTGCAGAAAAAAGAGAAGGTTTTTGATGTAAGAAAAAATTTATTCTGTTAGCTAATATGTCTAATTTGAAATTTGATAATTTTTCTCTTTCTTATACGATCTGCTCAAAAAATGCTAAGAAGTCAATCTGGTTGAAATATTTATTAATATAGAAACATTTATATGTCATTAGATCACAAAGAGGCGAGCTGCTTATAGGAAGAGTAGGTCATATAAGAGATTATATAGGAGCAGGTCAAGAAGTTTCACTGACCACCATTGTTTGTCTTCCCTTGTTACCTATTATTGTCAAGTTGCAATTAGCAAATTGAATAGTCTTTGGTGATCCTCATTTATGATCCTCATTTATGAGTATTTGGAGACAACCTCTTGTCTGGTGGTTTTCAGTCTTTCTTTAAGAAGCTAGAAAAGAAAACTGACTATAAGAGTTGGCAAGGATGATAATATACGTGAAAAAACTGCATAAAAGCTAAAAAAAGGGCCATTAATGGAAGGGGAGGAACTGTTGGAAGTTATAACTGTTTTTCAAGAAAAAAGATGACGTTTGCAAAATTAACAAACTAGCTAGCAGATTGCACAATTCAGCATATTTATATTTGAATGAAACGAAGTATCTACTGGGCTATCAAATACGGTTGGGCGTAGCAGAAAAATGTGTAATTTTCCACGATTTCAGTTCTCCCCTTTTAGTTTGTAAGCCGGCCACAACCAACATTATTGGCGTTAAATTTTCCGCGTCCAAATGGTATGTGACAGGCGTGACCCATCGACGGGCCAAAATTGCATCGGGAGTAAATGTGTGTTTTCACGGTTGAATTGACGTTTTTAATTGGTTGATTCTTTCCCAACCAATAACATCCCGGATTTCTCGATTCAATTTAAATACGCGGTGCAGTTCATTTGCTAATTTAATTATCGAAATTGAGTTATGTCCCTGATAGAAATACGGGAAAAAATTGTTGTCGGCACAGAGGGTAAAGAGAATCGCGGCGGCAAGCTGAACGGTTCTCTTCCGACCGACTGAGATTTTAATTTCATTTTACTGTTTAACCACAACCCGTTCCGTGATTGCGGAAAGTTGAAAGTTTTCAGTCGATTTCTCCGTTCGCAAAGACCGCGTTTAGGTAGAACATCCATTAGCGAAAAGAGTTCGCGGCTGCTCAATAAGGAAATTTGCAACATTCACTAGTTTAATAAAAAACTAAAATAAATTTAGTTTGCCAACAACTTGATCAAACCATTTTTAATAAATAAGCTAAAATGAATGTAGTTTGCCAACTTGATCAAATCATTCTGAACAAATCCCCATGTGAAACTTTTGTAAGTTAGCCCTTTTGGAAATTTCAGGTCCTGCCTTTTAGTTGGGCACGCGATTTATTCAGTTAACACCACAGTACACTGCAGTGATATTGGAATTAGGCGTCATCAACCTAATCTGATAAATACTTATTATATACGCAACGCCCCTTTGAATATTTATGACGAAATTTGTGTGGGAATTGGGGCACGTCGCCAAATTTCGTTATGAGCTGTTCGTCACTATTTCGAAGGACCAATTTGCGACATAAATTATGATAATGCCCGGCAGCTTTGGTCCCTGAAATATTAATGTCGATTTAACCGATAATCTCAGATAATGAACTCGGTTTAAACTGGAAGCCCGATAAGCACAGCGATTTGATAGCAGGCGCTGGTGAAAACTAGCGCCGTTAAATTTATTGAAAGTTGAAAACGACTTTTAAAAAATTCGAAAAGCACTTTGAGCAGCAATTTTCAACCAGATACCATTTTTGAATACATATCCATTTTTATTGTCCTGAAGACTAGCAATTAACTTAGAGCTTGACAATTAATAATAGACTCATTACTGCGTTAAATCTCGTCCTTCTTGAAAAATGGGTATGGAAGAAATTGTGGAAACTGCTTCTGAATGTATGCCTCCTTATTTCAGGGTCTTAAAAGCTACTTGGATGTTAGTGGTAATATTGTATATCTTAATAGGCCATCACCTTCATTTATGTACAAAAACTTCTAAAAGTGGTACGTCAATTCAGTTCAGTACAGAAATGGATCTGGTTGGGCTTCCGTAAGGTCTGATCTGCTGCTAGTTAATCCTTTTGATCCAAAATATACTATTATATAGTATTCTGTGCTTGTTTTCTTATTCCTAATTCCGGTTGTTTTTTGCCATATTCGATTTTGTCTGACTACCTATCTATAGTTATCTGTTCTCCGCTATTAACCTGAAAGTATGTACCTTACGGTGTCGCAATTTCTCTGTCTTTTCAGTGATATTTGAGGTAATTTCCTATCTTTTCCGCTTGCCTTTTCCTTTGATGGATAAGAAATAAGTTTTCACGAGCGAGTTTATATTTGTACCACATGACAGTTTTTTTTTCAGGTTAAGTAATTATCAAATATTTAATCCTTGTTAGGAGTGAATTCAATAAGTGGTTTTACGTTTTACCCTTTTTCCTCTAAATTTGCTCAAAGAGCCGAAGGGTACTTTCAAAGTTCTGAGGTCATTCAGTCATTCCACATCTAGTAGTGATAAAAAACTCACAGGCCTATGACACTTTCAAAGAAAGTATTAGAGTATTAGAGAGAGAAATTTAAAAACGTAAATGTATAAATTTATCTATTGTCATTGATATAAATTATTTCAAGCTGTTCTAGCAAGATCTGTTATGACGTCTTTATTTCCAAGAAATAAAGCAACTGGAAGTGGGCAAATTTAAGCGCTGTACGAATTAAACACGCAAATTGAGATAACGTTGTTTAAGAATTGGGTTAACAACGACGCTAAATGTTACTGCGTCTAAGACGTCAGCGTCCTGATGCGGCGTCGTAAAACTCCGTTTCTTAACGCAATTGCGTCGAAAAGTTCACAAGTTGGACGACGGAAAAAATAAATGCGGAACTTAGCCCTTAAAGTACGGAAAATATTGTCCCTTGTATGTAGCCCGATCCAACATAACTTTGATAAGAAAGCAATAACAATATTCGGAAACTTTGGAGAGTACACACGATTCTTTCCAGCAAAACTCCAGTCGAGGTCCGGACGTTTCTGTTATCAAATAAAATATGTGGCAACGTTATGTTACCGAAAGGAAAATTTGCGACTCGCAAGGCTAATGCAAATGTTTATCTACGATGGAGCGCTATTCGGATCCACAAAAATGTCCTTCTGTAGATGAAATTTTAGTTTCAGGAATGGCAAATACATAATAGCAATTTTGATAGGCAGCAATTGTGTTGTAAATAAGTGAAAGTTTTCATAATTTCTAAACGACAGCAAAAACGTAAAAAAATATCTAAATTTTAGTTCATTATTATATTTATACTAAAACTTTTCTAAATTTTTATTAATTAGCGTTAAAAGGCTTAAGCACTACGCCGTGATGGATAAATTAAAAAAAATGTGGAACTTTACTCTACGCAACCACTAGACTTTACAATGGAATAACGAGGATATTGACAAAGTGATGGAACTATCCAACTCACAGATTGCTCATTAATTCACAAAGCTCCTGCCTCTGCGGCCATTACAATAATTTTTTAATTCAACGCCAAAAAGTGTAATCGTGCAAACGAATTCCTCGCTGTGAAATTTTAACGTAATTCCGCCCCGAGGATTTTTAACTTCTTCAACAATTTAATTTGATGAGTCCAATTCTCGTCCGTTTCTTTAATTACGCGTTTAAAAGTTACAAAACACACACTCGACGATTTCATTGATCATCCGAGAATTCATTGCGGAAGTTTCTTAATCCTTCCGTCAGTGGCTGATCGTTGGCTCGGCAACAAAGGCAAACAACCAAATTGATTTCGAACAGAAAGGGTTTTCAGTTGGAATTGCGCTTTTGGGAAAGTGCAGCTAATTAATTCGAACCAGCTGCGATCCGGTCGTTTGTTAAATATTAACAATAGCGCTAATTCAATTAGACACCCTGACAAATAGAGAAGAGTGCAAACAGCAAGGAGTTCGAACAAGCAGAACTGGATATCAACGCGTCTGTAGCTTCATTCTCTTCCGGATTGACGCACTGTAGCCAAAATAAAAACTTGTAGATACATCGTTTCAATTACACAGTAACGTTAAACATTGGTTATCGTGACATTAAAAATGAATAAAGAGAAACTTTAGTCTAATACCGCAAGTGAAGCTATTCAATTAGTGATAAGCACTAATTTATTAATATTAAGTTAACTTGTATAGTTGCTTTTAACAATTTATACCGAAACCAGAAGCAGCAAGAGAAGCAGCTTCTCGGCCTGCTTAGCAGTAAAGTACTTGAGTTACAGAATTCTTTAAAAACGGTTGCATTATAAAAAGTAATTGTTTCTTTGCACAATGATCAAGTTAAGATTTTACAGATGTATTGTTGAGGGATTACTAACGAGTTCATTGTTAGCTGAATGCAGCACTGGCCCTCTCCTCAATTTCATTATTATTCGAGACGATTATTTCAATGAATTCGTGGATATGAAATGATGCAGGATGAAACAAAATTCTAACGACTGTGGATTTGATTTACCATAATAGACGAGTTTTATTCTGAGTGAAAGTGTTGCTAGAAACCAAGAAACTTCTTTATCATTGTTTGAAATGGTTTCTATGCAAACGTTTTTTAATGCAATCTGGGACGTTATATTATTCTTTAAGATAGTATTGTCAAAGATTTTAACATTATTTCAGTTTCAGATTCCTTGAAAAAATTAGTGTATAGTGTATTAACTTTGAATACCTACAAGTACAAGTAAGAAGCTCTTAATTTTATTATTTTATATTTTACTAAATATACGGAGCCATTGTAGTGAAAAGACTGTTTCTAATAAGATAAAAATTAATTAATGACAATGTAAATTTTAGCTATTGCCTTTATCAATTAACCTGTTTCCTAAAGACTCATCTAACACACAATTATTATCTTTCAACGCTGCTAAAGAAGTTCCAAGGCTTTAATTGCATTGAAATGTAGCAATAAACTCCGCGTTATTCACAGTGACAGGACGGAATTTTAATTTTAAGACAATTTCGTTACCGTCCCCTTCCACTTTCTTTGCCGTTTATGGTAAACAGGTGTCGGAGATGAAAGAAAAACCTTGTTCTGTATGTTATTACGCCCACACCAGCAGCCTTATCCTGGCTTAAGTTCAAAAGAAGCCGTATCTGACTTCATTACTCTTGAACATCACCTTGTCGGCTTCACAAACCGCCCCCGCCGCCACCCCCTGAACAAACATTTTTATGGCGAGATGGCCGATAATTAAAGTTTTTCTCATCAGATTTGCGACAAAATTGACACCACAGAAAGATTTCCGGCAACGATACGTCTATTCATCAAACGCAACACGCCAGTTTCCGACTTTTTATTTTTCGTTGTGTTATTTTTTTGTTGCTGTCTCTGTGAAATATCTCAGGAGCATTTTGAATGTTAATTCGCCGGAACTGGAACATTGCAGCAATTATAAGAGGTTTAATTTAAAATGTGGGACGCTTGATGAATTTTTAATGTTGCTTTCTTGTTTGTAGTTTACATGTGTTGGTTGTTGCAATTTTTTTTTTGTAGCTCTTTTCCGATAAAACGAGTATTTTGGTGTAACGTGAGATGGAAGCTTGGGGCTGTAATTAGAGGTGAATTTGAAAAAGGACGGCGATTCTCACGTTTGCACATTAACCTGATGTTCGAATTAATGGAAACGCAAATATCAGCAAATGCGGGGATGATGTAGGATGAAATGGTAAATTCCAAAAGCAAATATTTTCTTACATTTATCGATTTATGCTAATTAATAGAAGCTCGCTTACGGCGCATTTTGAGTTTCAACTCGCAAGCGAATAGACGCAGTTGCAAGTTGCAACGCCATTCAAAGAATTGAAAGAAATGTCTCATTCAATTCTAGAAGATCTATGGCGAAGAGTCCAAGAACAGATCAGGCATGGGGTCGCGATCTTACTATCAAACAGATTGAATACTATAGGCAGCTAAGTTATATAGAAAAGTTAGTAACGGTGCGGTCAAATTAGGTATTAGGTATGTGGGTGGTCTCCTCCAAACTAAAGTTGAGTCAAAGTTGCAACATACTATTGCAAACTATCTAACAGAAGTTTTAAAAAAATTATTGAAAGCGTAAATTGTTAAATTTTAAATCTTCTAGAAAATGTGTTGTAAATTGTAGCTTCCCCTATCATTTCAAATTATGAGGAAAATTGCGATTCCGATTCCAGCCTCGAACTGTTCGTGCGACTCATAAAACTAAGTTGCTAGTAATAAAACAAAGGTTGCCTTGTACTACATTTGTCTTCTTCAGCTGCATAAAACATTCATGACTTGCAGTTGCAATAATCTCTCGGACAAAGCGTCAATTCCAACAAAAAAATTATTGGCTTTGATTCTTGTTACCTCGCTAAGTACTAAGTTGCAACTTTTACTTGCAACTTGATAAAAAATGACGAACCGAGGAAGCCTCTCAATTACTAGTAAGTAGTCTTTAGACACCTTAATAAATTTTGCTTCTCACAAACGTAAGAGGATATACCCACAAAGTTGATAACAATGTACGGTGTATAAGTGTAACAAAGTGGATACGTTCTCCTAAAATGTTACATTCTCTAATGGAAACATACGCTAGAAATAGCGGTGGTTCTCAACAATTTCCAACAGAGCAATTATTATTTCATGGTTACCCTTTGCGACCGCTGTGCAAGCTCCTCCGCAGGTAATTGTCATAATTTCAATGGCAAAATTGTTCCACTAGACTTATTTACGGTTCGATCGCGCTAATCCAGCTTGAGCACCTAATTATCACCGTCGAGATTAATTCTCGGTTAGGCGTTATTGTCGCGTCGGCTTCTGAGGTGTCTTATTCCGACAGTTCCTGTGGGAAATTCCCGTCGACTTTTCCGACCTAATGCACGGCCAAAATGCATGGAGCAATGATAAATCCTCGTGTTTCGACGCGTAATTTTTCTCGGCGCGACTTTGCTACTTCCACGTTCAATAAACGTTGGGAATTTCAATGAAAACATTTGTCTAACCGAATTGTTCTTCGATTTTCGGAAATGAACGTCGTTAGGAGGATATTCGGGACGGACGACCTGCCAGAAAGCAGAATAAAAGGGCTCAAATAAGTAAGCAACCGGTGAGGTAATTTAAGCCACTCTTCATGTGGTGCAATTTCAATGGGTTTTACAGAAACGTTACAGTTTACAAGCGATCACTACACGTGTACGAGAGGAGAGATAGAGTAGAGAAGTCAGAAGAGGAAAGTCAGACTTGATTGATATTGGTTGTCATCAGTCTACCGAACTTAAGCAGGTGCAGTAGCTACGAGACAGGCGATTTAGCTGAATCTGGAGATCAAAGTCCTGTAGGAAAGGCAGCATACAGTGCTGAAGCGATTGACTCCAGAAAAGCTGAAGGAAGAACAAGATGTTAAAAACCATTAATACTTTGCATCAAGCTGGAAGACATGAGCTAGGCATAGGTGTTGATGACAGTTGATCATAATATTAGTGTTAGTAATTAAGGAAGTTTTAAACTCTTTAGAGGTGACATAGAATGAAAAGACCCAGAAGATTAAAATAACTAAAGAGATGAAAGCTTGATAATCAAAGTTAGTGACTATGAACTAAGAAGAAGACACTTTGCCGTTTTTGTGTGGACTAATTTTCCATTCGGTGTACACTTTGATATTCCTCGGCACTTGGTCTTTGGTATAGGTTTTAAGTCATCAGGACTAAAATGTGTATTACTTTTAAAAATTTTATAGAAAATATGTTACTGGTTGTTGATCTCTGGTTAAATTCTTCCGACACGAGAAATGAGAATTGTTGGCGAATGCAAAGATGCTGGCAAACGTCGGTGTTAAGGCTCTTGTAATCCAATAAGCTCTGATAGGCAAAGCGAAAGGTAGCGAAATGGCGTATAATTCCGGAACCCGTAATTAATGTCCTAAATAAATTCGCAGCACACAACAATTTGGTAGTTTGCAACTAATTATTTTTAACAAGCCAGTCGGGCGTAACTTGTCGTTTTAGGTGTTTAAGCTTTAATAAATACACTTAATCCACACCGCCTAGTTCCAAAGTAACTTTAGTCCCGCAACCGTCGCCGTTCCAACGGAAAATCCTGGCAACTTGCAGGAAGTACGCAGGAAATTATAAGCGTATGAGCAATAGCTTCGGGTGAAACTTTCCCATTCGAAAACCTGCACACAATTCAACTTTTCCTTAAAAATAGACGGCAATCACGGCAATTCGAAAAACTTTCGTACTTTGACCCAAATACGTTTCACTTCTTTCTGTGTATTATTCTTTATTCCCGATGCTGTTTCGAGGGGGCATAAATAACCATACTTATGACTTATACGACTTCTAAAGACGCTGCCGCGGATAAAAAATACTACATATTGATGAGAATGATGTGTTGTGGAAATATGGCAAAGTGATTTGTGGAGCAGAGGCGGCGACAAGTTTAAGGAAGATTAGTATCCGGGGGTGAGTAACGATGTGGGATAACGACGATTCGATTTAGTGCCCAATTGCGGACGTCATTGTTTTATGGTGATATTATGTTATCATTACCGGTTTAGTGCAACAGTTATCGAACAGTTTCTGCCGGCATTAAATTATATAAACGACGGCATTTATACGCAGGCATAAGCCGATTTCATATCAGCACGGGATTTAAATGAAATAGATGTCGTGCGGTTAAATGCTAATTTAACATTACCAATCTAATGCTGAAGTTTGGCAGAGTTATAGCAAAATATAATCGCTTTGTTTTAAAGGTCGCATGGTAACAACTCCACAGTCAACCAAAACTTATGTCAATGAAGAACCAACAAAATAACGCAGAAATAACAACCAGAGCAAGTGGTTATACACAATTAAAAAAAATATCCAAATTTTACCAGAGGTCCTAAAGTAAAAAACGAAAAATACTCAGTTTAGAAGAGAAAAACTTGAAGGCAATTACCAAATAGCAAATAATTACACATAACGGAGTTGAACCCTTGAGGAGATCTTAAATGCCAAATCTGAGTCTGTTGAACGTTACGGGAGAAGATCCTGTAGTGGGATCCTGGAAAAAGCGATTGCGACCGAGTCGCTTCTAAGCAACCGAAAACGGTTGCTTTGGATAGATATCAGCCGAGTCGCAATGGATTTTCATTGGTTAAACAGAGAGTTCCAAGAAGCTAACGCTTTTTTTTGTGTTCCGAAGGTGCATCCCTATGAATGGCATTGGTAGATGACGGCTTAGAGGCTGGATTTTCAGATATTTTCAGGTACAAGTGAAAGGGTTATAACCTCCGGCACCCAAGTTTACCTGTTTTTAGTAGAAACCGTTTCTACAACTCCAAAGGTGCTGCTTTAAAAGCAATTCTTCGGATATTGCATATTTATCGTTATTTGGAGATTAACAAGGGGTTTTTAAATAATCTTTATCTTGTTGTTCATAATATGTACCAATATTATTACTTTTGTAGGTAAAAAATAACAATTTTCATTTCCGAAACCACTTTTAAATGATCTCTAGATTATTTGAATTTCTTCTTCAAAACGTGCTTCCAAATTTTACAAAATCTTAATCTTGACAAACATTTTAATTATTTCCTTAAATAAACGTTATATTCCAGTTAACTTGGACATTTGTAATTACATTCAGAAAAAATATCTGTAAACAAAAGTCTTAGGTACAATCGTACCATAAAGTATTTTTCTATACAAAATAATATCCTCCACAAATTTTGTTACATTTATAATAATTTGTTGGATTCATAATATACAGTAGCTTATATTCTAACTCTGTCAGATTGAAACGCATCAAGTTTGAATCCATACGCATATCTCAATTTTTGTATACAGTGTGTCCCGGAATAACTGTTACAAACTTGAGAGGCGGATATAAAATCAAAAAATTAAATGGCTTTTCTTAATAAACATGTTCTCGAAAACGGTTGATAACGGAGAAAGAGTTCTTGAATATTGTCGTAACTCTTGACTCTTATGATCAATTTTTCCGAATGTTTGCACACGTACTACTGAATTAAGTTATCATGTATCGTTGGTATCCATTTTGATGAACATCGCACGACACCGAAAAGTAGCCAATAGAAAAATAGAATTTGATGTCGTTTCTATGACTCGGGCTAATTAATACGTTTTAGAAATGCATTCGAAAAAATTTCCGGAAATAATCAATGCACTAGGAATATTATAAGTGACAATTGTTTAGTGTATTAAAGTCCACGAGGTTTACGTTCACGATACTTAGGTTAGGTAGTTTGAAAACTTTTCACCTTAACAAATTGCTAAAAAATGATTGGTTTCGCATTTTTGAAAAGATCCTCCCCTAAACCCCTTCCCTCCAAAGCGACCGAAATCGTAAAGATAGCGACTCGGTCGCAATCGCTTTTTGTAGGATCCCACTACTGGGCTGGAAATAGAGGCTGCGACTTGCTTCAGACGATCTTGGCTGTAAGAATGGTGGCATAAATTTATGCTAAAAGTGCGTCGGTGGGGCTGTTCCGGCTCTGCGAGTTGTGTAAGAGGCGTAAGGTTTTTACCGGCGAGCGCAATTGCCCTTGTTCGATTCAATTCTCTGCCTACATTTTTATGTAAATGGACCATCGATCATTTCGTTGAAGCCGCTTCACTGAGCAGCTTTAAGCACCGAAATTTACAATACATCGATTCTCATATCGCTGCCATTTAAACTTTCAGTCAGTGGCTGAATGCAAAGTAGATAGTCAAATGCCGTGAATTATTTCCGTCGTTTTTCAACTATTGGTTCGTGTCGTAATTAAACCGCTGCCGTTAGGTGCGCAGCATCCAATCTTCATGAGGATGCTCTATTGCCGCGGACAGACGAAAAAAAATTATCCGCCGAGTTTTAAATTTCGACGCCGGTAAATTGGCTGGGAAAGTGCATTTGGCATCGGTTCAATTGCACACAAGATTGTTTAGCATTTGGATGGTACATTATAAAAGATATTTTCTCGCAGTTTGGCTAATATAACCGGGACACGTTTTCTTTTGTTTGCGGAGATAAATCGTCGTTGGGCATGATGCGCAACGTTAAATTGAAAACTTTTCAGATAAATTTTAAGGGATTGCTGCAATGCTGTGCGGCGGGCAGCTAGCTGCACTTCGTGCCAGGTGAGGAAATTCCCTTATCATGTTTCTCACCTAAATCTTCATTCAAAGCCCGGAAGCATTGCCGGATTTTTCTTATCCATTTGACATAAGTCCGCGGTATGCGGAAAACCGGGTTTCTATGCTAAGAGGATCTTAAGATGCCACTTATGATCATCTGCTTAGATATTTTAGCCAAATATCGGTAAAAGTTGATCTAACGATCAATCTTAAAATTAGGTCAGAAGAAACCTGCATATTGGGGCATTTCCTACCTTCAAATAATGCTGAACTTTGTTAAGCCTCATTTATCTTTAAACTGTCATATAAGTAACATAAATTTAATTTTCTAATCAGCTATGATAAATAATCATTAAGTGACAACCCCGTCGACATAATTTTGTAATTTGAAAAAGCATTATAATAAAGCATTTATATACAATAAAATAGAGCATTTTATTATTATTTCTTTAAAAACAACATTTAGAGTGTATTGTTTAATTTGGTAATAATCATTTGATTTCTTTGATATTTTTGCTCAATTAAATACAACTACCATCCGTGTTAAACAGAAAATTCCGCTTAAAAAACCAAAGACGATGAAGCATGTCAAACGACGAGTCGGAAAATCAAGTAGATAAAAAATCTTAACCCATATTCCAGAAATATGAGAAGTAGAATTGCAACCAAACCCAAAAAGGCGAAAATAGTATCCACAAAATTAAAAAAATCCAAAAAACCAAATAAAGCGATATCAAATTTCAGAATAGTTTTTGTAAGATGGAGCACTTAGTATTGAAGAAGACTTTAAAAATGAGGACAGTTGATAACTTTGTATTAGTAAAATGAGCAAGTAAAAAAAAAATGTTTTATAACTTAAAACCTCGGAAAAGCATACTAATTTAGAAATAAAAACTATCCATGAAAAAAATAATAAATATATTCAAATGCAGAACACCAAAATGATAATAAAGTTAGTCTATTCTAAAATTGGTGTCAAGCCATTTCTAACCTTTTACGTTCATTTACTGGTCATAAAAAATTAGTAGCATTTCTAAATTGCTGGGTCTGATGCAATAAAAAAACAAGCCTATTTTTGAATAAAATTTTTTATGTAAGAATATATCTATAAGTAGGTATACAGTTAGAGTAAAAACCTTAACTGACAAACAAAAATATTTCTAAAAAATTAGTCAATGTAATACAAACAAATAGAGCAATTTATGGAAAATGATTTTTTACATGACCAGTATCACTCATATAGTTTTCTTGGAAACCTGCAGATTGTTATCGCAATATTCGATTTTGAGATTAGAATAGCGGTCTTTTTATTTGGCTTTTATCCTCAAAAAGTGTTGAGTCAGGCCAGGTGTCTAATAAACCACTTGAATGTAGAAATGTGACAACCTATCGAATCGAGAAAGCAAAAAAATTTATTTAAATATTTGATCTACCGGAAAGGGGCTTTGATACCTCGCCTTGAGCCTTGCAAATATAAATAGTCCTTTCCAAGATCTTTCGCCACTTAAAGACGTCGGGTTGCCCAAACCTCCGTTGTTTATTTTCTGGATGTCCCCTAAGGACGTCAAACAAGCCGGCAAGGGTCATGCTTTGTTTAAGCAAATCATTTGAACTCTGCTCCAAGTAACAGTGAACTGTGTGTGAGATGGATCGTCAGAAATGCAACCGCCTTCAACAAATTGGTGTAGGTACACGAATTGTTGATTTTACCGCTATTTATGTACCTACACAATGAATTGTCGATTCTTTGGTCATTACACCGATTAATAAAGACATCTGTCGGTTGTCTAATTCAACGTCATTGAAATGCTGAAAGCAAAGTGTCTAATTCTACTCGCTGAAAGGAAAGAAAAAGAGAGAAGTTTGCTACCTACTCCGATAGCGTTCGTGACGTTGGTGATTTCAGGTTAAGCGCGTCTTTGTTTCTTAATGTTGTTTAGGTGAGAACATCCCCCGTTGCTGGAGCGTCTACGTGGTTGAGCTCGTAATTTTGGTAAAGTGCAAGAGGAGCTGTAAAACGGGAGAGAGACGATGAGTTTCAGCAGCCACTTCGCTATGTTGCGCTCGACATAACTCTGAAACGTTGCATTTTGTGATTTGTTCGAAATTTGAGTAACTTATGGCAAATATGGCTCACAGATATTTACTTCAGATTTAATGATGGCCTGCGACCTCTCTGACTAAAAAATTGTCACTCGGTTGCTGTCGAAGCAGAAAATATTGGCTGCTACCCCAATTTTTACACTCAATATAATATAATTCATCAAAGATGACTTGATTGAATGTGAGAAAGCTTGAAGGTAGATCTGTTTCGATAGGAAACTGATGACAGGTTCTTGTATAAGTCATGGGTAGTATGTTGTGTGACATATTTCCAAATTGTGCAAGAGACGGAGGAGGAGCGCGTAAAAGAGGTGATAAAATTTGGAAATAATGTAAAAAGCGGTCGTATTTTTGCCGTTTCGGTGATAAGATGGTTCCATGACAAATTTCCACTTTCGTGTCGGAGTCGGCAATAGCCTGTTCCCGCTTCTCAACTTGTTGTCCCCGGCTAAAAATACCAGTTAGATTAAACAATTAAGATAAAACACCGTAAATTTTAAGTCGAAAGACGTCAGGAATTGAGACAATAAGCTCGGGAGCGAAACAACGGACGAAATAACCCCTGCATTAGGGTTCTGAACGTGCCTCGGCCTCGCCCCGGCTCTCTCCCCAACTTTCACTTAACTCGTTTTATTGTGTTTTGGAGTACTAAACAAATATATAATTCCGTAAAAATTGTGACACGTAGTAGCGAAATGGGCCGGGCGTAATTTCGTTATCGTGTCGGGCGAATAACTGAATGTAAAGCGTTGTGACGCCACTTCGTCTTCGGGTCTTGATCAAGTTAACCGCCACTTTTCTAATCATCCGCCCAATTTTCGGGTAAAATCGAATTGGGCGGTCGTAACATATAGTAATAAAAATCAACGACGCAAAATTAACAATTTTGACGTTTTGTAGGTGGATGCCGGCACGAAAACAATATAAACAGTTTGTCTGCAAAATTGAATTCTTTTCCGGTATGATATTTGAAACACGAAGTTATTCGGTAGCTAGTAGATGATCGTACATTTTCCGATCGTAAAATCCTACAAGGAACGAATCCTGGACGGCGCAATTTCTGCTCTACTGGGATTCTCTCGATTGCTTCTTCGGAGTTCTGTTTAGCCTTTGTAGCATATTACTCAACGTTGCCGCCATTAAATTATCTTTCACGTGAATACCCATTTAATCATATTTTGGCTGATTTTTCGCTCCAAATGTTTGTCAATCGCACAATTTTTATTCACCCACATTCGATGCTTTTGAACACGAATACACTTTGGTGATAAACTTACCACACACTAGGCCGCTTACATTTACTACTGTCAATAATTGCTATAGGTGCATTTAATTTTCATGCATGCGTATGTGAAAATTTTACCCTTAAAGCTTGCTTTTAACAGGATTGTTTTTCATTTCCAGAAAAGTTGCAGTAGGGGATAGAACTTGGACATTTACTACTAAAAATAATCAATAATTGCTATAGACGCATTTAACTTTAATGTATGTGCATGTGGGCAATTTTACACTTAAAGCTTGCTCTTAACAAGAGGGTTTTTATTTCCAAAAAAGGTGCAGTAGGGGATGGATATACATTCGCGGAACTTTGAGAATGTAAAGTCGTATTTTTTTTAGTTTTTTTACCTCAATTGAGAAGTTCAATAATAAGTGGACAAGTGCATACACACAATTATTTTAAAAGAGGCAAAACATTTTTTCCACAACGAAATCTATTAATATACAAATAGCTTTTATAAATGTACCTACAACAGATAACATAGAAACCTTATTTTGAAGTGCACGTTAGCAATTAACTTGTAGACCTTGCAAAGTAGACGGATAGGTTTAAGTAATTATCTTAAGTTATGCAAAAAAAAGTTAATCAAAAATGAAAATAATAATTTGGTATTAAATAACAAAAAAACCGAAGGAATAAAGTTTAAGTGAATATGATGTCAACGGATTTGTGGATTCGTCCCGTTGATAATTTTTTCTCAAAATGACTTGTTAAAACTTTCAGATTGAAAGAAACTCGATTGCCTACCAAGACCTCTTTTTCACTTTTATTGATTCAGTAGTATTAATTACGGCCCAAAGCCGGGCGATAACGCGAAAATCTCGGCGAATGCTTCATCTATAGAACCGGCAAGGTGGCGTCGTTTTCATTACGCGCCTAATTGAAACGTCTGTCTTAGGGGCGCGTCGCATCCGGTCCCGGTTCCGATCTAATGGAAAAATTAGATAAAATATGTTCAACTCGATAATATCGTTTTAATAACCGGTGATTTATTCCCTTAATCTGAGCAGGTGTCGCTGGCAGTTCTGGTTAGGAAGTCAAGTTGGCCGGGCTGCGGTAGCGTCTTCTACCTGCTACCGTTCACATGCAACGGGGATGTTTCTGTTTCCAGAACCAGAATGAGAAATTGCATTGTTTTAACGGGATTTGAATAATAAATTGGCACGTCAATATCTCGGCTCGAGAGAAAATTATCGTTTTAAAATGGGTCGCTATGCGTTTGGAAGACCCATTATCTCCGACGTTGGGAAAATTGTCCTATTTAGTGGCGAACTGTGCTTTTAGATAAATTTACATTTTAATTCACTGAAGGGTTATTCCTACGTCTAATTCAAGAATGCCTTGCAGTTGCTTATTAATGGTTGTCGTTCGTCTTGTTTATTGTTTAATGGGACTTCATAATAATAGTACTGCGGAAATATATTCAGAGAGCACTAAGTTAAAAATATAAAAACGGATAATAATAAAAATATAAGTTTAAATTCTACAAAAAAAATAAACAATTTTTTTTTGTATTATAACCAAATCAAAATTAGGAGACCTATGGTATACCCGTTGTGTCCCAAAGAATTCCACCAGAACCCATAGGACTGTAAGAAGCGTATCGTCCAAAAATACCTTTAATGTATTTTAGAACACTTTCACAATTGCCAAGGTTTTTCTATACAGTATTTAATTTAGGATAATCTTTTAATGAGGTTTTCTTATTTGGAAAAATGATAATGTTTTTGATACATTGCAATGACGGGTAACTGGAACTTGCTTGCATACAATTAATTTTGGGAACAAACATAATATACACCAAATTAAACCATACATCCCTTGCACTGTCCATCAGAAAATTTAATAAGCATCAAAAAATCTAAATGAAACCTAAATTATTATACATCAAAAAATGAGAACATCACCACTAAAATAACTATGCTGCGTATTGTTTTATCATTGCCTACATTTTAAATTTTATATGTCTATCAATTTTACTAAATGTTCACCAAATTTAGAACGGTCAAGTTACGCGTCCGTGCTATACATAATAAATATTTGCGCTATCCATTTATATTTAGTGTTTCTCAAAAAAACTACTTGTGCGTCAAATAATTATTCTATTACTCCAAAAATAAAATATGCACGCGCATCTCTCCTTGCCGCTTGCGCTTTCAGACAAGAGGCACGCAAAAAAGGTTTTGTACAAGGTCAGTTCAGGACCCTGTATTTTTTTTAAAGCACAATTAGAAATTACCACCACAAGAAGTTTTACGTTTTACATAATGCAAGCCAATTACAGCAAAGCATTTATTTATTACGGAAATCAATATCTTTTTTTGTGCAAACCACTTCAATTTTTACTCTTATTTTCCTTGCCTTAGCACATCTAAATCTATAATTTTTCATAAAATTATTTACCATTTGCACAACATTTTATTGCTTGTGTATTTTTGATCAACAAATAGTGTTTTTAACTGTTAAATAGTGTAAGACACTGTCGAAAATTAAATATCTAGGTATTATGTTAGAATTAAATGCGGAATGAAATTTGGTGAACATTTAGTATTTATGGTCAACAAAAGTTATTTTGGCGAAAAAATATATAAAAGGCCAGCATTATGTCAATATTTGGTTGTCGCTTTAAGATTATGTATTTTCTTAATTTTGGTGAGCATTTAGTATTTTTTGGAAAAAAAAGTATTTTTTTGTATAAAAATATTGGGTAAATTTGGTAGACTGTTAAATACGACCCATTAATTTCTATATTTATTTACAAGTAAGATAATCATACTTAATGACTTAATTATTCAATCTTGCTGGCTATGCTAAAAATTTTAAAACTATTAGTAATACGAGTGACTTTGGAATTTGTTAAAGTAATTTTTAGATTTCCTAGAATTTAGCGCTGATAATGTTTTTTAAAAGTCCTTCGGCGGCTGCAAATCTTGCAGACTAATTAGCATGTTAAATCTCCGATAAAAAATTGTTTTATTTTGCGAAATCCATCGTTGTTGCTTAATTGAACGTAATTTCGCCTGCTTTAATTAGAATAAATTATCGGCCGCGGCGGCGATGGGGCGGTTAGAGAAAATAGAAATTTCATCTTCGGAATTTATTTGCGTATAGATGATATTTTCGAGATATTCTCGAACTGACAAGACCTCTGGTACGAGTATATTTTATTAGATTTGGGTCGTTTAATTCGAATCACGTTTCTTGTAGATATCCGCCTTCTCCATTTAGAACCCGAGGATGTGCCGAATGAGGTATCAACGTAAAAGCCTAAGACAACACATAAACCCGTAAGTCGCGAATAGAGGGCATTACGCCTTAGGCATGGAAATTTGTTTACGAATGCAGGGCACAATATATATCATCCCATGTAAAACGCATCGCACATTTTTATTATGTCGTTACTTTCAAGACACTTTTACTAGCTGCAACATATTCGCTGTTTTCCATCGACCTAGCCGGGAATTCCCACGTTTTACAACGACGATAAAAAATCCTGCCGGCTCAGGAGCAAATTGACCACAACCGCACCTTCACCCATTTAGTTGCAGGACCAAAACGACAGCAATTAGGATTGCCCTATCAAGCACGTATGCAAAACTCAGCCACTAAAACAGAACGCGGTTATTTAGAGGTAGGTAGTATATTTGAGCAAAAACTCAAGAAAAAAGGGAATCAACTTTCTCGATATAAAGAGAAACTACGAGTGAAGCTAGGTGAGGTAGGTAGCATAGTTGGTAAACCCTTCATCGTTATTCTTGTTAGTGCTTACAAATATATTAAATCATTTGTTGCATGAATCGGACTATTTTAAGTTTCACTATACCTATTACTAATTTCTAAAATAATATTAGTTGGCATCTAAATATAAACTAATGATCTGGGCTAGTTTGTATCGGCTTTACTAGTTATTTTTCGATTCCTTGCTGAAAGAATTAATTTCAAACGCGACAAATGTTTTTTCTACTGTCGTTTAAAAATTGTGAGTATGTATATTGCTACGCTCTTTCACAACTCACGAATTTAGATGGCAAGCGCGTTACATTCAAACGTGTCCGGGGTAACGGTGCGTTTAACAACAACATTTTGTACTTACATGTTATTATATTTTCTATATATTTTCAATAGAAATGTAACCGGCCAATGATGTTAAGAGTTTCAATTCCGGAAAGGCGCCGTTAAAGTGTAGGAGTGTTTCTATTACAAAGGAGTGAATTAAAAGAGAATTTCTCTTACTTAGTCGACTGTGTGCGCTACTCAACGAAATGCCGTTATAATAGGCTCATTCAACGTTCGCACTATCAAGACGAAAAGCTTCAAATGGTTGCTCGTTTCTTGGAGAAA
The DNA here is from genome assembly GCA_951805265.1 of Schizotus pectinicornis. NCBI lineage: Eukaryota > Metazoa > Arthropoda > Insecta > Coleoptera > Pyrochroidae > Schizotus > Schizotus pectinicornis. The sequence continues at coordinate 14,262,806 of OX638202.1, read as the reverse complement.
CAATGAAAATAGCACATTAGAAAGTTTGCAACACAACATGCTTTGCACTGATTTATTTTAATTTTATTTAATAGAAACACTCAACATTTTCGAACAAAGTAGCAGTCAATCTTTGCGGTCTGCTAATTATTGGCAACTATTGGCAAGTTTTATTGACTTAGAAATTTTTATTGCCTTTTCACTCCCACGTTTCTTCAATTCGTAAGCGGCTCTACACTAAAGACACTATTTACATCACCTGCTATGTAGATTGTCAATTTTTGTTGCGCTAGAAACACAAATTATTCTTTTAAAAGCTTCTGATATAGCTTTCAGCTTAAATGATGTCGAGATGTCTATTTAGTTTATTACAATTTTCCCAATAGTTTTACGCTGTTTGGTAGATGTGCTCTGTTTGAGGTTATTGCGGGTGTTCGACAGAGATGGCGTATTTAAGAATTTACCGCGAGCAGGAGAACGTATAAAGCTTTATCGGCGCTTTGATCTATATTGGATAGCTACGAGTCATTTACATTTTTGGTTGGGGGCTACAAATTACAGCTTATAAACCTGAATTTTTAGAAGCACTTTGCTACCGCTAATATTAAGTAACTTGGTTCAAATGCCTGACGTTCTCTCATAACTTTTCGAATTCCGGGATAATATTGGAAAATGTAACGCGAAAAGTGGCTGAAATACAAAACAGACACTTGTAATCGATTTCGATGAAGGGAAAGTTTTTAACCAAACATATTCTTCAAGAAGTTTATTTTCCATGCAACTCGATCTTGGTTATCGTATCTAGAGTATCAAGTCTTGCACATTGCATTGAGATTCTCCCGGCGCCTCCGCCATTTGTGATCTCGCAAAATGAATTCGTCGACCATTTTCGGGATCAAGTTGCGTAATTCGATTTAAACGCAATAAGTAGATAACGTCACCGTTTTCCCTGGTTGCCTTAAAATTTGAGTGGATACATCTGCCACTAACAAGGGACGAAGGAAACTTCTTGGATATCTGAGCCTTGCCCTGTGTACGTTTACAGCATCTCAACTCTTCAGCCAGGGACCAATGATTAATTAACTCTCGGTCAGCGGTTGAACTGATTTCTGATTTACAATCCAATTGCGTACACCCCCCCAAATTTTCAGTTTATAGTTGTCGAGTTGGCGCCGCGATCGCGTGAGATACGAAATGATCGATGTCTCTCCATGAATCGTCCGCTTAACTAAATTGATTTTGAAAAGTTTGAGTGCCGCATGCAATGTATATACTCAGTATAAACTAAGAGTGGCGATAAATAACCGGGATCGAATCCCCGGTCCGCTATTAGTATTATTGTGGATGGCAAAGGCGCGTCCGGGAAGTGCTCCGCAATGTTTTACCACGCACAATCACCCCCGTTCAATCGAACCCTTATTTAATATTTTCATATAAATGCTCCATCCATCATTTTGTCAAAACGGTCGGCAGTAGCAGGCCGGAATTTACAACACACTTTGCTTGTATCGATACTTCACGGTCGAATCCCGTTCCACTTTATTTCTCCCTGAAGGAGATGTTTGGGCCGGCACGCCGAAATCCCGTCTGCTTTATGGACGCGATGTTCTCATAACAACCCCGGCGCACAGCGGCGGCGGTTACTCTCCAACACCCTTTCAAAATCAGACCATATAAACAATAGCGGTTAATGTGCGAGACGGCGTCAACAGCATAAATCGGCTTCTGGGATCTGACTATCCCGCATTTAAACTATTGATGGCAGTCAATGAGTGAACTTATTGAGAATGTTATCATTGATTGATGTTTTAAAAAAGTGGTTGTAAACACGATTTGTTTTTTAGTTAGCAACCTAATATCACCGTAATCACCAAGTACTTAGCATACTCCAGGTCTTCACATATTTAAGTTCACAAAGCCCAAAAAATTATATGTCTTGAAATTTATAAATTTAACATTTAAGGGTCTAAAAAACTAACCAAGAGTTTGAAAAGTTGAATCGAATCCATTCAAGAATGAGTTTACTTTTTGTTACAATATTCCTTTTTTGTAAAACGGCATTTAATATCAACATTCAATGTGCTATCAATAAATAAATAGGTACCACGACTTCTGTTTGGGTTACTGTGAAATCTACTTAGTACTATATTGGATGCATCGAAAACAGCAATTTTAGAAGAAGTGAGTGGTGTGCAAGCCGCTCCAACAAGGCTTTGTTGTTGTCTGATAACAGGAAAATATGGGGGGCAGTGGTTATGTCGATTGGTCCCACTCTCAATAAATTTGCAAAAAATCCTTCATTGTTTTAACCTTCTACAATCTGGTTCGCTGATTGTAGAGTCAAATGTTTCTTTTCTGGTATTCAGAACTTGGACAAGTGTTTCTTAATTTTTGCTCACACATTTATCGGTTTTATTTTCCTCGAAAAATATGTGATAACAAAAAAAAAATTGCAGGTAAAAATAATTGAGCATAAAATGGTTAAGTTAGGCCGTGCTCCATGCAAATAAACCTCGACTCAAATAAAGTAACAGAAAAGTTCTTCTGGCAAAATCCAATTATTGTCGCGGCCGTTCCACCGAAAGTTACCCGGGAAAACAAACCGAAAACTTTAAACAACATTTTCAATCAACAATTTACAATTGGCCGAAAGCTAGCGAGCACCGAGTAAGCGATTTATTTCCGTATTAACGTCGCTGTACGATTTACTACTAACAGTTACAGATAATATTCTAATGAAAGCTTTATTGTCCAGCAGGAATTATGGCAAGCGCATCGTTAACTTTATCGAATACAATGCGGAACACATTTATGATAAAAGTAATTGCAAAGCTAACCGGTCTATTTAGCCTTTCCCACTGGTTCTTGAATAAATTCTAAAATTTCTTTCTAAATTATGGAATTATAATCCTGAAATCCACGTCTGGCATCGAGGTTTTGAGGGCTTTGCGCATTATGTACTGGTGGCCACTAAACCTCAACGTCATTAAGGATGCATGGGATTATACCTAAACAGTTAAGTTTATGTGGAATATTCAGCAGAGGCTAGTTAGGACATGCACTGCAGTAAAAGGACGTCAACAAAAAAAATTTATTGCAGAGCATTTAACGTACAAACGTAATGAATAAATTACATAATATACCTATGGCAAGTCGGCGCGGAAACAAATCAGCCTTGCATTATGAAAAGCAACTTAATTAATATAAATTAAAAATTTGTCTATCCAGTGCTTCTACTTCTCGAAATAATCATTATTTACAAAAAGATTATTTTGGTTTTTTAACGAATTTTTACGGAAAGATTTCACTTCTTTGTATGGGTCATCAATGTCATCACGTCGTATATAGTTGGAACCATGAAGGTTGACATGTACATCACTCGTGGTTCCAACTATACTAGTATCTAAATTTTTGTTCCAAATTTGTCAAAGGCATGGTTCACACTACTGCGTCATCAGAACGCAACTAGATGGTTTCAAGGCGACTTTGATTAGCAGAAATGCTTCCAAAAATATGACATACCCGCTTTCTAATAATAAAATCATAAATCACATTACCAATACTACCAATATTAATTGTGAGTTAGAGAGTTTTTGATAGGATAGACCTAGGAACGCAGGATGCCGTTACTGTAAGATTTTGAAATTTAGTTGAAAATAATAATTAAATCGAAGGACGACCAAACTGAAGCTTTAAATTTTCTAAGCTTATTGATTTGGTTAAAGGCGTAACCGTAAAAAGCTGAATCACTGCCGCTAAAACATTTTATTCCTGCCGAAACTTTACAGTTGGTTGCCGTGTTCAGGGTTATTGCACTTCAAGGGTTCAAAAAAATGGGGAACAAAGGTCGAATCAAGGTAACGAGACTAACAGGGGTCCGGAAACTTTCTAACGTAGTTAGATTTTCTCGCTGAAACGCTTGTTTTAGAATTCTGGAATTCAAGTAACTTATAGAATTAAGTTAGCTGCAAATTATTATTACTCAAAGACGGAAAAGTTTCGAAATACTTGAAATAGAGTAATTTCAAATATCTCGCTCTTACGATGATTTCCAAAGACAAAGCTGGAAAAATATTTGCGGACTTACCGTATTGCGACCAATTTTATAGTACAAGAAATTTTTATGATTCTTGAGAACTTCGTTTCTAGCTGAGATTCTAATTTTGTTGACATACTTTTCTTCCTTTTACCCAAACGGACCGATGCCTCTTCGAGTAAAATTTTAAAAATTTCAATTTACACCGCAAATTCACCAACCGGTAGCTGTTTGCTTCAAATTTCGATTGCCAACAATACGAACAACTCCATCGTATATTCGATTCGAGGAGCTTTACCCCTCGAAATCAATCCCACTTCGGTTCATTACGCGTTTTGTTGGATCTCGCAGTAAGGCAAAATTTGAAGCTTGCGATTTTCGTTTGATCGGAATCAAAGGCTTTAATTTGCAAGTTAAAAAATTCTTCCATAATGAGAACAAAACGATTTTCGTCATAATTTTTTAACTTACGTAACATAAAAACTCTGGATAAAATCTTGTAAATTGCTATATTATTATGGAACAAAGTGAGATCCTTCGGAAAATCGGTTTCGTCTTCTTGTTAGTTTGACACACCAAGAATTAATGAGAATCTCCACCTCGAAAGTCCGGGCATGATTTTTGTTCAAAATTTCCTCCAGGTATTTACATTAAAAGCTATAAATTATTTAGTTCTGCCTTGCTATAGATTCGCCCTTCGTCTTGAGTGGAACCTGCAAGCCGACTTGCTAATAACGTGTCGGATATACGTTGGGAATTTTACGGCCGGTAAGATGAATAAAGTCATGTGACGGAAGCGACAGTCGTTTGTTGGGGGATTCCTCCTCTGTAAAAAACCGTAGGTGACAGAACCACAGCAGGAAAAACGTCACAGCCCATAATGCGGAATTTATAGCGGGACGCAGTGAGTTTTTGTCAAAAGACTAAAGTGAATTACCGGCATTAGTATACCTTCAGGAATAAATTTGCGTTCCTTGAATAGACATAAAATTGTTTTATCACCAACGTGACAAATAATTCTTAATTTTATTCGTGGCTGAATTCAGGAATAATTACCTTGTTAAAGGAAAGAATCCGTTCTTTTGTTTGAAGTTAAGGATAAAAACCTCTTCGCGTTAACAGACCGCTATCTCTAAATATCAATGATCAATATTGCTAGAAACAAATTATTGATTTTGGATAGCACCTATACAGGCTGTTCCAAAAGGTCCGCACCATCTTGAAGGTGCGTTATCTAGAATTGTAGTAAAATGTTGGAAAATGGTTTAAATTTTTTTATGTCATTTAGTTTTCAAGTTAAGGGAGGCATAATTAAAGTTTAAACTTAAGGGTACGAACAGTTATTTAAAATTATTATTTTTTGGAGTAGGTATAGTTTATTTCTTTGAAGAGTTTAAAGTTGAAGAAGTCGGAGAATTTATGCAGTCAAGGTTTAAAATCATAAAATAAGCTCTTTAATATAACAATGAAGAAAACATAGCCGCATGACTAATACACCTAATAAAGGTAACTTATAGTTTCTAGGGAAATAATATTGAGGGATTTTTCTGTGTATAAGTAAAAGTTCAATTTCAGATAACATTGTTGCCTTTATTTTTAACTTTAAATTGCTTATAGTTTCTAAATTAAAAAAGAGTTTTTTTTAGCAATTTTCCAGTACTCTACACTAATCCTAAATAACGTCGTATCTTTTAGGTGGTGCGGACTTATTGAAACATCTTCTAGAACGTCGTCATGTTTTTTAAAAATAATAATACTTGCAAGATATCCCAATTTTTCAAGATATCTTTATACAGGTAGATATTACTACTGCTGTACACAAAAAATTAGTACGGTGTGTTCATTTTAAAGCTGATCAGCCCCAATAATTATTTTTTAATATAAGTTTATTTTATTTAAAAAAGCGTATTAGGATTTAAGAAAGAAATAATACATAATTGAATTTTACGGAATATTCCTTTATCTTTGGCTCCTCTTAAAATCTTAAAATTTTGCATTTTGCGATACTTAATTTAAAAGGTAAAAATGTCTTCATTCATTTGCTTGAAAACAGTGGCTTTGGTCGACCCACTTTTGAGATGAGTTACTTTATACTGAAGTATTTTAGTACACTAGAACTTCGATTATCCGAACGGATATAGTTTTCGGCGGGTCCGGATTAGCGAAATTGTCCGGATTACTGAAATATAATTTTTCAACCCTTTAAATGCCTTTAATAACAAATTATTACACTAGCTCCTTGATTTTTTATTCATGTATTTATTATAATGTATGTAGGTATGTACTTTTGTAGTTTTAAAAAAATGTTCAATTTTCTTTTTTTGAAATATCTTAACATAACGCTCTCTACTTTTGCATTGGATTTGCTTTAGCAATAATATGTCTTGATAAGGAATACCATTTTTTTCTGCCCACTGAAGACGGGTGGAAAAACATTTTCTGAATGTCTGTTAGATTGTCAACTACAGCTTTAGAGTCATTTTCTTCTTCATTTCCCTCTTTTGTCGTAAATATGATTCGTTTATAAGTCCCAATGTCCGGATTATATAGGTAATATTTCTAAAAGTGTCTGAACTCTAGAATCCGAACTCCGAATCACTGGAGTGTTCGAACTAAAGCGTGTCCGTATTATCAAAATTGTACTGTATTTCTATTTCCATTTAGTATTTAGTATTTTTAAAGCATTTTTTGTTAAAAAAATTATTAATAGATGTCTGTACTTAGTAGAAATAAAGTTGTATGTTATCAATGGTGGTTTGGGTCACATTATGAATTATACATTGTTGTAAATAATAATAGTTTATGAAAAAAATTCTTATAAAGTGAAGAGTAATACAATTTTACGTAACAACTGTGGTTAAAGAACAAAAACCTTGAGAATTAATTAAAATTGCCAAAACAATGTTTTAGTCCTCATCTACATAAAGACAAACAAAGTCGTATAGGGTCAGCATTTGCAAACAATAGATCTGGACACATTTTTGCGTGTATTGAGTCGTGATTTCTCTTAAAACTGATCAATTTTGCTCCTGAATTATTTTGTTTTGTGGATGTTTTTTACCTTGCTTATTTAAAAAAAATGAGTTTTACGATAATTATGTAATAATAATGTAGCTAGAAAAACATTAAAAAAAAATAAAAAAAAACATTAAAAAAAAAGTTTGCATAAAGACAGATAATAATTATAATAAATGCACTGCAAAAATAGAAATGGTAAACCCAACGTATAATTTGTCAAAGTTTCCGACGAATTGTATCTTGTACCTGCACTTGTTCTTGAATAAATTAAACTCGATTATCAGAACCTAGCGTAACCAATTTGCACACAATCAATATGCTTATTTTTCAATAACGATAACAACTAAGTTATCTACGTAGGAGGAGGAGAGTGACAATATTTATAAAGAATATTCTAATTATTTTAACAATAATATCAACCTTGACACCACATTGTAACTTTTCGTACACATTTTGTTATGTTTGTGTTCTGGGCCAATTGAAACTACTAAAGTTACCAACCATAAAAAACTTGAGCATCTTGAACATATTGTCAGAAATCAAAAAATTATTTGCTTGTATCATACATAATAATAATAGTTAATAGAAGATTTAACAGGACTGCAATTCTTTAAAACCAGAAAAATCTCTTAAGGTTAATGAAGAAACTTCAAATTATTTTCCTATAGCATCAATCAAAATCCATTGGAGACCTTATTCGAGCTGGAGCAGAAAATAGAAAAAAAATTAAAATTTCTTATTATCTCAGCTACCGGAGCTAGACATTCACACAATATGTGATATACACCTTTTGTGTTTCTGATTGTTCTTTACGTTGAAATTTTTCAGGTGTTCTAGGGGGCAGTATAGGTGATGTTAGTACTGATTACTGAACTTTCCAGTTGCTTGTGCCCAGTATTCTCAAATTACCGGTTTTTATTTTGGAAGGTTATGTAATGTGCAGTAAAATATGTGTAATTGTTTCATTCTCCGTATCTTAATCAAATGTGATCGTTAATAGTTTTCTCCGATCAAATTGCTTAAGACTGGGAGCTATTTTATAGAATTTGTCTCGTAGACTCGCTGGGTTTAATATTGTTCTTAGAAACAAAAGATAATCTATAAATTACAGTGGGAAATGTGACTTGTGAGTTAAAAATACCAAATTCTTACTAAGAGAAACTTTAGTGATGGTTAAATAGCGTATGTAAGAAAATTTAAAAACGTAAGCGTACAACTTGAAAAATTGAATAAAGAGATTGCTCTCTGCAAAAATGTTGTTTGTTGCTGAAGCCTTGCAGCAGTGGATACTCAATAATGGTCTTCAGATTTACAGTAGTGCGTAAACTCTTTCAGTCAACAATTTTTTTTGAAATATTCAAGTACAATGTTTCAGAAGTTGTAGCGGACTAACTCGTTCATTTTTGTTACAAGTAACTCGGATTTGCGATCTGTCAAAACATAAAACTTCAACATTAGCCCGCACCGGTACAAAGCAAAAATTTTCGCAATATTTCTTCGACAGCATCTTAAAAGTTTGCGATCGGTAAATATTTCATCAACAATAAATTCTCGAAAGTTGGCTACATTTTCGCTTCAAAGGAATTATGAACAAATTACTTATATCAATTTGTTCCTACAAAGTTAGACTATAAAAATTCTCTTTGCCATCAAGTCAATGAATACTCATTCTGGATGCGTTTTGGTGAAGAGATTGGACCTTTTGAGCAATTCTTATGAAATATCTCTCGCAGATATTAAAAACTTTTTGCAGCAAACATTTTCAGCGCTATGTTGAAAATACGTACTACGGCACATTTTATGCTTTTCATAAATTGTTATTACCAATTCAAGCTAAAGAAAAAATGGAAAAAGTCAATATTTAATTTATACCGTTTAAACAACTGTCTGTAACAAATAAAATACTAATTAATAATGATACCTTTGGGTATTATGGTTAAATATAAATATCAGCATTAAAAGAATCTCTTCTCGAAATGCGTTAATGGTCTTGAGAGATTGGAACAGTCCAGTCATCAATCTCGTCGCCTCGAATATCCCAGGAACTTTTTTCATTCTGAAATTTACGTTTTCCGCTGTTACCACCCCTAGGACGGCTCATTACCAACTTAACTTCGTACATAACGCAATGTTATGTAATAACGTCAGGTGGCGGCACCGTCGACTTCGGACCGGATTGATTAATAGCGGCGGTTTGATTAAGCACGTGACACTGAGTCCGGACGTGGACTAATGTCCTTCCCGGGGGAGCCCCGGTTCACCTCCGGCAAGATTTCACCAGCGTTGGAATGAACTGAATTCAAAAGTTGTGTAGTCGTAATGGTTGGCCACCAGCGCCACTGATTGAATTCGTTTTACTTTACAGGCCTCACGGGCACATTATCAAAATACTCGCCGATACACCGGATTGTTTAGTTCGATTTGTTCCATTTCAATTAGTGATCGTTGCCAGGATAGTGGGGAGGGGAAAACTCCCCCTGCGGCTGGCGAACTTCAAAGAAAAAAGCAGGAATGATCCATTAAGTTCCATTAACCCATCAGATTCTCTTAAAGTAGCATCGCTTCCTTTTCGCCTTTTTTACGGCACTTTCCATCACAACTACCAGATAAGCCGGGTATCAACTAAAAATCTCTAATTATTGTGTTAGTTGATAATATTCTAACAATTTTTTTTTATTGCAGGTAGTAATTCAGATGTCGTTAATTAAATATTTCGAAAACATAACTTTCAAGAATTTTAGGTCTTTTCTTTATAATGGCCAAATAAATAAATTGGTATATTACAATGGATATTTAATTAATAGGGAAGAAAGAGGAACACACAGTGACGGAGATAATTGAGGATGTACCGAAAAGTTAGAATTAATATTAAAATATTACGTCCAGAACGGGGTTAAAGAAAAAAGAAGTGTAAACGTTGAAGTAAATTATAAATAATTGCAAAACACAATAATCTTCATAGTTCTCATCGAGAAAAGTTTTATACAAATTTATAGATAGGACAATAAAGAAAGGGTGTTAAGAAACAGTTAGCAAGGTCTTAAAAACGTCTTAAAAATATTGATGATGAAATAAATATTAATAAAGAAGTATGGTTAGTATGGTAAAATAAAAAAAAAAACAGAAATTGATGTAAGAGTTAAAGTTAACATTAATCAAATTACATTATAAATGTGTATGTACAGCTTGGAGAATATGTTTTGTCGTATCGGGCGTCATTGCGGACCGCACGACTAGATTGGGCGACTGTCCGGATTGTCCTGTTCGCTTATTTTGAACCCTCGGAAGGAGGCTAGCCCGAAATTATTTGCTAGAGTCTGCACAAGGAAATTCCCGGCTAGCCTCTCTCCAAGGGTTCAATATAAACAACACGACAGTCGCCCAGTCTAGTCGTGCGGCCCGCAATGACGTCCGATACGACAAAAGATATTCTCCAAGCTGTACTTACTTATATAATATAGAAAAAAAATACACAAAAGCAGAACGAGAAACCTGGCATAAAGATACTTGTAAAACTTATAAGATCAAGAACTACTTAGGACTATTCTGACAAATTTTCAAGTCAAAAGTTATTGGTCTGGTTATAAAATTTAGCGCAAAGATGAGAATATAAAGAAGAAGAAGAAGAACAAATATGTATATACCTACCAGTAAAGAGTGATGAAAAGTATTTAGATAAAAAGTTTAAAAAGGTATTAGTTGCAAATATTGATAATTTTACAGGGTAAAAAAGGTAACTAAAAAGTTGTATAGCATCCCGACAAATATATATTATAAACAATAAACAGACAAAAAAATTATAAGTGTTTATAAAGTTTTAGTTTGTAATTTCTCGCGGTCACTGCTTATCCAGGAAATTACATGGAATTTAACCCAAAAACTGTATTCCATTAACTTTATATAGTTCTTCAGGCCCTAACACCTAAACAAATATACATAAAACTAAATAATTTCTGTCATACATAAATAGCGCAATAGCATTTACCACAAGAGTGTTGTAACAATAATTTCCAAATAATCGAAATCAGCCCTGACACTGTCCGTAAATATTCAAAGAAAACCATGCACTTCAATAGGTATGCCTTGGACTAATTTTAAGTAATAGCGATTCAAGTCATACAATCTGATTACAATGATGGACAATGAAGCTAATTTTATTATTACATTTGTCTTAATGCTAATTGTAATTTTCAGAGCTATAAGTTGTGAAGACTACCTTCCAAAATCATACTTGTTTTGATAGTTACTAGATAAGCAAGTTCCGTTCTAAAATGGAATCGGCCAAAAGTACGCTGTTAGATCAACATCATGTGTTGCCTGGAAATATAGGAACCGATTACAATTTCAAAAGAAAAGTGGTCTGGTTCAACGCTTTAGGATTTCTTTTAATGCACTTGGGAGGTCTTTACGGTTTTTACCTATGTATTTACGCTAAAAGTTTAACCATATTTTGGGGTAAGTTGTTATTTTTTTATTATTAAATAGTAACGGTGTTTTCTTCTAGCTATGATGATTGGTGTAATTGGTATAGAAGGAGTTACGATTGGAGCCCACAGACTTTATTCCCACAAAGCATTTAAAGGGACGTTTTCATTAAGAGTTTTCTTGACATTACTTCAAACTATAGCTGGACAAGTAAGCTGATAAATTTAAAGAAAAAAAATGTAGAAAAATGTGTTTTAGAATTGTGTGTATATTTGGGTAAGGGACCATCGACTCCACCACAAGTATAGCGATACCGATGCAGATCCCCACAACGCAAATCGAGGTTTCTTCTTTTCCCATATCGGTTGGTTGATGAGTAAAAAACACCCTCTTGTAATACAGAAAGGTAAAACTATTGACATGTCGGATTTAGAAGCCGATCCAGTTGTCATGTTCCAGATGAAGTAAGTGATTATTTCTAGTTTGTTATAAAACTTTTCCGGCTCTTTCTAGATACTACACTCCGCTTTACTTGATTTTTGCCCTAATTCTCCCAGTGGCACTTCCAGTATATTTATGGGATGAAACGTTTTACAACTCCTTCTTCATATCCTATCTTTCTAGATACATCTTTACGCTTAACGGAACTTGGTCAATTAATAGCGTAACTCATCTCTATGGGACGAAGCCTTATGATGGGTTAAATATTAATTTTATAATAAAATCAGCATTTTTTATTTTTTGAGTTTCAGGTCTATAAAAGCAGTGGAAAATGTCGCCACTGGCATATTATCATTAGGCGAAGGTTGGCATAATTATCATCACGCATTCCCTTCTGATTACAAAGCCGCTGAATTTGGAGTTAGATATTCCGTAACTACGTTTCTCATCGAAAGTTTGGCTTATTTTGGTTATGCTTACGACTTAAAGGAAGCTAATCCAGTCACTGTTCATCGCAAAATTATGTTAAAAGGTGATGGAACTCACCCAAATTTAAACAAAAATCGAGATGTACACAAATATATTTTTGAACTTGGCCAAAACTTTTCGAATGAAGACGATACAGATAAAATGTATACAATTTCTAGTCAAAGATTTGAAAGGAATACAGTACGTGGATAAAAGTACATAATACGGTTTTGTCAACATTTTTTCAGTTTTAAGCCATAGCGACTTTGTATTATAATTATATAACTTATTATTGTTACGTATATTACGATTAGTTTAGTTTGTTAATAAATAAATGACTTATTAACTGAACTGTATTTTAAACAAAATATAAAGAATAACAGGCGATTATACAGGGTGGGGCAATAGTGTGTCCGACTTCAATATAGCTTGAGTTCTATGATAAATAGAAACTTGATTTAAGAACAAAAATATAGTAGAAAAAAAATTTATAACCAAAAATTATTTTTGAACATACAGGTAAGCCAAGACAATTATACACTGGCAAGTGGTATTTTTTTACATGGAGTGTTGTGTGTAAAAGAAGATTTTTCGAAGCCTTTTCCTAGACTCTTTTCACTCCAATATTATTGCTGACTATTTCTAAACCACTTGGTAGCGTTTTTTTTTTGTTCAAATAATGGCATTTGCAGATGCATGTTAAAAAAATGACGACAGTCACAATTACGAGTTCTAAGAAAAAATTATATAAAGACTAGTTAAGAAATATCTGTGGGATGTCTCTGAATTGTTTTACTTTTGAGAAGTTATACAGGGTAACTAAATTTAATTTTCTAATACATAATTGAACTTTTTGAATTTAATTTTCTTTATTTTTTCACATAGAACGCCCTGCATATTTTTTAACGATATGATGAAGAACCTAGAAACAAACATTTTTTGTATGTATGGCTATTTTGTAACTATTTTTGAATTATCGACCAATAATTACAAAATTCAAAAATAATCCTAAAAAATTAAATTGTTCTCCAAATAACTCGATAAAAACTTCAAATATTTTATAATTGACACGAATGACAACTGACGCCAGGTAACTGCGATAAATGTATATTACTTGTCGGATAATATAGAAAGCAAAAAATAATCAAGATACAAACAACAAAAAAACTTGTGTTGTTTTTATAGGCAAAACATCTGGAGCACTTATTACAATTTTATCTTTCAAGTTATTTGAAAAACAATTTGATTTTTTAGAATTATTCTTGAATGTTGTAACTATTGGGCGATAAATCGAAAATGGTTACAAATAGCTATTGGAGTGTACATACAAAAAATGTTTGTTTTAAGTTTCTACATTATATAGTTAAAAAATAAACAGGCCTTTCCATTTGAAAATATAAAGAAAATTAAATTTAAAAAATTCTAAATTTAAAAATTAAGCCACCTTGTAAAATTTTTTAGAAGTAAAAACAATTCAAAGACATCCCACAGATGTTTCCTAACTAGTACTAACTTATTTTTTTTTAAATTCGTAATTATGACGTATGTGATTTTTTTTTACATGCATCTGGAGATGCTATTATTTGAAAAAAAAGCTACATCCAAGTGGTTTGAAAATAGTCAGTAATAATATTGAAGTAAAGAGAGTCTAGAAATAGGCTCTAAAAAATCTTCTTTTACGCACAACATTTAAAAAACTGTCACTTGCCCCTGTATAATAGTCTTGGCTCACCCTGTATGTTCAAAAATAATTTCCGGTTATAGACTTCTTTCTCTAGTTTATTTGTGTTTTTAAATCAAATTTATACCCATCATAGAACTCGAGCCATCGAAGTCGGACGAACTATTGCCCCACCCTGTATAAAGTATGTAGTGTCAATGACAATATTAGAATTAGTGGCGCAGCTATTATAACGCGTTGAAGTTTCAGATAAAAATGAATCATAAATTGTTATTATTATTTAACTTCAATTGTCGATCGAAGCACACAGTGCTTAGCTTATGCCTTATTAAAAGCCTAAAAGCTAGAAAGCTGGTGAAGTTATCAATAGGCGAGATTTCCTTCAATTGTAAAAGAAAATTATATTTTAACGTTTTAAATAGCATTTCGTGAAACGTTAAAATTCGTAACGTCTCTTAGATATTGATTGTTGTTCCTGACCAACCCAACTATTATCATTAACGTAGGTAGATGAATAATGCAACAAATGCAACGACAATGCAACGACAATTGTCTGGATGTTAATTTCGATTTTTTTCATATAAAGTCGGCAAGCTCGCATTAAAAATCATATTCGTGTTTGTAATCAAATTTGGCTTAAAAAAATGAGTTCCACCAAAAGCATTCAGTTAGATAAAAAAAATGTGTTGCCTCAAGACATCGGAACTGATTATAATTTCAAAAGAGATATTGTCTGGTTTAACGCAATAGGGTTTCTACTCTTGCACTTGGGAGGTCTCTATGGTTTGTACTTAACTTTCATTAGCAAATGGGCCACAATTATTTGGGGTAAGCTTCACTTTTCTAGTTTGTTACTTTTTATTGTTATTCATTTTTTTCCAGGAGTATTTATTGGAGTAAGTAGTGTTGAAGGCGTCACGATTGGAGCCCACAGACTTTATAGTCATAAAGCATATAAAGCTGCGTTTTCTGTGAGGTTTGTCCTAATATTCCTTCACACTGTAGCAGGACAAGTGAGTTACTTCGTTTAGAGAATAAGTGTATTGAATTAGTGTTTTATAGAACTCTTTGTTTACTTGGGTAAGAGATCATCGACTGCACCATAAGTACAGCGACACCGATGCAGATCCACACAATGCAAATCGAGGATTCTTTTTCTCTCACATTGGTTGGTTGATGAGTAAAAAACACCCACTTGTACTAGAAAAAGGAAAATCTATTGACATGTCTGATTTGCTAGCCGATCCTCTTGTTGTATTTCAAAAAACGTAAGTTCAATTTTTTTTTCACAGAACCTTAACAAATTTAGAATTTCTAGATACTACGCGCCTCTTTACATTATATTTGCTGTAATTATTCCTGTTGCGGTTCCAGTTTATTTCTGGGGAGAAGCACTGAAAATCTCTTTCTTTTCTTGTTTTGCTTATAGATATATTTTCACGCTTAACGGAACTTGGTCTATTAACAGCGTGACGCATATGTTTGGAAACAAGCCTTATAACAGGTTAAATTGTGAAGTCAAAATTAAGTCTAAATATTAAATTTTGTGAATTTCAGTTCCATAAGAGCAGCGGAAAATTTGGGAACTGCCATACTTTCGTTTGGTGAAGGTTGGCATAATTATCATCACGTGTTTCCTTCAGATTACAAAGGCGGCGAGTTTGGCCTCAGATATTCGCCAACCACATTTATCATTGAAACGCTCGCTTATTTTGGTTTAGCTTATGACTTGAAGGAAGCTAATCCAGAAAAGGTGCGCCGCAAAATTAACTTGCAGGGTGACGGAACTCATCCAAATCTAAACACAAACAACACAATACAAAAAGCATTTGAGGAACATAGTGAAAAAGTTAACTGTGCAGGAGATTACAAAAATATTTATAAAATATCTAGACCAAAAATGTGAAGATTGGGCGTGGGTAAACGCACAAGTTGGAAACAACTTTTTTTTTAGTTTCTGCTAGACAAACGGCTGTATTATAATAACAAACCTTGTATTATTCTAACTATTGTTAACTGGTGAAATATGTTAATAAATAGCTATTTATGTATCAAGTACGCAAAATAGGGTTTTAGGAGACTAATCGTAATTAAGAACGAAGCAACGCAGGAGCCGAGTCTTTAATAAGAGGAGTCTTCTAAAATCTTTTGCGTACGTGGTGCATACAAGATTTTTTTGCATGCATTGTCTAAAATCTAAATTACCAAATTAATTTAATAAAATTTATGTACAACACAGTCGTGAACATCATATACATATAACTCTGGTACAAAAATTTAAAAAGTGACTCATTAATGTATGTTCACAATCTCTAACAAGCTGTAGCATCTTTAACACGCTACTGATGTCGAGTTATATGCACAACCAATTTGCCGCATCAAACGTCCGTACTATTTAGCGTTCGCTCGCAACGCTCCAAATAATGCTGATAAGTCACTTTTTAAATTTCCGTACCAGAATATAGAGTTAGTTTTGAGATAGTTGTTAGTGCAACTACAATTGAATACGTAAACACGTCAAAATGAATAAAAATCCAGCAGCAATTATGTACTGACAAAGCTAAGATAGACAAAGCATCTGCTTTTCTTCTGCAATGGCACATGATAGCAAACCATAACATTAAATTCAAATTGTATCAAACACCATTTCTATTTTTTCCAGAGACGGACAATGGAAGCCTTCCTGGTCTAGAAGAAAGCTCCACGAGCCTCTTTTCAGATTAGAGACAATCATATTGCTCATGCTTGATTGAACAGCACTTTAGAATGCTTTATATGCTTTAATGCTACTGGTAGGGCTTCCACATTATCTATGGAATGAATCATTTTGTTGTGTTACTAAGTGTATTCTCCTACTTATTTCAAAGTGGTTTCATTTCTTTGAAGCCAGGTTAACTAATCTAACAACTAGTGCATCAATTTCAGCTCGAGTTGCGCCGGGAATTAAATATCGGTGTAAAAGTTACGCTGCTCCGGTCAGTTGCGCCGGCTTTGCTCCGTTCCTTTACTATTAATTTTACCTCCTCATTTCAGTGCGACGCCGGATTTACATCAAATTAAGTCAAAGAGGACCAATGCCCACGTAACTTGACGTTTTTGTCAACTGTCAAATTTGTTCCAATTTTGTAAATATCCGCGTTAAAGTTAATCCGCGACAACGAGCTAAAATTGAGCGCAACCAGTTGCGCCGTTTCGCCCACTTTACCCGGCGCAAAATCGAGTTAAAATTGATGTATAAGTACAAATCCATAAGAGCAGTGAAAATTATCTTATGCCTGCCCTCCTGCTTACAAATTTGCCAAATTTGGCATTAAACATTCTATAACTACGTTTCTCATAAAAGCTTTGGCTTATTTTCCTTATGGCATGCGGGAAGCTAATCGAGACATCGTAAAGCGTATAATGCGACGGAACCCAACCAAATTTTGATAGGCCTTTACACTTAATATAATTATAATCACTTCAGAAATCAATAAAAATTCTTTAAAGAAAATATATATTGAATACATGCTTACAGACGTGTGCCACTATGCAAACGTATGTATTATAAGTCACTTTCCATAATTTTTATGTAATACTACACAGTGATTCATAGTGAGTGGTACCTTAGAAGTATCTAGAGAAAAGAAAAGTTACTGACCTAAAAGTTTGGTCATAGTCTTAGCGAGGCAGAATCTATTCACTGAAAATATTTTTGAAATGGTGGCACTTTCGCTTATATCGGAAGTTGACATCAACTTTTCTAATTTTAATAGAATGCCCCAATTTTTAATTTTTTTCTTGATTCTATAAACAGTTTGAACACAATAGATTATTGGATCAAAGTGGTTTGTTAGTTATCAACATTATAACGTTTAATTATTCAAATAAGCCTTATAACAGATTCTTTTGCACAGAACTGCAGAATCTTTATTAAATTATTGTTGCTGCATGCAGACATGTAATATTATCACCGTATTCAGCCTCGTAATTTCGTCACGCTTAATTTTGGCATTCGGTTAGGAGTGTTTACCTTTTTTGCAAATTTGGTCGCTTCCTGGCTGGAAAAATTTTCAGATTTGATCTTTTTTTCCTGTTCTTTAAATTTTCGTAAATTATTACTACGTTTTACTCTATTAATAAATTACATATAAGATTTCTGCAATACATTTTGGAAAATGTGAACAATTTGACCCGAGATTTGACCAACATTTTAACGATTTTTCCAGACATAAAAATATTATGCCCGGTTCCTCTAATGATTAAAGTTATTTCATTGTCAATGCCGTGTCGAGATTTAACGAGCAACTCATAGCAACAGATCAACAAAATTATTATCAATGTTTGGCTAGTGTAAACCTATATAAGTCTTTAATTGTTTATCACGGTCTTATCATCTAAATTGATGCGCCATTGATGAATGATTTATATATAATAACATTCCTTCAAGCCGAAATATCGATTTTACTTGTGTTGATCCGTTACTTTGACTTATACGTTAAATCTCGACACCGCATTGATAATGTATTTACTTTAATGAACCTTTATTGACACCCATGACCATGAGTGTTTTTACTAGCTAAATTTTTGTCTTATTTGCTTACAATTGGCTCTATGTTAATTATGATTGGTCATACTAAAACATTTATAAAAGCCCGTTGTAGAAATTGTGGGTAGAATTAATAGTTATCGTCCAAACAGTGTCGGTTGTAACATGTCTTCGACCAAAAGTACTTCATTAAATCAACAAAATGTCGTGTTGCCTAAGAACATAGGAACTGATTTAAATTTTAAAAGAAAAGTGGTTTGGCTCAATGTAATTGGATGGCTACTCTATCACTTAGGAGCTCTCTATGGTTTTTACCTATCACTCAAGTGTAAATCATTAACTAACGTTTTTGGTAAGTTTCTATCTTGACAATTATTTAGTAATAACGTTGTTTTATCTGCAGCCTTTTTTATTGCGGTAATTAGTGTTGAAGGAGTCTTAATGGGAGCCCACAGGCTCTGGTCCCATAAATCATTTAAAGCGAGGTTTCCATTGAGAGTTCTCTTAATGATACTTGAAACTATAGCAGGACAAGTAAGTTGATAATTTTAGAGAAAATTAATGAACTTCTTGTTCTAGAACTCAGTGTATACATGGGTAAGAGACCATAGACTGCACCACAAGTATAGTGATACCGATGCCGATCCCCACAATATAAATCGAGGTTTCTTCTTCTCTCATATTGGTTGGTTAATGAGCAAGAAACATCCTCTTATAAAAGAAAAAGGAAAAGATATTGACATGTCCGACATGGAAGCAGATCCTGTTGTTATGTTCCAAAAGAAGTGAGTGTGTAATAATTTTTAATTTTTTACAAAAAAGTTTTAAAATTTTTTTAGCTACTACTTTCCCCTTTACCTCGTATTTGCAGTAATTCTTCCCGTTATTATTCCGGTTTATTTCTGGAATGAAACTCTTTCCAACTCTTTCTTCGTATGTTATCTTGCAAGATATATTTTTTCGCTTAATGGAGCTTGGACGGTTAACAGCGTAACTCACATGTTTGGAATGAGGCCTTATGATGGGTACAATATTTATGTCGTACTTAAGTAAAAATATTAAAATATTGAGTTTCAGGTCGATAAAAGCATCAGAACATTTGGGGGTAGCCATACTCACGTTTGGTGAAGGTTGGCATAATTATCATCATGCCTTTCCTTCGGATTACAAAGCCGCCGAGTTTGGCTTCAGATATGGTCCAACGACATTCTTCATAGAAGCCGCCGCTTATTTTGGTTTAGCTTACGACTTAAAAGAAGCTAATGCAAGTTCCATTGACCGAAAAATTAGATTAAAAGGTGACGGAACACATCCAAAGTTAAACAAAGTCAGCGATTTATCGAAAATGTTGTAAAAAAGTTGAATTTGTTGGGTGCAAAAGAGTATGAAGATACTTACAAAGCACGTAAACCAAAACTTTGAATTAAGATTGGATGCGGATTAATGACTCAGTTTGTGTTAACTTTTGGTTCCTAGTTATAAACAATAGTGATGATTAAATTATATTTTTAAAATTATTGTTTCTCTACGTATGTACTATAATTAGCTTTGGTTGCACTGATAGACTAATGTATAATAAATCTTCATTAACTATAAGCAACGTAGGTATTTTTAACCTGACAAATAATGACAGAATCTGAACCAGGGTCACACTAGAAATCGTTTGTTACCCTTATTAGGTGTATTGGCCATCATGCTCTCATGTTTTTCCCATTGTTATACGTATTAAGAATACTATTTTATACTTTTAAACCTTGAACGTATAAACTCTCAAACTTTTTCAACTTCAACCTCTTCAAAAAAATAAACTATAACTTAAAAATAATTTTTTGTTTTGAAATAACCGTTTGTACCTCTAAATTTAAACTTTTATTGTAGCTTTCTTAAAGGGCTATAACTTGAAAATTAAATGACATAAAATTTTTCAAACCATTTTTGTATTCTACTACAATTCTAAATAACGCGCTTTCAAGATGGTTATTACACCCTATATAGTGTGTCGTTTTGTCCTTGGCCATTTTTGCAATTTTTTATTTAAAAAAATACTATAAAAAAGTTTGGCTTGTTCACTGCATTTTTTGAATTTTAAGTCCAATTGTATGTGTCTTAAATTTTTGAATTTCAATAATTGAGTTTATTCTAAAAGTTTGTCACAGTAGTAGGTATATAAAATAAAACAATGTTTTATTATAGTGTCAAAAAAAATAAAAAGTGTCATAGATACGTAGCAGTTGATAAAAGTTTGAGAACCCTTGATCTGTCAATTGTATAAATGTGTGAATCTCACCTAAAAGAAATGTTTATACGTTTTATTTGCCTAATATTCTAATTGGCCTACCTAATTATTTAAATGCATTTTAAGTTAATATATTTTGTTGCACCGTCATTTTCAGGTTCAAGTTATTTACCATTCAATATGCGATGGCATTCATGCATTCATTATTATTTTGGGCTTTTACCATAACTTTGGCTACCAGTAGGTACCAGTAAGGAAATAGGACGGCAAATTATATTTTGCTAAATAATATCTCCCCAGATAAAACTAAGTAAAAACTAAAACTTTTTGAACAACTCTTCACTTAAATTTTACTGTAAAATGTTGTAAAGTGTCTTTGGAGGTACATTGAAAGTGTATTGAATGAAGTGGAAAGTACATATTATTATCAACGTCTTGTCCGGTAACTAGAACAAGAGATAAAGTAATTTGGCAACTTTTATGATTGCTATTTGAACTTGACAAGTTTCACATAATGATGTAGGTGCGCAGTAAACTGTAGCTCAACTTCCATTATTTTTAAATTTTTTATTTAGTAAGTCAATTTATTGGCCTTTGCCCTAGTAGCACAGACAATAACCATAATGTAGTCTTTATGTTGTAAAAATTAACCAAAATGAAAGCGTCAGTGACTTCGCTGTTTTGTTTGGTCACCGGTAAAATATAACTCTTTCATCCACTGTTATTTTAGTTGTGATTTCGAACAAGGAGTTGCGGCATCGAGATGGTAAAAACACAAGAATCTGAAACAAATGGCATCTCTGCATTAAAGGAAACATACGGCACCGATCCTAATTTTAAAAGAAAAATACTCTGGCCAAATGTAGTCGTTCACTTATTTTTACATGTAATGGCTGCATACGGACTATATCTCTATATATTTAAAGTGGGATGGTACGCACGGTTGTGGGGTAAGTTTGGTTTTATTTTTGCAAAGACATTTCAGTGTTTTTTTTAGGTTATTTTATAGCAGCTTTAACTGGCGAAGGCATTGTAATGGGAGCTCATAGATTATACACCCATAGAGCATATAAAGCCAAATGGCCATTGAGAGCTTTCTTAATATTTTGGCAAACTGCAGCAGGACAAGTAAATACCCATAACGGTTTTTCAATTTCTATGACGTATTTAATTTTATAAGAACTCAATGTGGACTTGGGTACGGGATCATCGTCAGCATCACAAATACAGTGATACCGATGCTGATCCTCACAATTCCACCAGAGGTTTCTTCTTTTGCCACGCAGGTTGGCTGATGAGCAAGAAACATCCGCTAGCAGCTGCAAAAGCTAAAACAATTGACATGTCTGACATTGAAGCCGATCCTATGGTCATGTTTCAAAAAAAGTACAGTGCTCACTTTTGTAAAATAAATAGTTAACGGTTTGGATTCTAGATACTATTTTCCTCTTTATGTGATTGCTGCTTTGTTTGTGCCCGTTTATTTTCCAATGTATATGTGGGGAGAAACATTTGTCAATTCATTATTTGTCAATTACTTCTTTAGATACGTTTACATGTTGCATGTAGCTTGGACGGTGAACAGCTTGGCACATCTTTACGGAAACCGACCTTTTGATAAGTCAGCTTTACCTAATTTAAATTTCTCAAATGACTTATTTTACATTTCAGGACTGTGATTCCAGTAGAGAATAAGTTTGTGTCCTTTGTTTCATATGGTGAAGGTTACCACAATTACCATCACACCTTCCCTTGGGACTACAGAGCATCTGAGTATGGAGTTTATTTCTCACCAACCACTATTTTTATTGATATTTGTCACTATTTGGGACTAATTACTGACTTGAGAGAAGTGAGTCCAGAAGTTATCAAGAAACGGATTATTACCAAAGGCGACGGGACACATTCTCGATACCAAGAGTTCTTGATGAGCACAAATGAGAAATAATAGACAATAATAGCTTAACGCAATATTGCGCAATATGCAAATAATTAAATTGTAAAAATAAATAAGAATAAGGTTAGATAATGAGAATTCCAGGGTTCCAATATTAAAAGCTCAATTATTAACATATATATGTATGCAATTTAAATTAAAAGACTAGCAAATTAATATGTAAGCTGCAAAACATTTGTAAGTGCTAAAGGAGATTATTCTACTGGCTAACCGTGAAGATCGCCATACATTAAACGTTTAGATTAGTAGGAGACAGACAAATAATAACAATAAAAAAAATTGTATAGGTGTATTTATTACAACAATTAAATGAATTTTTATAAATGTCTATGCGTGGAACTACGGCTCAATGAATCTCATTAGTAAGTTAATAGGAGACAGATTAAAGTTATAAGTAAGCAAAAATTATTAAATTGGCAGAATGTTTACCAAGATCACTTGGAGTATTTATTCGTTATACTGAAATGACATATTCAAGTAAGTACAAGTTGTTTTCATTGCACAGAACTTTACAACTCACAATAGTTGCAAGCCAATAATTTTAAATCTTTTAAAATTTAGTTTATTCAAAAAACACATTTCTATTTCTCCGAGCTACTGTATCACATGTGTAAGTATCATACTACATTACTTCAATACTTATAGTTGTAGTCGCATAGCCTGACGGTCGGTCTTGAGCGCAGATTATGTTGCAAAGTACTCGCGGGTTTCCAGTAGTTCTCAAACAAATATTTGTACATATACATAATTGAAAAAACTAACATAAATTCTTAAGTAATGTGTAGTTAATGAATTTAACAGTCTTCTGCATTGAGACCTAACCGTTAGGCTATGTGACTACAACTATATTTAAATCAAAAATGAGTCAAACAAACA
This sequence comes from Schizotus pectinicornis, assembly GCA_951805265.1. Lineage (NCBI taxonomy): Eukaryota > Metazoa > Arthropoda > Insecta > Coleoptera > Pyrochroidae > Schizotus > Schizotus pectinicornis. The sequence goes on along the minus strand of OX638202.1, from coordinate 14,239,161 downwards.
AGTCTCAGCCAACCAAAATTTAACACATTTGGTACAGTCAAAGAAGAACTTTTTGAAAACTAAGTAGTTTTTACTAAACGTAAATATGCTGAAATGTAAATTTAATTCGAATTTACATTGCATACATCATAAAATAATTTTACCATTACAAAAGAAGCTTATTATTCAGAACCTCATACTTAATTTCCAAATTTTTCGATTTAAATTTTAAATTTAATGGTAACGTGGCTACAGACGCATATAACTGACGCACATGTTTACATATATACTTTATTGTTTTTACATATTACTTTTGCTTTTGATGGTCACAAATAGGTGCTCATATAATTTTAACAAAGATGAAAAGACAGTTAATTGTTGGTTAATTGACTAAAAACAGAAAATTTCTTTCTCCTGCTTTGTACTGTTGTTGTTGTAGAGTAGTAGTAGTTGTTTTACATACACGGTGGGTGAAACACGTTAAGTTTAGACTCGTTTTGCTTCGTTAATTGAACATTTATTTTCATTTCAGAACCGGAATTTTGCTAAGAAATTTCCCAATCAACTGACTTTTATGGTACTAACTTTCTGATCCGTAAAGATGACAGATTTCCACATTCTTTTAACTCAAGAGATAGGCAATAAAAAACCCGGATTAATTAGAAATTGGTTTTGGCCAGATGTGTTTGCTTGCATAGTAATTTATATGTATAGAATCTATTTCTACATTTTTGTTATTTACTGGATGAGGAAATTTCAAGGTAAGTAGTTTCTACCACTAAGAATAAAGTGCCTAACTAATTTGCCTTCATAGACTTCTGCTTTGTAATAATAAATGAATTATTGATACTCTTCGGCGGTCGAGCCATCGATGGAGACGAATTAGTAGTACGACCTTTACCTACCAATTTTAATAATATTGAATGAAATGGAAGAGGTAAGTACTGAAAACTAAATTATTTTATTATTTATTATTATTATTTTTTTATTGTGGTCGATATTGCAGAGAACTTTTAGTGTAATGGAACTTATTGTAGTGGTGCAGAAAACACAAGCTTGCTTGTCATTGGACCAGTTGTAAATATGAACCTTCGGTTACAGAAAACTCTTTACTGCAACGTAATATACTAGACAATATATTGACATTCACACTAGCAAGGACATTGTCTTCACTTTGAATTGTAAATTATAACATAGACGTTAACACTGTAATTTATAGTTGTTGAGAAGTTAGAGAAAAACAATTTATAACTTTGAGTAAGATTTTATTCTTTTTTTTGCAACCCAAAAGCAAAAAGAAATTATGCAAATTATATTTTAAGTATCCCGTTTGAGGTTTTAAAAAAGAATTTATTTATTTGAAAATAATAAAAAATATGCGAAAGCTAAATTAGAAATAAATCTTAAATCTGACAATAATACGATGCGTCTTTATCGGGAGGGCTATCCCGGTTGTTGTCTTCCCGGGCCTTGCGTTGTTCGGACTAATCGGTGTCTGGAATATGCAGGCTTGCATTTGTAAATCATATATCTTGCAGAAAATTAAAAACTTAGCTTACAAATTTCTTATGGTTTGCATTTTGTGTGTATATAGCTTGTTGTCAAAAGATAAAAAAAAATAAAAAGTTACTACAAACTATCAACGTACTAACTTTTTGTTACCAACCTACCAACAACCAACTTAACATTACATTACTAGTTATGAGTACATTGCATATTTGTGATTCTGAAGTATTGTTAGTATGTATTATAAATTGCCATATTACAAAATTATTCTTTGTATTTAATCCACTATTGCTTTGCCCGTTGCTAAAGGAATAAGCTTTCAGACTCGACTTTTGTTTACAAATTCTAATTTCTTTTCTATTACTTTGCAGCACTTTGACTGTTCTTCAAATATTATGAAAGTTTTCTCCATTAGATTTAATTCATTAGCTTCGAGCATTCTTTCTCTTTTTTGTTTTCCTCTAGAAAATGCAACAACTTTTCTTGACCTTTTATCAGATACTTTAATTTGGTAGGTAAGTTTTTTCTGTAAAAAATTTTAGCACCATAATCTTCTAGAAAGTTATAACTTCCTAACAGTTTGCGTGTATGAGGATGGAAAATATTATTTCATGCTGTATACATGTACTGTAAAATATCGTAAAATTCTTATACTTTACGACTCATGTTTCGATCCTTACGGCCGGGTTCATTAAAAAATCTGCAACATTGCTTGTTTGCATCGGCAATGAAAATTTAAAATGAATCTATACACCCTCCCCGAATACCAATAACAAATTCAATAGTTTATGCAGCGCTTTATCGTTAATCGATAAACGCATAAAACACACGCTACAACTTGAACTATTTTGCCGGATTTGCCAAGTAAATTATGTCTCTCTGTGATATATTAGCTATGGTCCACGAGATATTGCTTCCAACTAAAATTCGCGATATATCTGCGACGTTTATTCTACTGTCTGGTGCTGTTGGAAATTTGTTTCGTAACACTCAACTTCCCTTTCGCTGATAGAATTTTTTGTCATGTCGATTATGAGGAATATTTGACGTTGGCACCTGATCGGGCGCTCCTGATGTTTGGCGAGAGATTGCTGTCCCTTTGTCCTTCGTTATTCGGGTATTGTCACTCTTAATTACAGGGAGATCAGTTGATTATTAGGACAAAACATTGTTTATGAGTTGTGTTTTGGAAAGAGCAAACAAAAAAGGGCAGAGATTAGCATTCGCATAAAATGCAAATAAGCGTTATTTGTTTTGTTCCGCAGCATTACAAGACCAATCGGTGCTCTAATTCCACTTTATCCCTTAAGCTTGGCTTATATTTCAGTGGGACACAAAGGACTAAAATGTTAATACTGTCCTCGGTTAGCTGCTTTGTGCGCGTCGGAAGTCGAAGCGATGCCCTGTGAAGTTGAGGATTAGGCAGATGCTTCGGTGCGCCTACCTACGCCGAATTTTTCAACAGCCTGAAAGAAATTCCCTAATAAATTTATGCGGGAATATTAAAATAATCCGGGAGGATGCGGGCGAGAAACGCCACTCGGTAAGCAACCTTAAACCCTTTTTCACACGTCAGGAACAGCAAGGTCCTGTTAATAGGATTAGTGCACTTTTTACTTAGCGTTCTCGATTTAGTAAAATTAACTCCCTTCGCTGCTCGCGGTTTTAACTTTATTATTAAGAATCTCGCCTGTTAAGATTACTTTATTCAACATCTTTTTTACTTACAATATCTGATAAATATCTAGTTTCGAAGTCTTAGAAAGTCTACTTAAATTGAATAAAATAGATATAATGATGCGTTTTTGAGGTCAATTCTAGTGTGCTATGATTGAAAAACTTGTTTTGGTGCCATTCTTGTAGAGTAATCTTCGGATCGAAATTTTCAGGAAACTACTCTCGAGCATTGCCTTTCCATCTGCTTCTAGCGTCAATAGTACAAAGTTATTGTTTCTGCTCACTCGAGCTCGCTCCCTTCATTTTATTGCGTTTCCTAAGACACGAAATCAAGTACTATATTTATTTAACTCCGTTTTATGCGCCGGCAGTGGAATAACAGCCAAATTTACTGATCCATCAGCCGGTTCCCCGTCAAAGTTTAATAAAAATCCGGTCAACCGTCCCCGCGACCGTATAAAAGAGATCGGTGCCAGGTGAGCGCCCATAAATGCCCCCCGAGACCCCGCCAACCAGTTAAAAATGCCAAATGCAAGGTGACGAAGCACTCAAGGCCCCATAATAAAACTTGGGATGGCAAAAAATTCAATTTCCACCGACACTTAACATTTGGGCGGAAGTATAAATTATCCATAAACGGCGGTAATAAAACGAAAATAATACGGGATGAAGTTATAGAAAGTTCGGGAATCAGGTTCGATGACGGTATTGATCTTAGGTGGTGCATTTGTTGGCATTTCCCCCGAGTTAGCAAAGTTACGCTTGCTGCAAATGCAGAAACAATGTAATAGGAGGGCGCCGTTCGGATGTTGAGGAAACTCACTTTGACGACTCCAAGTAGGTACGTAAAGTTTATACCTAAGTGCATGTTTAAGCAACTGATTTGTATATTACGAGACGATACGATTCGGTTTGCATGTTGAACGTGGCAATTTAGAGTTCAAGCAATATCTACAATGCTACCAACTTGCTACCATAATAAATTTAGCTAAACCAAAAACTGAATTAGGAAAACAAACGGGAAAAGAAACCCCATTATTAAAGGAACGGGCCTCATTCCGACATTTCAATGTACGTAAACCACACCTAAGTAAATGTTTGGACTGCTTGTAGCATGGTTTCAGACGATCCGGGTCCGATTTGCATCGAAAATGGGGCAATAAAGAATCCCGGCGTAACAGCAAAAATCTGGCAGCAATATCGCAAGCAACTATACTTTTATATGGTTGTTAATAAAAGAATTTATCATCTCTAAACTGAACACGGTCTTAATCGTAAATTTACGCCCCTTGTGGGGGTAAATTTCGACACTGGTTTACTGCTTGTTATGGTGCTGAATCGACATTCGAAAAGATAATGTGCCATGAACTTTTTGCGACCAAATTGGCCTTGCGGAATTAGTCACAAGGTCCTTTGTGAAAATAAACAAATAAGTCATTAGGACTACCTCAAAATTTATTTGAAAATTTTATTTACATTTTCTGCTTTATGCAGATAAGTACACCAATAAAAATCAGCCGGTAGTTGTATCTGTTTGAAATAATAGGATTGCAGATAAAAGAAAATGCAGTTAGGAACTTTAAAGAAAAACCTCCCGTATTCATAAGTTATCGCCTTCCATAAAAATCCCGCAGTATCATGGAGCGATTAATGTTCCTTAACGTTTCCGTGCCACAGCATTAAACATTCGCCCTCTGGCGCGATCACATTTATCAGCCCAAGATTTCAATTACATCCACCTGCATAAAACCTAAAACATCCCGAAAACAGCAGTCAGCTGTGATATATTGTTTTATTTTACCTAAGGAACGCCCAAGATAACGCAGAATTTTAATTACAAAACAATTCTTTCACCCACTAAAAGCTCTCATCAATTTTATATCATTAGATTAATTTACGCTGACAAAAATCGATCATCTCAACAAATGAAAAATCTATAGTACCACCTTAAGCTCAAAAATTTGAAGGCTTCCATGAGTTTTCTTTACCATGTTGTTTATTCAACTTCCAGGCAGCCTTTTTATAACTTCCTGTACTCCACACTTATGTATGAAGGCGCGTTTCCTAAGCACTTCCTAAACACGTGCTTTCAAGTGTAGTCAAGATTTATTTGCAGGCTGCGCATAAGCTTTCCTCTCAATCTACAACATTTTTATCTCATTCGCAGAATTAGATGATAGCAATACTAAAACTTGCAAAATTAACAAAAACTAAAAATAAAATTAAGTCATGAAGCCGGCGACTACATAGGCTCCTAGTTCCCCTTGTTGCCGAGCTTTCCCGCCGCCACCATCGCTTTGATATCCGTTTCCTTTTTCTCCTACCCTGTCCATTCAAAGGCTCACTTGAACCGTGCAGTTAACAGCCGGAGGAGGAAACAATTGACGGCCTCACGTAGGTATCCGACCAACTTCCGTCAAAGGGCCGGATTACCATAACAGTCGAAAATAGTTGGTGCAGTTTGTAATAATATCGTTATCTGCTGGGCAAAATAGCATTTCTGACGAAACAATTTCCAGGTTTAATATAATTTAGGACATCGACTGTCCTGCTCTGCGGTGGCCTAATGAACGAGTCGGGTCTCTATGTCGGTCGGTCAGCCACCGCAACACGGAGAGATTTAGGGTGGCAAAGAGGGAGGGAATGATCAAATATTGGCGGATTTGTCAATAGTCCGTTGCGACTTGATTAATATTCGGGCTTGTTATAGTTTCGAGTAATGCGTCCGAGGGTAGGCATTGAGGGGCATGACAATAAACTTCCAATCTCGAGTTGAAGATGAAATCACGTCTTCTTCTTCATGCTCCAGCACTACCCAGTTTGGAGATCATCGTGGTTATTGGTACTTTATCGACTGATTTTCTAAATAATTTATTTGAGCTGCAGTCGAATTATTCCCTCATCAGGATCATAGTCATACCTAATATTTTTTGCCTAACTTTACTATTTTTCTACATCTACTGTGCTTCGTTTAGAAACTACCATAATAATTGCATTAGACTATTATTGCCTTCAAAAATTTTGCGTGGTGAGCTAAAACTATTTCAATATTTTTTTTCTCTTGGACAATCTGCTTAAAATCCATTTTTTGGCCGTTTTGTATTTTGTTAAGGCTGGCGGAAGAAGGGGAAAAATTAGGCGAAACACGGCTTCGTAATTCCGTCACAACGGCGTTAATTTTTAATATAGAACTTTAAAACTAGTACGGTTACAAAGTAAAAACATAAGAGAATAATAAGTTATTCCATTTTTTTCAATTTAATTTGCAATCATTTATACCCAGGTGTTGCAAATTGATCAAATTGCGTTTGATCACACGTCTAAAATAAAGCGATTATTTATATTTGGCCGCCGTTAAATTATTTGCAATTTATTTGGCAACAAGTTCCTATCCTTGGAAATTGGTTACCTGCAATAGTTTTTGTGTTATGATGGAATTCCCAGGAGTTTACCAAACTTGAAAATGTTGCTATAGCGCCCGATTTAGGTGTTAATGGGCTATAAAATTTGGTTTTCGGTTTCAAATGTTCGTTAGGCTTCCGTTTATGTGACATTGTGACGCTAATTTTGTATATTTTTGGTGATCTAACTAATTTAAAATCTGGGCGGAAACTGACCTACTCAACTCCTTCCGCCAGCCTTAAATTTTGAGAGCAACGGTGATAATGCGATTCTCGCCAAGCTAACTTTCAGAACTAAATTTAATTCATTCCAGCCACAATCTCAATTACATAGTGTTGCTGTTTCTTCGTCCCACCCTGCTCTAGGTGGGCCATAAATTCCCCTGCTCTTATCAGGTGACGGTCGGTGTTTCCTCCCGTTTCCTGCACACGCTGTTTTATCAATTTCACGTCCTGGCCCGCTACGAATTACTTTGCTGCATTTTCGACTAATTCATTAAGTTTCTCGAGGGCCAAAAAGAGACTTCTCCTGTCTGGATCCGGGTCGTGGCCATTGTTTGAACAAGTCAGTGGGGGAGCATGGCGGAACGAATTTATTATTTTTAATCCGACCTAATTAGGCTTGTGATGCCGTTACAGGAGGGGCTTGACGAGTGACGGCGAGGAGTGGCACTCTGCATTTTTACGCGACTGGATGGTAAATTTTGCAAATAATAATGAGTAGTGCCTTTAATAATGTGAAACGTATTTGGCATCGGAGCGCTAAATGAGGAAGTCAGCAGGGGCAAGGCATCGTAGATAGTAATTAAATTATAGCTGAACTTCGAATATAACGAGACGCTTCTTATAGCATATTACAAGGAGTCAACCCGCATTGTAGAACTAACAACAATGGAAGCGCGAACGGGACTTATATCTTCACTTTAATGCAGGAGAGTTCCTTATGACAAGCGAGACTAGTTTTAATTACATATGCGCTTGACAATATGATAGCGCTCTAAATGGCCAAGTAATAGAGAGATGATTATTAACTAGCATGAAAACAACCACCCTGTAACAGTAGACATATTAAGTAAATGGGTTTTAGGAAAGAATATTTCCAATTTATTAAATAGCTCATCAGGCATCCCTATGGCGTATCCAAGATGTTTGGCATAACATTAGGTGAAACATCTTGGATACGCAATAGGGCTGAATATCTCGGAACTTTTATGGTCCAGTCAAGACAGAATGGTGGAGGCGCCGGGTGAATGTGAGATTTTTGCTGCATCTTGAATTTTCGTGTTTAAAACATGCAAAACCAACTTGGAACATTAAATAGCTTGTGCCTTAAAGCTATTTTATAAAATTATATTAATGTTAGAATATTGTATCTACTTGATAATATTAGGTGCCGCCGATATATTTATTGAGACCTCTTGAGTTTTATCGAAACTTATTTCAACAAAATATTACAAATTCAGCAAAAGCTAGAAGAAAAGTTGAATATTTAAAACAAAAATTATTGCGAAAGATTTCGACGCAAGACTTTCACCGATAGTGATCTGAAAAAATTGCTGGCAGCGTAACAATGGGCTTTGGGCTATCAGCTTAATCGCGAGCTTTTGTTGGAAGAGTACCTAGAATAATGCCCACATGGTCGGCGAGAAGTCGAGAGAGGCGGAAAACGCAGCCTTCGCGACTCTTTATCTCGCATCAGCAAAAAATTAGCTCACTTCCATAATTTATTACTTTATTTATCTTTACGGCTTCAATCGAGTCGGGCTGTAAAATTTTTGCGTCCCCACTCAGGGTTCAAGATTGGGGCATAAAGCAAATTCGCGAGGACGATCGCGCGATGATACCTGATAAAGGAAATTATTTAATTTCCGGACCTTAATGGCACCATTGGTTTAATCTCGGCCTAATGACGTTTCTCGATTTGGTTTTATAGCAAATTATGTCGTCGGCTGAAAAGAAGGAAAATGCCAAGGTCTTAACGAGTTACACGGGATCTGTGCTTAAATCGCTATTTATTTTGCGAGATGGAACCTAACGATTAGATCGCATGATCTTGTGAACTCTCTTTTAAGCGACGTCATCACGGCCTTGTCGGAGGGCCGAATTAAAAACGAAAGGAACTAAAAGCCACCGGGGATTACCGGAGTTTAATGACCAATTTTTGACGAAGACGAGACACGATTTTCGCAATCACAATCGATCTGTACTAACGTTGTCGTCAGAGGGATCGACTCCTTCCCTAACAATCCAGCGACGGTAGAGCAACCCGCAGTTTTCAAATTCAATTTCATGGCTTCGGAGAAAGCTATACATACAACAGGATTAATTAATAGTGTTCTTACTCTAATCTTTAGAGAGGTTTTTTGTTTTCAAATCTAGTGGTCTCTGCGAGATTCATTTCCTTTATGAGAATTGATGTAACTTGTGCACCACCTACCTTTCCAGCTAACAAAGCATTAAAAGTGACGTTTTTCTGTTATTTACATAAAAGCTCAAATTGTTGGAAAAAATTTCTCTCAGCTGCAGGGTAAAAACAAAAATTAAACATAAAACGATCAAAGGTGACACCGACCTCCCCAAGCAACCTCGGGGCTCTCAACGCTGTGCTTCTACTCTAGTGGAAAGACTAATATGCCTGAACTTTTAATTTCTGTAATAAATGGCTCGTAATTAATAATCTGTTATCAAATGTTGTTGGGATCAAGAAATATAACAACTTATGAATTGCAAGTATAGCTGACGTAAATTATTTATACATAATATCATAAGAGCAAGGAATTTATCCTGAATAAATGAAAAGGTTTGCACAAAAACGCGTTGCTTAGCAGCAAAAATCACGAGCGCCATAGGACGTTGGGCCGGCTTAAAAATCCGAGAGCGAAGCTCGAGGATTTTTAGGCGCTACGTCCGACGGCGCGAGTAGTTTTTGCGACGGCGACGCGTTTGAGTGCTAACTTTGAACATTTATTCTGAAGAAATCTCTTGCTCGAATGATATTCGACAGATTAATACATGAATGAAAAGTTCACAACATCATCGATTTTGCTTGAAAAAAAGTTACTAGAGTTTATTCGGAATAAAATGCTAGTAGCTATTTATTCCGAATAAAATGCTACTAGCTTTTTTTTTCAAGAAAAGGCTACGTGATTGGTTGAAAAATGGAAAATGAGGCAATCCTTATTGGTAAAAAAAGTATAAATGTATTAATCGTTGAAAATAAATTACCAACATTTTACACATTTTTTTTATAATTCTAGGAGTTAACATAATAATACTAAACGTCTGTAATTAAAGAAAACAAAAGAAAATACAAGTAAAACAAAATAAATTAATGGATATATACAACATACACCAAAAATATGTACAAGAATAATCAACAATAATCTACACAAGAAACATCATTCAGACCATACTCCCTTAATCTTCCAATAAGAATACTGTGATTAATGGTATCAAAAGCCTTAATGTGATCGAGCCAGATCTTACAGATACTCATATTTGCATCTGCAGCAGTAATTACATCGTCCATAACTTTTAGAAGCGCCGTGCAAGTCTTATGCATTATCGGAAAACCAGACAAACATTTAGGTGATAAATCATTATAGGTTAAAAAATCATTTAGAAGAATTGAACGGTCGATAACAGAGCCCCAATTTCGAATTATTCTTAACAACTATTTCAAAACGTTTTATAGTTTTTTTTAAAGATTTTGGCCAAGCTTGCGGCTATTATGCGATGCTGGACTCCAGATTTTTTTTATTTGATATATCGTTGTAATAGAAGTATCATATGGATGGAAAGATACTGCATTCAAAATCCAGATTTCCAGTAAATCTGGAAATATTAAACTTATTTGTCTCGTTCAATGTAAAAAAAAATATTCAAACGTCGTACTACCATATCGTTAACTATTTTATTATAGAGGAATTAATTTTTTTAACCTTTAAATTAATTTGCAACAAAATCATTTAATACACTAAAGACGGTCTTGTAAACAAATCGGTCTTTCAACTACTAACCGTCCATCAAAATGTATACGCTTTTTATTAGAACCAACTCTTTTATTGAAAGAATTAATGATAGTCATCTAAGTAATACGTAATTTTTCCAGTAAAATATTCTAGATTACACTGATCAAAAACAGTTAACTTGGTTATTTAACTCTTATGATCTGTTATTGCCATTATTAAACAGATTTAAACTGAGACAGTATGACTACAAAACTGTCTAGAAACCTGGTCGAATGAACGGAAACGTTTAAAAACATTATCTAGAAAGTCCATTTTATCACTTCATGACGTTGCAAATAATTTTCCATGTTTATTGAGTTTTATCACAAAAACACTCTTTAGTCAAAATTCCAATAGTCAAGAAAAATATTTTTTACTGCAAATTCAACAACAATGTTAATTCAGAAAATACGTACGTGTTATTGGAATGTCAATTTACTTCATAACTTTAGTCTAATTAATTGATTAATTAATGAATCTTGATAACGTAAATCAGAATATTACAGAATAACAATCAATAACAAATAAATATTAATTATTCATGTCAATCATTTCGGTTGAGCTATCTGTCAAATCATTTATTATTAACAAACCTCTAAAAATATTCAAATCAATAAATCACAAAAAAGCAATATTTGAAACAATTGTTTCGTTACATATTTTTTCTATATCTATAATACTACTTATAATTATTGTTTGTAAAAAACGAAATTTCTTTTAATTTGCCCAATTTGCTAGAAGCGCAGCAGATAACGCAGAGACATCGAATTTTGGGTCAACTTCAGATTTTCTTTGTGGTTCAGTGCGCCAATCGCAAAAATGTACGTAATTCCCACGGCCGTTGAAAAAGCTGGAAATGCATTGATATATCACCAAATAAGATAGAATACCCAGCGTGGCCATAAATTTAAGTTCAAAGATCGCCGTTCCACGAGAGTATTGCGTGACAAATATTGCAAACCAAATTCGTGTTGCAGACAAAAATAATATCAACAGAGTGTCAGAACATTTTCTCTTCCGATTTTCAACGGAATTTAAGCAAATAGAAACTCATTCATCCATTATCGAGCCGCAGTTGCGTCTTGCGTTTAGTTACGTGATTTTTCTTAATACCGTTCGCAATAAATTCGAGCAGAAAAAAGAGGCGTCGTAAATACACCGAAAGATACAAATTGCGACTAATAAATTAGCCAAAGTAAAATATTATATGTGTTGGTGTGTATACTCAATTGAAAATATATATTTTACCGAAAAATAAGCGGCGAAAGCTAACAATGGGGAGCAGCTTCCTGTGGAGCTTAAGGGGATAAAGCGTGCCGTGCGGCCAGGGCCTTCTCGGTTAAGAAATTATTTATTGCTCCTTGATTATATTGTTACCGTTATCGTGCGGTTTTCTGTCGTTCCGAGCTTCGTACAAATAATATCGATGTACTAAAAAACAAACGTCGCAGCTTAGCGCCGAGGCAGATTGAAAATGTCGCTGAACACGGCGACAAGTCGAAATTGACGGGATTATTGTGGAAGCGCAGATTTTTTCCGCAAACTTCTAACACAACCTTTACCTACCTTTAATTTCCACATATTTGCTTAAGAGGGTCTAATCTCAAAAAATTATTAGGGTGATTGATTCTGAGGCAGATACTAAGAAGCAAAAAGCTTTTCGGTCCACTTCGTTATTTAGAGGCTGATGTTCAGTGAAACTGAAATCAGGGGAAACATTTTACGGATGAGCTTGAAGCTGCGGACTCCACCACCTGGTTATACATTTTTAACGCCACATTAGTGAGTTGATTAAAACTCTATCATCAATAAAACTGGAGTGGTAACATGGCAAGTGTCAATATATTATTGAACTTTAACGATGAATGTCAAGATCAATCGAAAATGACAGGTTGGTTTTTCGATATTTATGCAAGTCGGTCTGTTGTTGTGTACATTCATGTTGTTCCAGCTTCAAAGTTTCTATGGGTTTTGTGCGCGAAAGGAATACAAATGCTTCAAGTGGCGTCGCGCCGCCTGCTCCGTTGATGGCGCCACGGCCGGGCTTAATGACGTCATCTAGCAGGACGACTTCCGAAAAGCACCCTATCCTATCGAAGGCTATATTTTTCGGTTATTTCGTATCGCAAAATCCATAAAAGCCGTATATATGTACCCGTGCCATTTCAATTCTCCACCTTGAGCCGTTGAGCTTTTTTGTCCTTTTCGGGCTTCTTACATCTAAGTCCGACTTAATTGTGTTATATTTCATGAGACCAAAAAAAAAATATTGACTCAGATACTGAGAAGGAAAACTCGGAAAGACAATCCCTGAAAATATAACAATATAAATTAGGAACCACTTGTTTTCCTTACCTCTTAAATTTAACATTCGCAATTTGGCTCGGTGTTTTTATTACTTGACTGGTATAATACACAATTTCGCTGGTAATTCAGCGTCTTTAAGTGCTTAATCAATAAACACGACGGCGTTGGTGGCGTCTCGATTTCTCGTCTGGAAAAAAATTGACTTTTAACCACTAAGTCGAAGATTGTGGTGCAGCGACCATAAATATCGTGGGGGACAAACAAGTCTGGTGTCATCCAACTCGGCTTTTTTGATTGCTTATGTTTAAACCCGGTCACGGAGCGGCAACAAAAGAAAGGTCAAATTGGATTGATACATAAAAAACTTAATGTGGTATTTTATTTAACAGGGGTTTTACCGCCGCTTCTGATATTTTGTTTCGGTTGCTCCAGTTGAATTATATGGAGAAGCGGTCCTCGTGTTGAATCGTGAATTACTTAAGATTCTGTCAGCTGAGGAAGTCGCTAAAGGATGAGCGATTTTAAGATCCGTAAAGTTTTATGATGACGATCCTTTGACCGATCCACAAACACAGACGGATTTGAATCTCTGTTTGGACGGTTAACCCATAACACGTAGCCCTTCCTTATTACATCTAATTGCGTTTTTAACAACCAATGTCATAATTTTCCGGCTTAGATTTAAAAGATTGACAACTTGTTACCAAACATTGTCGCCTCAGTGTCGAAATGATAGTCGTTATCATCTGATAAGATAACTTTATAGATTTACTTGCATATTGTGTAGTCTGCAGAGTAACTCTAGTGCAAATTTGTTGAATCGTAGTTTTATAATTCCATAAAAAATGCCAGAATATCAAAGTCTTGATGGATCAACCAATGGGTAAGTCAATTTGGTGTCAACTTAAGTAACTACTAAAGTCTTTGTATACTTGCAGATGCTCTTGGAGAGCCATGACCGGTTTGGAAAGGCGTTTGATAATATTATCTGTCGTATTGGGAATTGTCGTGTTTGCTCTTTCAGTGGCCCTGGCGACACGCTCTTGTGGTAACTTTTGACTGACAATTAATTTTGAGTATAAAGCGCAAAGCATAAGCTTGATGGATTGTATATTTCTATCAAATAATCTATGAAGAAAAAGTAAAAAGCGAATATTTATAACATTAGTATGGAATACTTTCTCAAATTTAGTAAGATCGTTTTATTGTTTATGCAAATTTAAGCAACTATAATAGTTCATTAATGGTATTGTTAATATGAGATTACTAGTTAACAATGAGTTAACGTTTATTCTTTAATGCACAGTTGCATATAATTGGTGCTTGCAAAATAAAAAAAAATACGTATCAACAAGACATGAAGCAAAAGTTTGGTAAAGCTGATACGTGAAAATAAATTGCAGGTGACAAACCTGAGCCCACACAATCACCAACTGAACCGTCTACTTCTACGTCAGAATCTTCTTCATCAACGGATTCTAGTTCGGCGTCCACTGCATCCAGTACAGATGAGTCCCCTACAACACAGTCTTCGTCAAGTGTTACAGAAAGTTCATCAGAATCTTCATCAGCTTCTTCAGAATCCTCATCGGTTTCTTCAGAATCGTCATCGGTTTCTTCAGAATCCTCATCGGTTTCTTCAAAATCCCTATCACTTACTTCAGAATCCTTATTGGATTCTGCTAAAAGCCAATCAGCTACAGAATCAAATGTAGAGGCGGCATAGTGTTTCAAATATCTCTTTAACACATTTTGTAATAAGTTGATAGATAAAAGTAATTTAAGCTAATATGGAGTCTTTAGACACTGTTGTCTGTTAATTCAAAGATTACCAAAAATTTACTTTTTAATCGTTATCTTATATTGACTTTTTAAGATAATATGTCAAAAAAATTAAAAAAATATATATTTTCTATCTACTTTCCTTGAAAAATTAAGCATCATTACATTTTTTTGTAACAGCAAATATTCGTGTGTACCTATATCTTTTCTGGTCATAAATTGGTGTTAATTATCACCTTCTAAGGTTTGCTTGCTACAAAAAGAATACTTTTTCAGTGCAATGCAATATAAATACTTACAATCAAACACACACGTTAATCAAACACAAATAATTATTATAATAATTAAAGTAATTATCGGTTTATATACCTCTTTAATTATAAGCTTAATAAAGAAAGAAATAATTAACTACATAATTTGCGAAGTTGGAAAGATGACTATGAATAATTTTTGTTCTCTTATTTACTTTGTAACCCTTTCTTAGGAAGACTATTGACCAGTTAATATCATATTTAGGAGTTGAGAGATTCTTTTACTATTAATTAAAATAAGTTGCAATAATTTGTAGCTTTTAAAAAAATACTAGCTTATTCTCATAGTAATGGTAGAGAATAAAAACTATTACATACTATTAAGTAGCTCATGATGGGTTTTGATAGTGCCATAGATTTTTACTAATCCAAGCCGCTAATATAGTGAACTGAATTTTCGTTTTTCAAGTACCTATGTGAATATAAGAGCAATCTTAGAAAATGGAACTCAGCACTCAAACCATACACTTTTTTCTTTCCGTTTATAGTTTTAAAACTCAAATAACAAGATTCGGGCGCTAGTAAGATTTTTATCTCACATCTAAATCGCCACAATGCCATAAACAAATTTCTCTTATGACTCTTTCCGTTCGACCCTTCGCTGTAAACTTGATAATATTTCGAGGTAAATATTTCGAAACGTTTGCGGCGTCCGGCGACCGAGTCGTTTCCGTTATTTGGCCGACCCGAAAAATCGCCATCGCGACATCATTTTGCATTTCCGTCAAGAGTTGATGTGCGTTCCGAAAAAGCGTCTGAAAAATGAAAGCACATCTCTAGGATGCGGTAAATAAAGTTTCGCAACGTTCCGACTCCAGAGACCGGAAGTCGTCTATTCAAACAAACGGCGGGAAGAGAAACTCAAACCAAAAAAGGTAATTTATAAACACGTTGATGTTTGTACGTTAAACACGGGAACGGACTGCGAATGCAGTAGCGGCTCGTCCAACCTCGGCTATCTTTTGCAAGAGACGGAAAGTTATTTCTTCATTAATTATTCTTATTTCTATAGATATCGAAAAATGAGATATAGACGAAAAAACTTGAAGAAGAAAGAAATATTATAAGTTTGTTTGTTATTGAAGGTAGAACGCCAACGGGTAGGTTAGTAAATTTATACTGGCGTGTTTGAGGTTGGCATTGAGACCGCTACGCCATTCATCAGAAAAATAACTATTAAAAGAAATACAGACCCACATTCTTACCAATGGGGTTTACGCCGCATCCGGGGGATTACCGAGTTTGCCTGAATGCTACTTGTTTGTTTTGTTTATAACGCAAATTGGATAAAAACATAAAATGTTCATTAGTCGCAATCCGAGGAAAATCATAGATGAGGACGGATTTGCCAGGGGATTTAATCCTTGCGTTGTTTCGGAAATTTTCAGAGCTTCTCTAATCCCGAAAAAACTAACCAATTACCAGCGAATTGCAAACTTCTAGATAAAACGTTGGGAGGGATTAGTGCGGCGCTGAAAACATTTTAGTTCTATTGCCCTGCAGTAATTCACATATCTACTAAAGAAGAGTCAAGAGATACGTAACTTGCAAGAAATTAATTAGATAGATTGAATTTCTGATTCCCCGTTCTATTTGTGCTCTTATCTGCCGACTTTACGGCGGGGATTTATTTTTCGTTCATTTTTGACGGGCGCTAAATAATTTTCTGCTTCTGACCGCAAAATTTTGCTAAACTCTCCGATTTACCTCAATTTTTTTCGAATATCAGTCTGCAAATCGTTCTATTTATGTGAAACCCGTGCCTAGCGAACCGCCGTATTTTTTCGAAACCATATCTAATCCAAACATGCCGCCATTGGGCGACCGCGCGATTACTTTAATTGAATTCGGGCCATTTATCCGCATTCCACGTTCGTCGGAGCACAATTTAGCGGCCATTATTCAAAATTATGCCGAAATTAATCCACTAAATCAAATTGCGGTTAAATCCAATTCTGGTCTGTCACGGCAGTAAATCGGTCAATTGAAACACTCTAGCAGATTATGATGTATATCCGTTTCCGGCCCGTTTTACCTCAGAAACGGATTAGGCGCCACTATCCGTGTTTCGAAGAATTTATCGGCCTTCGGCTGCATAATTTCATAATGAAGTTGCCTCACACTATGAGCGGCTGGCCTGAAACTCCTGAAAGGTCGTCGGTCAGTCCGGCAAGTTTCAGACACCGGCTAGAAGCTTCATTAAATCAGATAATAAGTTAAACAAATTAAACATGTGGGTGGAAACTGATCATCCCGACGATTGTTACGATTGATTACTGTAACGTCCCGCGTAATTTTCATCAAAAAACTAATTCAATTTTCTCAACTAACTGACGTTATTGGGTTGAGATGAGCTACGTGCGCCACTCCACCGCCAAAAAATTACTTTCGGATACGTGACCGAGATGACGACAAGTCGGGAAGAGCTCGGGGAAATTTTTGCAGCATTAATTGAGGACTGTCGTGAAATAATTATGCAATTTCATCGAGTTTAGAGTCGGCGACAAACAAGATAACTGCGGGAGAGCCGTAAAGGACTTTACGTTTTAAGATTCGTTTAATTGTGCGGGGGGAATTATGGAGACGCGAACTTTTATTGAAGCATCAAAAGTCGAATGGCGGACAGATTGACAGCGGCGTCGGCCGAATTAATACGGTATTTAGTTGGGTTGAGAGTGAAGTACCGACGGTCATTAATCATTTTTTTTTTCACGGCGCCGTAGTTTGCGCTTACTCATATCGCTAAATCAATGCTCTGCGTGACCGAACTTGTAATTTTTGCGATAAATTTTCTGCTTAAATACACAGTTTTTTGAAATTGCCATTCAGAGGATCAGAACAGCCCATTTTTTGTAGGCGTTACAGCATAATTTCTGACGACACTCAAACAAACATCCCAAACAGTCCATTATCCATTTTATCCATATTTTGAAACAAAGCTGGAAACTATAACGAATGTGCCAGATAATTCCATTTGATTAAAAACTGACTCAAATTTAAAAAAAACGGTCTTTCCTGAACGAAAGTGCGATTGTAATGTAAGTAAAAGCTCGAGCAAAAATAATCTCAAAAAGCTCTAAAGTAGTGTCTTGTTGTATGGAAGGGAATCGTATGTTGCAGCGATAAGGTAAAATTGGCTGATGTAAAAGCATGCGTAACAAACAGTGAAGCGTTCAAGTTCTGAAGAAATATTTCTAACCATCCGTGACTTTATGTTATTACACCAATGATAAGTTAGTTATTAAGGTCTGATTTAAAAAAAAAATATATTGCACGTAACAAGAATCTAATTTACGTTAAATTAATTTATAAACATTCACGGTTTTGGTAGATATAAAAAATCTTCCTGACTATACCATGATTGGTTTAGCTCAAAGCTGGCGCAGAATACCTCAGATGCCCTGAGAATTTCGGGATTGCCCCTGGGCATTTGTCAACGTAATTAGGCGTGCCATATGCATGAAACAAGACAAACGTCTTAGTAAGGCATTCTGAAGTTACAATTAATGGTTGGCAACAGCCACCCACGTTTCGAATTAATTTGGCAAGCCGTCTCTTAACCGAAGTTAAACTTCTCCAAGGCCATGCCCAACTCCTTTGGCTCATCCATAAGCGCCGAGACACGTATAATCGAACGTTGTGCACGATGCCATGGGAACATTGACACGCGGATGTCTATGAAACCCATTAACGAGTTGTAGCACCAAACATCCACGGCGCTTGTTAAGGATACGCCGACTTAATCGCATAAAGTGAATACCTTGCTAAGAGTAATTTATTACCTGAGTAGATATATTGCTACACTAATTGTACGAGCTCGAGAACTTCCTCGCGCTTACCCCAATTTGTTTCAACAAAAATTATTATATCAAACTGACTCCAGCATTGCAATTAATAACTGAAAGTCGAAAAACTAACTTTGCCGTCTAGCGCCATCTCTCATGCGGCACGCCGCAATTCATAAACAGGCAGATGGGGGAGTCTTAAATTTTTAAATGGTGCACGAAAATAATTTACGAGTCGCTTTAATAGTTTCGTTGATTTGCGGGCCCATAAATAAGCAAAACCCATTCAGAGATATGACTATTGTACAGTGTAGAACAATTTGCTCATTCGTATATTTACCCAATAGATTTACAACAATTTATTGTCTAGCAAAGGTGTAAATCATCACGGAAAATTTGCAAAATTTTTCTCTTCTTGCTTCCACCTCCCTAAGTACCAAAAACTGAACAAAAACCAAATACCTTCGTTGCGTAATATTCAATTACTTACAAGTGACAAATAGTTTGGTGGTCGTTTCCGTCTCCGCACCTAAATAAAACAAACTTGGTTCAACACTCATTAATGTTTCCTACCTAAAGAGGCAATCGTTTACCCCCAGTTCGAAACTCGCATTTCTCAGACCGGCAGCTTTCCAATATTCCCTCGAACAAAATTGATTAGCTTTCGGGCGAGCTTTGGAACTTTTTCAACTAATTGATATGAAGTTTTTAAATATTTCAACCTGTTTATCTATGGGGGGAATAAATTGCCGGTGTCATTTCGCAAATTGGCACTTTTCCGATGAGTAGGCGTCTAATTTAAGAAGATCTGTTTGTCGCTAGAGGATTTTCCTTTAGAAGTCTCGAATTTTCCAGGTTTCCACTTCATAAACACACCTGCGTCCTCATTAATTCTCGAATAATCAGGCAAATTAGAATGAACGTTGGTGGGTGAATCGGCGGAGAAACCTTGATTGGAATTTACGCAACCGAAATTCGAATCTTTAATGGAAAATGGCGAAAATATAATGGAACTCGAGGCAACACGCGAAGCTACTGGCTTATTACACCTGGCCGCTGGACTAGCAATATTGGAACCATTCGGGATTCTCACCCGATTAGTCTTTATTAATCCCGTGCTATTTCCGCCATCCAAATTGCATCTATCGATACTTTTATTAGTTTAATTGGCTTGTTGACACAAAACTATATAGGGGTAGGTCACAGAGACTGATCTCGTCAATTTTTCGCTAGTTTGATAGCAACGACAATTAAGCCGCGACATAGAGTCACGTGATAAAATGCATAGGTGTATGGAGGAACAATGATGGTACCAATATGGTGCTTTGCGGAACACAAGTCAAAACTTTGCTTTCTTCACTAATAGCCCATCCAGCTTGCGTCAGAAGATGAGGTCTTAGAGCATTGATATGGATTTTAGGGCAGATATTATTTCTTCGCCAAATTTAGTGTAATCTCCAAAACTAGCAACAACTTATGCATAACCTGTTGTTCACAAACAATACAGTACCATCATATTGTATAATTAAAATGGAGTAGTTACACGTAATGCCAATCATGCGATACTTAGATTAAGGCGCTGCAAGCTCAAGGAACCTAAATTTTCAAAGATAACACCAGCACTACGCAAAGAAAAAATAACGAAATGGCAGGTATGCAATGATAAGGTAAGATAAATAAAAAAGTACCAACAAATGTCAGTGTCAGCAAAGTTCACTCCCGTAAAATTTTCTCAAGCAAACTTGATGCGAAAAGAGATTCTTGATGGAAGGGAAACTTTAAGTTGAAATGATCGCAAAACTTAAAATTTACACCTGCACTTCATGCTTCAAGCCTGAAGCTGAACTGGCGCAATGCAACAACTCGTGCAAACCAATGGAGTTTCATGTTCGTCCTGAAGAGACGACTCAATGGCCAGCAGCTGTCCAGAGTTCAAACATGAACATTTACCCAAAGTTGTTGTTTGCCGAGTGGATTGGTCGTGCCGCACCCCACGCATCAAACCTCTTCTGCACGAGCGTGTGACTTGTTGGTAATTTTTAATGCAATTACTCAGTGTAGGGCCGGCGGGAAGGTCGCGCGCGTAATTAATGCTATAAATTTAATAAGGCAAAGCGAACGCAATTAAAATTTAAAATGCGTGCCGTTTCGCGTAACGCACGTAATTATTCCGGCCCTTGGTCCGTCGTTCGCCCATCATCATCATCAAGTATGCACGGCGCGAGCTTTGATACAGAAAACCAGAGGATGTTTATGATTTGTCACCTCCTTGTTCATGTTGTTCGGAACACATGCGGGTGTCCGACCGAAACAAGGGCCTGGGGGGATTGGAGTGCAGGACGTGCGGAGAATCAACAGTGCCGTGAATGGGCCGGCCGCAGAGCGACCGCGCGAGCTTTGATCTGCGTGCTGACGTGCAACAAAGCTCCGCTGATTACCGACGACGCCCGACTAACATATTGCGCTTAATTGCGCGACTAATTCTACAGCTTTCTTGTCACCTTCGTCAGGATTGCGGATCGCGGGAATTGGGGAGGTAACTGTTGTTCTGGTGACGATTTCCAGACGTTAAACGAGCTTTCTCGCCGGAAATGACCCCAACCCCAAATTGCGATTATGTCACCGTAATGGCCATAAATATTCACAAGAAGAGCCACTATTGCTCAAACCTCACACCCAGTTGCGTAACACTCATCGAACGATTATTTTGATTTCGATGTCTTGCTCAGTTTTTTGAGTCGTTGTTTCTCTTTTACCATTAATACTTTAATATGATTATCTCCAAACCATCTTTTCGTTGATTTTGCAAAATAGCATGACACAGCATCTTGTTGAAATACGCAATCTCCGGTTGGCTATAATTTTGAAATACTTGGTAATAACGAGCTTTGAAGAATATTTTGAAATTTTTCCGCGTTTACCGTGCCTTTTATGAATTTTAAAATACCCAACCTCTTGGCCGACATACATCCCCAAACCATAATACCCTGTGGAAACTTAACTTTTCCGTTCCCTCTTCCCTCTTCCCTTTTTGGTATAGCTGGATAATAATTTTCCGCACTTTTCTATCGGTAGCTTTTTCACGTACGATTTTTCCAAATATGTAGAACTCAGGAACTACTGATTCTGGTAGCAACAAAAGAAACCACTTCTAGTATTTCAACAATTATGACATGTCAAAAGATTTTTGTTTTTATTTCAATACCTACTTGTTTGCCCATATTCAACATTCAGCTATAAGGTACAAAAATACTTGTTCTAACATTTAGTTGTCAACATATTTTAACACTAAATGACTAAGAAAATAACAGTAAAATAAGTTAAGAGTAATTCTGCACAAAAGAGAGTTAAAAACTGCATCAAGTATATTTTTAATTGCTCCCTTAAAACTAAAAAAGAAAAGTCAAAGATTTTTAGTATCGGGTCTGAATTAAAGAAATAATAACTTTTAACATATAGTTGTTAGGGCTCTTCCTCTTTGTTTGCTTTACTTCAAATACTTGCATGGTCAATATCTACTAAATAGATATGATGAATGTAATCTCGCTTAGATTTAGGAATAAATAGTTTTATATTTTCTTCCACCTAACCAATAATGTCTATTTTGTAGTAGGTGATGGAGTTGAACTAGATTTAAATTTAGTAGACTGAGCAATTAAGCAACATTACCACCAACACTCTATTTAACCCTCTCCCGGTTGGCCATAATGTCTGGAATTGCGTTTCCCGCAGAGCCCGAAACAAATAGAATTAAGCACAATGACGCAATTGCGGAAAAAGCCCAAGACGCACAACAACCTAATAATTATTCAAGGGAGCTCCCCCTTGCAGATTTTGATATAAAGTACCCGTTATAGAAAGAGGATAATAGAACGTATAGTTAGGTTCGGGACATAAACGGGGTTAATTTTATGTGATTAAGTTAGTCCTCGCCTCGTTACGCAGATCCCTGCAATTCTCAGTTCTCCTGGTTACTCAGACTAACCACACAGCGTTTGTTTGTGCGCAATTTACATAAAGGAACCACATTCGCCTCTAATGCAAGTTTGCAAATGTTACGTCTTAACTGTACGTCTGACATTACCGGGTGGAAATCTGAAACTTATTCAAGAATTTATGCGGACGGGTTGATAAAAAGCGGAGACTTTACGGAGCATAGATAGGGATACTTTGACGTAATTCCCATTTCATCTCGGGAGTTGTAAAACGATTTGAGCAACATCTTGGCAACTGGATGGTGAATCGTTAACCCTTCTAACAAAGTGCTGTCAAATAGTAATCGCTGCTTTCGTGTCTCGATCTAATTACTTAAAGCATAATATTCAAGGTTATAGACAGGGGATGTCCTAATTCGTAAAATAATGTTCAATTTATGTCGTATATGTTAATAGCATTTATCCTTCCGAAGCTTCCTTTACGCAAAACTTTTTAACAAGCTGCGCAAGTTCGTGCATGAACCATAATACCTCAACTTTGACGGGAATATATTTACATCAACAAAATTTCTGCATCAAATAACTATGCATTGTGTGCAACGCGATGAAAGTGCCAGACGTTAAAAACTAATTACTGCGGAAAATTTGGACAGCACCGTGGCTTTTGGAGTTTAATTACAATTATCTCCGATTTAAAAGGTGGACGCTTTGGAGGCTTAGTTAGGTGACGTTTGTCATGGCCATATTTGCAGATGCTTTCATAGACAAAGAGGTGACGCGAGGCGTCGTCATTGATTTTCCATCGCAAACTTTTCGATTATATGATGATAGGTTTGCCATTAGATAAGTTACGTGGAGTGGGAGATTGTTGACTCAACTTTGATGCTTCGTCTCCGATAACAAAAAGATCGAGGTGCAATTCTGAGAAACGTTCGTTTATAGCCACAAAACTTGTAGACAATCAAAAATTTTAAACATACAAAACGCAGTCAAATAGTCGCTGAAAGTTCAAATAGACGAAGACTAGTTAACTGGCAAAATAAAAAATTGACAAACCAGAAGACGCTATTAAAATTTTTCAATAAGTATTGTAAAATTATTACAAAAAAATAAAACTGACAAACAAAGATAAGAATGAGAAGAGAAATGCCAAAGTTATAAATAACTTACCTATATTAGTTTTAGAATGGTGGTAGTGTAATTAGGGATGAACAAAATTGCTTTCAGTAACTTCGCATATGACAGTGAGCGCACACAAAATTAAAATTATTTTACATTTTCATAGCTGCCAAAGCACATCTTTCTGTTCGCGTTACTGTATATTTTAGCCTATGCTTCTTTAATCATTGAATACATATTTGACTTTCAGGATGCTATTTTAATTTAAGTGAGGGTAAGACCCATACAACTGATCTTCCAAATGACCATAAAACCACAGTAGAATTAAATATATCAAAGTCAAGTCTAAATAAAAATCTTCTTTCAGTAGAAAAGCTTACTCACTTTTGTTAAAAAATAATAAAAAGAATTGCTACTATAGAGAAGCCAGTTTAAGAGGTCTACAAAATTTCTTTACATATGTGTTCACAATTTACACTTTTTACTAAGGTCATATTATGATATTCTGGTCAGTAATGAGCTGGTCTATTAGCCCTCCATGGTATAACGTTGAGTTTTGGAACACCCTGTATAAATGATGTCTAGTATCGTATACCAATTTTCTAGTTAGAACTTTCCATGCTCTAAATGCTCATCCAGTTGGGACACCCGGTGCATTTATCCGTCGGTGGTCCAGCCGCCGGCCGGAAGAGCTTATCCGGCACTACGTGTTCGAGAATATCGGGGCCAAGGCGCTTATTAAATTGTTGCTGTCACTTTATATTTGGCAGTTTCTGCTGCAAGCGCAGAAGTCCTGACACGGATACCTGGATGTAATAAATCCACGGCCCGCCGAGACCGATTGAAAGCTCGGGCCATCGAGACGTTGCGCTGCTTGCATACCGGAAAGCTGGAAAGCAGTATTGTACACAGTCGCTACCTGGGAGAACGATTTTCGAGAGGTGTTTCCGTTTAAAGGATCTATCCGGAAAGCGCACAAAAGGCGCGACTCGCCTTCTATTTGTAAATAAGCGAAGCCATTGCTATCTTTGTATATAACATTCTCAAGAAAAAAATTTACAAAAATTAAAGTGCTAAAATTTAACATTGGGTAACAGTGTAACTAGGTGTTAAAAAGTACTATACAGGCTGTCTCAGAATGACTGTGACAAACTTGAGGGGCGGATATAAAATTCAAATATAAAGAGACTTTTTCTAATAAACATGCGCTCGAGAACGCTTGATAACAGAGAAAGAGGCCTTCAAAATGTTTTTTTCGCAACTCTTAAAAAAGTCTCTTAATTTTTTGATTTTATATCTACTTCTTAAGTTTGTCACAGTCATTCTGGGACACCTTGTATATCTAAAACCCAAATTTGACCAGCAAAATAAATCTCAAATATTTCAGAATGGTATTGTAGTTTAACGACATGTCTGCAGGAATCCATTTTTCGGTAGAGACAAAATGAAATTCAGAAGAAAAATTATCTAAGTGTGTGGTTAGTGTATATCGAATTATTACGTAGTAATTTTCACCCGGCGCATTCACCATTTCTCGCTCTGTTTAATTTCTCGCAGAATCACTTGAAACGTTTTGGAAAAACCAATTACTAAACTGTTGCAGTTTTGACATTATAAATTAAAGCTTTGATGTCCCCTATGTTTAACCATAACGGTTCAATGCGGCAACAAAACGTTGATGATTGGTGTCTGGTTTCCTAAAATTGTATTGTATCTGAATGGGCAAGTGGATGGGCACTTCAAAGCGCTAGTCGAGATTGTTCGCTATATTTCTGAGATGATAATCTGTGCCAATTTAGTTGTTCCGTTCCGTAACAAACTTCATTATTTAATCCGTTATTAATTGTTTGTCGGTCTGATTCCGTTAAAGTTTGCATCGCGCTCCGGATCGCCGGAATCCAGTCCGCATTTTGAAACAATTTGAGTTGAAAAGTCTGCGAATACGCCCCGAAATTAAGTTAAAACGAATCTAACAAAGGCCATTCGAAATTTACTTGAATAACTTGTTTGTACAGAGTTCATCGCTGATGATGTCCCTTCAAAAACAGATTGTTAGGTATGTCAACAGGCATTTTCACTGTAAATTACTACTTTGTTTAACTTGGCCCGAGTTATAAGATAGCGTTCCAAATGAGAAACTTCCGGTTAACCCGAATAACAAACTGCAATTAAATTAAGATGCCGTGTTTATTCCGAAGCGTTTCCTGGCGGTTCGCGTTAAATATAAAGGCGAAAGAGTGCAGGGCACGTCGAGATCGTTGCGGATAAGTTAATTTGATACGGGAGTTTTATAACCGTTATATGAGGCAGTTCCCGCTTAACTGATAGTGTCTCGCGATTATGAGCACGTTTAACTCGAATTAATCGTTGAATCATTTTTTTACTGACCGTAAAATTACGGATTCAAATTAAAACCTCACCAGTTCCGCAATAAATTCTAAAGTCGAGATGAGAAACAAAGTCGACCGGAATTATAGTCGATTTTACTAGCGCCGGGGCTACGCCCCTCTTGTTTACTGTTTTCGGATTCAAACTCATCTAAATGTAGAACGGGGTAAGAATTTCGAAAATATGAGGGGTAGATGCGGAAGCGACGATCGCCGAAAAAGACTGATGACACATAAGAAATAAGGACAATATCTTTGGAGGGAGCTGTAAAAGTCCACTTGGACACGTAGAATAGACCGCTTGTTTGTGCGGCTGTATCTCTAATGACATCAATCTGTAATTTAAACGGTGGAGATTTCGTTTGGGGACTCGGCTCTGACGGACTTTTGGCCATTGTGGAACCGGGATTTAATTAACTGTAATTAACGAGAGGCGCGACGGACCACTTCGCCATTTGCCCGGCTCAAAGCTCTCCGAAACCAATAAAAATTCTACAGAACGGAGCCAGAGCCCCGCCACAGCTATTCTGAGCCATGTAATATATTAAACGTAAAATAAACGACACCGGTGATCAAGAAGCAAAAAAGTAAATTTTTAGCTTATTAATTGGCGTTAAGTGGGTACTTATAAATACTTATAAAAATTATGGTTGTAAATGTCATAGATCGCTTTGTTTGAGGTCCCCCGAGGTGCAAATATAATTAAATTTTATAACAATTTTTTTTTGTTAAAATGATTTAATTTTTTTATCCTCTGAACTGCATACTGTGTCAAAACCATATTTAAATACTTTCGTTGGCCGCTAAGTTTAGCGATTGAAAGAATACAAACCCCACGTTCACCTTTGTGTAGCATTATAGGCGCATTTCAGCGCATTCCCTTTCCCCGTCGGTCAACTTAGCTGTAACAGACAGTTAAATCTGACTTCTATTCTTTTGAAACAAAATTGATATACACTGCAGCACTTGTCGTAAATATTTAACAAATTCTTATGTTTGAGATTCACCCGGCGCATCCACCATAATTTTACTTACGCCACTCTTTGTAAAATCATTTAAAATAAGACATCTGGATAATTAATAAATAGCGTTGCTGACTTCAAATTGGACATATAATTTATTATTTAAGCCACTAAAAGTAGATTTACTTTTACAGATACTAAAGTTTTAATGGCGATTTATTACGAATTTAACATATTTGTAGCTTTCAACAAAGCTTGTGTGGAGATTAATTTTTTCTACAATAGTCAACTTTGTTTATTTGTGAAAAAAGTGAGGTTGAAATGTTGTTGGTAAGTTACAAAATAGTACACAGTAATTTTCAAGCAACGCATTTACCATTTGCAGTAAAACACTCATGCAAAGCTTTGGACCTGAGCTATCAACTTTTCTTTTTAATTTAAAAACTAAAAAAGATTTATAATATGCAGAAATAAGCACCCATAAGATTAATAGCTTTTAAGAAATAATTTCATACTGCTCAGCCATTATTTTTCGACTTGCTTGAATTTTCCGCAAGAGTAAAAGTTTTGATGTTGACATTTTGTTTTTAGGAAACATGAACGTCGAGCTGTGTGCAACCATGTTGCATATGTAGATTTTTAACGCCGCCCCTGGCGACCGATCTGGTGAATTCGTAAAGTATAACATACGGAAACATTATCCTCACAGACATCTCAAGATACATTGCTCACTTGTTTTGGCAAGTTTGGCAATTTATGTGCAGCACAACCCCGACAAATACTTTTTTTCCACCCAATACTACCGACCGCTCCCATAAAATCTGCCAGCGAATTAATTTTGCACCACGTCGCGTCGCCTGCCACAATTTATCATTACCTGGTTCAGATTCCGGGTCTGCCCCCGTGAACTTCTGACTCAGAACCGAGGGCAAAAGAAATTTATTTCAATAGTTTACTCGACGTCTGCCGACCGCAAAGAACTCGGAAAGTGCGGGCGACGACAAGCGATAATTTTCGTCCGGGCCCTCATTGGTTTAGCGATGTTTCATAATTGCGGCCAAAGAACGGAGGGGAAAGCGGAATTTTATGTGGCATTGCTGCGAACATAAAATAATATTTCAAACAAATTCCTTACATAAAATCTCCTCGCTAACAGTAGTTGCCTCCGGGGAGTCGTTTCTTTTGCACCTTGTGAAGGCCTTCCGCAATCAGGTTACGCGGAAATCTGCATTTAAATGAAGCTCGAAGGGATACGCCCAAAGGTTCAAGCTGTAAAAATTTCTTACTGCATGCCTTATTTAGCAGGAACTGGACGTGCAGAGGCGAGCAAAAGTTAAGAAATCTCCAACTAAATCCGTAACTATTTCAACTTTTGTTGTTTTCGTATTATTATTTCGTTTAGACTGTACGACGTAATTTTCAAGATTAATCCTAAATATAAATTTTTTTCTTCTGCACAGTTATGAGGAATCTATATGGGCACTTAACTGATTAAGAAATCAGTAAAGCTCGGACTATTTTGGGTGGCGCAACAACGATTCGCCTGCGCCGCTGATGTTCTGAGTCGCCTCCCGACAAGGTACCAACAGCTTTCCTCCGCCAGCAATGATACTTTATCTTGAATTGTTTATTGACAGTTGACACATGAAAGCGGCATTAAAGCAATTGATCGTTATCCTGGCGTTCCTTACAAACTGGAAATTGGTAATAGATGGGTTTATCCGCATCGGATCCAGGACCGAACTTAGAACTTTATTGAAACTTTACAAGCTGTAACAACTGTGGAAAAGTAATATTCATAACAATATCGATACGTTATCTTTATGTGCGCATGTAGAGAAGCATTTCCCCCAAGTCCACACAATGGGAGCGAAAATATGAATCAGTCCTGTGTGAATGTTTATACACTCGCCAACAAATCAAACGTTATTTGCCTATCGGGGCGCATAACTGGGTACAAAAAAAACTCTATATATGGGTTTTTTATTATTTGATGCCTCAGCGCTTTGTGAAGATTGCTCCCTTAACTTAACGAACAAAAAATCGAGTCCTTATCAGTTAGCAGTCCGGTCCTGTCTTTCGGCAATAAAACAATCCCGACCCGGAATATTTTTTATTATCATCGTAAAATTGTGCGCAATTTGTCAATTTCTGGCGCATTAAAAATCGCGTTGAACCCAATCGCTTCTTTTGTGGCGTCACACGTCAACAAAGACGCGTCTTTCCACTCCCCAGATCCCATAAAGTTCTTATTTTTTGCAAAGTAATTTGAATAATACGCGATGTATTTCTGCAAATGTAGATGAGTGGGTGCAGTGTTCCGATGAGAGTTTACTACGACTTTCAAATTTGTGAATGATTGATTGAAATGCCCTATATTGTGACTTCATAATGGATACGTCGGTATAATAAAAATATCCATTATCTTCTCGTTTCTAAAAAGCCACTGGCATAATAAATCATTTCTTTGGACGTTTATGAAGATCCGACACCCCTCACAAATGCTTTATTTGGCGTGATGGTGTAGGCATGTCATTGTGCACCCTTTTCAAATAGATTAAAACCATTGCAGCTACTTCACAAAAACTGCGAGCGCAATTTGATCCCTCCGCTTATAATTGTACGTTTAAATGGCTTTATGGAAAGGGGTCTGCATTTTTTGCGCAGTATCTGCATTTATACTTCAGAACACAGTATAGCAAAACAGTTTGAATTTACGTTTTCCATTCACAACGCACCAACACATTTCAAATCTAACAGGTGAAAGTTAAAATAATAAGCAATCATTCACTTAAAACTATTATAGAATAAAGGTTTAGTCTTATTAACTAATAAAATTAAATTAAAACGCTATATTAAAGCAGCACGTCACATTATAACTTTTTATGATACTAGTGTGAAAATGCATGTTTTTAGGGCACGGGTATAAGAAAGTTTGCAAAACTTGGTTGCGCTTTGTTTTCCAATTCAAACAAGTGTAATAAATTGCAGCTGATGTAAGTTTGCTTCTATTGTTTGTTTACAAATGACGCTTTTAAGTAATGTTAAAAATTTTCTTAACTAAAATGAATAAAATTATTATTTTTATTATTAATTTACATGTCGAGAACAACGGAAGCTTGTGTCCGATGTAGATGAGTTTGAAAGATTACCTAAAGAGCTCAGATTCCAGTATCACCATAAGTACGACTTAAAAAATGGTCGATGAAAGAAAAAGAAGAAACCTTAAGAACATATTTTGTTGGTATATTTTTAGTAAGAATCTCAAGACAATCTTATGTTAAAGACAATATAATTCAAGAACGATTAGAAACTCTAATTATGTAATTAAATTTCTTCTCCGATTGCTGCGCCAAAAAATGTATTGATGATCAAAGAAGATTTCGATAACTTTCTAACCAAAGTGAATAATTTTTTTTCGAAAGTTACAAAAGAAAACAATCCATAAATATCTCTGATTTGTTGATTAAGGAAACCTTAATTGCATGAGAAATAAATAACAATATTTCTAAATTTATTCAGCGACGGATTTCCAATTTTGATGAAAACTTGTTTGCTTCTAATGTAGCAAGACTTCAATTACTTTTAATTCCCATTCTGATGCCAGTTAAATTCGTGTAGCGCGCCCCTGGTCGTGTCTATGTCGAAATTTATTTGATTGCGGTTGCCTTAAACAGATAGCGAACTTTTCGATCAATCGTCCTTCCGTGCATCCGGAACGATTCTTTGGTTTTGTTTTCGTCATCTCGAAAAACAGTCCGCGAACGTAGCTGCACGATTGGATTAACTCGTTCCAGGTTATTGGCAAGCGTCATGCAATTCCATCGAACCTGCGGAAAAAGTTGGGCAGTTAACGTGAGGTTATTATTTAAAAATGAACTGTGGAAACCGGAAAGACGGGGTGTGTCACCCGGAGCCGGGATAAATAACTAAAAATATCTTTGGGGTCCCATATGCGCCCTAGTCGCACGACTATAAAATATGTTTAAGAATGGATAGTTTAGAGCTCGCAGGGGTGTAAAGTGCCTTTCGAGCACGTCCCTGTCAACTCTGACTAATGTGCAGTTCGCTTGGCCCGAGCTAATTCCTATATCGCAGACACAGCATCAGCTTATTGTCTAAACTTCAAGACGGAGATTTCGGACCGGCGATGTTTTATCTTAATTGTTTAATCTCGGAATGCTTTTAAATACTTTTTGGTCTGTTCGCTATCATCTGCTTGTTTTCGTCGGCGCAACCCCGAAAGATAACTTGCCGGAACCTGTACGAAAACTTTTATTCGCCTCGCTGACAAAACTTATGCACAGAAGGTCGTATTTATAAATACTCTGCTTCCGGTCGGAAACAGCAGCACTTTACTGATTAAAACGCAAATATGGAAGGCGGAAATCGGAGTTCTCTAGAAATTAATTGAGTTGCGTCCCGCCGATGCTGCTTTGAACTTGTCCCGATACGATTTAATCCAACGCATTCTAGTCATGTTGGGAAAACTGCATGTAGCGAGGTTGCAAAAAATGAAATAATGAAAAGCTGGGGAACAGTTCATGCCCGAAAACGATAAATCAACGGCGTTCACGTTGCAAGTATGAAAAATGTTTCCTTTATTATACAATTGTGAGCGGTACCTACTTGAATACAGTTGTTCCAAAGCCCGCCTGCGACATGAAACAATATTAATTTCGCGCAGCCATTTCACTGCGAGAGCTCAGTTCTGCACGTTTTACAGCGTAATATTGTCATTAACAAATTAATATTGCCGAGGTCCTGGTCAATTATGTAACATTTCACGGAAAATGGCTTTAATTAAAAACAATACTTGTAATAACAATAAGAAAATATTTTATTTTTAGTAGGAATAGTTATATGTAATAGAAAACGTAAAAACAAATATTAATAACAAAATTATTAAAAAATTATTCAAAATTTTATCAGCACCAAACAAATAACCTCTTTCAGTAGTTACCAACAGGATCAGTAATAATATTGCAGTTCGTCTCTTCACTTTTTTGCCTGTCGTTTCACATAATAACAATCAACTTAATGAAGTGTTTGTTCCATAGAAGCGGTTACAAAAAGGTTATTATTAGTCAATCTATGGCGAGATCCCTAAGGATGCACGATCAAATTGATTCTGGGCCGTGGGCAGCAACCACCAACAGTCAACTCTGTTATGCAAAACCGCATAGAAATGGTTCAACACTGTACCAACTCGATGTGTATGGAGTTTAGAGAAATGATACTAATAGGAAATTGTAGTCAAAATTTCTGAGAAGCAAATAATTTTTATTTATTTGATGAGGCAAGATGAGGCTGACGCTTTAATGTTGATGATGGTATCGTAAAGTTGTAGAAGCCTTAAAAGCAATTACCGATTTAGCATTTCATAAAGAAAGGAAATCTAAAGCACAGGCGGTATATTATTGTGATTCACTTAATTCCATCATATTCATTAAGTTCTTCACGTAAAGCAGTGACTTGCGAGATTCAAATAATTAAATTATATGTTTTGAAACGTCAATTTAGGTTGTCCAGGTAATTATTTGTTTGAATCTTGTAAGTGATTCGACCAGCCACTTAAATCCGTTTGGATATTATTATATTAGAATATGTGACGTGTTGGATAAATGCTTTATGAGGTTGGAGCGTAAACTTCTGATATTTTGCAGCTAATTGCCATCGCTCACAAGCCACGATTTAAGGCCAAATCCCATCACGTCCCCGCCTCTCATCGTTATTAGTGTCGCATTGCTCATTATTAAATTAGCTAACACTGAAGCGCGAATCCGTTATATTAAAATCGACTTACTGATTACATAGTCTGACACTTTTTCATCAAGTAACAGCGCATTAATTAAAGGCGCGATAATGTAGCTTTAACGAGGCTCATTATCGGGCCCATGATTAATCAACGTCTGCAGATGACGCCTCCATTTCGTTTCGGCTTACTTGGATATCGATATTGTGTCATTTCAGAAATTTAGATTTATCGCAATTCGTAATGAATTAGTTGTTTATTACTAGGGAGCCATATCGTAATGTGTTATGGTGGAAAAGCGTATTTATGGTAAATCCGTCGGGACTGTGCGCCGTTCGCGTTTCCAGGTAATTAATCCGATGGAATTTCGCTATAAATTTATGGCTGTGCGATTCCGCGTTTTGTTATTTTTGCACCAGTGACAATTGTAATCTGCACTGGGGTTTATCTGCTACATTAATACATTGATTTTCAATTTGGACTTCAACTCATTCGGTTTATTTACGAATATGCATAAAGTTTGGAAAAATTCCACACGAAAACATATAAATCTTAATTAAACGTACATGTTTGATGCCCTTGTGTCTTCTAATTTTTCTATATGTTAGCGGCCTGAGATGCCCGTCGCCGCCACTGGACCAGCATCCAACCATCGGTCCACCGACGGGACCCGATGACCAAGGGCGAGCGGTTGGATGGTGACAATCGAGAGTCGACGAACAGACATCACCGTGGTTAGGCGCGGGAGAGTGCTTGGAATAGCGAATGATTTGTATTAATCGCAAATACAGTTTTGTTGGGAAGTTAGTTGTTGATTTATCATCAGAAGTGGGATAAAAGACCCTTTAGTTTAATAGCACAATTCAGAAAATTGCGAAAATGTCGGAAACGCGGAAAACCCCTCGAAGACCTCGGGAAAACCGTCATGAACCGCGGGAAAAACGTTCTCAAACGCGGAGTGATAGTGATCGTGACAAGCACCACCGACATCGAAAAAGCGATGGGGAAAGTGGTGACGATCACCATCGACACCGAAAAAGTCATGGGAAAAACGGGGATGATCAGCATCGACGTCGACGCAGCGAAAGCAAAAGCCGGGACCGAAAAGGTCGACGTGAGGCCGAAAGCCGCCACCGGAATCCGGAGACCCACCGCGAGTCTCGGGGAGCTCACCGATCCAGGAAAAGTCCGGTCCCTGAATCGGTGGCACAATTGAGTGAGGCCCTGCTACAAGGAATGGATCGGCTCGCTCAAGAGGCTGGAGTAAGAAATAACCAACCAATAGGGGTCAGTTCTATCTCTAGCAACATTATCGCGGAATTTGACCCTTTAAAACAAAATATCACGGACTGGCTTGAGGCGGTGGACGAGTACGCCTACATTTATAACTGGGATGATAGAACTGTCT
Organism: Schizotus pectinicornis; assembly: GCA_951805265.1. Taxonomy (NCBI): domain Eukaryota; kingdom Metazoa; phylum Arthropoda; class Insecta; order Coleoptera; family Pyrochroidae; genus Schizotus; species Schizotus pectinicornis. The sequence continues at coordinate 14,204,837 of OX638202.1, read as the reverse complement.
CCTATTTGGCCTTAAACAAGTTGAGAGGACCAGCTGAGGTATGGTATCGTGCACTCCCCACACGTATTTTCACGTGGCCCGAGTGGAAAAAGATGTTGAAACAAAATTTTATTTCAAAACGCAATTTGCATAAGGATTTGCAAGAAATGATGGCATGCATACCAAAACCGAACCAAAGTTTATATGAATATGCGTTTGAGAAACTTGCGCTCATCCACAAATTAAAGCTTCCCCTTCCGTCAGAAGACCAAGTCAATTTAATTATGGGCGGTATTATAAATGAGCAAATAAAATTTTCCGTGGAAACCGCTGGAATCAGCGACCCGACCGTGCTAGCTAGCCACCTAAAAGCGCTAGACGAGCGGAATTCGGCGCCGACCTCGACTTCGAGCGCGAATCATAACACGTCGACGCCACTTGATCCGAAATTTTATAACAAAGCTCGCAGTAATCCCAGTCAAAACAAGAAACCCGACCGCCTTTGTTATAATTGCGGTCAATCAGGTCACTTTTTCCGTAACTGTCCCAAGCCCAAAAATAAACCCAAAGCCTTAGAATATCGTCACATAAATTTTGTCGGGCCTAATTCCAACGAAAAGTTTCTCAAATTTATATTTATGAATGGGCAAGAAATCCGATGTTTCATCGATATGGGAAGCGTGTGTTCGCTGATTACGAAGAATGCCGCCGCAAAGTTGTTATTGAAATTGACACCCGTTGATCACCCTATATATTTAACGACTTTAAGCGGGCCCCAGATAAAAACCCAATATTTTGCACGTGTAGAGGTCACTATTGATCAGGTTCGACGTCATATTGAATTGTTTGTCGTCGATCAGTGCGTCATGGGAGTTGAAGTGCTGATTGGTCAAAACTTTACCGAACTTTTTGACGTGGCCTACAACAAAACCGGGACTCAGTTAAGATTCACCGATAATTTTGACCCCGTGACAATCAATTACATTGAGACGCGTCAGGTGAATGTTGGTGTCCATACCTCAGGTGACATCCAGGCACTGCTCGATTTGCTTAATGAATATTCGGATTGCATCGCTTCAAATTTTTCTGAAATGTGTGTAGCCCGACACACCGAAATGAAAATCGAGCTAACCTCCACCAAACCAATAGCCCACAGACCCCGCCAACTCTCTGATTCCGAAAGAGAACAAGTCCGGGAAATTGTTCAGGATCTCTTAGACAACGGGATAATCCGTGAATCGTGTTCGCCCTATGCCAGTCGTGTTTTGCTCACCACCAAAAAAACAGGGGAAGTTCGATTATGTATCGATTATCGAGCTTTAAACAAAATTACCGTAAAAGACGCATACCCTCTCCCCTTAATTGAAGAGCAATTGCGACGGTTGTCCGGTTTCAAAGTGTTCACGAGTCTTGATCTCTTTTCTGGATATTATCATATCAAAATGGCCCCTGAATCCATACCCCTCACTGCTTTTGTAACCCAAGACGGCCATTATGAATTTTTACGTCTTCCTTTCGGTCTATGCAACGGACCAGCAGTATTCCAAAGAGCACTAAATTTGGCACTAGGCCAGCTCCGCTTCACAAAAGTATTGGTATATCTTGACGATATTCTAATCCCTGCCCAAGATACAGAGGAGACGTTAACTACCTTCCGAACAGTATTAGACATTCTTCGGTCGCATGGTTTCAAATTAAACTTAAAGAAATGCTATTTTTTAAAATCCACAATTGACTATCTTGGCCACCAAATTTCCGACTCCAACTTAAGCCCCACTAACCTGAAAATCGCCGCCGTTTGTGATTTCCCAAAACCCTCTAATATACACGAAATCCGACAATATCTAGGGCTGACAGGATATTTCCGAAAATTTATTTATCAATACGCTGCAAAAGCTAAACCGTTAAGTGGCTTGCTGGCTAAGGACGCTGAATGGGAATGGGGAAAGCCCCAGGATGAATCCTTTCAAGCTCTCAAAGAATGTTTGATGTCTGGACCGATTCTAGCCTTGTTTAACCCAGGTTTGGAAATTCGCTTATATACCGATGCTAGTCGGTTGGGTTTGGGCGGAATACTGGTTCAGCTTCATGACAATAACGAGAGGGTAGTAGCCTATTTCAGCCGGCACACCACTAAACCAGAACAAAAACTACATTCTTTTGAATTAGAAGCCCTAGCCATCATCGCCTCAGTCAAACGTTTCCGTCAATACTTATTGGGTCGCTCCTTCACCATAATCACCGATTGCTCCGCTGTCAAAAATACTTTTGCGAAGAGTGAAGTTAACGCTCGTATTGGCCGTTGGGTATTAGCTTTGAGTGAATACCATTACACAATTGAACACCGAAATAATGACCAAATGAGACACGTGGATGCGTTGAGCAGGAATCCGCCTACCGATACAAAATCTGTTCTCGTCACAATCATTACTGAGGAAGACTGGTTGCTTGCCGCTCAGCAGCACGACAAGGAAATTCAAGAAATCAAAATGATTCTCGAATCCGGAGATTTTGACGGCAAGAAACATATTTTTCAAAATTATTCCTTAAAGGGAGGAAAAGTTTATAAAGCCACTGACTTTGGCTACAGATGGGTAGTGCCTCAGTTGGCTCGATTCCAAATTTTGCGTCTGGCTCATGACGAAGCGGGTCATTTTTCCTTGGAAAAGACCCTGGAATTGGTCTGTAGCAAATACTGGTTTCGGGGAATACGTCGGTTCACAAAAAAATACGTGAAAAATTGCCTCAATTGTCTTTATTTCAAATCTCCTGGCGGACAGGCCCCTGGGTTCCTATACCCAATTCCGAAAGTCCCAAAACCATTTCACACTATCCACATCGACCACCTCGGCCCATTCGTAAAATCCAAATCGGGAAATACCCAAGTTCTTGTTCTTATAGATGCCTTCACAAAATTTATTTTAATTTACCCGGTCAAAAATACAAAAACCAAGTGGACAATCCGATGCCTCAAAGACTTCCTCAAAGTGTTTGGAGCACCCCATCGCATCATTAGCGATCAAGGGAAGTCATTCACCAGCAAACTTTTCAAAACTTTTTGCAAAACCATTGGCACCACCCATCACCTTAACGCAGTTGCTTTACCCCGCGCGAACGGACAAGTCGAGCGCTATAATCGCACAATCCTCGACTCTCTCGCAACCATGGGAGCCAATTTAAATGACAACTGTTGGGACGAAAATATCCCCAAGTTACAGTTGGGTTTGAACGGCACTTTAAATAAAGCCATAGGGGTAACTCCGAGTGAAGCATTAATGGGCTATCGAGTTGTCTTTCAGGACCTCCTACGAGCCGACGACGAGAAGACAATTGATGTCACAGCTGTCCGAGCTCGGATGGAACGGCACCTTGAAAGGTATCAGGGCGAGCAAAAGCGACGTTTTGACAGCAAACGTAAAACGGCTCACCAGTATGCTGTCCACGACTTAGTTCTCCTTCGCATCACAAGCTCGCCAGCAACCGGAACCAGCCACAAACTGCTCCCAAAATGGAGAGGTCCATTTCGTGTCACGAAGGTCTTGGGAAAGGACAGATATGAAGTCTCTGACATCCCAGGAGCGGGACGCTCTCGAGTGAAGTATCAAGGCGTTGCGGGTGTGGAAAACATGCGGCCTTGGATACGGTTTGACTAACGTAAAGTATGGCAGCCTGTGGCTAGTTGTGGACGGTAGTTCTCTTTGTGACATGACCTGGGCGGTTTTGGTCACGGGAGGGCAGGTGGCCACATACATATAAAAGTTTTGTTATCATTATATATTCTATGTACATATTTTCTTTGATTGGCTTATCTTGCGATTCGCGGGAGGGGTTCACCGGCTGTGGCCTGGTCTGTGGGACCAGCGGTCACGGGGGTGGGACACCACCAGAATTGATGTGGGTCCACTGGCCGTGACAGGGACTGTGTGACCCTCGGTTACGGGAGTGGGACGCCATGGCATGATACTTCTTTCAAACATATCGATCTCCCTTGTTTCGTAATTTTTCTTTTGCAAACTTGGCCAAGTTTTGTAGCATAGTTTGTTTTTTTTTCTCTTCAAGGTTGACGACGTCAAAGGAGTGATGAGCTACCGTTAAAAAAAATACTGATTTTTTTTTTTACTTCGCTTATACAGGTTTCTAGCGCTAAATAGTTTTCATACGGTTTAAATTTCAGAGCCAATAGCTGCTTCCAGTGCCTGTGAGTGAGGACACTCACGATGGTCAGGAATGGCCGTGTTAGCGGCCTGAGATGCCCGTCGCCGCCACTGGACCAGCATCCAACCATCGGTCCACCGACGGGACCCGATGACCAAGGGCGAGCGGTTGGATGGTGACAATCGAGAGTCGACGAACAGACATCACCGTGGTTAGGCGCGGGAGAGTGCTTGGAATAGCGAATGATTTGTATTAATCGCAAATACAGTTTTGTTGGGAAGTTAGTTGTTGATTTATCATATAGTTAACTGCAACAAATAAAGTATTTATAAATCAGTTCAACTTTAGTAACTCTAATCACAAAAAATCCTCAAGAAGTACAGTAAAAATAGAAAAACGAAAGTCTTCTTACGTGGCTGTTGAAGTGCATAACATGAAAAAGCAGCAGTACAAACAATATTCCTTCTCCAATTCCTTGCACAATTCTTCATGGAAATTTTACTTTAATATGTAGCTTCGTTTACTTTCAATTTTTTTTTTTAAATGAGAGCCTTCAGTTATTGACCACCACCACATGAGTAGTTTTGCTAGCTCTTAGTGTCGTTGGGATGAGAATATATCCTCACCTGCATGACAAAGTGAGAATAAAAAAAAAATACTAAAAATTAACTAAGTATTTAAACAGAAAGCAAAAAATATGACTGAAGACTTGTGAAAATGCCTTTCTATTGAAACTTTTCGACGCCTTTCCTTTGATGTCTGTCCATGAAAAGTACAAATATTCGCTGGGCAAACAAAATTTAATGAATTGGTATTTCATCTAGTTAATAGTGCAAATGTTTGCTTATTATCATTGGAATAAAACCGATGTATGTATTTCCATAAACACCGCCGCGATGCAGGGAGCGTCGCGACGCTTCCGACTTGCACATAATCGAAAGATAATACTAGTAAAAGGCGAAATATTTGTCCAGCGCTCCAGCACGTGTATTGATCTAGATAATTATGTAGAGGAGGCGGACTAAGTTGGTAAGTTGGTTGAGAGAGCAAATGGCAGGATCATACTTGGCATTATCTGTGGATGCGGATATCTATAATAAAACAACGTTCCGTCATCTCGGGCGAAATTGAACACGCTATGCTACGTGTGCAGAATTTACAGAGGAAGGCCCTTTCGCTGCGAGACGGGAATATCGTGAGCAGCGGCACGTTACAATAAACCTTGATATGTGTTCAATAAACTCAATAAATTAAACGCCTAAACGGATATCTTTCTCTCCTTTTATAAAATCATCGATAACTTACGCCGCATACACTGTGGCCGTAATATCGACCCTTTGTCCTTTCTAGCTCGCTAGTACTGAGTCCCCGGCTAAACTTACTAGCTATATTCAAGTTGACAAGTTGTGCTTCAACCCTTTTAATCGCCCTTTCACAGGATAGTACTTAAGAACTTAATTTGCGTGTTTTGCCATTGAGTTGATCTATCCGACGTTCAGCATCTTTACATGTCAAAAGTATCTAGAGTTAAATAACTTATCATTAACTTGCTTCTAAAATAAACTCTTGTTAAAGAAGCTTCCAACATTTTTCTATAAATATTTGTTAATTTCGAAGTATTTCGCAAATTATTACTAAGCTATTAGTTAATTTGGATGCGAGGAGCTACTTGTTTAAGTTTAAAATTAACGTTTTATTTGTAGAACATTTTCTTGCTTTCGCAATATGCCCAGCTTTCAGCTGATTTGGTCTCGGCCTGGTTCGGTCAAAATAAAAAATTTAATGGGACAAATATTGGTTGGGTAACGACGAAATTGCCAATACTCCGGCCGGTATCACGTCAATGCAAGGCTTACATATAATGAGACGGGGCCATAAAGGAGCTCCTCAAAAGAACTGCACAGATGCCTGATCAACTTAAAAGGATCGACGGTAAAAACGGGCTAAGAAAGAGAAAGATTCAATGAACGAGAAAATTACGGGCGACCTAATAGTGGCTTTATAGTAAGGTGGAAGAATGTCGCAAACGGAACGTGTATCGGCCGGATTTCTTTATTATTTCGTTTGACGGTGTTATTTCGGTTGTGCGGTTGGAGGAGCGGGTTAATTGCGGCCTCAGGACTGCACGGATACAAAAAAATGAATAGAAAACTGTCACAAATGATAGCGCCATTTACATCTTCCAAATCAGAATGAGGAACGGGCAACAATAGTTGGAGCGCAGAACAAGTCAATTAAAATAGTAATTGAAAATTTCTCATTTCGCTGGGCAGATCAGTAACTCACTGACTAAAAGACACATTTCAAAATTGTAAAGAAGAAAAATTAACAAGCGTTTTGCAAAAGGACCAAAATCAAAAATAAATAAACAGTTTGCATTCATGATCAGTTAGTTAGGTGCGTTGATAAAATAAGACTAAGGGAGGAATAATCGATAGAAGGACAATTATTAGATGTAAGGACGTTGTACTTACATCTAATAATTGTCCTTCTATCGATTATTCCTACTTTAGTCTTATTTTGTCAACGCATCTCAATATAAAAATATCTAAAGCGTCAGACTAAGTTTTATCATCTAAAGAAGTTACATTTAATTTTTGATAGAAAAGTCTCAATTTATTGGTGGAGGTGACTTTCGTAATCCTCGGCATTGGTAACATTGGGTTCAAGGCAAGCCACAAAATTGTATTGCTTAATGCTGATTGGTCCCCGGGGGTTGATTGCGTTAAACTTTTTGAAATTTTTGCGCTGTCCCCGTCCTTTAGAGAATTACACAATAACCGTGTGCGCCGCGAAAGGATTAGATATAATTAATCGTAGGTTCAAAGTTTCCGTAACAGGATAATCTCCGGCCCTGTTTTCATTGCAGAAAACATAATTAATGTGACAGCTTACTTAAAATTGTCTGAGCCGTATCCGACGGATTAGGCCGATTCAGCCCCAGTCTGCCATTATTAAAAAAACAGTTTTATTCTGAAGCATAACGCGCCGTCGAACTGTAGTGGAAGTTGCCGTAATGGCCGTCATTAATCCTCCATCGCCGTTTCAAGTTTGATAGGACATGAAGGGGAATTTTCCAGGTCTTGCACCTGAGGTCGTTGATACACTCAGATTCGGAATTACGAAGCGGGCAACCGACTGCAAATAAGCTTTCTTCAAATTGGATGTGCACCTCGTGGAAGGGAAAAGATAAATTATCCGAAAAATAACACGCGCGCAACACAAGAACACAGTTTCTTGCAAAAAGTAAGGCAAATAAATCTTCGTGACAAATTGACAATGTGTTGCAGACAATGACGTATAAGGATTTAGGCGCCTCTTCCGCTGTTCATTTGGGCCGGGGGCCGGCGACTTATTGTTTCTGAAACAACAGGGCCGCCAAGTGTGATATTTAACAACTGCACTACGTCGCCTAAGAGGTTGGAGATTAATGGAACGATGCGTTCGCGACATCGATCATGTTAGAAATTTTTTAATGGCCGCTTTACGGCTCAAGTTTTGCGAAAACTTTCCAAGTAGCTGAGCAGGAAAAGTAGTTTCCGCAATTGACCCAATTTCAGGCTAAATTACGCCCTAATTTTCGCAGAATTATCACCAACCTTTAAGGGGCGAAAACAAACGAGATTACGCGCAAACACGTTTCACCACGCCAAAAATCTTTCCAAGGGTTATCGGGTGATATACCACAATTGGCGGATGCGCCGGGAGAATCACTTCGCGCTCTAGCACCTTCTTTCTCTATCGAGAAGTCGACCAGATTTCGACGGTGATCAAAAAGCAAGTCCTCAAAATTGTCGGTTTTAACAGAAGCCTTTCAGTAGTTCGTATAATCAATGTCATATCTTGTCGTACCTCTAAAGGAGATTTAAATGTATAATTTTATTGTGGGCTGAGGGACGCCTTACAATTATTCTAGATTTGATTAAAGTTGTACAATTTTATTAAAACAAGTAAACCGAAAGTTAATCAAAGTATCCATGTAATAGAAAACTTTGTACATACAGTAGCATTTTATTGGGGTACTATTGGGGCAAATCGTATGCGCCTTCCTGTGCAGTGCCGATTGACTCATGGTCATTTATGGAGATTCTGTTCCAGTTCTGTGTTTTATTTGAGCGATCATTCCACATGTGTCAAATTTCGTCAAAATTGTCAACAATAATAACGTGCCTTTAGATGAGTATTATCTGTCAAAACACGGAACCTTCTCGCTGGAGGCCTCGAATATTCCTGCAATCAGCAATCCGGGCCTTTCCGCTTCATAGCCGATTAATTTGGTCAATTTTTAGATAAACATCGGTCATGTTGTTCTTTGTTGACGAACCTGAAGGGACATTGATGCAAAAACAATCGCAATTTCCGCGCCAGTCGTCGTCGCGAACAAATTGATAAATTAATCGAATCCCTGCAACAGGAGCGGTTCAATTGCGAGTTTCCCTCGTATTTGCCTATCTTTGAGTTTTTCTTGCGATTTCGTTCGATTTTTGTTGGAATTATTTACCGAACTGAACGCGTTTTCGCCCTGTAACGGTTTGGCAATAATTGAAATTTTATATTTACTCTCACCGTTTAGCGAGTGTCATTGTGAACAGCACCATTCCGGAACAGATGGTGCGCACTGATTTGCAATTTCATTAGTCATTATACCGGTTGCAACGCTCTATGCAAATCCGTCCAGGACGATAATTTAAAAAATACGAAGCGGACTCCATAACTCGGACGATAGTTTACGTTACGAGAACGGGTTTAATAGCCGTTCATATATCAAATCGGACGGTTTATTGGGCAATAAAAATAAATTTAAGAGCACTATTAAAATTAATAATTATCTCGCATTTTCGAACGACATGTTTCGTCATAAATCTTGCCGCGAGCTTGATCGCTTGTTTCTTTTATCGCAGCTCTTTAGCGCTAAAATTGAAAATACTCTAATAAGTTCTTAGAAGAAATTTATTGGTTTCAGCAATTTTGGCGTAAAATTCTAGTCACACATTCTATAAATTACTGTATTAAAAAAAATCAATAGGTACAGAGATAGCGAATCTACAAACAGCAAATTAAGCATTATTTACCAATTTTGAATAATGCAAACTTCCCAACGCAAATATATCGAATTGCTCTTGCAATAATTGCGTTTATGCAAATAATTAAGGGTTAATTTTATTGCGGCCTTGTGTCAACTTTAATTATTCAATAGCCATTGTTGTTTTACCCCACAATGTATTATCATCGGTTCAATTAATAAGTTGATTTGATATGCTGTAATATTGGATTAAGCCCGCTTCGGGCAAATTCTCAGTGGTTGACCATTAAAACTAAAATTTGTGATATGCGTATTTAAGAGGCGTGCAGTTTTAATGATGGATTTGGCTTATTAGTATCATTTAATGGTGGAAAGGACATCAGTTTAAAGTTGCCTCAATTCGACGTTATTATAGAGCAGTACAAATTGATTTCAAATTTTGTGGTAAATTATTATCCTGCATTTAATGGCTGGAAGCTGAAAAGAAAAATTGTCATTCTTTTTGGCATTTGATTCTTTCTACCTAAACTATATTAAATATAGATCTTACGGTAATTTATTAATTTTTTATAAATTACCATATTATGATCGTCGCCTGACTCCTCCACCATTTATTGACTTTATACGATTTACAGAATTTGTTTTAAAAACTGCTCTAATATTCAAAATAGTTAAAATTTACGCTTTTTTAATAATCAAAATTAATATATAATATCTACCTAAATATTTATGTATAAAATGATTTCGATTTATTGATACAACTTCTCAAAATTTTTATACCGGTAATTGTTTACAATTTTCACTTTTCGCTTTTTGTGTGGTTTTTTTTTGGAAACCATCGTAAAACATCATTAGAATGCCATTTTGAGCAATGAAATGTTGTGCAAATAATAAATAATTTTATGCAAAATTTATAGAAAACAAAAAAATAAAAAATGTGCTAGGGCAAGAAAAATGAGTAAAAATAAAAGTAGTTTGCACAAGAAAAGATATTGATTTTCGTAATGTATACATGGTGACGAATGCGTTGGTGTAATTAGTTTTTTGAAAATCGAAGAGTGGGTAAAGTAAACAATGACCTTTATACCTAATGAGCTACATAAAGAATCTAAACTAGCTTAATACCTACAGCTGCCTGAAAAAAGTTGATACAAATCTCTATTCAAACAATTAACATTTTTATGAGTGTTAATATTCTAACCCTGCAACCAGCTTCTTCAGGATTTACCGGCTATGCGATTTTACAGTTTGCAGAGCTGCAACAATTTTCTTATGAAAACTGCTTAACTAATGCTAATTAATTAAAATTTACGCCTTGGCTAGTAACCAGAATTATAAACATTTCTGAATTTTTATGAATTCTTTCAATGAATATAAGTTCAGACTCATGTGCAGCAACAATATTTATCTTTAAGAAAACATTACCATTTTCGGATTGTTATTGATTAAGTGTTAAGTTTATTTAGAGAGACTATAGTCAGATCATTGAATTATTCCAGTGTAGTTCAGAACTTAAGTAGCTTCCTACCCAAGTAAAATTTAAGAAAGCCAATAATGTTTAATCATGAATAAGTAAGATGCTTTACTTATTAGCAGTGATGTAATTTTGATCAGTTTGAGTATTTTAATTTTTTTTTGAGAACTTCTGGAAAAAATTCCTTAAAGTTTAGGAAGTGGGCAAATATAAATTTATTGAACATTAATATCTACAATAAATTACAAAAATGGTATTTTTTTTTTGTAAATATCTCAGAGTGAGCTCAAGCACTTGATTTTAAAATTTAACTACATACTTGACTTCAATACTCACCGTAATTAATGATCAATAGATGAGATTGATACTTTAGTAGTTTAGTGAGTTTGCCATTGAGTGTATTGGCGAAGAGATTGCGATCAGATTTTGTATCAGCTGAATCGAAATAATTTCTTGACAAAGTTGACAGAGTAAATTTAATTTTGTAAATATTATGGCAGATTTCGTGCATCTACAGATGATGCGTACAAAATAGGTGAAGGTAGGTGGTGAAGGTAGGTAGCTCATCTTTCTATGCAAAATGTCAAGAAACGAATTTTAATTCCCCGCTCGGTTGTTACTTTCGGCTCGGGTTCACGTTTCCAACTACCTGCTCATCTGCTCCTTTTAGTTAACGTCGGCTTCAGTCATATTTACCTCGTTAGGTTTTGTGAGTTTAACGTGTGTTGATCGTCTTTACCAGCAATTGGGGTGCAAATTTGTATTTTGTACTTCGCGAATTCAATAATAGCTCTAAATTGTAGTGCCGAGTGAGAATGATTTTCGGTACGCCACCTGAAGCTGCAAGGCCGCTAATCTCTCTCCACCATTGATCGAAATCCGTGCCTAACTCGGCGTGTAATAACTTAATCACCCAGCACACTCTGTGCTTTACACGACGACATCGCAGTTTATTAAAGCACCACGACGTTTTGTTAAGTAAACAACCAAACGCGTCTCCACTACAATTAATTAAAGTAACGCTATCCGACGTTCAAGTTTTCGGCAACTAGCGACGAAATTTTGATAACATTCAATTCATTATTCACGGATAAACACCACAGAACAGATGTTTTAAATTAGAACAAGACAAACCAAAATTTATGTACGGAATAGTGGGGAGTAATTAAAATTTAATTCAGAACGGCAATGCTCGAATACAGCAAGTAGTTACGTTCACCCTCGTGCCCTGCCATCTTGGCTTGACACATGTCATAGAGTGCAAACTCTTGAATGGAAGAGACTGTTGAATATCATGAGGCTCTAATGAAGTCTGCGGAATTGTGAAGTTCCAGAGCGGATGGAATTAATGGAAGATGTTGGGTGGTGAAGGGGAGTGGTAACGTTTTCGTGTCGTAATTTTCTGGTACATCACGGTTCAGAAAGCTTTGATGCAGCTGTTAATTCGGTACAGCTGCATTCTCCAACTGAATGTGTCGTTTGATACTCAATTTGTCATATTAATGTTCTGCGTTGAAAAATGCAACAATAAAGACCGGCCGTGAAAGTCTACGAGCTTTTGTAATAAAGACAACTGCTTACGACGCACAATTTAAAAGCTTCAATAAGTATAAGTTGAAACGCTTGTGAAATCAAGTGTCCCGTTGCCACCACCAACCATTTGTGACCAGGTAAGAAATTTTGGGACTCAACTTTTTTGATTGTCAGACACGCCGGTTAGGCAGGAAAATTTAAGGAGAATGAGCAAAATATATTTAGGCCGCAACTGCGGTTACAGTTATGTTTGAATCGCTTCGAGTTGGCCGCAGTTCCTCGATAATGGCTTGCAATTCGTACACAAAACCTCGAATTATGAAAGTTACTTTATTTAATTACCGAATTAATTTTCGTTAAGGAAAATTTTGCTTTCGCCGACCGGTCGTGTTGGTGCGAATAGCACGCCATTAACTCGATCAAAATTTAATTCGTTTAGCGTCCGGACGATTTCATTTCCATTAACAAATAAGTTCATTGTATGGATAACCGTAACGAACAATACTTAGTATTTATGGTTATTGCTTACTAGGGTTTAATCGAATCTTTTGTTGCACTAACAGCTTTTTACGTTTATTTCCTCGTGCTCGTAGCCCAAGAATCCTAAATATACTATCACCGTTTAAATAAGCGACGTTCTCGATTAATCTAATTGAATCACTTCCGTGTTCCCGGACGAGGGATTCCGACGGCAGATGGCGCAGCGACCAATTACAAAATATTATTTTCCGATACAGGAGGGACTCGTTCCATTTCGTATTTCGGGAGATGAGGGCGCGAGGCATAATAAAGCTGCAGACGCTCAACTCACCGAGTCTGCAAACCATCACGAGAGATGAATGTTACGAGCCGCTCTATTGTGGATGCTGCCTGAAATGACGGGGCGATTTTTCGATGTTGCTATAGGGGAAACGTCGAAATATTCCCTTTTAAATGTTGCCCACTGGGAATAATTTATAAGGGAACAGCAGGTTTTGTTATGCAAAATTCCTTAGTCCATTTATTCAATATAAATGTAGCCCGGCCACATACTCACAATTCCACAGAAATGTTGAAGCGTCTACGCCGCCTCAGCGCATCCATCATTGTGGAAATAGCAAAAATAGAATCTGGACGGCAAATCTTTTATAACCGCGACTATCATAGAAAGAAAAGGGCCAAGTCGTAAAATTATTCCAACGGCCCCGCTGCTTGAGATAGATATGCCAAGGTGCATGCGCCAAGATAAATTTGCAGTTTTTTCAGATTGTTCTTATAAAGATTCATTCATAATTAGTAACCGCAGAGAAACCAGTGACTTCTGCGTTTTACATTCAATAAGTTTCTAAAAAGGTCTTCCAGCGGTGGTGTAAAAAGTTTTTCTACAACTTTGACCTTGTCTAGTTAGGTCGTCTGTCTGGAGCTTTGAGTAAATTTGGTAGTTTTGATAAGAAAACTCCAGATTTTGGTACATAGTACGAATGAAAGAAAAACCCCCGGGCAGAGTAAAACAAGTATCTAGATTGTGCTTCAGGTTTCCGTGTCAGAGAACAATAAATGTTTAACAAAGTTGATATGAGATTAAGAAGAAAAGTTAACCTGACTGTAAATATATGCAACTTTAAGCGTGTAGCATCCTTTTGAAACGGTTGAAATATTGCGACAAGGAAAGCATCTCTTTATTTTTTTTAAGCGAAGGATTATAGCTGAATATCACCTAGACTAGAGTCTAGGAAAGATTGAACACAATCTAAGAATCCTTAGCAACCATGAAATTATCGAGGTAAAGTGTAGCAAGGAAACTGGATTAAGCAAAACGAATTGATTAAAACTGAATTATATTATATGCTTCGTGTTAGTGTTGCATTGCTATGCCTTGTTCATCCTCTATTGTAGAATGTCGAAAGGTAGATCTTAAAAAAATAGTAGATTACACACCGAGGTGGAAAATGTTTTTTTTCTGTCGAGAGCTAATGCTGGAGGCAGAAAGAAATTTCCACCGAGGTTTGTATAGTGTTTTATTCGAAATTCTTTCATTTTTTGAGGTTAGGAGTGGGCCCATTCCTAACCAAGAGAAGAAAAGTGCGAATAATTTTTTTTTAACTTGTTTGATAGTTTTTGTGTTTTTTTTAAAACCTTTCCTTTTTCTCTTTCACCTTCTCTCCTCCTCTTTCTATCTATGTAAGTATTTATATTTCGCTCTGCTTTTCGAGACTATCAAGAAAAGAAGAACACGGACAAACAAAAAAAAATATATTACCAAAAAAGAAACTGTAATAAATCTGAATTTACTTTTGCAAATTGCAAAGTTATAAGAATTACTATCAAAAAGTCAAAACTCAATGAGAAAATGAGATAAACAGATTCTTACTGCTGAGAAACATCATACAAGAAAAGGTAAAGTTCCAGGGTAAACTAATCAAATCATATCATGGTTAAGTATTATGCGTTAAAGTAAAAACAATTATGAAAGAACAAGATGGGAATGTCTTCAGATTTTCTTACTTTTTGCAACGTGCAACGTAGGGGACTTGCCTATAGAAGATGGATGAAATGCTAAATGCTTGTAGTTAGGTGGGTTCATAGAAGCAAGAATTATTGATGGAAAGTAAAACTGAATGATTTTCTCTTGGCCGCCTCCGCCATTTGTTGCCGACAACATTGGCTTCATGGATTGGTTTTGATTGAGCCATGGCAGAAAGGTAGGTTCTCCCACTTTGATTGTTGTCATTGCAGACTTCCAGTCTGCAGAGCTCGGTATTTGCATACCTTTCCAGGCCTAGTAATTAGAACGCTGCCGCATAAACGACAATAATTTATGCGAAACGCAATAAAGTTATATTTTATGGTAAATTATTGGTATTGATCTGGGAACATAACGAATTTATGGATGATCACAGTCTGCAAAACGTTTATGCGCTGAATCCCCGGACGCATTGGTGCGAAATAATCTCCCCAAAGTTGAATCTCACCCTCGAACCAGAATGTAGCAGCTCGGCTCAAAGCTGTACTTCCACTAATGGACTAACGATTATCCTGATTTCTGAGATGAGACGATAACTTTTTTGAAGTAGCACCAAACTGTTAAGCATTCAAACTTAGTCGGACGCATTAGCACTTTGCGGAATTCTATTATAATTCTGACGCCGGTATGGAAATCGCGCTCCGCATCACCATGTCTCGCGGGACATCGCAAAAACACACATCCAGCTATCTAAAAAATCGTGTCGGATTTTGCAAATTGAGTTAAAAACTCAAAACTTATCGTCCGACAATTTTCTCGTAAATTGAATCGAGGTGAAGTTTCCGCTCTATCCTTCTTTATTATTAGTAGTTCCAGTAGTTACTTGTTATTTTATGTTTCTCTTTGGAAGGAATAGGGAACGAAGCGAATGGAGACACAAAAATTTTATTCAGTGACTGGCCCCGGTTAGTTGGAAAGTTTGTTATCATTAACCGCAATCGCCCCGAATATAGTTGGGCCCATCCCGAGTTTTACCCCGAAACCCACTTATCCCGGCCGACGAAAATTTCTTTCAAACACAAATTAGGTCAGTCAGAGGTCGCAGTCGGTCCAACTTTTCCAAAAAACATTCAACTATTCATGAGCGCTTATAAAAAAACTCGTCCAAAACAGATCAATTACGGAACTTTTCCACAACGCTTCACGGTCTTATAGTTCGAGAAACGGATTACCGGAGTTCTGCGGATAGAAATGCGCATTCGTAGTCGCGATCAAATCTGAATCGGTACAAGAAAGGTGGATAACGGTATAACAACATCAGTATCCAGTACGATGGAGGCGTGGAGTTTACAGGCCGTCGATTTTCAGGACAATGTTGCTAAATTTCCATGCAACATTACCGGTTGAAGCGTTACGAATCCGGTCGGAATTCTTACTACAAAGCTCGGTGCTTAGTAGGGAAGTGTAAAGTAGGTAAATACGAGCACAGAAGCGTTTACCGGGTGAAATGGCTTTTACCACCCCTTTTATCCTAACTCTTGTTTCGTCCGTCAGGTTATTGTTGCAATAGCGCTTGAATAACTTTTCTATCGATATTCAAAGAGACGGTCCTGGTTGCCCCGCATCTCTTGCTCATAGTTTCGCATCTTTGAATTTTAGATAAGACAGCATAATCTATGTAAAAAGGCGAACTCCTAAATGTTTTTTAAGTTACTAGTTTGGAATGAATTTTCTCAACAATTCTTTGTACAAAAGTTTTCAAGAGCAGCAGGCATTTAATAAGTTGCGTCTAATAGAGCTGAAAGCTCTGATGTTTCACCGGTATTTGTGCAAACTGCAGCTTAATATCGTCCTGCAACATTTTCGCGTTTAAACGAGGTAACTTTTTGAGTGGATGAAGCGCAATATTCACTGAGTTAAAAGCAAGTGGAAGGAAACGGTCCCGGTTTAAATCTCAGGTAAATAGTTTCTTCCCCAAACAAAGTTTCTTTGAGACTGTAAAAATTGCGCCCGGTTCCTTCGTCCGCACAAAGCCCGTTCGCCATCCTCTTTTCTTTATTTTTACACACCAGAAAAATATCATTACACCGAGGAAATGGAATCACGAAAAACAAAGACCCGCTAAATCAATACCGAGATTTAGCCGGATTTAAAGTCGTAAATAAACTACCAACAACGGATAGTTGGTCGGCTGCTGGTCCAGATATACTACATATGAGACCGTAAAAATGCGGGCGTCTGGGCGACTATAAATTCAACGACATATTTTTTACCAGCTTTTACATATGTATATCGCGGATGCCGTGTTCGCAAGGGCCTCTGATGGTTTTTGCGCACGTAAGCTAAGATAACCGTTGCGGATGGCGGTTGACGCGCCTATCGGGTCGTCCATCCCGGAGCAATCGATGTTTTAATTTTTCGGCAGCGACATTCAATTAACTTCAGATAAAGCTGAAGGGGCAATCTCGTGCCAGAGCTAATCCGGCTGGAACAACAATATTTTCCTTCAAGTCCGCAACCATAAATATTAAGCCGAACATCATGGAAACTTTCGTTGTCTCTGCGGCCAATATCGTAAAAAAGACGTCGGGGTGCAATTGACCCGCCGAATCCGCCATTTTTAGTAAAAATTTACAGATCACAAAAAACTTGCTCATTTCGTATTACTTCAAGTAGGTGAGTACCCAGAATTTCGTCAATTCCGGAAGCAATGCTGGAAATGATTAGTCAACCGTCTAGTGGCGCAAAATATTTCCATTTTCGCCGGCGAAAGAAGTTTCTCCAGGAGCATCCACCTCTTCTTCCGGTGCGATGAACGCTAAATGAAAATAGGGTTCCGTCAAGGCAACTAGTAGCGGTTAAGAATTCGCTAATTATGTTCAGCTGAAACGAATTTTCGCCGCAATTGCGTTAGAGCAGCCGAGATAATTTACAATATTCTTATCCGTCTCCATCGGCATAGCCAGATTCGAGTTTGGCCCAGAGCGGGGAGTACAAGATGAATTACAACTGTAATTAGTGGAAAGTTCCGGGCTACGGTGAGGGTAGTTGACTTTGTCTTCTGAAAGCTCGTTATTGAGTTGCTCGCTTGAGAATTAGCAAGTCAGCCGGAGGGCGAACACAGTTGAGTGACACCGCCTCCGGTTACCGGACGACTTATCAATCGAACACAACTAAAAAAACAATAGAGCCCGTCTTTATGTGCACCATTTCTCGTTTAATCATCGGAGAGCTTTGTACAAAGCTGGCGATATTCTCGGCACGGACGTAATTAAGTTTTGAATTCTGCACGGCGTTTTTTAATTTTTACTACGTCTGCTGCGACGTTTTCTTAGTTGGATCAAAACGAAAATTTGTTCGACGACAATTGCGTTGAGAGAGAATTTCAAGTTCGCTTAGTTTGACGCACGCCACTAAGGTTTCATCATGCCGCCGTTTAGGACCTGTGTACTAAGCCGGCTCGCAGTTTGGGGCTGAGTAGTTAGAAACAGAAAGGACTTTGTGTGCGACGATAAACTGGATGTGGCGATAAAAGTAATGAATCGGGATCTAGCGATGGAAGAGTGTGGAAAAGGGTTGGGATTTGTGTATATAGTTGTAAAAGGGTGGGCAATATATAGTTGCTACAGTTCGGGAAATAGTGACATCGAATATCTCGAGCAGATGTTGGACGAAATGGGGGAGCAGATAAGAGTCAGGAGGGGAAAGGTAGTAATCACGGGTGACTTTAATGCAAAATCTACATGTTGGGGGATGGACTGCACCGACAGAAGAGGCCAAAAAGTAATAGACTGGTTGGTGGAGCTAGGGCTTGTGATAGTAAATAAAGGAACAAGCCCAACCTTCCAAAGAGGAGGATATGGGTCAATCTTGGATCTCACAATTGTGAAGGGGGAGAGTGTCGCCAGCATCGCAAGGTGGCAAGTAATGGAAAAAGAGTCGTTAAGCGATCACAATTATATAAAATTTATGGTGGAGGAGAGCAAAGGACCAGAGCATCCAAAAAAGATAGAAATTGAGGGATGGCAAACCAGAAAGCTAGACGGCCAGAAACTATGTAGTGCCATAGAAAATATCCAAGTTGAGGTGGATCCGAGTGCTGAAAAGTTCTCCAAAACGATGGTGCGTATCTGTGATCAGTGCATGCCAAAAAGAAGGAAGGTAGTCGGCAGAAAAGCCGTGTATTGGTGGTCGGAGGAAATTGGAAGAATGAGAGGGGAATGTATGCGAAGAAGAAGAAGGTACATGAAAAAAAAAAGGGCAGAGGCAGTAGATGCGCAACAAGCATGGGAAGAGTATGTAGAAGTTAAGAAGGCACTACGGGGTAAAATCAAAGAAGCTAAGAAAGCAACCTGGAAAGCGGTGTGCGAGCAAGTGGAGGAAGATGTTTGGGGGAATGGGTACCAGATTGTGATGAAAAACATGAAAGGATTCCCGCCAAGACCCGAGATGACAATGGATACAATGCTAGAGGTTGCAAAGTGTTTGTTTATAACAAAACCGGAGGTGGAGAGAACGTGCAGCCAGGCAGGCGAGTTTACGGACTTCACGGAAGACGAGCTGCTTGCAGCGTGCAGAAAGCTGAAAAGCAAAAAGGCCCCAGGACCAGGAAATGTGCCAGCAGAAATTGTAAAACAAGTGGCGCGGAGGAGACCGGAATATGCGTTGGCAACCTACAACAATTTGGCCGAAAAAGGAAACTTTCCAGCACAGTGGAAGAGAGCAAATCTTGTTCTTCTTAAAAAGGGAGATAAGTCAATACGAGACCCGTCGGCGTACAGACCGATCTGTTTGTTGGACGTGGAGGGAAAATTGTTTGAACAACTGATAGTGAGAAGACTACATAAAGAGGTAAACCGAACTGGAGGATTGTCAGAAAGGCAGTTCGGGTTCAGAGAAGGTAGGCAAACGACGGACGCATTGAATGAGGTAATAAACATTGCAAGAAAGGCGGCAGACTATACTACGAGTAAACATAGAAGACTTTGCGTGGTAATAACAGTAGATGTGAAAAATGCTTTCAATAGCGCGTCGTGGGAGCTAATTTTGAAAGAATTGACAAAAAGAGGGGTCGATAAAAGCCTGGTACGTATAATCGCATCGTACTTATCCGGGAGAAAGGTGTTGTTGAGGGCTGAAGGAAAGACTAGGGTTATGAGCGTGGGTGGAGGTGTTCCGCAGGGATCGGTGCTGGGCCCGACTCTGTGGAACATACTTTACGATGGGCTGCTGCGGCTTGACCTGGGTGAGGGAATTACATTGGTTGGCTTTGCGGATGATGTGGCGATGGTGGCGGTGGCAAGAAATGAGGACAGCCTGATGGATGTGACGAATATGGCTCTAGAACGAGTGGAAAGTTGGATCGAGGCGATGGAGTTGCAATTAGTACCTGAAAAAACAGAAGCTGTGCTATTGACAACCAAGAGAAAGATTCTCCCGATAAACTTTGATGTCGGAGGAGTGGTAATTACGCCGAAGAGAGCCCTAAAATATCTGGGGGTTTGGCTTGATGCCAAGCTTACCTTTGCCGAACATGTCGATAAAACCGTCCAGAAGGCAGAAAGGACGGCGCTGGCGCTGGCTGGGCTCATGCCAAACATGGGAGGTCCTGGAGCAATGAAGAGGCGAGTGTTGTCGGGCGTCGTACACTCGCAGATGTTGTATGGGGCGCCGATCTGGCACCCAGTGACTAGAAATAAGAAACTGCTACAAAAATTAAGCAGAGTGCAAAGACTAATGGCTATCAGAGTCTGTAGTGCCTATCGAACGATATCAGCAGAGGCGGCGGGAGTACTGGCGGAGATTCCACCTGTGGAATTACTAATCAGGGAGAGAACGGAAGTGTATAATGGAAAAGAAAAGAAAGAAGCCAGAGCCACGCTGGTACAGAGATGGCAGGAAAGGTGGGAAAAGGGGGTGCATGGAAGATGGACGTTTAGGTTAATCCCGGATGTTCAGAGATGGATCGGTAGAGGCACCGGACAGGTAGACTACTACTTGGTGCAAGCGCTTTCGGGCCACGGTTGTTTTAAGACATACCTGAACAAGAGGAAAATTGCGGAGACAGACCAGTGTCGGTATTGTGGGGAGGTGGATGATGCGGAGCACACACTATATTTGTGCCCTAGATGGGCGGAGATTAGGACAGAATATAGCGAGGAAAGTAAGAAAACGTTTGAGATGGAGCATATGATGGACGACCTAATGGGATCTGAGGAGACGTGGCGGAGAGCATACAGAGTAATAAGAAACATAATGGAGACGAAGGGAAATGAAGAGAACGAGTAAAAAAAAAAAAAAAAAAAAAAAAGAAAAGGAAGAAGCGAAATCGATAAACTCCCTCCCACGTCGAAGTAATGCGAAGGCGGATGCCGGCGTGGGTAGAGGAAGAAAGAAGAAAGAGGGGTTTTAGTCGGTAGCCGTCGAGGTAGTCCGACACTACCGCGCGTATCAGATCCAAACGCGCGGTGTCCATAAAGGATTTCCCCTCTACAGAAGAAAAAAAAAAAAAAAAAAAAAAAAAGTTTGGGGCTGAGTCAACTTAATTAATGGCGACTGTAAACAAAGAAGCCACGGTTTTGCTTAAATAAAGCCTCGTAATCTTTCAAAGGGTAATAACGCAATAGTGGGAGAGTGTATTAGATAAATGAGCAGTCAGTCATCCAAATGAGCGCGGTATTTGAATAGGCATTAAGCAAACGAACCCTTCTGAAACGCAAAGTTTAAAATGCCAATATTGTTCAAACACAACGAACATAAAAGACAGCTTAAAAGAAAAAAATGTTAGCAAATTTCCATCTGCTTGCAAGAAAAAGATCATTTGTTATGAACAGTTATTTCTCTTCAAAGGCCCTACATGTACTATATCTAGAATAGCGTGGAAATTGGGTAATTAAAAGAAAATAAAATTTTATCTATACAGGGTAGTGCAATAGTGCGTTCGACTTCGATAGCTCGAGTTCTATGATATATTGAAATTTGATTTAAAAACACAAATAAACTCGAAGAAAAATCTATAACCGTTAATTATTTTTCAACGTAAAGGGTGAGCCACATCGATTATACCTACAAGGGCAAGTAACATTTTTTTTAATTGAATGTTGTTTGTAAAAAAAGATTTTTTGAATCTTTTTCCTAGACTCTTTTCACTCCAATTTTATTACTGACTATTTTAAAACCACTTGAATGTAGAGATTTTTTGATACAAATAATGGCATCTGCAGTTGCATGTTAAAAAAATCACTACAGTCACAATTACGAGTTTCAAAAAAAAAATTGTGTAAGTATTAGTTAGCAAACATATCTGTGAGATGTCCTTGAATTGTTTTTACTTTTGAAGAATTATACAGGGTAGCTAAATTTTATTTTTCAATTTAGAACTTTTTAAATTTAATTTTCTTAATGTTTTTAAGTAGAACACCCTGTATATTTTTAACGAAAGGTTGTAGAAACTAAAAACAAGCATTTCTTTTATGTGCACTTCTATGGCTATTTGTAACCATTTTTGATTTATTGACCAATAATTACAAACCTCAAGAATAATTGCATAATTCTAAAAAACTAGTTTGTCCTTAAAATAACTCCACAGATAAAATTGTAATAAGTGCTCCAGATGTTTTGCCTATAAAAATAGCATGAGTTTTTTTAATGAGTTTACTTTATGTTTGGATCTTGATCATTTTTTGCTTTTTATGTTATCCGACAAGCAATACACATTTATAGTAGTTACCAGTCGTCAGTAGTCATTTATGAAAATTTTGAAGCATTGGAAATTTCTGTATAAAAATTTGCCTTTACTTAACTAATAATATTTGGCATAATTTTTTCTTCAGCATTAACGAAGAAACACAAATCAACAGCAAATGCTGAAAAACTTACTCATTCAAAGTTTTTCCATAGTAGCATTGCATGATTTACTTATTAAAAGATATAGGATAGGTATACTATAAGTACCTATTACTTTATTATTGGAAATAATATAAAAAATGGCAATTGCTAAATAGGTCCTTCTTATCTACGGCTAATGACTCTAAAAATTTAATTGTTAATTAAAAGAAAAGCTTGTGCTTTGAAAAAGTAATTTGTATAGTGAAGAATTGAAACGGCTCACCACAAATCTTCAATCGATTGCAAAAGTAAAGGTTGTTATGGTCACCATCCATCCTTCTCCTTCGCCATTGTAGTTGGGACTTACTGAAATCAACATTTGACAAATTAGTTTCAATTCTCAATTCTTTGAAATAAATTGAATGATAAAACTTGAGTAAAATAAATAAATATATTACCCTTAGTGGCAACACTTGTCGCAGTCGTCTACCATTAGTCACTTCACTACACACCACCCTTAATATATTGCAAGTTCTTAATTTCTGCAACAATAGAGCAAAGATGCTCAAGTACGCGATAATAATTTTTTATTTGTAATCTGCGGTTGTAACACACAGATCGAACTAACTTTTATAAGCGTAAATCCTTATCGCTAAATTATAAAAAGTGTTTATATTTCTTTCTTTACAGAACTAATACGTAACAACATTATAGAGTGAAGTTCGTGCTCCGGCAAAAAACAAAAGCTATGTTTTGTTAGCATTAAATAGTAACTTTAGACAGTACACATATTACGTATTTTAGATTTTATAATATCCAAACTTTATGTAAGTATATACTCAATTTTTAAATAAGATTTTAAAGATTCCTCTTCTAAGTGCTTGTATCAAGAATAAGACACAAGTAATTACCGGTAGTCCTATCCAAACCTCACGCACATTGAAGACGTCGCTTAACGAGATTCAACGTTGTTGCTAAGTAGAACTTATCCAGGCGTATTTACTCCAGGATTAAGAAAAAAAGATTATCACGCACATTGTAGAGACCATTCTAATCAGAATCTAAATGTTAGAGATAAAAAAAAAATTTTAATTGTGTATTGGGTATGCTGAAAGCATACTGTAAAATATTACATAGATATCATAAAGGTGAAGAACAATTCGGGATGCAAGATTTGTGCTGAAGAAATTTTTTATCACATGATCAACTCTAATAACTAAAACGTATGCTACTGATTCTACCTGAAGATGCAACCATAGCGCCTGTTGAGTGTATTCCAATCACTTTTGGAAAAGACTAGTCTAATGAAGCAATGAGTCAATGAAAAACAAAACATACGCTTCAGTACAGCATACAGCGCTTCGGTAAGGATTCGTAAAGAAAAAAGAGTTGTTAAACCAAAAGTAATTAATTATACATGCAGCTTCAAATAAATCTAAAGGCATAAAGGATCAGAAAAAATTTAACCGCTTGTTGTTAGCTCAGCAACAATTTATAAACTTGAATTTTCCTGCTAGAAGGCAATCCATTGTCGAACTGTGATTGATTCCGGCCTATTTAAATAGTAGCTGCGTTTTCGCGTTAAACGTTTGCGTAATAATTAAATTTCGATCCGTTGTGCAAACAAAGAAGCGCATAACAAGGTTCCGAATCAATTTGCGATCAAATACACCTTCCGAGAATGTTTTGATACACCATTGAGATTAATTCAACATTGATGAGATTCACAGCAGGGAGAGAGAAGGGCGCGGCAGCACGTGCCGTAAATTACTGCCAACACTTTGGCGAGGTGATTGCAATATAAACATTACATTCCAAGTCGGGTGTTAAGTGTTAATCTATGATGCCGTTAGGCCTGCTATAAAGAAGCAAACAACACGCCGGAACTCAGGATGGCACGAAAAGTTTAAGGAGAATTTAATTCCGGGGTCTTCCCAAGAAATTACGATATTGAGCCGGATGCATTAAATATGGAAATTTTGAGTTTGTCTTGTGAAATTTTCGGAAAATTCCGTCAAGTGGAATCACCCGCAATCTAATTTATTGGATAAGATAACAAATTGATAAAAATTGTTTTAACTGTGGCGAAACCATCAATTTCGAATCGCTTTAAAACCTCCGTCTTCACCACTCCGCTATTCGGGTCGTTTTCTATCTTTAAATCGTAATAAAGTTCGTTTATTTGACCGTTTCGTTCGGCACCACCGCCTGATTTTATTCGATGTCGCTTCCCACGGCCACAAATAAACGACGAAGAGGGATCGCCTATAATAATGCAACGTAGTAAACTAAAAACACCAACTATTCACGCTTCAAAAACCCTTTAAAATATATAGATACCTTCCACGGTCCTTTAGCAAAATCCGGACAAACTCTTCCCCCATTTATCTGAACAGACGACTTCCTGTGTGTGGAGTCGTCGCGACGAGAAACTTTATTTACCGCCTCTTTTGCGTTGTCTAAAAAAGCTCATTAAAATGCCGAATGTTTTAGGGGAAGCGGTTGTAGTTTGGCTTTTTGTTGTTTGTGATGTTCGATTTTAGAAGATTATAGACGGAGAGTTATGATAAGATTAGTTGCGTTGTGGTTTCATGATGGTTCACACTGCGAGTTTTAGAGAATTTGTTACAGAGTATTGCGATCTCTGTCGATGGTCGCTCAAAACTGTGGGCTTTGCTATCGGATGGTTAGGCGT
The DNA here is from genome assembly GCA_951805265.1 of Schizotus pectinicornis. NCBI lineage: Eukaryota > Metazoa > Arthropoda > Insecta > Coleoptera > Pyrochroidae > Schizotus > Schizotus pectinicornis. The sequence goes on along the minus strand of OX638202.1, from coordinate 14,179,708 downwards.
GGTGAGTAAAAGTAAACGAAGTACATTCTACTAAGATATGGCGGATCTAGACCGTATCAAGCAATTCATTAGTTAATGTAGGTTGTTTGCAAATGTACGTTTTGCACAAAACGGAAAGCTGAGCAATTGACGGAGCTCAACTAGTTTCAACAAATTTACAATTGTTGCAGTGTTTGAACATTTGATTGCATTTTTATCAAGCAGCTTTATCTCCTGATAACGACTATTAGATGATAGACTGCATCCCGTTTTGCAGTTCAAAACGTTTGTTCCACTTTCAATCGACAAAATCACTTAAAAATTAATAAGAAATTATTATAAGAGAAAGTCAAGATCCAAGATTTAGCATCTTAATATTCATAAACTTTTCTTAGTTTCAGTCATTTTTTGCTTCAAAACTTTCCATGGAACAGAGTCAGCATTTCGAACATAAATATTTGAAAAAGTTTACTAACTAGAAGTTGCTCCCTTAGTCAGAGACGTAATTAAATCAACAAACAAAGGAAGTTTAACAATAACTCACTAAGATTAGGGCAAAATTTTGATTCTAAAATTAATGAGGTTCACTTGATTAATGCGGATTAATTGCTAGAAGAAAATTCAACATGTCTTAACGCCTCCCTGCTGTCAAATAAAATTTCGTTAATTTTTCAGACATACCGCACAGCCGCCGCAATGGTCCTTTCTCTCACAATTACGAAAACCCCTGACGAGGACCCCGACGTGTACGTTGTACTATACAGCATCGCACTAACGTACTCTTTGTTATCCCTAGCAGCAGATTTTCTATTAATCGCGGGAATTAACCAGGTGAAACAAACGCTATCAATTATTTAAACCCATCTAACCGCTCTTAATTCCAGCAAAAACCCCACTACTTCATCCCTTACTTAAGTATAGAGCTTATAGAAGTTTGCACAGGCAGCGTCCTCTTCATCGCAGGAATTGTTTTGCTAGCGAAAACCGATAATGTGCCGATGCTCTATTGGTACATTCCCGTCAGTTTGGTCGTTTTAGGTTAAGATAACTATTTCAGATTTAACGAAATTGATTTGGGTGAATTACAGGAATTTACGTTTACCTGTGGTATTGTTTGTTGAAGCTGTTCAAGCGCTGCGAAAGAGCTCTGGAGGAGAGCGAAGAAAACGTCCTAAATTTGTTCCAATGCAATTTTAGGTTCTCAACCAACTCTTTGAATATACCCACGTAACTTTCCAAACAGGCTTATTAAATTTCCGCGTGGTCACGTCACCATGTTATATTTAATTAAAAGTTTGCGGCCAGCTCCTAGTGGATTTCTTTCCGTGCCAGGTCCGATCGGGGGCGGTTCCTACTTCCATAAATTATCTCCAATAAACCTATTCACTTCAATTCGCCATGAATTTAAGTCAATTTGTTGCAGACCGCCAGAAAAGCACTCTCCTTATCTTTTGTATCAATGAGGAATTTGTTCTGGGAAGTTCTTTATAGTTATGGATTGTTCCTTAAGTTCGCCCGATCTCGGAAGTTATCCAATATCCACTTGTTCCCAAGACACAACCGGGTCCGACTACTGCCAAAAACGTGCCCGTTGAGAGCGTAATTTATCGTATCGCTTTAAATATGATCCGGGGCGATCGATGCCGGCCCTGCAGAACCAGCACGATCAGATCGGATCAAAGTTATTTAGCACTGCACTGCAAATTGAAAAAATCACATTTAAATGACAATTTAAAGTAAAAAATATAACTACGAGCACATTATCTACCTTAATCACTTTGGAGATTTGTTCTTTGAATTTGAGAAAATTTTATTATAAACCCTTTATTAAGTTGTCAATGGGCACAAAAATGAAGACAAAGATTTATCTAAAAAAGTTTGCTGTGTATACAGGGTGTCCTAGCGGCTTCATGGCGGCTTGATGACTGCTAAGTTGTAAAATAAATTCATACATAATTTTAGGGATTTTTTCATCATTTTTGTATTAAATCTAACCGTAAACATTTTTTTTGTCATATATTCTAAAAATAACATTTTTGCATAATTAAATTTTTCTTTATATCATCTTGCCGTCTACCATGTGTTGCATATGTATTAAAATTTGAAAATTTTGACTATTCAAATTAACAAAATTTTTGAGGGTGAAGCCTAGTACTGGAACAGCCTGTACTCGTATAAGCAAACTAATAGCGATAAGCTCGAGTGACAATAAATTGCTTGGTCACCCCGAGATATTTTAAGTTAGGACCCAAGGAATTCTTGTACGTTACCTAATGTATTAAGAAATCTGTACTATTTTATCTTATGTATTATGGATGTTGGAATAAACTCTCGAACTTCTTGTAGCTGTCAGGGCTTCTTAAACACAATTGTGTTTCGAATTTTATCGCCCCATTATATCTTTAATATTATTCTATATATGTGCATTCTAAGTCCGTTCAACCTTTTCATAGTAGCTTTCTTTAACGTTTCTGTTTTATATCCGTTGGGCGAAGTAGAGAAACTGAACACCCCAGTGACGTTTCTACGAGGGCTGTTTGATAATTGGAGTACGCGAAAAAATCGTAATTATTTAAATGGCATAATGCCAGCTGGTTGCACATTGCCCTTCATGCGAGATGATTAAGTCGGTTTTAATTTGGTGCCATGTGGTGATGTTAAATTGTTGTTGTTTGCCCAACAAAGGTACCTAGTTGATGTGTTTGTCGATATTTCGTCGTGGAGTTTACTGCATCAATCTGCACCGTTAATCATGAATTAGTGCCTTCATTAAATTCACAGCCGCTCAAGACCATAGTTCTCCAACAATGTGGATCGTCGTGATGAATAATAAAGCGATAATATAAGTCGTGCAAAATGTAGTGCTGTACAAACGCTTGGCAGTGAAATAACTTTAATTTCTTTGAGTGAAAAACCCCATTTATTTGGTGACGGGGGAGGAGATTATAAAATAAATTAGTGGAGGAGTGTAAAAACCATTGTTTTATTACGACAATAAGAGCGGGCAATTCGCAAGTTCGTGTCACATGTGAGCCACACAAAGTAGCAGGAAGCACCACGCCCTGGTGTGACTGCGCCATTCTAATGGTATCCCCGGACACATTTTATATTATAATTGCTGTTATCACTCCGCTTAATTAGGGAGTGTTCTGTTTCATGACGTCGGGGTGAGTCCGCGGTAACGTAATTATATTATTTAACGCTCCATGATCTTGGCCGTTTCAAAAACCGACCATCGAATTAAAAACTTTATTTCACAGCGAAAAAAGTAATAAAAATGATCATGGCAGCTAATCCCGGACGGGGTATCGAACTGCACGACGTCGTCGATAAAGGTACAACAGGCACGAAGACAGCACACCCGAGGGAGGCCTATCACTGGTGCAAATCAAAAAGGCAGGATTGCACCGGGACGCCAGGATAACTTGTGAATTTGTCGAGTTACGAAATACTTCGGCCCCTTGCGGTCACCACCCGAACGTGATGGTTTTTATCGCCTCGTGACAGAACTCCCTATTTGGCCTCATGATTGCTGGATAATTAATTGGGTGCGATCGCCAGCAAATATTTGCCTGGTCTACGCCTAATAACAAACCTATTTGTTTTCGGTATTGACAAACAGTTCGAACGGGTCGGAACCATCATGACCCGAGCTTTGTGTTGTTTCGATAGACACCAAGATTGGAAATTTAAATTATTTACTTTGCGTAGGCAAATATTAATGGCCGTACGGTGCAGCTATTGGTGAAAAAACAGGAAATGCCGGCAATTCGGTTAAAGCGACGAACTGGACTGTTTTGAATTCAGCAGTCAGAATTACAAAGCGACAAATTCACAAATGCATAAACAACAGTTTGATGGACCGGTTTAACGACACCACTGCAATCGGGACTATATTAGAGAATGTACTGAAGTTTGCGCAAGAGTTGAGGGCAATTATATATTTTATTGTTTATTTTGGTCATTGTTTACTTTACCCACTCTTCGATTTTCAAAAAACTAATTACACCAACGCATTCGTCGCGATGTATACATTACAAAAATCAATATCTTTTCTTGTGCAAATTACTTTTATTTTTACTCATTTTCCTTGCTCTAGCACATTTTTTTTTTCTATAAATTTTGCATAAAATTATTTATCATTTGCACAACATTTTATTGCTCAAAATGGCATTCTAATGATGTTTCACGATAGTTTCCAAAAAAAACGCCGCAAAAAGCGAAGAGTGGACATTGTAAACAATTACCTTTATTTTTAATATAAAAAATATTAAAAGCCTTTAAAAAGCCCAATGTTTAATCTAACTTTAGGGTCTTTTGAGAAAAAAAAGGAATTTTTGGTCAGATTTGGAAGTGAAAAAAAATTGTTTTCGGATAGATCATCATGATTAATTCTAATAGGATAAAAAATATTGTTTATTTTTTTAATATTTATTTAGGTTGTACCCCGAGGGTAATAACCTATTTATTAGACGTTTATAGAAACTTATTTTCAGAAGTCAACAGGTAAAAAGAAAAGAAAATGCGTCCAACGAGTTAAGGAGACTGGGAGGTAAAGGAAGAGATTTAAATATATTTATACCTACTTAATTTCTCGTTAAGAACAATTGAGATGTTTAATGTTTATAGAATGAATGATATGTAGGTATTGAAGTTAAAAGAATGAAAAATATTTTCCTCGGGCCATCCTTCTCTTAAATTTTCCAAATATTATGACTACTTCCTTGCTACATTTACAGATTTTTGTAATAATTTTTGCCCAAACTGTGCTTCTCATCGTAATTCAGACGTTCCCCCGCCCATTATTGAATTAGTGACGTGAAATACAGCATTCCCGTCTAATTCTATGGGCGTTGAAATCACCAGCAGCATTTAAACTTTATACAAAAATTATGATGCAAAATTATCCAACTCGATATTGATGGTTTCCAATTATCCTGTTGATTTGATCGCATGATTTGTGCTTTAATTTACGTTGCACCAAATTACTATTTGCGTTTAATTTACAATGTCGCTTTTCCCTTATCCTCAGATTTCTGCCATTAATTCAGCCATTTAATTAATTACAGTAATCCATAAAAGTGCTGGTGTGTATGAGGCGACCACGTCCTTAGGGGTCTGCCTGTCCATGTTCGAGGATGTAATGCGTGTCACACGCAATATCACCACCCACCCTGTGCTGTCCGCTTAAAATCAAACGGTGTTTTTTTTAAAGAACATTGGCTCGAAATGGTTGCATTTACTATAGAAATCTCGTCTTACATCTCGCGACTGTATAGTCCTCTATCAGAATTTATTATGAATGGAACAGCTAAACACAAGTTATTATCTACTATAAAGGTCTGCTGAATAAAGTTGCCTATAACATTGCGTTTTATATGGCAAACACAATTCGTGAATCGGGACTGACCAAAACTCCACCAATATGTTGAGAAATTGTCAAAAAATATAAAATCTTGATTCAGAAATAAAGATTAAGTTAATAGTAGGTATTGCCAGAAATAACCTAACAAAAGTTATTACATAGAGTAAAATTTTCCTCTTTTAGAAATATTTCTCAATTGTACATTTCTGTTAATTTCAAAACTTTTCAAGATTTCCTTGCTATCAGCGATAATGACCATTTTTCTATAAATTGTATTTTAATTTTATAACTTTTGTATCAAGCAGCATACAAATTAAATCCTAATGACAGTTGCAAATGCAACAAGTCTGTTATTTGCTATAGTAACCTTCCGCTGAAATGGTTCTCTATCGGTTTGTTTTCAGGCCGATTTAATATTTCTGAAAATGAAGACTGTCTTGGCCTGGTAATTGCGGTAATCTTAAAATTATTTTTTTTGTTAAATTTTACTTTTATTTGTATAAGATGAGCATTATTTTTGTTTCAATAAATAAATAAAGAAAGGAAACTAAAATTGGAATCACTCGAAAAAAGACTAAGGGCCGGTTTTACAAAAGTCGGATAAGCATTGGAATAACTATTCCGGAATAAGGGCCGGTTTACATAGCCTCGGTCCACAGTTTATACTTGGATTTATCCGATTCGATTTTCGTAAAAGCCCATTTATCCCGAGTTATTCCGGAATAGCGTTATATCTGGCATATTCACCTTTCGTAAAACCGGCCCTAAGACAATAATCTGGCAGTACATTTTTACTCATAGCACTCCAGAATTAAGCTCTAATGTAAAATATGTTGCGGAATAAACATGAATATTACTTTTTAAATTTTGTGTGAGGTGAGAACTCTCTAACATTATCTAGATGTGGTTGCTAAAGGAATACTTCATACCAACCGCATTAAAAAGTGGGTTACTTTTTAATTCATCTTGACCGTGCCGCACAACCTCAAAAGAGAAGGTTAGAGGAGAGAACTATTATCCAGCCCAATATAGTTGCAACAAATCTATCAAATAATAGATAAAGATAATTGGGGAGTCATCGAGTTTTATATTTGAAACAACCATTCAGTCGAATTCATTTGAGTTTGATCTAGATCAAGGGTTATAATTAATTGCTTTGAACCAAACCCTACTTTTAACGTTTCCTTGATTCAATTTAAATCGTGTTAAAGTGGCAATAAAATAGGGAGCTTTCCTACACATCGTTAGCCATTGCAATCGCCTTCAATTCGGTGCTGTCGTCGTATCTTTAAAAGTTAAAGTTAGAACTCTATTTAATTATTGAAAACGACCTAAGATTTCTTGCTAAAATTAACCAGAGAAATTCACAATTATTTTTAATTATTCCCTTACAAATATACATACAATAATTCGTATCTGCAAAAAAAAACAAATTTTACAATATTGTGTCTTAGAATCTCCTTGTAATTTCGTAACTATAGTAATGATTCTTTTGACTGCGCTCTGATTTGCAAATACGTGGAATTGCTAGTAAGCTGTGAAGTTACTTTGCCCGCGTTAAGATCTTCTGCATTGTTCTAAATTCATAAAAAATTATAGTCAAATCAAGAGTGATGTTTAACTACAACTCATTACGTTGGTTCTTTTATTGCAAACTCTTTAATGTTTATCAGATAAATAGAGAACGACCACCTAGAGATATTTAGATGGTAACAAATTGCATAATTGAGGTACACAATGCGATTGTTGCCTGCGTCGTGCCCATCACCCCAACCCTAGATCACGCTAACGTAATGCACTGAAAGCACGCAGGCCCTTAATATCTCTCTTTAACTTTTCTCTTAAACAAACACCCAAACATAACAGGTAACTACGTGCATAACTGACATCAAACCGAAAAAGTTTGAACCAAAATAGACGAAGTAGATACATGTGAGCGACTCAGTCCCAACTCTGCCAAATACTGCGTTATTATAGCAAGAAACAAGAGTCCTCGTTATTGATGCAGACTGACCCTCGTCTCTTTGTGCGAAGCAACAAAATGACTCCAGGGGGGCGTGAGAGTAAAAAAAATTAATGGTAATGGCGGCGTTGGTGTCCTTGCTGACTCCAGTGATTGCTGATAACAATGTCGGCGAATAAAAATTTGTGAAAAGCGTCCCAATATTATCTGTTTATGGATGAGTCGTTGGGATTCGGGCCTGCGGTTTTAGGGAGCAATAACGGACCTTTCCCGAAACCCACGCTGGCGTTGTTGCAAAAATAATTGTCATCGTCCGAAGTCTTTTGTTGGGAAAACTGTTCTCGAATAAATGATGCGTGTTTGAAGCACGCGTCATTTTCTGATAGTTATTCGAGGAAATTTGGTTAGTGGCGTTGAACGCGTGTGTTACGTACAGTAGGAAGGCCGGTGATTAGGTTTTGGGGTTGGGTTGATTTCAACCAACAACTGCTATTAACAACGCGACCACAGCCGCGTCAAGCTCGACCGTTCATTGATCAATTACAATCAACGAGACGAACTACGTCACATTATGTTATGTAAATCAGGTGTCATGTTGCTTTACTGCATCACATCATGGGGGTTTACTCAAATAACGAATAGCTTCCGCAGCGATAAATCCGACAACCCCTAATCATTTATTTTTCGCCAGTTTGGGCTCAAATTATTGTACAAGCTATCGCCGCCTGGTTTGTCAGTCGGCACCATATCAAGTCGAAAAACCATGGACACTAACGTTAATCATGACGTTAACGTCTTTGATATCTCATTATCAAGGGTATGATAACATTGATTGGCAGCTAATTATGTTAGTAGTAAAGCAAGAATTCAGGTGCCTATACTCTGGTACGGAAATTTAAAAAGTGACTATTAATGTATGTTCACAATTTCTAAGAAGCTGTAGCATCTTTAACGTGCAACTGCTGTCGAGTTAATGCACAACCAATTTTCCGCATCATACACAACGTCCTTACTATTTAGCGTTCGTCCGCAACGCTCCAAATAATGCTGATGAGTCACTTTTTAAATTTCCGTACCAGAGTATAACTCAATAGTGATAGTTTTTAGTTTTCATTTCGTGAGTTTTTAGTTCTGCGGAGTACTGCAGCAGCTGAAGGATACTAATACTTTCTTCCAGATGATTTCTACTCCAGATGAGATCAAACTTGTACTACACCATAGATTAATTATGCATATCTATTATTTTACACTCTTAAAAAAATTCTGCTAACAAGAATCCTATCTTCATAACGAAGTAAGTCTAATAGCGCCAACAACAGACAGTATGGTATAATTGTTAGAAATATTACCTTATTTTTGGTGTTGCGTTTACAATTACTTAAGGCTTAAAAAATTAACATAGAATCAAGTCCCTCCACTTTCAAATTGAGAGTAGCTTTGGCTCTCGGAAAATCTTTTTGTTGATTAAACTGAAGCAACTTATGTCAAAAAATGATAAAGTGACGCCAAAAAAGCTACGTGAGGACAACTTTTTTTACAAATTTATAGAACTGTACACCTACAAAACAACTGCAGATAACAGCTTTGCTCATTGTTTGAAAAAGTTCGGCGCTTGGACGAAGAGTACAATAAATATCCTGTCGAAGGTTTAACAAGGAAACTTGGACGTTTTGCCGAATTCAGATACAAAATAAATAAGTGATGCTTTAGGTGTGCGGCTTTTGTTCCGGGATAGGAATTCAATGCAGAACATGGCACGGAAACTCCATTATTCTGGATAGAAACGGAATCTGAAGTTAGGCTGGTTTCATTGAATAGTAATAGCCCTAACTATGGTCTCGGGAGGATAGGTAAAATAATGCAAGTTTGGTAATTTAGAATGACGCCAAAGTGAATTACCTCAACCATTTATCTGTTTTTTGAAAATTTTATTATATTATTATTTATTACATCTTAAGAAAATATAAAGTAAATAAATGTAACAGTATCTACAAGAAAAAACGTGGGCCAATTTCCATTGTTGGAAATATTTCTAACATAATATAAAGTAAACTACATAGAAAAATTATCTGTAAAGATAAACAAGGGTTCAGGCTTATATAAAATTAGCAGAATTAGATAAAAAAATAACAAATTTTTAGAATAATTTAGTTTCTTTCCTAGATCTGTACTGACTTTCCTTTGCAAATTCAAGCTAATTAAATTCATTTTTACATATTTAATGTTTCGGGTAAATTATGTCTAATTTCCAACTTGAAAGCATTGGTCCCAATTTTTGCGGCATCAACTAATTATTACTTTGAAGAGCCCTGTTCATTATAGTTGATCAGCTGGCGTCTCTTGGCGGCCCTCCGCCTCTTACTTTTCGCTGTTACAATAAAGCAAACGAACTTATGCCAGACGTGCTAACGTTTCGTTATTATTCTGTACGCACTGTTAAGCTGACATCGCTAAAAAATTTGTTTCGTAGTTTGCCAATAAATACATTTTTTAATGCTGCGTGAGTTAAATTGCCATCAATTCTGTATATAATATAGTTGTCTTTGGAAGATGTTATCCGAATTAACAATATCTGCTTACATAATAAAATGATAATTTTTTTTCCTTCAAAACAATATTATTTTTTACTTTATTCACGTGAAAACCGCATTAAAATCAAATGAAAACTTTTGGAGAAATATGAAAACGCATCCAACGCTTACTGAACAAGACTCTGATGCAGGGATAAAAAAAAATTGATTTAAAAATAACACAAGTAATTTTTGTCATAAATTAAAATATTGCAATAAATTTCATATACATACATTTTTGTTTATTCTACAACAAGAAGCTCGATAACTTGTTACATTTAGAGACCCTCTAAACAGTTGTGTTAATAGATGTAACACGGTCAGCTGATGTAGCTTTGCTAGCGATAAGCAGCAACCCGGGGCTTGCTTTTGAACAAAGCAACACAGTTGAAACTCCACTGCAGACATGTCAGCAAATGCAGTTTAACACAGCTAATTAGTCGTCTCCAATGTATTTCGATGTGGCAAGTTTTTATTATTTAAAATTTTGCCTAAATTAATTTTTAATAAATATTCTTGAAAGTTACTTACCTTTGCGCAATCTCTGTCTTAAACTTTACATAATTTTTATTAAAGATTACTCCCAAACTTTCTCAGTTTTCGGGGCAACTCTTTTTTTGACTTTACCAAAATTTGATTAAATAAATTTAAATATCTGCGAAGATATGGCAAATATAGTTGTTTTAGTTTTAATTTAGTTTAGGCAAAATAAAGCTCGGGACGCAGTGAACATAACGACTTTTATTATTATTATTTATTATCACAGTTAACAATTTGTTATAAAGTTAACGAAAATGGACATAAAATATGTTTGATAGTGAACGTTTTTTATGTGAACATTTACGTATTCTCGACAATATTCGCGCCAAACAGTTTTCAGTATCACCTGAAAGAAATAACCAAAATTCTCGTGATTGTCTTACGATTATTAAAAGGGACTTCACAATAATTGACTGTTTGACGCGAATTTTCCGAAATCGCTATAAAATACCCACTTTCTACTTAAAACTAACCGTGTATAAAAGTACATAAAATTTTCTGGTAAACCAGCAACCGGACGGCACTGGCATTTAGGAGATGTTGGACAACGAATTTCGGTGACTACAAGGCACGTTTACAATGTTATTATTTACGAGTGTTTTGATCAAGGAAGGAAGTTAGATATTTTCAAGTTTTGCGGATTTTGATGGAGTTGCGACGATTTAATTAGGTTATTGGCGCATTTTCGGAAGGTTTATGAAGCGGGGTCGAGGCGAATTTATCGTGGCCTTTGGCGACGTTAATAAATGATTGTGTTGTTGGAGGAAGCGGGTGATGGCTACTGGATTTGTGTCTGCTGGGAATATTTTTAAAGGCTCTTGTCGGGCTAGAGATGTATTACGGAAATATTTCCAGCGGACCGGGAAATCGAGTTCCGGATCCACTTCAGAGAGTTCTTTAATTAGGAAAACTAAAAAGAGGAATATTCGAAGTGGACACTTATTTAAAAAAAAACTAGAGACTGGCAACAAACTCTCCTGGAATTTTTCTAACACACAGGAAAAATCAGTTGTCTTGTAAAGAAATATTTTATAACAAAATTTTCTTTTACTTTTCTCTTATTAGTTCGTTTTCTTGATAACATTTCTTTCATTAAACTATTCATATTTAAGTACCTGTTTTCCTTAATGCTTCAGTTCTTCGTTTTGAGAGCCTCTTGGGAAACAACTACAAAATTCTAGACTAGATGGGACTCATGACGTTCATGTCATTCATTTTAACCTAAACAATTATTTTTCTTTTCGATATCTTTATTTCTTCGTTAATGAGTTTTGTTTTTTCCAAATATTATCATTGTTATCACTTTTGAATTTTAAAGTATCAACATTTAAAATTTTTGTAGCTTAAATAAATCGATAGAAGTTTGAAAAGTTCAAAATAAAATTGAATAAAAAAGTAGGAAACGAGTGTTGCTTTCAGAAGCTAAAAATATCTGAACAAGATAAACTTGGTGTTTTTCTAACTGATCTCAACAGGTGCATACTTATTGAAAGGGGGAGAACCCAAAATACCATCGCTCATGTAAAAATACACAAAAACACAATTAAAACGCCCTTGTTTATTTTGGTAATGCGATATCCATACGAACAGCGTTCCACCTCAATTAGCATGCATAAGAGTTTTATGACCAGTAAAATTAATGTTTTCCCTTGTGCCAAACACAGCAGTTAAATAATCAGTAGTGACTAAATCTGCTTACCGTAATATCTTGTTAGGTAAAAGCATCATCGATAGTTTCAAAGTGGATTACTTTAAAAACAAATTTGGAAAGAATGGACTGGGTCTTAGCCGAATTGTTTCAGATTTCTCTTTAGGGTTTGTTTTATTACAACATTATGATTCCTGCTTTAGTGAACGATAAAAACGAAGTTGGATAGTCATCAACTGGAGCAGACGTTGACGTCGTTTCTTCGTCTTTTAAATTATTATCTAAATTGAAAGAAACTAATATAGCATCTCTCGAGAAGCGAAACACAATAGTAATGAATAGCAGTCCCGTTAAAAATTGCGTTTTAAAAAGTAGCTTTGAAGTATTTTTTGTCTCATCTGCCGTTCAAACGAACCAAGGAGGGGCTGCTCTGGTATTTAGAACTTTGCAAATTTACCGTGAACATCGACTCAATAATGAATAGAGCTAGTTCGAGCATTAACAAAATCCATTGGTACGAACTTCCTAAACGTGAACCGGCTCCATTCATGCGATATTCCCAATACTCTCTCAACTTCCGTCTTCTCGAAAATCATAAGAGTGTGATTTATAAATAAACCGGCAATCATCCCGACGCGTCACCAGTGTCGTCCGGCACGGCCGAGGAACACGGTCTAACTTTTAATGACTAGCACCGTAACGTAAAACAAAAGTATCTGGAACGCAATAGCATAATATGTGGAAGGATAACCGGCAGAACTGAAGGCGCTGACTGTGGAGAAAAAAGAGAGAACAATGAGATTATTTGGGGGTATAACTGGAGGTATTCGAGACTTACCTCTTTCTGGGACGGGGTCGCGGGCACTGTCAAGTTCCAATTCGGCCTCTTCATGGTAGATGTCGGGGATAGTGGCGATACAACGCAAGGTCAAGCGGCCGCGGTGGAAGTGGAATTCTGAAAGAACCAGCTCGAGGAAAAGATCGCTCCATTGGGATTCCAAGGATTTGCGCAAAGACAGCGGCTCCGACCTCGCTACCTGCGACAGAAGTACACAATCATTGAAGACGACAGGTGTAACAAATCCAACAAAAATGAGATTATCGATAGGTAGGTACTTCCTGTAAATATGAAATCAAAACCGGACAAGAAAGGAGAGTCAGTCATAAAAATACCTAAAACCTAAGGAAAAAATTTTTAGAAAAAATTGTTTTACAAAATGTAAAACTACAGATGCTAATATGTAGTTGACCCAAATTTTGATTTATTACTTCTCTTGACCCCATTATTATGTGCCACTCATTGATTTTGGAGAAGAATTGGGTATTTCCTTCATTTATTTGAAAACTAGTTGATTAAAATTAAATTAAATTAAAAAATGATTATGTGGGCAAATTTTATTTTCTTACTGTCATGTTGTTGAGGACGAATCGTAGCATAGCGGCGGGTTTACTAGGCGGCGACGTGCAGTTAGCCCTCAAGATGTCGCCGTAGTCCAGGGGCGCCCTTCCCACGCTGATTTTTGGGGGACTTTCGGGCAGTTCTGCAACGAAAGTTTCAAGATATTGCCACAGGCGTGCGGACTAAAATAAAAATAAACAGAAAATTTTATTTGAAGACAATACAAACACCGCCATCAAGTTCCTTGCTTTGCTTACCCCAATGTTTGCCTTGAATAATGTATGTGGACAAATATATACTTGCAGGTTTTTTTTTTGCAACCAAACAGAAGTTCCACTTTAACACAAACATTAAAGGGATAGTGACAAAAATTTAGGTCTACTTAGTTACTGTAATTTTTGGCAATTAATTTTACACAACTGTATGACTGGTGGCCGCGTAGTGTGGTTAATAAAAATTATGTCTTTTGGCTTCTGCTTACATCGATTCTCCCAATTGTCTCGCCGCCTTTACAGCCGCTGCACGACTCGCGAACACCCCTGAAATTGTCGTATTGTATTTCCCAAGCCGAGCAAAACTATAACTTCATGACAACCGCTCTTTGGCTCGAGTTCGTTGTAGCGTTCTCTTTGCTCTTTGTGAAAGCAACTCCCGGTATTTCATGCAACATGCATCCCGGCGACATCTCAAACAGGAGCCAACAGACACGTGACAATGGAAATCGAACCAACAAGCACCGGAAGCCAACTCAAATAATTTCCACATTGAAACTTGCGAGCGGCAA